>OU823248.1:1250000-2500000 GCA_917490735.1 Dryobotodes eremita
TCTCAAATTAATCTCAAAACTAAAAAAATATCAAAACCATTCCTACTATCGCACAAAGTAACAGTAAATAGAATACACGTTGGATTCCCTGTTCCGTCTTTGCGATTTGCATGTCCACGTACGTGTGCGCGTATGTCCGCGTACGTGTGTGTCTGTGTGCGTGCCGATTGACATAAAGAAGCTAAATGCCGTGGGGTGTGAACAGTTACAACCGTTTAACGTATGTATTGGCACGTAGAGCTATTGGCAAAAATTCCAATAAAAGTCCCCGGTCCCTGGGAGGAATTCCGTTGAAGAATAATGTTTAATTTGCGCTAGGAGGACCGGGTGATTTATTTAAGTAGCTTTTGTTTGACATCACGTGTTTTATGTATATTGGTCTTTTGGTAGATTCCTTAATTTCTGCTTTTGGCAAGATTGGAGCGCGATCTTAATGATCAAGGAAGTAAATTGCTGGTTGTAAGAAATCCATGGCATGTATTGAATCGAACCTCAAATAATTCCTATTTTGGGATCTTAAAAATACAAAATAACCAAGTATCTGCGATCAACTTGGATGTAGCGCACGCCGGCCGCTGCCGCGGCGCGGCATCGCTCGCTTCGATCGCTCGGCTCACACGCGTGTGGTCACAGTTCTAACCTAACCTAGGTCATTTGGTTGGGGCACCCTACCCTGGTTACTGCGACCACCTGTAAGAAAAGGCCAGAAAGTTAAAATGAGTGTATCATTAGAAGCCCATAATTTATTTACAGGTTCATTAATTTAACTAAGCCTACGTAATAAGTTTTAAGCGAATCAGTTAAATATTTACCTTGTACGAGACTTAAATCAGCACCCTAATTGTGTACCACACTATCGATCACAATCTGAATTATTTTGAAGGATATTGTTAATTCATTGCTTCATATGTTCGATAAATTTGTCTACTTACCAACGTAAATAACGCAATGAATGTTGTTGAACTGTGAAAATGAAAGTTATTCCTACTGTTAGTGTGTTACGCAATTAACCCGCAGACCGGTTTTTATATCAGACTGCCACTGCGGAAAAACACCGACACAAACTCAACGGTTAAGATTTCTTTTAAAGTTCAGACAGACGACGGCTAAAATCCTTACTGGTGAACAAAGCATACTACAGTATTTCGGAATTTAGAACAGACAAAAATCTAATGACAGAATGTTGGCATGCTAATAAAATACTACATTGTTGTCCTTGACATAAGTTTTGTATATTGACATTAGTATTTTATATTGACATTATTATTGTATTTAGTCTTATTACTTATTTGTTTTCAGTATGTGTGTTGATTTACAATGGATTGACATTTTTCATTATATTTTTTAATTTTTCTCTTTTTATTGACTTTGATTTTTATTGCTATTTATTATTAATTCATTTGTATTAAGAAATGTGTGATTCTTTATAATTGTTATTTTTATTGTCCCGGCGTGTTGTATTTTATTTTCTCATGGAGACTTAGCTGGCTTGATTACTTAATTACAAACAATTGTACGCGCTCTGGCATAACATAGCGCACTCTTTATTATCTATATATACCATTATTATTGTACCTATGTTAAACAAATGAATAAGTGAGATATGGTTATGACTTATGACATTTTTTCTAATGGTCTGTGAGAACCATGCAGTTTAATATCTAAGATAGTCTTTTTACGAAAAAATGTTAACTGATTCTGATTTTTCAGTATGCATAAGGCAAAACCCTTGTAGACCAAAAGGCATCCAAAACCTACTGCTCGAAACACTATCACTTTACAAATTTTAAATATGATAATTTAGCAATAGATCAAAGGACCAAAAATGCATGCTGATGAAATAAGGTTTTAATAAAACCGGTTTTTGATAGGCACACTAAATTTTTACATAAATCTAAAAATACCGATGGATTGGGATGTTATAGAAAATATTAAGAAAAAAAATAACACCAAGTACAAAAAATACTTTATTTTACATACAAATGGTTTTCAACCATGAAGAGCGTATACCTTCTCACACTAGTGGGTTTGTTCCAGGGTCTGCCACTGGTGACTAGCAAGCCCAGCTGTCGGCTCCTGATATGATGAAAATGACAGTGGCGGACCCTCTAGAGATGGAAGTGTCCTGGAACAAAGTTGGCAGTGGCGATCGGATGGATCCTGTTCTCGGTTTTAAGGTTTGTTAAGACCAAGTTACTATCTTAAAAAAATGTTTACTCAGTGTAAAAAATGTTTATCTATGTATGGAATAAATAAATATTTAATCACCTAAGTGGATAAGAAGACCAAAATAATGAATAATAAAACTATCTTTGGTAAATAGGATTACTACCTACCACAAAAATTACATTTTCTTTTCACATAAAACGTTGGCATATTGTTTTAAGGCAGTAGGTACATGGTATTAATAAAAATTTCCAATGTCTTGTTACAAGTAGAAGTGTGGGACTTGAAAAACGTAAAGCTCGCCGTTGTCGTTGCGAGTGGGGTTTACAGAAGTGATGGAACAAAAAAAGAGGTCTGTACTCATCCTTTTGTTGCTATTGTACATAGTTTATCGTTCGTTAGAAATTCCATGGGAAATCCCACAAACATCAGTTCCGCCCTTGTCACAGTTTTCATGTTTTGGTCAATGGTTTTAAAGCAGTACGACTGCCATCTGCTCGTAGTAGGTAGGTACCTATAGGAAGGTCACATTATAAAAAGCAGTGGAAGGTGGAATAAAATAATAATTTATCAGAGGTCCATGATGTCATACATGATAAAATAATTAATTTAATTATACCTACTACAAAATAAATTGATGCTGATAGCTTATGAGTGATTTTGCTTGCTGCTGTAACAATTTTATTACAAAATATTTATTTTATTGGGGAGCTGCTCTTGACCTCGATTTCATCTGATGAAAATTGTGATATGTGGTCTTTATATGGAAGGAACGCTTCCAAAAAATGCCCTTTAACTCTTGCTTTGACTATTGGTTGGTTGTAGGTATTAATAAATTTCTTCCTAATTTCAGCCAATCGGCCTGATCTCCGGCGTCGATGAAGTGGTCGAAGAAATCATAACTTAGATAGAAGTAACTAGCTTCACAACCGATACTAATATTACTTACGAGACCAGAGTATAAGCATTCACGAATAAAGGTGGTCCTATGTCTGGCCCTATTAGAATCAGGCTGGTTGTTAACTAATCAAGAGGAAAAGATAATTTTCGGTATATAGGAAATATGAAAACAAAATGTTACACAAAGAAAACGATTCGGGATTTTAATGTTGAGACGATTGTTTATGATTTTTATTAAAAGGATTTGATTACAATTGATGTGTATCTTTTCATTGAAATTGTATTTAGTATGACTGAACCGTGAGTGACCCTTAGGGTAAAATATGCTAATTATGTTTCTCCATATCACGGATGCGCCTGTATGCATTGTTTTGATTCATTATTACCTTTATCCATATTTTTCCTAACCGAAGCATCTCCTGCTAAAAAATTGTAGCATAACTTCATCTAATGCATGAAAGTATCTTTTGTACAGCTTCATGCAACTTTAATAATATTCCGAGGCCTATTAGAATAATATAGGAATATAAAAAAAGAAAAACTCTTTATTCTATTAGTTAACAAGTGCTACTACTCTATAAAAGACTTCTTATCAGACAAATCACTGCTCTAATATAATCTCCCTCAGTCATGATGCGTTCAGTAGACCACTGATGTGCACTTACCTTTTCGTTTCGTTTTATTTTCATCTTTTATTTTATTTTATGTGAAATCTTAATAATTTGTAACAATAATAGTAAATTTAATTTCTATGTAACTATTGTATGCCTTAAGGGCGGGACGTAGCTGATCACAATTTAACTATTTAAAACCTGTATTATGTACCTGCCTATGATCTACAATAAAGATATTGAATTGATTTGGTGAGAGTGAAAATTAACAAACACAGCAAAAATATACCCAATAAGTATCAAGATTGTCTGACGGATAAACTATTTCTTAATGTGTCAATAACAGTTAGTTAAACAGGTTTTCGCTCGACGCAAATCCCAATAAAAAAACTAAACATAATGATAGAGGAAAAACAACAGGATAAATGAACAATTTAAACGTGATTCATCTTGAACAGCCAAGAAGTTGTAAACATATTTAGTTATACGCTTATTCTGGTAGTGAACACAGAACTGACAACACATACAAGTAAATATCGAGAAACCAAACTTATAAAAGAAGATTTAATTTAAAAGGAAACAAAAATAATGGAGGCTCTATTCTTTCTGCTATTAGTAGCTGCCTGTCATGGAATACCTATAGATGTACCGAAGACCCAACAGCTAAATTTGCAAGCCCCTGAGTTAGAAAGTTTTATGACAGAGGACGATCCTAATAATATTACCTCCCATGAGATAGTCCATTGGACTGAAGTGGAAAGTGGTGATGCAGATGATCCTGTTATTGGATATAAGGTATGTTTAATGTTAATTAATCCTTAGTTTGCTATATGGAATCAAATCCGAATTCTGGAAAAAACAATTAAATAAGCATCTCATGCAAACAATAATTCTGGTGTTCATATAATTATGGTGATATTAGTGTAAATGATGTTCAAAAAGGTGCAAAAAAAGGTCGAATGCCTAAATTTTTGTGCGTCTCAAAACACTAAGAATGTAATGATTACCCAAATTTAATAAATGATGAGACATTTATGTAATTGGGAATTTCCCTACATAATTATGTTTTTAGCAGTCGTGATGGCCCAGTGGTAAAGGCCTCGCCTCTCATTCACGTGGTTGTGGGTTTAAATCTGTACAAGTACCAATGTGACTTTTTAAATTCATATGTACTTTCTGAGTTTATCTTGAATATTACTGTCATCGGTAAAAGAAAACATCGTGAGGAAAACTTTTTAATATAATTCTGAAATCGCCAACTTGCCTTGAGCAAGCATGGTGATCAATACTTGTGCCTTCTCTGTATAAGAAGAGGCCTGTCCCGCAGTAAGACAACATTATAGACTGGTATTCATTATGTTTTAATATAATTTCAGTTAAAAGTATGGGAAGTAAAAAAAATCAAAAGAACAGTATACAAGAATCGAGGCGATGAGGTCGTTCGGCTCGTAGAAGAAACCTATCCGGTATGACGATTTTATATTTTTGAGAACCTTCTTTAAAAACATAACCCTCTATCCGGGGCAGTAGGGTGAATAGTACCTACCTACTGGTAGTACTGGGTCAGAGTGAATGCAGAAGGCGCATAACCGGGTAATGTTGCGCAACTTGGGACAGGCTTTCTATCATTGGACTGGCTGGAATTAATTGATTCATTCAAAAAGTAAGCAGTGCAAAGGTGTAATTATAACTGGTTTAGCTGAGCATTTCAGAATTTTACTAATTCTGTTTTACACTAAATAGACTTACATCTGAGTAGTCTTTTTTTGTTTACCTGTATAACTATTTAAAATGACGATAGATGTAAATTAGATGGAAGTGATGGGTCTTAAACATAACTGGCGAAATTTGGGTACACCTCTGCCTAATCCTTCAAGAATTACAGGCATGATGTTATGTTATGTTAATGTTATCATGTAAAATGTAGAACGTAAGTGTTGTTGATAATGAGCCTCTTGAATTTTCCTAGTTGTTTTTAGCAGAGTATTAAAATATATATATAATATATAATATTTTTATCTGCCTATTTCTAGAAAATAAATATCAACGTAATTCCGGACGGAGTACCAACGGAGATCACAACTCCGGCCAGTGAGACAACGGCCATATTCCGCGACATGCTGGTGGACGTGGCTTACCAGTTTGCTGTGCTGGCATTCACGGCAAAGGGGGAAGGGCCGCTGTCTGCCCCTGTAAGGATCAAGCTGCATCATGGAAACAAAGTTACAAATCTAGAAGATTGGGTTGGCAATAAAAAAGAAACAAAGTACAAATAAGAAATCTGTTTGAAATAAAAGTTTTTTTAATTTTTATTTATGGCTTTGGCATTAACTTATTTTACCTCCTCCGTTTGTTGTTTATCTATAGCATAAGCATAATTAGCCTATAACGTTCCCACTGCTGGAACACTGCCCTCCTATAGCTCTCTGTGAGAGGGAGTGGGCCATGATCCACTCGATGGGCCCAGTGCGGATGTGTGGACATCACATGTCTTCGAATGATTGCTTCTTATCTAGGCCATGCCGGTTTCCAAGAGTCATCCTTCATCTTTTATCTGTAGGCCCAGCTAGTAAGAATGTATTGACGTAACTGTGTTATACACTCGGCGTCACAAAAATCGCATCTCTTTAAGAATTCCCTTCAAAGTCTTTCTAACCCTATTAATCAACGGTAGACATATGACTATAAGGTATCATTGGAATGGCAATTTATTTAAATTTCAGAATAAATCAATAGATTTGGTTTTTTGTTTACCAGGGAATAAAAAAAGCAAGCTAATGCAAATTATTAAAAAGTTTAATATAATTTTATCAGCAAAAATTACAACAAAGTCCATAAAAACAACTTAAAACCTAGTGTTACCCCCCTAGCCCTGATGACTGCTTCCATGCGTTCTCTCATGGACCTAATTAATGTGACAACAGTCTCCTGAGGAATGTTGTCCCATTCTGCAACGACGGCATCTTGGAGATCTTGGAGAGTGGTAGGGGCAGGATCACGTGCCCGTACTCGCCGTTTCAGTTCATCCCAAAGGTGCTCAAAAGGGTTCAGGTCTGGACTACGCGCCGGCCAGCGCTTAACAGGGATCCTAACTTCTTGCAGGTAGTCACTGCTCCTGTAAGATCTCTGTTATGTACCGATGAGCAGTCAGCGGCCCTTGCCCGCGAGCACTTCCAGTCCGAGAAACACACACAAGGTTCGTTTTGCCGTCGATTGACATGCCGCCCCAGAACATGCACGAGCCACCCCCGTATTCCACTATCTCTTGAATACAGGCTTGTGCGAATCGTTCCCCTTGCCTCCTGTACACACTTCTACGCCTGTCGTTGCAGAAAAGACACACCCTCGTCTCATCCGAGAAGAGCACAGCTCTCCATTGGTCTATTGTCCAATCCACATGGTCACGGGCAAATTGCAACCGGTCTCTCCTATGCTGTGCAGTCAATTTTGGCCCTGTAGCAGCCTTGTGAGTTGCAATTTTCTTCTCCCGCATTCTTCTTCTAATCGTGGATATGCTTACAGAAGTTCTGCGAGCTGATCGCAGTTGTTGTTGCAGCTCAACAGCATTGGAGAACCGATTATGTAAAGATGTCGAAACAATGAAGCGATCGTCTCTTTCGGATGTGCACCGTTGTCTTCCAGATCCACGTCTTCGGATATAGCCACCAGTTTCTTGGAAGCGTAGGAACACTCGTCGAACGGAAAAGCGACTTAAGTTCAGTTACCGAGCAACATCACATTGCCGCATCCCTGATTGCAGTAATGCAATGACTGGAGCGGCTTCATCTGCAGTGGTATCCATTTTCTAAGGTATTTTCTTGCTGTAGCTGTTCACGTGTGTTCACTTCAAAGGTTGGATAGCGAATGACCCACATTTTTTTTTTTTATTAATGGCAGCTCGTAGTTTTGACCACTGAGGTCGTGGCTACTTAACCGGACTGTCCTGTGGGTGCCTTTAGGATTATACTCAAAAAAGCCTCCAGCCAGGAGCGGAATTTTTAATACTAAACTTATAATTTAAATGACCGCACGCTAAGGGCACCCCCTGTGGGGTACGGACCTCGGCTTAGGGCGTCACTGAGAGAGGGCAGCAAGTGGGGACAGGCTGGATCGAGAGGTTTATAATTTCATGATTATTATTCGGGGAATTTAAAGTTACAGGCTCAGCTACGGCGCGGGCTGAGGCCTCATCGGACTGGGGACGGGGGGAACGGTTACGGGGGGGTCGTCGCGTGGGACCTCGTTGGCGAGGTCGGAAAGATGGCGGTCTGTGTTTGTGCACTGTACTGGTGATCCTACTGCTCTCCTGGAGGAGGGTTATGGGGTCATCGGGGTCGACTAGGACATGCCGGGGACGGCGGGTGCGACTGATACGGGAGGGGGCATAACGGGCGGCCGCGACAACCAGAAGGTTGCGGTTAGTGGCGGCGGAGTCGAAGAAACGCTTGGATCGGAGTTTCATGAATTGACTGATGTTCGGGATTCTAAGATCGAGATGGAGATTTTCGTTCCGAACGAACCAAGGGGAACCGGTCGCCCTGCGGAGGAACCGATTTTGAAGGGCCTGCATCCTATGGATGTGATGGGGTTTCGCTTGTGCGAATACTACGCTCGCATAGGTCATGATGGGACAAATGCACGCTGTGTAATGCGCAATTTGCACCTTAGTGACAATTTGCTACGTGCATTCAGGACGGAATGGAGACCCACATTTAACCCGGGTCGCCCTTGTTATACCCTTGTAGGGAGGTGCAATTAGTGACCGTTGTAATGCGTATTTTAACAACATTTTTTTTAACGTTACGTGCTAATGAGATCTGTTGTGTTTAGGAATTCTCACTAATGTTAATTTAAAGGTCGTTAAATATACTTTCAATTGATACTAATATTAATTAAGTTTAGTGTATTCGTTGATGGCAGGACATGCTGGAAACTTATTTTCGGAGAGGTGCGATTTTTGTGACGCCGAGTATATGATAAAAAAAAACTGGTTGGTAACTTGGTATAATTTAATTGATTATGTTGTTCTTGGATAGTCTGTTCCAAAACTATCATATGAAATTGTAAATAAACCCCGTTTAGGTTAAATTCTTACGCAATCACTCATTAAAAGGAATTAGTAACGCTGTAACGTTGTAACGTTCCTTTTTTTTAAATTAATTATTTATTAAATAGATTAACGTTTAAAACCATTAAAATAGGCTTCTTTTAAGCATTTGTTTACTTTTTACTAGAAACCAAATTGCCAACATCTATGTTCATCGCAATGCGCGTGACCTTGGGATCGCCGCAGGAGATCGTGTTAGATAGCGGTCCCCTGTTCCCTCTCCCCGTCACCGCCCCGGCAGACCCTGGCAGGCCCGGCCGTCATTTGTGCGCGCCGAGTCGTCAGACCGTCATATGCTGGCTTCGGGGGCACGCGTTCGCGTCGCTCATTCTCAGCGGCGCGACCTTCATACGTGTGCCCTCCGGAACAGCCACGGTGGTCGCCGTTTGTTTTTTTTAATACGATGAGTCTGTTAAACTCAGTTTTAAACCCCATATTGGGTAAGTGTTGAACAATGTCGCTTTTATATTTCGTGTACCTACCTATCTAGGTCATCATATGGCGTGTCCCTTTTTGCTCATATCCTATTTTGTTATTAATTAGTATGCCTTCAGCTTAAATATTTGCTTAACAACATATTTGCCTATAACGCTGTGCATTTTATGGAATGTTCCATACCTTTAAAATGTGCAAGTCATCGTGTGCTTCTCACCTATATCCTATAATTGTAAACTCCGTACTGATTGTGACAACCACACATCACCTTCATTAGCGCATAGTACATCTCGCTTTGCTTATGCCTTGGTGTCACAATCAGCGGAGATGAACCATTGGCCATCTTTGTGACACGCTGGACGTTGAATTCCAGGGTCCAAAGTTCCAGCTACCATCTGCATCTTCATCCGGACTAATCAGAGGAATCCGGGCGCGAAGCGCCGGGTCACCACCTTCCGGCGTACCTGCGCAGGAACGAGCTCCGCGCCGGGTACATATTTACCCGCGTGTCCGCGTCGAGCAAGTTCCGAGGGTCTGGCAAGACCATCTGCCGACCGTCACCTTCCCTGGCGTCTGCAGCGTGCACACCGCTGCGGGTTGCATCATACCAGGCTGAGCCAGGAGAGTACTGCGCTACTCCCAAGGGAACTGAGGAAAAACCTTGTGACCATAAACCTACCTACCCCCTTTTCTCAATTTATTTTTATTAATATACTTTTATGTTGACAAGGTACGTGGTTTCATTTAATATAGACCACGTAAAACTCTTCCGTCACAACGCATTCATCAGACAGTTAGAATGTTTCAACTGAGCCCGTGACATTCTTACGATTTTTTCAATTTACAGGTCATTAGGGTGTATATTGATCAAAATATGATTCGCGACCGTAACATATATTTATTTGCAGAATTGTAATCATTGGAATCATCAATAAAACTCTTCTAAGTCTTGACCTCAAATGTCATGATTTCATCTAATAGTCATTCAATAGGGTCATTTGAATTTCAAGTAATGCATCAAATGTGAAAAAATTGCATTTTACTTGAGCCAAGAAACAAATTGCATTTTTTTTTGTTGTTTGTTTATACAGTGTAAACGTTTTGAATTACTTGGGTATTCCCAACTAGCTTCTGCCCGCGACTTCGTTCACGTGGAAGTCATTAGACACGAAAATATACTAAAATAATAGCCACATATTTATAAAACTTCCCTGTATCCGACGTTTGTAGTTTTGATCTCAGCAGCAAAAATATTTAAAGAAACAGGCCTGGTGACGCGGGAGCAAGTGACGTACAGTTGTCCGTGTGAGAAGCAGCTCGTCCTGAGAGTCAACACCCGCAACCTTCAGTAGTAATTTCCTATTGCTTGCTAACTTTTTAATTTTTTGTGTATTAATGATGTTCCTGCATCATTTGATGAAAATTTAAATATCACATTGTACCTACTGGGATCGATCCATCATCACTAACAGGACCATTGTTTCCAATGAGCCCATGGACACAGCCCTATATGAATGAATAAGCCTGATATAGTGATGATGGAACGAATAGAGCGGCGCGCAATGATTGTTGACATAACGGTCCCGCATGACGGGTAACTCGTGAATGCCGAGAAAGATAAACAACTCAAGTATCTTGACTTGGCTCGCGAGATGTTACAGGCTTACTAAGTCTGGGTTTTTTAGCACAAGTGAAACAGAGTTTGATGGTATAAAATTTTGGAAGCGCTTTTAAGAACATTTAAATACAATGAAATGTTTTTTTTAACATACTACTGTGTTTTAACACATATGTCTTTTTCTTGTACCAAAATTCTCTGTATAGAGGGGTCAAAGTTGATCTAAACAATCAATCAGTTGATCAATTTAGTTTATTCGATGTAGTTGATGTTACAATGTATTTCAAAAATAGTCTTTATATTCTAATAATTTTGTGAATGGTCAAAGTAGTTCTAATAAGTAATTGCGTACAGTGTAGTATAATGTAGTAAAAGGAATAAAAGGAATTTAAAGTAAGGGTTGGTTACAGAGGTTGTCGACATGTGGGACGTGGACTCAGCGATCATTGTGCCGATAATCGTGACAGCCATTGGCTTAATAGCCAAGAGCCTCGACCAACACCTGAGGAGACTCTCGTTGGGCAGCTGGATAAAGGGCTTGATTCAGAAAGCGGTACTTCTGGACACGGCTCGCATTCATAGGAGGTTCCTCTTTCTGGAGCCCTGACCTCCGGTATCTTGGACACTGTTCCCGATACCGGTGGGCTACTATTTTTTATATTTTTAAATGTTTTTTAGTTTTATGTTGTAATATTTAAACATATTTTTTTTTATTGTTTATAATAAAATAAAGGAGATAATATACTTTAATAATAAATAAATAAACTTTTTATTTCTCTTCCACAAATCCGTTTTAAAAATATGAAGATTATAACATTTAATAAATCCTTTGTGGGAGACTGGTATCTGCATTAGGAGTACCTGTCACTGCCGGGGTTGCGGATTGTTCGAATGAGTTACCGTGGCCCTGGCGCACAGGCAACTGAAGGAACACGGGTGGGTTTTAGTCAGTAAGAGTCTGACACGCCCTTCCGCTCCGCCCAGAGCGGGAGAGGTCATTTGATGATTTCCCAAACAAAAAAAAAAAAAATCCACAGATTACTAGACCCCCCCCCCCCTACAAACAGTGATTCAGTATTTAATTTTAAAGATAATATTATACAATTATTTTAACCTTAGGTAGGAGAACACGGTAAACAAAACTAAAAGAAGAAAAATATACAAAATTAAAGTTATAATTGAAGATTGTGGGTACCAGTGAGGTGTGGTGAAGTGCAGTGTGCAAAAACAATATTTTTAAATTTCTAGTTTGCCCCCAAAAGTGACCTCCCATTCAAAATTAATTAATTTACGTTACACGTCCGTGTTCAGGTCACAGAAATTCATATGTGTAACAAAGTTCAACATAATCAGTCCAGTAGATTTGGAGCAAATTGGCTGTGACAAACGGGCAGACAGACAGTCACAGTTCCGTTTTCTCAAAAGGACGTATAGAACCCTAAAAATGGAATTTACCACAGGAGAACCTGCTAGAGCGTCAATGGTACATTATTTTACTTAATAAAAACATTTGCTTACCACCTCGAACTGTCTCCCTCATTATTATCAGCCATATTGTAACTACTGTGGGCGTACTATGGGAAGTGTTAGTTATTTCGCAATAGAAAAACCGTTTACAGTTCAAAAGAAGTTGGAATTTACGATAAAACTAATCACACTAGCGAATCACACACTGTAGGTACACGACACAACTATACGGAACGCGCGACAGTTTTTCTAAACGAGTTCGCTGCTTAACCGCCAACAACAAACTCTGCTTTTACTTTGGTCCAGCGTTACGTTACAGACGCTGTTGAGCGCCACCTGGTGGCGCTAGCGTCAAGATTAATCAAAGTCAAAAGATTGATTTAACGTATTTCCGACATATATAATATTTTTATCACAAAATTGGTAAAATACATACATTTATGACATTGACGACCACTGGAATTGAATCAATTGAGTGCATTATCAAAACATTTTCTTTTTATTACGATTTCGTTATTCCGGTTAGATGTTATTTAAAAAAAATACCATTTTAAATGATAAATTGGTTCCTTTTCTTTTAGGCATAATACGATTAGGTAATAGACGTTACAATACAGGGGGCCCAAAAAATACTATCTCCTTTAAACATGATGGCCAGTATCTCTATGTAGTCTATGGTGAATAAGTTATGATGGCTAAACGTGTTTGACAGTCTTGTTCGTGTCTCCTTGTTGGAAGGTTAAACTATGGGGATGTCAGACTACAATAGTATATGATCTCTGTATTGATTGTGATCAGTGTGTGTGTGTAAAATAAACTAATTATCCGTAAAAATATCGTTTATAGACTAATTTCAACCAATAGTTTATGATTGTAAGTCAGGTTCGTCCAACTAAACAGTCACACAGAAGTGAATTTGAACAAAAACGGTGTCCGTCCACAGACGTCCGGTTTGGATTAACGGGTCGTGTGCCGGACACATGTCAGCCGACATTAGCCGAACTACTGAGTCCTCTACGAGTCAGTGATAAAGGTCTGATGGCCAGATAAACTAGTTTTGATGAAGGTAAGTCACAAAGACTTTTTATCTTAAGAGATGTTTCAAATATAAGCGTTTTAAACCGACTTAGACCAGTGGTATATACATACCTAGTAGGTAAAGGCTAATACAGGGATTATCCTACTAATCCTACTTCCTACTATATAATATTATAAATAATAAATATAAATAATATAAATATATAAATATATATAAATATCCTACTAATATTATAAATGTGAAAGTGTGGATGTTTGGATGTTTGTTACTCGATCACGCCAAAACGGCTGAACGGATTTGGATATAATTTAGCACATTAACAGACTATGACCTGGATTAGGACATAAGAAGAAAGAAAGAAAGAAAGAAAGAAAGAAAAATATTTTATTTTGGACACGCACAGGAAATACAAAGAGTAAAAAATAAAAAAAGGAGGATTTAAAACTAACAAAATTAACAATAAAAAAGAAAAAAAATAAAACAACAATAAACAAGTAAAAAACCTGTGCGAGGCCAAAAAGGCTCCTATCTCAGCATAATGCTACGATATTTAAAAAATAAATACCGCAGCGCTGGTATTCTGATAGGGCCCGAACCTAAGAACCACGAAGAACCTTTTCATCCCGATATTCCCACGGGATCGAGATTTCTGCGGGTGAAACCGCGGGGCGCAGCTAGTAATCTATAAATCTCTTATCAATTATGGTGTTTTTGAGAATTGCTGGGAAACTGAACTTTATTTCAATTGACCTTTTTATATCCAGCAGAAAATTATCCCGTAACTCAATTGTCAGTAAAGCGCATAATATTTTGTAAACAAAACTGCTTCAATAAGTACTACACCGTCGCCGCTGTCCATAATTATTGGAACAGTAAAAAAATCTTGTCGGTGTACAACCAGACGACTGAGATTACCTGATTATCGCCTGGTGACGGTAAGAAGGACGGAATTTTCTACCTACTCTGCTCACTGCTCAGTGTTCACCTCAGTGAAATGCAATTAGATTCGTCTCGGGAGACCGACGAACTACCTATTTGGATATTTTTGCTATACTATGACTCAGGCTAGCTATTTGAAAAATTTGTCATTATGTTTAGGCTAATTTTAAAAGGGTACTATTTCGATATTCCATGTTTGAAGATACATTGGGAGTGAAATTTTGAAGGTATCTACTCTATTTTTCTGATTTTACTTATCTCTGACAATCATAAAGTAAAATTTAAACGTTGCTGCTATTTTACTACTAGGTGTTAGCTAGGCAGTTATCTTACGACTAGTTAGCTACCCTATTGCTAGTTAGCTACTCTATTACCAGATAGATACTCTACTGCTAGTTAGATACTCTATTGCTAGTTAGCTACGCTATTACTAGTTAGCTACTCTATTACTAGTTAGATACTCTATTACTAGTAAGATACTCTATTGCTAGTTAGATACTCTATTGCTAGTTAGATACTCTATTACTAGTTAGATACTCTATTGCTAGTTAGCTACTCTATTACTGGTTAGATACTCTATTGCTAGTTAGATACTCTATTGCTAGTTAGATACTCTATTGCTAGTTAGATACTCTATTACTAGTTAGATACTCTATTGCTAGTTAGATACTCTATTGCTAGTTAGCTACTCTATTGCTAGTTAGCTACTCTATTACTAGTTAGCTACTCTACTCTAGCTAACCAGCCTTATCTAGTTCTTTATTTATATTTAAAAAGGGTTTTCGTCACTAAACTTGGTTTAGGAATAAAATGATAAAGAACGGGGCATGTGTACTTACTTTAAATTTGACTTCAACGAATTATGTAATAAATTATGACTTTCCACTGTTTCAGAAAACCTACATCGACATTATGTTAGTATCACTCTTTTTGTAAGCATGTTTTACACAATACTAATATTTGTGTGTACAGTTGGGTTAATTCATTGTCGACCTCATTGACACCCTACGCTAATTTGCCTGCCATGTCATACTTACAACTGTCGAAGAATGAACATTATTTGAATATAAGTATGGACCATTTAAATTGGTAGTCAATTTCCTTTTGGGTACTTTTCCCATTGACAGCTATGCAGACGAATTGTTTGATGCCCAATGAACTTTTCCCTTTTTTTGATATACTTGTACATATTCTATGTTTTTAGTGTTAGCTTGTATATTGCATTTAAGATGACCAGCACCCTAATTACGTAACACACTATCTATCACAATCTAAATCATTTTGAAGCCTATTGCTAATCCATTGCTTCATATGTTCGAAAAAATTGTCTGCTCAACAACATGAATAACGCAATAAATGTTGTTGAACTGCCAAAATGAAACCCATTCCTACTGTTAGTGTGTAACGTAATTACCCCGCAGTTACTGATTGAAATAAAATTATTGAATTTGCTTAACAATTAATTTCCCCGACTTAAATAACATACATTCATTAGAACAGGTGACTTCAGCTACCCAATGCTTAGTGACTCCTAAAAGACACAGGTCTCTTCAGCAATAAAATATCCTACAATATAATCTTCAATTACCGAATCTCCCAGCGTCCCCTACAAACAAGTCTGTCAGATCGCTCCTCCCCGCGGCCCGCGACTCATTTACATATAAATTGCCGCGACTCACGTGGCTTCTCTTACTTTTAAATGTTCTGTACCCCTGCTTCAACTGGGACCTCTGTTTAAGTTGATACATGCGTAGGTATGACGTAGTTTAGTTTCGATTTATCTGAAACTAGCGACCCGCTCAGCTACGGGTTTTACGACTTTACAAAATACCAAGATTTCTTTATTTTATGTTTAACATTAATGTTTTGTACATATAAACCTTCAGGAATAAATTGCACCAAAATCCGTTGCACAGTTTAGAAAAACAGCGTGGTCACACAGCCAGACGCGACAAGCGACTTTAATTAATAATAGAACAGAATACTACACCATAAAAATTACAGATATAAATGTAGACATTTTACATAGGGTGCTTAGGGTTATGTTTATATACATTATGAACTAGGTATAGTGTATTTATTTTATCTCTTATTTTTTTGCTTATCTTAAATTTTCGTATGCTGCACTGGTTGACGTCATCACGTCAGCGCCGGCTACCGCTGAAAACCAGCGCTGGGGCTCTGTCTCGCATAGGGTCGTAGCATTATGCTGAGCGATTGCCGTTTTGCGTGAATGTGACGCATATTTTCCCCCAACTCGTTCTTTTTTTGTGTTTGTGTGTTTTTTCTTTGCGTCATGTTTACCGCAAATAAACGTATTTTCTTTCTTTTCCGTTCTTTTTTTTACAATGGGCGGTCTTATCCGTCATAATATGTATCGACGGTGATGTAAGTTGACATAGGTTGTATGAACGTAATTCCTTAACACTACGACAATACAACGTAACAACTACTAAAAAGGTACTGAATAACAACAAGAAAGGATTGTTATGAAAATCTTCTAATAGCGTTACTTATTAATTTATTTCTTTTTTAATAATAGTTTTACGCCTTGCGTTTTTTGGTACACCTCTGCCCAACCCTTCGAGGAAACAAGGCGTGATGTAATGTTGTAATCGTTTTCAAAATTACCGATGAACACTAATTGAATTCAAAAGTATAACACATTGACCAACAAAACAATCGTGTTATCACTTCCTCCTGCTAGTTGTACTTCTCAAAAAAAATAAACCATAATAACAACTGATCCATCACATCCCACACAATAATTTTGTCCAACAAAAAGCCATGGCCGTTGAAATATATCCCATAGTTGGTGGACACAGTAATTCAATTTGGCAAATTAGATTTTCCGTCAGTTACCTGCGTCTTCGCCCTTCGTATCGCGCTGTTGCGACATCAACGTTATTATGGACAGTCAACGCTGGAGCCAATGTTGGTGCCAATGTTGGCACTGTTAAGACAGGGGTTTATATAACTTTAGGTACATTTTGGATGACGGATTTATAGAATAGAATAGAATAGAATACTCTTTATTATGTACACCATAAAAAATAACAGATATAAATGTAGACATTTTACACAGGGTGACACAATGGGCGGTCTTTTCGCTAAAAGCTATTAGTTATTCTCGTACTGTTTAGTTAGTTTCCTTCTGATTTCGGGAAAATAATTTTGCTCTGAAACAAAGAGCTGTAAGATCCTATAAGACCTTGTTTCGGTTTGCATTCAATGAATAATCAAAATCGATTTAATAATTACTGGTGTCTACAGACATTTATCAACTTTTTATTGTATTTTAGTAAAGTGTGAAAACTACAGGTCACAAAACTAACCGCTTCACGTTTGGAGCCAAACATTGGCCCAAAGTTGTAAGAGGGACAAAATTAGATTCGTACAAGTGGGGTCAAGCGAGACGGGGACAATGACGGAAGAATATATGAAATGATATCAAGAAATATCAGATAATATAAAAGGAAAATATTAAGGTAAACGTGAGATGCTCTTAGTGGAATTATATCTTACAATGTCCACTGTTTCCTCTTGAGGAGTAGTAAAAAGTATCTACCTACACTTAGGACATGTGTGAGACATCAAATGTCATAGTAAAATTATGAAGCTAGCAAAATAAATTATGACAATGCGTTTAATTTTGACAATTCAACAACATTCATTGCGTCATTTATAGTGTCGAGCAGATGATTTTTTTCAAACACATGAAGCGATGGATTAACAATTTCCTTCAAACTCCTTCTGATTGTGATTGAAAGTATGTTTCACAATTGGGGTGCTGATACAATAATAAGCTACTAAAGAGATAATATTGCTATAGCTATTAGACAAACTGTCAATAACTGTTTTCATAAACTACAACTTGACAACAAAGAAACCAGTTTAAAAAAATATCGTAAAGAAAGCTAAATAATGTCATGATAACTAAATAAAAAGTAACTAACGTCTACAATAGCAAACAAGTCTGAAAAACTCATTTACAACATACGATTTTTGAGTCACACTCGTTCAAATGTTATTTAAAAAGTATTCATTCAGAACTGGTTTCATACAGATTGCTTCAATTTCAAAGAAGACTAAGTATAAAATAGCTAATGACTTTATGTACTTTCTGTCTACTCCCATGGAAAACAGGCGTGAGTTTAAAAGTTCAATCATTAATTAGACACTTACATACACCCGGTAGAACCTAATAAACTCTAATTAGCATTACCCGCGAGAGTCAAAATTTCTTACGGTTTTTGTAAATTTCGCAGGCATAATTTAGGTAATACTAATGTAGAAATTGACAAGTTCCAAACTTCACATTCTCAATTCAGAAACAGTGTTAGACGAAACAATGCAAAACGAATAGACTCATAATAAGTACAATCAAAACAATATGCTCACAATTTTCAAAAAGAAAAGTCGCTTTAAATCGCAATCGTATCGTCACCTCTAAACCACGTCCTCGTGAAGCATTTCTAAATCAAAACACGGCCCGTTACCCCGGAGAGTGACTTGCGGAAAATTGGAAAACGAAACAAGGTGAAAAATATTATTAAGTGGAGCACTCACCGACCACGGCACTCGAGGGAAACTCCTCGTCTTCAATACTTTAACCTGCTTGAGTTAAATTACACATTTTTATTTACTCGTCCGCTTGGGAGATGAAATGAAAGTATTGAGTGCGATGCTCGTTTGAAAATTGGCTGTTGCGACAGTGAGACAAAAGGTATTGTTTACAAACTATGCTTTTTGTACTATTGATAAGTCACAAGATTTCTACAGTCGAAAATGTTCTTGGGTTGTCCCGATGGAGCCTCGACTATAGCGACTATTATTTGAGTTCTACTTTTTTATAGTAGAATAACGAAACACTACCAGTAGTTTTCTGAAAGCAAAGAAGGCTCCCGATTCGTAACTTCCTTGAATTTGGTTACTGTACAGACAATATTTTTTCTTCAGAAACTTTCTGCCTATCCTCCCCATTAACAAATTCATTCGTCAAAGTCACAATGATTGCTTCTGCTCACCCTAAACCTACCACATCAACCTTTATGGCGCTCCATAAAAGAGCACAGAGGTAAGTAGTGGCTACTATTCATTGATAGTCAATTGGGCCCACAAATCGTCCGGTTAACCGACACGACCGCTCTTATAAAGGTAGGGTGCCACGGTCTACCTAAGGAAGGGACAACCGTTTTTCTTCCAGTTAATGGCACACACGTTCACTTTGTTCGCCTTTTACTTTTTGACCGGCTTTGGGGAGAGGAAATGTAGTGCGATTTAAAGAGTTCTGTGTATGGAGTAAGTAGGTACGGTCAGCCAAATGAGAGTGGCAGCTGAACAAAATAGCAGCTATAAATACGTGTGAAAAATTATATATGCAGATGTATAATTTTCTCTGAAGCTTATAATTACGGAATCACTGGATGTGCATGCTTAACATACTTACCTAATATATTTATGGCCTGATGAAATAAGAATATAGATATATAAAAATACAAATTTTCATCCATCTTAAGTCTTCTGTGTCGAATTATTTTCTTTAGCTACATCTTTATGATCAGTGGTGTAATTGCGTAACACTAACCGTAAACATGGCTTTCATTTGACAGTTTAATAACAATCATTGCGTTAATTACGTTGTTGAGCAGACCAATTTTTCGAACATACGAAGCAATGGATTAGCAATATCCTTCAAAATGATTCCGATTATGATTGAAAGTGTGTTACGCAATTAGGGTGCTGTTTTAATTTGCTTGCCTAGTATCAACTCAATTAACTTCATGCCCTTATAATGTCACAATAACTACTCTTTCTTTTCTAGTATAACTATTTTCACCAGTTTCAGTACGTATCGTACGATATCAGTTCACAGACGGTCGGTTGCCCACCTCACTTCACCTATTTATGTATCGTAGGACGTCAGTTAGCAGTTGATCGGTTGCCGACCTCACTTCACCTCTTTATATATCGTAGGACGTCAGTTCACAGTCGGTCGGTTGCCCACCTCACTTCACCTATTTATGTATCGTAGGACGTCAATTAACAGTTGACCGGTTGCCTACCTCACTTCACCTCTTTATATATCGTAGGACGTAAGTTCACAGTCTATCGGTTGCCCACCTCACTTCACCTCTTTATGGCCGCATGGCCCGTACTCTGATAGCGCCAATTACTGGCCAGAAAAGAAAAGAATTGGGAGGATAGGACTCCGATCTTATAAAATAGTTTCTCGTTTTTACCATAAAAACAGGTATTTTAATAAGTTTGGATACTTACTACAAAATACTTCGGAAAACTTACAAGTAGGTACCCTTATTAAAATGTTCGTCAAAAATACAAAATTTAGGGGTTTACAATTTATTGCTGAGAAACATTCATCAAAAAGGTCGGCACTAAAGCACAATAGAAACAAAACACAACACGATCGATTAATCCTAATCAATAATTATTATTAATCGATTGAAGGTGAACAGTAAGTTTCCCGTAAATAAACTTTTCACCAACAAATGCTTAAGCCGAAAAACATTGGTATTCGATATGTCTAAATCAAGTTCATGTAAAGCCCGGTCGACTGGGACAAAATGAAACGCTACCTACATATTTATAGTTTAACTCGCATAAATATATTTATTATTTAAATCAATTTTTATTATTTTATAATATGATGACACGTACTGTGAGCTCTTCAAGCTGACACCCTATTGTTTTCTACACTTCTAAATACGAATTAAGTATGATTTCCACCAAACGGCTCGCATCGCCTCGGCTCGGAAAGGATACGAACGGATGCGGCGACAGCCGATCGCGTCCGACAAGATGTCGACGCATACGATTGGCTCCGTACCGTCGCTTACGAACGTATCCGTTTCTGCGCCTAGTCAAATAGTTTAATTCCTACCGTGTTGCCGTGTTCTAACTTTTGAAAATGGTTGGAGTTGAAGTAGTGTTGTTGGCTATTTATTACATAGAAGGAGAAGAAAATAATCTTAAAACACAGAAGAGGAAGAGAAAGATACGACGACAGGCGAACGGAGCCGATCGCGCGTCGCAGCATACTTTCGGCTGCGATCGCGTGTCGGGGAAGACGCTCGCGATCATGCTGCTGTGCGCGGCTAAGTAATAATTTAAATACTGTGTTAACGATTTAATATCGTTTAAAGATTGTAAAAGTCCGTTCCGATCCGATGCGAAGCGAGCCGTTTGGTGGAAATCATCCTTTAGTGTTTGTCTCATATTTTGCCATTAACTTATAAACTATTCATGCAGGTTGCATGGTAAAACCAAGCAGGCTAAAGACTCTTATAGTATTTATGTACATCCTAAAGCCCACTTACCTACACAATCTTGAAAAAATACGATTGATCCTAGCACTATTGTCTTTCAATGGATCCACGTTAGTATATCGCTTCTAAGCGATATATAGCAGTCGGTCGGTCCCTTAGAGTTGGTTACCTCTGTCGGGAAAATGCTGCCCCTAACACTATATGATACCCAACACTATACCTACTCGTACTGTTAGTAGATACATGTAAATAATCGTTGTCTACGAATGAGAAACTTGTTTGCTTGTTGATTAGGAACTATTTGTGATACTCTTTTCATAGGTTACAAGTGGGTACGGGGTCAAATTATGACACTTTACAAAATACTACTACACTATACAAAACTTCAATACCTACTCGACCCAGATGTATGGGACAGTTGATAATTTTGTCGCGATTACGATGTGGGTCCTATGGAGAAAGTTATTCAGTTTGATGGTCTGTACCACACCCTTAAAGGCTGCACCTTTCCGATACATGCTGTATATTATTGTTTCATAATTTCATCTAAGTATGCTTCAAGGTTATGAAAAGTACTTTGCTTGCCATTTTCAACGGATTTTGTATTGACCTTTTGAGGATGAACCCTGATTTTACAACAACTTATTATATGCAATTTTGATACAGGTATAAAATCTATAGGTTAAGCAGTAAAAAGTGTGGCCCACACTGATTCACTGAGTAATCTTAATGTTAGCTTTAACAGAAAAACAAGAGCGCTTCAATCAACGTCGCCCCTGATTGATGGTGTTAATTAACTAAAGACTTATTAACTCATCTGTACACACCATCCTCTGGAGGTATCGCACACACGTTTGTTTCCTTATGAACAACAAGTAATGTGGTTTGATTCCATAACATTAGTTTTCTAATGCCCTAACCAAGTTAGATAGACATTTTAATGTCCACAATCACTGATCATTTAGTTATTATAATAATAAGTAGAATTTGAAATCGTTCATTATAATTCCTCGTTTTCATTGGGTTTTCAACATGCCAAACTTCGGCCCTTTTTAAATTAGGCAGTTTGGAGACATATTTGTATAAGATTACGACACCTACCCTACAACATTCATTTATAATTTTAAATAAATAGCCATGCCTAGTTTTGAAACCCTTAATATCCTTTTCGACTTCTAGGTTTCATATATGGTAATCAGTCAAAAAGAATTATATGATTAACACAGTTTGAATCATTGGCACCTATCTCATTTTCACCAAAACCTGAACCGTCGATTCGTTTTGGACCCTGGTATTGTTCCAACGTTTAGTAACCCGATGCCGGACCAGGGGGCAACCGGATAGCACCTTTTACCGTTAGCAAACAGCTCAGGTGTTTGACTTGTTTCCGAGCTAATGTTACTGTTTGCTTTTATGGGATCCCGGTGTTTGCGACTTATTTAGCTGTGTTTGGACTTACGGGAGATATTTCGGGGAAAATGTTTTTTGTCAGATAAAACATTGAAGGGGAAATACTATCCTCCATGCTACTTATCGACTGCATAGTGTGATGCTACTTTGGCGTAAGACAGGATGGTGGATTCAACAGTTTAATAATAGGATACAGATGACTGGTCTTCAACATCATCATCATTAGTCTACATATCTATCGGTAGTCTACCGCTACACAACGGCCGCTCCAAACGAACAGCATCAGTTCTTATCCAGCTGCCTGATAGTTCTTTATTATGATCGTAGAATGATGTCAAGCGCCGTGTGCGGACTGATTGAGCTCATTTGGAAGATGCTGTGCGCATGAGTATAAGTTACAAGATAGTAGCGAGTTAAATGGAACTGTCTGTTGGATCTGAAAACTAACAATGAACAGTCATTTCGAATGCCCAATACAATAGTGTGTATCGCACAACTTTGAGCAGGTGCAGACTTGTATCTACTATTTACTACTATTTATTAAATGTAATAGATATTAGATAAAAGCCTGCAAAGACAGTCGCTCCATCTAGCCTGAGCGCGAAAAAGTTAAGACCATTATTTTCTTCATCATCATCCATTTGTATAGCATTTCCTATTATATTAGGATCAGAACCTTTTCCTATGAACGTATTACTTCAATTTCTATATCGCAATAAATCATAACACACTGAAGTGCTTTCCTATTACCTGTAATAATCCGCCATTACGTTCACGTACGTGCCTTTCTGGCTGCACCTCTACTTGGCGGGAAATTGATGGGCAATCGGAACGAAATGCCGCCAAAACGCTCGGCGCCATTTTAACACTTCGGTTGTTACGATATATTGGAAATTATTGATAGACTTTTATTGGAACCTTTACTTTTCAGCTTTTCGTTTAAGGATAAATCAGAAGGTGGAAGTGTTTCCATCACAATAACTTTCAAAACTACGGTAAACTTTCATAGGTTTAGATTTTAAAAGGCTTGTTGGTACATTATAATCAAATACACTACTTTGGTAGAGAAACGTAATGTTCGTTTTCCAGACACGCTATACAAAGTTCAACAAAAAAAAAATGAAATTCTACCCAAATATTCTCAATTTCATACAAATATTTAATTAATTTTAAGAAAACCTCCCTGAGTCCCTAAGTAAACAAATGTGTAAAACGAAATTGAGTCTTAACTTTAATTTTCTCTCCAATAATTGCTACACAATACAAAATAATATTACTGAAATATTCTCTGCAAGTGACTGTTAATTTACCAAGTTAACCCACCCACTCCCACCATGCGAATGTAAACCTTATAGATTTGTAATAAGGGTTGACATACTGGCACAGGTGTGTGGTCCCCGGTTTCTGGTGGAAATATCTTGAAGGTTTGTGACGTTTAATCTTGCGTGCGACGCGGCCGCCGCGCGTATCACTCGCCGGTCGTCAAATAGGGGTGGGGAAAGTATCGATATTATTCAATTAGTGACTTTAATATTAAATTTATTGAAAATTACACAGGCTTTAGTGAGGCAATATTTAAATAACTTTATATTCAGTAACTTTTACCTACACATAACCCAGACAACATTAAATCTAAAGACTGTCAAAAATGATATGTATTTCATAGCTCATAGCCGAGTCTAGTTTCTAATTTCGTTTTTTTTTCCAAGTACTAAAATTATATAATTGTAGTCACAAAACTATCACAAAACTATTTTAAAACTTTTCCAACTAACTACCATACGATAAATTCTCGTCCATCGACATACCACTAAATTGTCCCCATCACTATCGCCAAGCGTCTGCAGAAATTCAATTAACATTACCTCCAGTCGCGTGCACCTTTATTTCCGTTCGGAGTCACTTAGCCCCCCTTCCTCCCCACTACTCCCCCCTCTAAGACGCCAGTAATGAGGTCCGGTGATCGTTTAGTTCGGAGGTAATGGCTGACGTGAAAGACTGATACAGTTTCTTCGTTAGAAATGGCCTGTGGATATGGAACAGGGCATACTTATAAGTATTTATAAGTGCTTTCGGCTGATAAGTGTGGACGGATACTGTTATGGTGACTTTCCCTGTTGTTGTTGATAAGGCTGTTTATCTATTAACTGGGGGATAAAGTCAAGTCTTTAGTTGATGCTATCCTTTTGATTGCACGGAAACTGTTGTTTTTCGAATAGTTCTCAGTTTGTCTTGTAAATAAAGTTAGATAAAGCTGTTGCAATTTTTCATCCTCTTCATTTTATCCGTTATATTGTCAGAGTTAATTTTGATCATCAAGAACAAGGATATTATTGTCCCGCTGTAGCTGTCTCACAGTAGAGGACATAAACCTACTTGCTAAATACGAAAATTTTCCTATTTTAGACCAGGAAAGGCTGTTTTATTTTCAAATGATTCAATTCCTCCTTTATTTTATGGCCAACTAAGCAAAGTAAGCAAAACAAAACTCACCTCAACAACAATACAACATGAAGGTAAACAACATTTACTGAGAAGCTGAGTGACGTGGACGGATGGGCTGGAGATCATCAGCAGAGATAACGGTCTCGTTCAGGGTATCAGAGGGAAGGATCGCGGGACACCTACCTACTCCGTGTAATAGGAAGTAGGGAGATTTTTTGAGGTATATTTTTACGTAGATCCGGTGTTGGTCTTATATCCAAAGAATGAACTACTTACCAATCGTATAATTCACAATTGAGTGCTTCAATGCACATGGTCATGCTAATTATTTACCTGTACACAAATAAAAAAAAACACGTGTGGCACTCGGGGACTGCCGTAAAGCTATTGCATAGCATTTTTTATCAGCTTATGCAATTATAATTATTTATTTATGCAGTATTTTTTTTCTTTGATATTAATTCAAGTACAGTCGTACCATATACATACACGTTAAGCGAACGCTCGGCCGAGCTACATGGTAGGCGGAGTGGGGGGTGTTAGGTTTTATTTTCGTTACGGAATTTCTTGATTCGGTCGCCGCGCTCAAAGCACGCGATAAAAGCTATGCAATAGCTTAAAAATTAATACAATCTCGTAAACTAAGCTATAAAAATTACGGTTTGATGAGTGTTAGATTGTAGACACGACGACATATCAAGCGATACATTTCCAGTTTTAGCTGACCTCGCATTGTATAGGCTTTTCGTACAATGAGAAGTCAGCTTATACTGGAAATGTATAGCTTGATATGTAGTCGTGCGTACCAATCACGATAGGTGTAGTAAATGGCTAGGTTAAATTACAATGTTTGGTACTTATTAACATTAGAAATTACGGCGACCATAACGATACATAAACTGACAAGTTATGTTTTCAAAGCTCCCTCTCTCCTACTATTTTGCTGTGCCCGACGGGGTTCATAATAATAACATAAAATTTTAAGTTACCTCTTCAGTAGAAATTGTGAAATTACCAGTAAACGTTAAATACGAGCAAACGTAAGTCACCAAAACACACATGAAGGAATCGATTGTCAGGTAAACAAAACCTGCCAATAAATAACATTATTCAAGACTATGAGTGCATTCAATACATTTCGCTAGCAGCTAGTGATGTAATGTAAATAGCACAATAATTCATCGATATTCTCGAGACGCCAGACTGCATAACTCAACGTGTGGCCGTATTGATATGACGATAGATTTTTGTCGATAAAATATTTATTGTGTTCAGTCGTTCTGTTCTTTTAGTTTTTTAGCTAAATGAAAAATAGGGGTTATATATGGGGGGGGGGGGGTAGGGGTAGTAACTTCTGTTAACTTTTAACGCATTCTATGAAGCTAGTACTATAATATATGAGAACGGACAACAGCATACTGCAATGAGTTAAAATAGCAACAATCTTGTTCATTAATTATTCTGTAAATCTTGGTGATTTATGTAATGTTGGTGACTACTTAGTGTACCGTTCAATGCACGGGTAATGATGATGATGATGTTGAGTACTTCTGCGTGCCATAAAAGCCTTTATTTCCTTTAGCTTATTGTTAATGTTCTTTACAAAGGTCAGGTGCGTAGTACTCGTAACCAGCGTGCGGGTATGACCAGATGTATGAACGTAAACGAAGCAAAAGGAGTATGTAAGGATCGTAAGAGGTGGCGTTCTGTAGTCTCTGCCTACCCCCATGGGAAAAAGGCGTGAGTGTACGTATGTATTTATTTCCATAGAAATCCATAAAACATCGACATTACTGGCCCACCTCTATCGCCTCGCGTGTAACAAATGTTATAGACCGGTGGACCGGGCGCGCGGGATGACTCTAAACACACAATTTCACTCTTATTTCGCAAACTAATGTCCCGATGTGCAACTCATTTTTACTCCTACCGACTTTCTGTGCGGATGTATGAGTAACGTACACGAAAGAGAAGAAAGGTGATTGATAAACTTGTGTATTTATTTAATTTAGTCAAGCAAAACAGGTTTTGATGATTTTCAGGGTGAAGTACGAAAGTGTTCAGCTTACTTGTTAACAAATATTAGTTTACTTCAAATCTACAGGTTGTGCATGTGCAGGTCAGCTAAATGTCTACAGCCCACGAGTTTTTTAGTAAAGGCATAAAATATTCGTTATAATAGTAATATATAAGTAACTTTGATAAAGATGCAGTGATACCTGCCTATGTAAAATCCCTCGGTAACATAAAGCATAGAAAACCCGTAAAGACAATTTTAAGAATTCTATTTTTTGCCGTCTAAAGTTGAACTTTAATTGGTGAATGGAACCCTCTGCTGAAATGGATCGTATTTTTTACTCGCAATGATAAATCAGTATAATGAAACACCTTAATCTCTCCAGAATCTCGTTGCAGAAAGACGAGATATTACAGTATTAATTACTTGTAAGGGGTAGCTCAGACGAGCCATTACCGGCAAGACATTTTGTTAGGCATTTTCCTTAAGTAGGTAGGTAACTTAACAAAAATATTAACGTGGTTGCATTTCTTCATTTATTCTAGTTTTTCCACGCTTTTATATTTTCATCGTTTATTTTTCTCTATTATCATATGAAACCGTTTTACCACAGACCGCGTAATTTTCTACTTTTCTATGGCAGTGCTGTAGCACTGCCGTATCTCTACGTTGCTGTCGTAACGGGGCTTGTGCGCTCCTAAACACCAGTACACCAATTGCGTAACACACTATCAATCACAATCTGAATCATTTTGAAGCCTATTGCTAATCCATTGCTTCATATGTTCGAACAATTTGTTTGCTCAACAACGTAAATAACGCAATGAATGTTGTTGAACTGTCAAAACGAAAGCCATTCCTACTGTGAGTGTGTTACGCAATTATCCCGCAGGTCTGTGCCGCTAAAGTTTACTTTGCCGAAACAGGTTTAGGGTGAGGAGCCAGACCAAGAGAGATACATAAACCTGCAGGAATACCTCTTCACTCCTTAAGCACCTCACGACATGTCGCCCCTTGTCGCTACGTCACTATATGCTAGCGACAGTTTCCGGGGGCCCATAATGGAGTGTGCAAGTCAACCCCAGCCATTTTATCTCTGTATATATAAAACATTGATTAGGCAGGGGCCATAGTCTTTCCATAGTTCTAAGTAACCAGTCTACTTTAGCCACCCAAACCTATAGCCCATTTTTTTTTTCCATATTCTGCAATAGTCTTGCACCAGCTGGGGGTTGTCCTTGGGTGAACTTGCATAGTGCATACAGGAATAATTGTCGGTTGGTGCCGCATTTCATTCAAAACGTCCAACGGGCCGCCACGAGTTAGCTTCGGCCCCTCGTACGCTTTACAAAGGTCCGGAACCCCAGGGTCCCGAGAAATTTCAAAGACGAAACAATGAAGAAGTCAGAAGAATCAGAAGACTAGAAAAAAATTACGTTATCCCTATAGTTCTCTCAACGACAGGCGTTATCCCCAACCATCTTCTCCGTAACCTAATACTAAGATCTAGTAGAATCCGTTTATATTAACCAGAAAGCTGTCATCTTCAACACCTGCAGAGTAGTTAGGAAATTCGTTTAGTTAGAGGAAGAAAACACACCCTCATCTTAAATACACACCACACGCTGCATTTACTTGGCTTTGGCCCGTAAATGCCCGTATGCTAATACGCTGACTTTGAAAAAGTGCATAGTGCTTGTTGTACCTTGTATAATTATTATATTCTATTTTTTATTGTGCCTTTTAGTAATCCTAAGTAGTTCTACTATTTTTCCGTTGGTTCTCCTGTAAAATAATGATAATAACAATTATTAATCCAAAATTAAGAATACAATATATGAATCAATTAATTGTTTAAAAAACTACCATGACTTTTGTTAAAAGTAACACTAAAAGAAACTACTTTGATTCAAATCCTATTAACACCACTCACCACCACCACTCGATCGTCGATTAAAAATATCAATCACGCACCACACATGCTCACTACTTTACAAAACAAAACACAAAAACGCAACTACAACGCACCCTCTCGTCTATGCGCCCCCTAACTCAGCCGCCTCAGTTTTGGTCGCGGCAGCAGATTTCTGAACGCAGTCAGACTGCTCTTAATTAATTGGCTTGCATTCGTTTGCATGAATTAGCCAGGTACGAACCCCTTTAGGATATTTTTACCACCCTTTTTCGGGCCCACTCAAAGGGCTGTAGTTGTTGATAGAGGAATTTTGGATGAACAAAATGGCGGACGCGGAACTAAGAGTTTAATGAGCACAGTTTTTTTTTTTAATAAGTTGCGCCTTCAGTCCCTGAAAGGTTAAACAGAGGTGTACTTATAGTACACCCACAATTCGTTATGTTTAAATCCCATGTAATAAGCGTCTTGCCTATTGCCATCAACCGGACAAAAAACCAAACTCCGAGTTGCTACTGAGAAATTCGAAATTGAAAAACCCAATAACATATTTCTCGACCTGGTAATCGGAAGCGAGACCTCATGCTAGTCTTTAGATCTCATGATAATTCGAAGCTACAAAACCCACTTTCATAATTTAGAAACAAAACACAGCACAGTTCCCACGGAAGCCCCAGTCTTATTCAATAAACTTCTCTTCAGAAAACTTTTAAATCCTAACCAAATAGGTAGGAAACTTTCACATTTTCACATGAAACTCAGGCAGAGCACACACTGCCAGCAAACAAAGTAATGGCAACAGAAGGACCACTTAGTGATATTCTCCGATCGTAATATCGCTAATGTGAGTATTATAATCTGCAACAATAATGATATTGGGCTATTCGGTTTTTTTTTTGTAAGCTAGCAATACCTTTATTTGCCTTACCTTTAAGAGTAGTGCTGGCCTAATGGTATTGACCCCGACTTACGAGTTGTATTTATTCCGCGAATTCGAACCCAGGCGAGTACTTCACTTTTTGTATTTAATTTCGTCATCACTGCTCTCAAAACGGTGAAGGAAAACATCGTGAGGAAACCGACGAAGAACCAACGAATTCGAAGACATGTGACATCTACCAACCCGCACTGGGCCGGCGTGGTGGATTATGGCCCACTCACTCTAACAGAGACGAGGCCTGTGTTCCAGCAGTGGGTACGTTATTTTCTGATTATATATACCTTTATAAGTTGTCACCGTGGAAATGTATCGCAGTAAATTCCATAGGGTTTATTGTTGCACAAAATTCTCCCCATAGCCTTCCACTTTTTCCTTTCTGTTGCCTTCTCTAGCCAATCTCCCACAAAAGTCTCCATGTCATCATACCAGCGTTTCATAGATCTCCCTCGCACTGCGGAGGCGACGCTAATATTTGAGCATTGTCAGAAGTAGCCCTTCTGTTCCTTTATTTTGTAGTGTTACGAAGCCGCCGCAAGTCGCCGCTGGATCGTACCGGATCAGGTGGACCGGATTATTCCGGTTCGGTGCGGTTCCAAGCGGATCAAACGCGATTTTAGACTTACGGGTAAGGTTCCCAGCTTATGTGAAGGTAGATAATGGGCGTCTGTTAAAATGTGATCCAGATTGGGAGTAATTATGTTTATATTGTCTTGATTAGGGTGATAAAACCCCATCGGATGGCAATAAATAAAGTTTTAGTTTGGTTTTAGCTTGGATGATTCTACATGGTAGTTTAAACATATAGTATGTTAATAGCAACTGTCCGCAACTTCGTTCGCGTGGAAGTCGTAAGACACCACAATTTACTATAATACCAGCTGCATGTTTATACAAATTTCTCGTATACCACGTTCGTAGTAGAGAAGTACGAAGTATGAAGAGAGTCAGGGCTGGTGACGCGGAAGCCAGCGACGTATACATCCGTGTGAGAAGCAGCTCATCCTGAGGTCGCAGTTTTTCGTTTTTAGTGAATTAATGAACGCCTACGTTCCTACATATACTTCCTAATGACACAACACTGATACACTGACTGATGCTTTCTTACAGATTATTCCTGACGAACACCTATCACAAAAATAATATAACAATACATTGTAAACACACGGTATTTCTCCCCTAACCACAAATATTTATTTTTATTATAACCAAAGATGACAGAAGAGGCCAAAACTTTATAATATCTGAGTTCGTTTGACGAACTACCATAATATAATAGTATGACAAAATGTAAAAAGGAAGCACAAAAAATATCAATTGCTGGGAATCGAGCACAGGTTTGCAAAGCAGTCGTCGAACCGCTAAACTGTTTCCTTTGTTGAAGGTTCACTAAAATATCCGTTATTATATTATGTTATGATTGACTGCATGTATAGCGTTATGATAATAATTTAAAAGGTTAAATCTAACTATCTGCAATCTTTTAGTTCGTCTTTTTACAATATGCGGTAAACTATAGAAGAATACGATCTAATTGAAATATTGCTCATACCTCGTAGCAAATAGCGTGATAAATTATAGCCTACAGACTGACCAGACTTATTACTACTTCTACTTCTATTTTGTTTGTTTTTATTTTATATTGTTACCAGAGCTAATTATCTTTTTTGTATGCACGTGTTTCTGTGACAAATAAACCTATTTTTCTTTCTTTCTATGCAAAATTAGAACAAAATCTATCCGATCGTTTTTGCGTGATGTTGAAACATAATTATTCAGACAAACAGACACAAATTAAAAAAAAATATATTACTGGCATTATAATCGTTCCCAACCCCGCAAAAATTACTTTTAAAAGAAATATGCCAAGTACATTTGTACAGTTTGACGTCGCTACAATTTTAATAAATGTTATGTTTGATGTTTTTTTTTTCTTTTTTAAGAATTAAAATCATCATTGCACAGTCAAATAATATCCGAACTTTATTTTGGCAACCAGGACTGTTAGGTGTTAATATCGTTATGTATTATTTTGTCCAAAATGTCGATATGTCCAATAATTTTATTAAAAGCCCTATTTTCCAGTAAATATAACTATTTGAACGTGTATTTTTGTATAATTAGATTAATTAGTAGAACCTACCCAGATTTTTTTGAGATACACGTATAGTAGTATACCAGTTGGGTATTTTCCTCTCTATGAGTATATAGCTGTACCAACCTACCTACCTACCGTAGGTCCTAGTGAGGATCATTTGTCAGCGGTGGGCGGCTGTCAAAAGTTGTCAAACTTCGGCGTCGTCCGCCAAGTTTCGATTAACACCTGTACTGCCATGTGCGGGAACTTTGTCTTGTGGGTTTTTTATTTATATTATTTTCAGCAAGTTGGCGTGCTTGTAATCCTAAATAGAGCTTTTTAATAATAAGCAAAGCTTGTGTTTGAAGAAATAATAATTAAAGAAGAGCGAGATTTGGAAGACGCGTAATATGTTTTGTCGAAGGGCTGATTTTACCAAAGACAGATATCTTTTATCCGTGGAATAAAATTTACCACTGAAAGTTCTAGTATGGAAAAACAGTAAAAAATTCAAAATTTATTCTAAGGATAAGACTTATTCGAGGTATAAAAGTTTTGTGGAATTCGGCCAAGTCGCATAATTATAGTCATAATCACTTGCTACTGTCAAGATATATGAAAAATAGAATGGTTAGCTGCAAGCATTTGAACTTTGTGTCAATCGTAAAGTACATAAACAAATAGTTTTGCTTACCAACAGGACTTTTACCCATACAATTTAATTTGGTATAGAAAGTCAGTAATTAGTACCAAGACAGGAATTTAATAAAAAACACACATTTTGAAGACTATGTACACGACGTTGTTCTATGTAGATATAGTTTCATCCATCGGACGCGGGTGGCTGTCATAAGTTACCGAACTTGGCGCAAGTTGCCGGTTAAGTTTCGATTAATACCTGCTCCCGGTGTGAGAGTGTTTCCTAATATTTGCCTTGGCTATCAAATACATATTAATGGTATGCAGGGACTGAGTATTCATACAAAACAGGATTTTGAAGTCGGGTTTCGAGAGCTTAATTAATGAGATAATGAACAAGAACTTATTTAGCCAATGACCCCTATATTTATAATTATTGCTTAAAGTTAAGTAATGATCAGCGATCGTTAAACTATATATTTTTGACGTTTAAACGTCCCTTAACTTTAATCATCGTTTATAAATAAATACTTCTACTACCAGCCTAATTTTGTCCTATTCTCTTAGTGAGAAGTCACGAGCACAATCGGTAGTCAATAGCTATAACACCTGAGCGCTAATACAACGTACTTTTATGTCTTGTGTCTATGTATTTCTTCTGCTTGTAAAATTCAATGTAAAAGTTTTCATACATTTTTTTCCTTTTATTATCAAAACCGCAAACAAAATACCACAAGTTAGAGCATAAATTAAACATAAAAGCAAATGTTTTGAAGTGTCTCTTCCTCAAATATGCGAAGGTAATGATGTTACCAAAGTTCCCGGGGGCCAGGACCCGGGACTTTACAAATTGAAATTATTTTTTCATTAAAATTCCCAACTTGAAAGTTTTCAGGTGGAAGTTTCTTGAGTGGCCAATTCACGGCGCACTTTCAGTTAAATGATTCTTTCCAACTTTAAATAGATGTCTAGGTGAATATTAGGTAAGTTTGCGAAAGATCTCTTAAAGTTAATGACTAGTATTTAAGTTCACATGAGGATTGCACTTAATGGGGAGAAAAGATAAGTTAACCTTTGGCTTAAAATAAACTTAGAGAATTTAAAAGTACCTTCAATCTTAATGTATTTGATTGCTATAACCGTAAAATAAATCAAGTGTTTTCATTAAAATTATCGTGTAGGTACGTGAGTTTAAACTTTATTATCGATTAATGAAACAAACTAAGAACGAAAAAAATATTTATATTTTTTCTAATTCACCAATTAGGTATCTATAAGGTTTCTTCTAAACAGGGAATCTAAGTATGTACCATATAGTTCACTAATATATCATCGAATCAAACGACAAGCGTATCGCATCGCGACACGGGATCACGGGGCAGTCCCGCGGACCGGGATCACCTTAATCCCGCAGGTGAGCCGGGATTACGGGATCACGGCGTTGCCCGCCCCTATCTATCTTGATGATGTATTATAGTGTTAAGTTCTATCGACAAATGTCGTTGTTAGTTTGTGATGTGAGTTTTAAGTGGAGGTGTTAGTTTAATAGTTCGATATTATTGGTAGATAATAGTCATAATAATTGCAACTTCTTATAGATACAAAAGTAAAAATAGAAAATAAGATCGGCAGATGGTCCGTTTAGATACCAAAAGACTGGAGTTATTTGAGCAGTTCTTTCTTGTGGTATAATTCTGAAACTTATTAAATAAATATAATGCAAGAAATACCTACCTTTTATTTTAAAATTCATAATGAGCCATACAATATAAACAACACCACCAACTTGCAACAATAAATTAAACACCGTTAATTACCAAACAACGTTTACAAAGAAAATTAAGGTTTACTTCTCAATTCTTGTTTCGTTCAAGAATTTTAAAGTTGCATCTCGTCGTGCCGGGACAAATAACGGGGAACACCGGGATACCGGGACACGGGACAAATAAAATTAATTACTTATTCGCAGCACTACCTGGCTAACGAGGGGAGTCTTGTTGCTGCTTTGTTGCTTTTCTCCGTCCTATGACGTGACGGCAGGTTTAATGAAAGCTATGCGGTTGGATTTGATAAAATAAGATCGTTTTATAGTCTCGTCTGAAGATAGTGTACCTAGTGTTTACCTGAAAATCGAATAATTAGGTATAATCATTTACTTAGTCTAGGTGCCCAATCTGAACTTCCCTATTTTTTTATTTTTCTTATTGCAGAAGTGGGTAGGTTACTGCTTTTTACACTCAATACTTTGTTTTGGGTACCTATTTTCATTAATATTACAAGTTGGTACATACTTGATCAAAGTAAATAAGTCTAAATATGTGTACCTATTTCTCGAGTCGACGAAATTGACGACGTCATACGTTAACGCTTAATAGTCTTGTTGCAAAACAACAGCATTGATAATGTATTGGTCATTAGCGTATGAATCGACCTGCAAACTATTCATTGTAATGATCTACTACAGTAACATCTTGGCATCAATCCCACCAGTCCAAAGAAATGTCATGAATAAAAAAACAAAAGAAAGTGCCAACAGATAGAAAGAGTTCGAATCGAATCGAAAGAAATGACATTTTTTATGCGATAAATGATTTATTTCTGTAAATTGGTTAAACCGAAACACTTTTACACTTCAAAAACTCATCATCGCGTAGCCTTCTCCCAACTTTGATGGGGTCGGCTTCGAGTTTAACCGGATGCAGGTGAATACCAGTATTTTACATGGAGCGACTGCCTACACTTCAAAAATTCAATCAATCAGCTCAGCCTATCGCAGTCCACTGCTGGACATAGGCCTCTCCCATGCTGCGCCACAACACCCCGTCCTCCGCCTTCGCATACAGTCTGTCCCAGCCACCTTTTTGAGGTCGTCGCCCCATCAAGCTAGGGGGCGTCCCACACTACGCTTGCCGACACGCGGTCGCCACTCCAGGACTCGTCTGCACCACCGGCCATCGGTCCTCAGACAAAGCTGAAGTGGCAGTGGCCATGCCACTGGCACTTCAGTGTGCTTACTGTGCAAGCTATGTCGGTGACTCCGGTTCTTTTCCGAATTACTTCGTTTCTGATTTTATCCTTCAAAGAAACCCCGAGCATAGCCCATCCATAGCGCGCTGAGCGACCTTAAATTTGTGGACCAGCCCGACTGTCAGTGTCCACGTTTCGGCACCGTATGTTATAACAGGGAGGACGCACTGGTTGAAGACCTTAGTCTTCAAACATTGCGGGATTGGCGACGAGAAAACTTCGTAATAATAATATTTTCAAACTAGATAAAGTCTGTGTTTCATAACTGACTACTCTGAGAAGAAACACCGAAACAAACTGAGAGATCACGGTCTATTTTAAAGTCCAAACAGCATCTTGGTCAGATCTCAACATCCAGGGTGGCAGGAAATCGACGCGCAACCTGTTACAATGGATTCAGTACATGATTCTGAACCGGAAAAAAAAGCTTTATTTCTTTCTTTCTTTCACTTGCGTTGAAATTTTTCGACGGTTAATAAAATAAAAACGCGTGAGTGTCGTGGAACGCTCGGTTGGAACGAAGTTCCTTTCGTAGTATATTTAGAACATCCATAGAACAATTTGATAAAAAAAGGAAAGGGATTAAAAGGGTTATATTGAGTCAACCTTAAAAGATGCTGTCTTAGACTTTTTTTTGAACTTTTAAAGGAGAACAATTCCGTCATACTTAATTTTTGCATAACTTTAACCGTTTACGCAGCGCACGCAACGGAAGCTCTAAAAAGGAATATGCTTTTCCCGTTTTTGCAAAAAAAATCCTATATGCTCTATTGGTCATAGCGTGATACCTAAAGCCTTCCTCGATAACTGGACTATCCAACACAAAAATATTTATTCAATTCCAACCAGTAGTACCTGAGAATAGCGCGTTCAAACAAACAAATAAAGAAAGGGTCGTAACGGAAACTCGTGGCGGAAAATTCTTACACTTTTTTTCACCTAGCCCTCATCCGCCAAGTCCGTACCGCACGATAAGGAACGTTCCAGTAGAAAATTGCTGTTCACATTTTGACTGCGTAGGTGTTGCACTTTTGTAGGAAACAGCATTTTTTTTTTTAATGACCGACTAAATATTTCAACGCAGAGGTGTCCAAAACCATGTACTGAATCCATGGTAACAGGTTGTGCGTCGATGACCCACCCTGTTTAGGTAAAGAACATACAGATTAAAAGAAAAAAGAAACAAAAGAAGAACGCCAATCGATCAGTACCGGTGTACCCACGGCGTGCACCTTAGGCCTTCCGGTCCCACTGACCAATATTCGCCGACATTTGTACCCGTCGCGAGGCCGACCCGGGTATTACTCCGCCGGATAATCCCGGACCACTATTAACCAGTTTGAAACCCCAGGGATGTAATGGGGTTTGTCGAAGAAGGTGAGTGGCTTTATGCGTGGACTGTGTGCTCTGTTATGAAGATTAAGGGACAGTTTCTCGAACGTAAATTTTCGCAAAATTTATGTGACAATTATATATGATATATGTGCTATGTGATAAGGTAGACAGTTGAAATTTTCACAGAGTGTGTGTATTTCTATTGCCGCCATAACACCAAATAATAAAAATGAAATTAAGTTAAAAATTAAATGAGGTCTATAGATAAGAAACATGTTTAAAACAAATCATGTTAAATATTGTACGGTGGAACGGAACCCTTCGTGTGCGAGGCCCACTCGCACTTGGCCGGTTTTTTTAACAATTGTTTCCTTGTTGTATTTTCAAAAGCTCAATAACTGATCAAATTGCGAGAATTGTTAAGCTCTGTTAATTTTAATGACGACAAAGGAAAAGAGTTCGGTTAGTTCCAAAATCGTTTCATGTTTTTAATTTAATGTTTCCTTAACTATAACAAAATAACACGCAGACTCGATAAAGCAATATCAACAGTCATTATTCCCGCCGATCAACCGAACCCATTCATATATTTTCCTTATAAACAAACGTATAATAAGAATAAACAACATAAGCATGCCTTAATGCACTCACAATATTAATTTCACCCGAATCCGTCCCTTTGTGACAAAGAAAAATTGTAACGAATTGAGTGGGACCCTAGAACAACCTGTGTGGAAAACCTTTTAGTATGGGTTTAGTATTTTGAGTTCTATTAGAAACAGAATAAGGTTGGAATTACTTTGATTTATTGTTGGGTTACCGCCTAAAGGTAACGCAATAAGTAATAAGAAAATAGCGATCAGTATTGTCATAAATACCTACATATTATTTTGTGTTATTTTTTTTGTATCTCGAAACTCACTTCTTTTAAAGTATGATAGTAAAACGATACAATACGATATTAAATAATCTTCATACCTAAACCTTCAACTTACTTAAAAAAATCAGATACAGCGTGAATATTGAGGAGTGAGTCACTTCTTTGGAAGATTAAACTACTTCATGTCTACCATCTTGTATCATACAGTAATAAATAAACTCTCGCCTTTTCGCGTAGATATATGCAGAAACTTCTGAAAGCCTCGTGCTACGATCCTACTTCTTTCATTGCTTCGAAACTTTGTTTGTAGGTATGCTATACGTAAACTCGCTTTCCGCTTATCGCTCGTCCCCCACAAAGGTACTTGCAAGGTAAGTCAGTCAAGATGGTTGTCATTAATAGAGCTGCGAGAGTAATGGCGCCGGCCCCTGTAAACGTACAATAATACGCTTGTTAGCTTCGAATGGAGTGATTCATTCGTTTTGTGGCGCTTTTCTCCTGCCATGGTTATTATTGTATGATGAGAAATTTATATGAAGCCGTGTGAAGAGAACTTGAAGAAAATGGTGCTAAGTCAAACTATCCAGTTTCCATAAGCTATAATTAAGTATTTATCTTATCCAGTACCTATTCGTGCTGTTGACAAAATAATCATGAACACACTTGTCACGCACGATCGAGAGATCGGGATTCTCGTACGAAAATTATGACACAATGTGATCTTAATGTTACTATGAACAACGTAACAATGCTGCTTCTATGTAAAAAACATGGTCGGTTGAGCAGTAGAATAGATACACTATTGAGTAAGAAGTAAGGTTGTATCGGAATCTCGCCTCCACCTCCGGAAATGCGGAACTTCGTAAGAAATCGTACCTTAACATGCGCAAGTTTTTATCGGAGTTAAAACAGAGATCTAATAAAGAAATAAAAACTAAACAAAAACCCTTTACTGTGGTGGAAACATTTATCTCGAAATTTAAAGTAAGAAGCTATGAGGGCAAACATTTCAGTAGTTTTGCTGACGTAGGAGGCTTCTTGAAAGCGACGATAGCCTAGCAAGGCCTTGCTTGCTTTCTCATTGTCGAGAAAATCTGATACATTTCATCTCTTAGGAATTCAAGCGAAATATTATTTTAAGTAACAAGTCACTAAAACAATTCCACAAAATAAGAATTTTCCGCGAAAATTTAAAATTAAACACATTAGCCATAAAGAACGGTTAATGTGCACAATGCAAATGCGGTGGTAACAATAATATCCGGGCAGAGTGTGGAACGGCACATAAATATGTGACGCGCCTTCCTGTCCTACTGTTTTAGCTAAATTTTATGTTCAACTTGTTTAGGAGTGTGTGAATTTATGGTAATACACATGGGGTTGGACGATTTAGAGACTAAATGTATGTTCATAATGGTAGTTAAGTACCTCCTAGTAGAAGAATAACAGAGTTTACGCAGGCCAATTTGCGGCCGCTAACTGACTCACACGAAGCCAGTGAGTACCTACTCTTCAACGAGCCACTAAAAGTCCATTGCCTAAAGTGTCTCAAATACTGGCCTCGTGCCCGTAGCCCATAATAAATTCTAAACGTGATTATCCAGTGTTTAGTTTTCCAAAGAAGCTTAATTCCAGATTTTTACCACTGAAAGTCTGCCAATATGATCACTAAGTCCTCCCGGCTGCACGTACAATCGACAATGAGGCGCAATGAGGGCAACACTCGGTCTGTACCTTTGTTTCATTTCCTGATACGAACCTATTTTTTTCACATTCTAAGTCGATAGCTACGTAAGGGTGGAAAGGGCCCCCTATTTTCTAATCAAAACGGCATTTAATGTCAAAATAAGTCTTCACATAACAAAGCTTCAGAGAGATTTCTGTTATGAATCTTCCTTTAAACTTTAATTGTCAAGTGATCGCCAGCGAAAAAGTTTATAAAATAACATCAAACACCTAATATCGCTGACGTTCTAATGCCGCCTAACTCATGAGTTCCTATTGGCTGTAACAATTGATTTTGATTAGTGAAACTGCGTTTTTCAATTCCCTATCGAATGACGTGCGTAATTTAGACGGCACGGTTGGCGCAGTGGTTAAGCGATTGGCTGCTGCGCTGCGTGTCGCGGGTTCGATTCCCGCATGGAACAAATATTTGTATGACCTACTCGTACAAGTAGTTGTTCCGGGTCTGGCTGTTTGTGTATGTGAGTTTGAATGTTTGTAAAAGCACCCACAATACAGGAGATAATCCTAGTGAGGGGCAAAGTTATAAAAAAAAAACAAAAAAAAAATTGAGTTACGCAGTGTTAGAACTTCAGCGACACTGTTATGTAAGTTGTCTCGGGACTTAAAGAGTCATTCGTAAAAAAAAGATAGAGGATTTTGGGAATGGATATTGCTCAAACATGTTTGTCATTTGTGAAAATTGCATAGACAAGTAATTGATGTTACGTCGGATGCTGACACGCGGATTACAATAATTATAAATATTTTATTTTTATACTATGTTTCTCATATCTTATTTTTATTTTATTTATTATTTATTTTTGTATCTGTCCATGACTTCATAGCAGTGGGCCCTATTAGAATACCAGCGCTGCAAAACTTATTTTTAAATGTCTCAGCATCATGCTGAGATAGGGGCCTTTTGGCTTCATACAGGACTTCCTGTTTTTGTTTTCATTTTACTTTTGTTTTATTTCTTGTTTTTAAGAGTGTGTTTAGTTTAGTTTGTGATAATCCTGTACGAGTCCCTATAAATACTTTTTCTTTCTTACATCGTACCAGTCAATCTACCAAAGGCCAGCAGATCTATCAGATTTCTGTGGGATTTTTTCACAGCCTGTTTTTCTCGGAGCCGTCTCCTTCCTTTACCCCGATCACGTTATTAGGTATGAACGTTCCAAAGCCGAACTGCGGATTTCAATAAAGCGCAACCTTTTGTTACGTGTGCTACCAATATTTGAGCCAATATTTGAGCCCGGCTCGCAGCTGCGATATTAAAAGATTCATTTCACAATGAGTTCGGAATCATCTTTGTGATGCTCAGGGTAGGTCAGGTTGAACGAGAATTGATACGGTTCTTTGTGGGGGTTTTATTTTAAGATCGGGTTAAAACCTGTTTGTTTGATTTCGTTCCCTATGTGGCATGGGTGCTCGTTGACCTTTGGCTGATGCACTTAAAAGCTATTATTGAAATGAAGATATATTAGAGGTTATTCAAAAGGTGACCGACTTAATGCTCAAAAAGCTTATTGCTAGCAGTGAAAAACATTTATATAACAGTTCTTATGCGCTACGCGACACTCGTAGTTTAACTTACAGGAAGAGTGAAATTGAATGATTTCTAGTCACAAATTACTGTCCAAAAAAAAATTACAATTCAATTTCGTAAACATACAAAAAAACAAGCTGATCCGGCGGTACCACCTGACCCTAACAAACTTCTCCCAATTATAATGAATACTTTATTCATACCGCGCAACTTAGCCTGTTTCCATGATTTTTATACTTACCGCGAACTTTCTGCAACATTACCTATGCATTGTCTCTGGCGACGGTATACTTATTTAATTTAACGGTAGGGGGCGCAGCATCTGTGTGGCAAACTTTCTGGATTCTTGTTTGGAGTTCAAATTTTAATGTAAAAGTATAAAGATACCTGGTTGATTGGTGTCTTTGTACAGTTATTTTCTTTTTGAGGAAATATAAAAGTATTCAAATCGAATGGATTCTTTTAATTTCTAATTTTCTGAATTAAGTTGTTGATTTATCATCAATTTTTAAATTATACCATTATACCTTTGTAACAATCATGTTTTTGTTGGGTTTATTATATACTATAATTACTGCCTACTCCCATGGGAGAAAGACTACCTACCATAATAACAACAGCAATGTTGTACTGAAGTGTTAATTGCCACCAAAATTATGTGTTAACTTAATTTTGTTATTATTACTATAATAGGCGCTTTTTCACCAGACGTCTTATTCTAAAGCTATTGACAAAGCGTTTCCATATAAAATCTATTTATTTAAATATATATATTATAAACAAACTTGCTTTATGGTAATTTGATACTACCAATAATTTTTACATTCTGCAATATTCCCGAATAAATTACACCACTCTAAAATAAAAATTGACCTGTTCTCCTTCTGAAATGGTAATGTCAATGAAATATTCAGCCGTTGACGTGCAGGTGGCTGCGCCATTGCGGCCAGTTTCTTTATGCATGAGAGCCTCTTGTGATTCGGAACGCACGTCCTCGATATGTAGCCCAAGAGTAGCCAAGTAACAGGATCTGGAAACGGGGTACGTGGGACGGGATTGTTGCCTACGGAACATGTCACTGATCCAAGATTAAATTAGATTAAAAATAATATTAATAAAAATACCTCGTGGTAAATTGGCACCATTTTCGTGGATGGTAAGGTATTCTTCAACATTTAACAGTGCTATTAAAACAGTGTTGTAAGTTTTCAAAGTAATTTTATTTTTATTTTATTTGACATCAACATTAAAAACAGCTTCCTCAAACTATAGTAGATATTACCCATAAACAAGAAGCAGATACTTATTGCTGAGTAAAAGGCCCCTTTAATTCTCATTTTCATTTTTAACGCCTATTTGAGTTTCTTAAAAAAGGTATTCTGTTCTTCCAATAATTTCCAACTACACGTAGTAACGGGTTTCTTTCATTTTCCTCACAAAGGCAATCTCAACACCTTACCTACTTGCCCCTCTGCATACCTATCAGTTTGGGCAGCGTACCTCAAGAACATTTACATTTATATTGGCCAGAGACGACCAGCGCCCTCTTGAGCACTCCTCACGGCGGTGAGAGGAATCAATTCCATTACAATACTTTCTGGTGATGTTCTGAATTGCTGGCATTTTGTTACCTTTTTTAGATAACTTAGATTTAATTCGAAGAAAATGTTGTGCCTTGGCAATTAATTTCTGGAAATAGACTCGTCACATGTTACTCCACAAGAAAGATAAACTAAAAGTAAAAAAAAGAAAATATTTGTAACGTTACGTGTGCGTAAGTCCTCATGAACATTCCATCAGACCTGTCATCTTCATGCGATTGTTTTTTCTTTACACATTTTCATGTTGAAAGTACCTAAATTACATCCATCAAAAAATTAAGTTCGTCACTCTTGATACAACTGCATTTAAGAAGTGCTTAAATCAAGGGGGAATCGCCGGGGTAGCACGCGATTTTTTTGCAATTTGCAGGTCAGTGTTAGGTTGTATGTGGAAAGACTATTTCATGAAATAGCCATTCAATGGGATTATATGAATTAAGGGAGTTGTATTGATGATTTTAAAGATTATAATTCTGTAAATACATACTTGTTACGATCGCGAATCATATTTTATTCAATATACAACCTGGCGCTTGCTCCTTAATATTAAAATCAAACGAACCGAACCAAACTCTTCCTCTACCTTTCCAATTAATCTCCAACGTGATTGGTATTCAAACAGCATTTACATCCAGACCAATCTTCTTAACATCTTTCAAACTTAGGACTCTTGCGCACCGCCCGCCTGCACTGTACCTTCGATTGCCATCAAGTTAGATGAATTATTCATCACGAGAAGTTTTGTTGAAGGAGTTTACAATACACCCTTGGAATTAGAAGATGCGGGAAAACAATGAAAAATTAACGGTGGTTAGTTAAAGGTAGGCCTTTATTAGAATGTTCTGTAATACATTTAAGTCTGGCTCCACAAGCTTAAAAATACATCAATATTTACATATTATTTAATAAGTTTACAGTTTTTTTATGCAACTACAGTTTGCTAGACGAGCGGTTCCGTTATATTATAACGGCCTTCATGAAAATCTGTAATTTCAACCAGTTTTTGACATTAAAATGTCAAAAAACGCTCTGTATTTTGACAACCGTTATCTTGTGACCATTCATCGCTTTTGAAACCAAAGCTTTAGTGTGTTAAAAACAACGCACAATTACATGATATTTTAAGTAGTCTCATGTAGAGAGTGCCATGAAATCTACTATTTAAGTTTTCACACTTTGAATACGGCAGACCAAAACACCGTCAGGTTTCAAACTCCATTTGGAAACATTTCACAGCTAGCTGTGTAATCAAAACATTGCTATTACATATTGGCTAGGCGTTTCAACTTATTTGTTTCATAAGTCCTTCATCATCGTAGCAGTTTCCAAGCATGTGAGGGTAGTCTAAACATAGTAAAAAAGCCCCCATTGATCATAAATTTAATCACACGTAACGATAGCTCGTCCATAGGTAGGGGATTATTAGGGCTTCGGAATGAGGGATCGAGGTGAATGACATTGATTGATTCACCTTCATTCATAGACGATTGTATCGACACACCTCACCAATTTATTTACTACTCCATTAACAAAACTTTCAACCTTATTGGTATAGTGATAAGGGTGGTATGGCTAGTATAATAAGTTGGTAAATAGAAGAATAGCTCCTTGAATTTGACAGTAAAACGGATTGATATCTGGGAGGATTTATCATAAGCTTAGTTTCATAAAGCAAGCACCTTGGTTAGATGTTTGCATACAGATACTGATAAGGGTGGGTAGTAAGTACCTATTTTCGAAAAGTATTCCGTAATAATACCTCCTTAAGATAAAATAGATGTGTCATTGGCAAATGTCTGTGGTCAATCTAGTTATGGAACCACAGCCCTTACAGATATTGCGGGTGTAAGCACTTTTGCCCAGCACGATCTGTGTGGTCGCTGAGGTTGCACATTTGATAAAAATAAGTTTGTTTAGTCTAAGTTAGTTCCTAAGGCAGTACGTTATTTACATCCCAATCTGTAAGACGTCTCACATAGTCTTAATATAGAGTTTAATAATTAATTCTTTATTTTTATTTTTAAAAAGTCCTTCAAGGCGCTCCCAATCCTGACTGGCGCAGCCGGTAGGATCACTGAGGAAGCTGTCGCGCGTTAAGTGATTTTTCGCGATTAGACTTTTCCCGATTTTCACAACGGTACGCGTGGTGTACGGCAAGGTGATCCCACGAACCAAATAAATATCGTCGGTGACGAGGAGTGCTGAGAGCTGATGATGGGCGTGGCAGGCTGGTGAGTACGACTTTTCACCTCCTTGATATCCGTGCCCATATCCTTTCGGTAAACTTGGAATTGGAAGTTTTCCATTTTGACTGTTTTATGGTTTTCTTAAATAATTAAGTATTATAAGTGTAATGTAAGAATACTTTAGTTAACATACAACTGTTTTTAAACACTAAATAGGTATAAGTATACATATTGAGTTCAGAAACACTTAATAACTATACTAGTAGTAATTATTGTAATAAGTAATATTGGTAGAGTTAATAGAGTTCATAGAGTTAACTATTACTTAAGAAATAATTTAAATAAGTACAAAAATGTCAGAAATAAAACTTATCCCAAATGAATTGTACAAAATTCTACCTAGTTTTGATGGTAATAAACGTCATTTGAATTTATTCTTGCGCAAATGTGACTATATTATCGATAAGTTTAAATCATCAGAATTACAACAGGAATACTTAATGCATGTTGTGACTAGCCGCTTAACGGGTGACGCAGCCGCGCTTATCAGCGAGCGCGGAGACATTCGATCGTGGGCTGAATTCAAGGAATTGCTAGAGTTACATTTTGGCGATCCGCGAAGCGAAGAGTGTTTGGCTATCGAATTAGAAACTTTAAAGATTAAAAACAATGAGAGTCACAGTGATTTTTGTGCACGAATTCAAACGGTAAAATCAGTGTTGTTGTCAAAGGTTAATCAAATTAGTGATCAAAATTTGCGAGTAAGTAAGACTACTATTTATAATAACTCAGCCCTACAGGTATTTTTATATAATTTACCAGAAAACATGGTACGTATTGTGCGTCTGAAAAATCCACGCACATTGGAAGAGGCCTTATCTGTAGTTTTGGAAGAAGTTAATTTCTATGATCAGTATCAGATGCGCGCCAAAATGTTAAATCCAAACCATAATACTAAACCGCAGGCTAGCAACACAGTTGCACTACAACCAACATTTAAATTTGGTTTATTCCCGCAACCACCAGGTTTCAGGCCGATGCCAATGATGCAACAAAATCCATCATTTAAAAATAATGTTGGTGCAACACCTAAATTTAATTTCGGGATTCCACCTAATAGGCCAAGTATCATGCCAGGGCACAATCAAGGCCAACTTGGTACGAGTAAACAAAATTTGGTGCCGCCGCAATTTGGTTACCGACCTAATTTTGGTTATAGACCCCTTGGTTATCAACAAATGATGCCAATGCTTCCGCGTCAGTTTGGAAGTAATAATCATGCTCCTATTCCACAACAAAACAAACCTCAACCAGATATTACCGATGCTACTATGAGAACTGCTCCGCAAAGAGCAGCTCAGCAGGGATTCCCTATAAATGAATTAGAACTCTACCCTTCTTATAATGACTATTTTCCTTACCCTGCGGAATACGAATATTGTTATGATTTATCTGAATATTTCCCTAGTGAAGAAAATGATTTTCCAATAGACTCTGTACCCGCAACCCCTACACAAGACTTAGGTAAAAATAAACAAATTAAAAATAAAGATAATATCACTGAACCAGAACAAGTAAAAAATTTTTACATTCGAGCCTCCATAGACTGGCCAGACCTGAAAAAATAATATTAAATTATAATACGGTAAAATTAAAATTGCCACATATTTACATACCGGAAATAGACGGAAAATTCATGATCGACACTGGTAGTACTCGTTCATTTATACATCCTAGAATAGCAACTACCTATTTTCCTAACTACATATCATACGAACCATTTGAAGTAGTAAGTACGCACGCTTCAAGTAAACATAATCAAGTATTACAAATTCCCCTGTTTCCTGTATTTCAAAGTAAAGATCATCATAAGTTCTATGTATACAACGTAGACTCGTTATACGACGGGCTGATAGGAAATGATCTTTTAAAACAGCTAGAAGCTGTTATAGACTTAAAGAAACATGTTCTACTAACAAAGACGGCTGAAATACCTATATGCATAGATACGGATATTAATGTTATACATGTTGCATTACTTCCACCGAGATCAGAAATTAGAGCAAAATTACCAACCAATTTATTAAATGGTGTGGGAGTATTAGATTATACGGAATTCGGTGAAGGAGTACGAATGCCTACTGCTCTTGTGAAATGTGTAAACGGTTTTGCAACCACCATCATACAAAACACTCTTGATAAACAGATAGAATTATGTGTCACCAAGCCGTTTATAGTATCTAAATACGAGGAAAATGGATGCCATATAAATTCCATAAATGAACAAAATATAGAGACTGACAAATTATTACGCGACAATCTAACTAAATTACGACTAGACCACATGAATGACGAAGAACGAGCATCTATACGACAATTATGTGAAGAATATAAAGACATATTCTATTGTGAACACATACCTTTAAGCTTCACTAATCAGGTAAAACACTGTATTAGGACAAAGAATGAAGACCCTATTTACACTAAACCATATAGACAAGCCCCTGCTCAAGCAGCAGAAATTAATAAACAAGTTGAAAAACTTTTGAAAGATAACGTGATCCAAGAATCCTTTTCCCCCTGGAGCTCACCAGTCCATCTCGTTCCCAAAAAACTAGATGCTTCTGGTGAAATCAAATACAGAATGGTAATCGACTATAGAAGACTTAACGACATTACAGTTGACGACAAATATCCCCTTCCTAACATTACTGACCTTTTTGACAAATTGGGCAAAAGCGTTTACTTTACAACGCTTGATTTAGCTAGTGGCTACCACCAAATTGAATTAAATAACGATGATATACCAAAAACTGCATTTAGCACCCAGAACGGACATTATGAGTTCTTGAGAATGCCGTTCGGACTTAAAACAGCGCCGGCAACCTTTCAACGAGCCATGGACAACATTATGAGAGGTCTCCAAGGTATACATTGCCTAATTTATTTAGATGACGTCATTGTCTATTCTTCTAGCCTTCAGGACCACCTACAGAAACTTAGAGCCGTTTTTGACAGACTACGACAGACTAACTTAAAAATACAACTGGATAAATCCGAATTTTTACGAAAAGAAGTTTTATACCTAGGCCATACGATAACAAGAGACGGACTAAAACCAAATAATGATAAAATTAAAGCTATTATAGATTATCCTCTCCCTAGAACGACAACAGAAATAAAAAGTTTTCTTGGGCTGGTCGGATACTATAGAAAATTCATTAAAGATTTCGCTAGAATCACTCAACCCCTAACGTCTTGTCTCAAGAAACGAAACAAAATTATCAAAGACCAAAACTACATAGATGCCTTCGAAAAATGCAAGGAAGTACTGACTAATACCCCTTTATTACAATACCCTGACTCGACTAAACCCTATATTTTGACAACTGACGCCTCTAACGTGGCACTCGGTGCTGTCCTATCCCAAGGACCTATCGGAGCAGACAAACCAGTCGCATATGCTAGTCGAACCCTTAGCGACACTGAAACACGTTATAGCACAATTGAACGAGAGCTCTTAGCTATTATTTGGGCCGTGAAACATTTCAGACCCTATTTGTACGGACATAAATTCCAAATTTTTACAGACCATAGACCTCTTGCCTGGCTTTATTCCCTGAAAGAACCCAATAGTAAATTGACTCGTTGGCGCCTCCGCCTCCAAGAATATGACTTCACAATTATTTATAAAAATGGCAAACAGAATAGTAATGCAGATGCATTGTCACGCATAAAACTTAATGCTATAGATTCCGAAAATGACATTTCAATGGATGTTAACGTAGACGAATCTGAAATACAAAAAGTAATAAAACAATTAAAAGAACTTGAAAAATTTACTACTAAAGCTAAAATAGAAAATGACACGGAAATAGTAACCATTTCAGATTCTGACTCTGACGTGACTGCACCTGCGGACCTATTTCAAGATAACTTCCCCATTCGTTCAATAACCAGTAGCAGCAGAACAAGTACAGTAGCTTCCAACATAGAACCAGACTCAATAGGGATTCCAATCTTAAGAGAGGCAATTGACACCAAACCAAACCAAATATTGGTGTTTACCTGGTTTCAAAATAAAATACAAGTTCAAAATTTATCTAGGAAAAATCAAAAAGTTTTAGAAGTATTTCTTCCATTAGATAATGAAGACTTAATAAAGCAATTCTTAAAAGAATATGTTACACCCAAGCGTAAATACTTTATTTACTTTGAGAACGACATACATAGACGGCTATTTACTAAAGTTATTATAGAAATCTTTAAGAAAGACTCAGTGCAGTTCTTCGAGTGTACAGACAGAGTAATATATATAGAAGATGAAAAAGAACAAAAGTTTGTTATACTAAAACATCACGAAGGAAAAACATGCCATAGGGGAATTAAAGAAACTATGGTTAGAATTCGCAGAAACTATTATTGGGAAAACATGCAAGATACGGTAGCGGCAATTATAAATATGTGTGAGCCTTGCAAACTAATGAAATACGACAGAAAGCCCATAAAACCAATGTTACAATTAACACAGACACAAGATGCCCCGTTTCAAGAGATATTTATTGACTTATTTAATATAGAAAGTAAATATTACCTAACACTGGTAGACGCATTCAGCAAATTAGGACAGGCTATTGAAATTTCAAGTAGGCAAACGACAGAAGTAGCGCGAGCTCTATTAAAGTATTTTTCAATATACGGTGTTCCCAGGAAAATATCCTGTGACCCTGGCACTGAATTCAATAATGAACTTATGCGAGAACTTTTGTCTATGTACAAAATAGAAATTCACATAACAACGCCAAATAATCCCAACTCTACTGGCATCGTAGAGCGCTTTCATTCCACCATCATAGAGATATATAGGCTTGCGAAGTATGAACGTAAATGTACGGATGCCGCATCTGTCATGACCTATTCCATAATGGCATACAATCATACAATACACTCCACCACTGGATTAACACCTTTTGAAGCAACATTTGGACACACTGACTCTAATAAAATATTCGATGTAGACTTAGAAAAAGCGTACACACAACAGTTAGTTAAAGATCATGCAAAACGAACGAAATATCTGTATAAATATATAGCCGAAAAGACTCTTAACGCCAAACAAAAGGCCAGAGAAAAGAAGGGTGGGGAAATTGAGTTAAGCTTACAGGAGGAAGACAATATATTTGTAAAGGACATTAACATAAGAAAAAGTAAAGATAAACCTAGATATCATAGAGCAAAAGTAACAGGAAAAGCTAATAGGAACGTAGTACCAGTACAGATAGGTAAAAGACAAAGTAAAGTGCCTCTAAAGAACGTTAAACGTCCTTCACAGGTTGTGGCTGATCGTGGTGATCTTGAAACTGATGATCAAGATCCAAGGCCTTCAACTTCAAGAGATTAAAAATAACCCAGGTATACTACCTGTCAAACAAGGACAGGCGGTAATAGAGAAAGATAAGTGGACTATAGTTAAGATATTAGATTTTAAGGCGATAGATTATGATTTAATGTTAAATATTAATAGATACAAAGAATTTAGTGATATAGTTGACATTCATAAGCCCTACGCAAATGAGTTCCAAAATATGAAATTACAGGTAGAATATTTACGCAATTCGACAGTCAGAAAATTCAGGCAGCTTATTCCATCAAAACGTTTCAAACGTGGCCTCATTGATCCTCTTGGCTCAATGATTAAAATACTTACCGGTAATCTAGCTCATGAGGATGCGATTAAGTACGATGCTCAACTAGCACAGCTAAAAATTGGTCAAACACACGTGGATAAGAAAATAACTATAATTTCAAAAATGCTTGACTCTATTACTAACAAATCTACATCTATACAGGAAAATATTCAAATCTTAGATGAACGCATGAAACGCATAGAAAGAATAGTAAAAAACATAGGTACTAAAGAAAATAACTCTATTTACTCTACGTATGTTTTAAGCATGTTTGATATGTTTATAAGTAATTTTAGGTCCATTTATACTGTTTTAAATGAGATCGAAACTGCATTATCATTTACAAAGGTATCTGTTGTACATCAAACCATTGTTGACCCATCTGAACTCTTAGCATTATTAAGCAATATTTCTGAAACTGAAAGCCTAATTTATCCTGTTACGGAAAAAACGTTATTAATGCTAGAAAGAACGATGTCTGTTAAAGCTTATGTAAAAGAAAACCAAATAACATTCATTATGGAAATTCCATTAATAGATAAAAATACGTATAATTATTTCAAAATTTATTCACTTCCAATTTTCAATGAAAACAAAACGACCACTATTATCCCTAAATACCCGTACCTTATGGTGAAAGGTCCCACGTACTTACCGCTAGCCAACCCATGTGAAGAGATGGCAGCCAACCAGTTCCTGTGCAAGGGAAACGATGTTGTATTGTATCCTGAAAGTACGTGTATAGAACAATTAATGAATTTTGCTTCAAACCTCAGTTTGTGTAAGCCCCTCGCAGTTAACCTGGAAAGTCTAAAAGTACAGCCTATTGACTTCTTCAACTGGATAATTTACACAAGAAATGAAATAATGCTTACTGAAACATGTGCCAATGATGTTATCAGGAAACCGATCAAGGGCACATATTTATTGGAAATTGATGAAAACTGCAGGGTCTATCTGAAAGACATTAAATTACACAAACGGCAACATTATTCAGGGAAAATACAATATCGGGTAACTCCTGTCGCGGTTCTACCCAAATTAGAGGAAACATCTATTAACTGGAACAAAACAGTGAATCTAAACAACTTAAACTTTGACGATTTAAAACATCTATCTTACACATTAAAAAGTGAAATAGTGGAAAGTGATAGTGCAGTGAAAACAAATAGTGTTAGTTTAGCAACTATATTACTCTATGTAATCTTAGCTATAGTATGTCTTAGTATAGTATTTTGGAGAAAATTGTCTTGTATGCGGAATCATCGGAATCCAAATATTACCGATAATTTCGCACTTGGTGAGGGAGGAGTTATGGAACCACAGCCCTTACAGATATTGCGGGTGTAAGCACTTTTGCCCAGCACGATCTGTGTGGTCGCTGAGGTTGCACATTTGATAAAAATAAGTTTGTTTAGTCTAAGTTAGTTCCTAAGGCAGTACGTTATTTACATCCCAATCTGTAAGACGTCTCACATAGTCTTAATATAGAGTTTAATAATTAATTCTTTATTTTTATTTTTAAAAAGTCCTTCAAGGCGCTCCCAATCCTGACTATCTTCTTTTAATATTTATGGCGTCAGTATTTAAGAAATGTGATCTAATCTCTTGGCAATTATTACGTTCAAAGGTTTTTCCGACCAGGCATTCTTCTGTGTGTTGGTTGCCACTTCTTACTTACTTAAATTTTCATTTCATCTCCACCTTTGAAGTATACTGTATACCGTGCAAAATTTAATCGAGAACCCTAAGCACAGAAAGTCAGTCGCTCCGCCACTGTACCCATCAAGTGATCAATTACCATAATCACTTATAATAAACGCCAATACATAAAAATAAACCTGTATTCCCTCCAATTCCCCCCTTTATTTATACCTAAACAGGGTCCGGGGGCTTAAAAAGTAATCCCTTAAATTGGACACAGTTTCACCTGTCCGATCCGCGCGGCTTTGTTGCGCGTAATGAACTAAAACAAAAAACGTTAACGTTAATCTCTTATGTGTATAGACTTTGGACGCTTCGTTTATTTATGTTCTGGAGTGGAGCTTTCAATATTTGTCTACTTTAACGGTAGAAAAGAGTAAGCTTAATGTCGTGCTAGAGTTTGGTAAAGGTAGGTAGTCAAAAGGGATTAGCTTTAACAACTAAGCAACTAAATTAAAAAGTATTTTATAAGTTGTGACATTGAATAAATAAAGTGCATTAATACAGCCTCCACGGTTCACGAAACCTACTAAGTTTGTCCTTTATTTTATTACCTACATTTTTCAAACCACAGTATGTAGGTATCTACTAGTTCACATGTAGACATTTGATCCATGACAAACACGTTTTTGAAAAATAGAAAGAAAATAAATAAATTAAAATACGATTATTCGTTATTTCGTTCGTTCTTTTATCAATCAAGTCAACTTATAATTATTACCTACGTCTCAAGAATCAATAATCCCTAATAGGAGTAGATATTTAAAGACACACAAGATCAATCTTCTAAAAAAATGGCTCTGTACACCACATCAAATTCCAAACAACAAGAAAACCTGCTACACCACATTAACCACCGATCGAGCACCACAACTAATAATTCACTAATTGTCGACGTGCTGCGTGTGGTGTGCGCCACAATTCGGACTTTATTCTCACACAAATCCCTCCATACATTTTTATTGGCTCGTCCACCTTCAGCCCTCAGACACGTGAGCCGACTTTTTATATAAGGGTCGACTGAAATTGGCGGTTGGAACGCGGCGTTTTAGTTAAGTATAGATACAAAAATTGAACTACCGCTAGATCAATTTCTGTATTTAATCCGCCTAATCGTAATAAAAGTAGTCAAAACTCGTTAAAAAGCTATAATCGGAGTAACCTTGCAGCCATATGTAATAAAAAAACAACACCACGCCTGTGCAAAGATGTATCATATTTGATTAGTTCATTTACATTTCGCCTCTTAAGTTATAAGCCCCGTCCAAAAGAGCCATTCAATTTAGACTCCGGGCTGCTACTGAGAAGTGTCTACTATTATGTCCCCCAATTATAATGTATTAATGTATAGGCTGTCAATGTGAGTTTAATTTTAATTTGACTTTTCTTCAGCACACAACCCAAAACTATTCCTGTTACGTCCATGCTACGCCGTAGCCCGTAGTCCGTAGACAGTTCCCGTCTGAAACGCGACGTCCGAACCGCTACGCGAGTGCTACGGCGTAGCGCGTGCCATGTGAACTGTGTGATTTGTTTCCGATTTCACCGCGAGCAGGTAAACAACCGTGTTACACACTATTATTTGTCATTATTTCCTTTTCGAAGAGGAAAATTCTTGAAAGGTAACTTCGATGCTTGTTTTGTATTGGAAAAAATGTAGTTTTTAAGTTAGATTTCATTTTTTCTCTTCAGAAGTTATGTTTTTAACAGTTTCAATAATCGTGAGATTTGTGAACATTACCTACTTAATTATTGATTAATCCTAACATTAGGAATAATCTATAATTAAGTAATTAATAATAATTCGTAATATATTATATTATTTTCCTTTATTTCATATATATACATATAAATTATATTTTTAAATATTAAAATATAAAAATATAAAAACATTTAAAAATATAAAAAATAGTGGCCCACCGGTATCGGGAACAGGGTCCAAGCTACCGGCGGTCAGGGCTCCAGAGAGAGAAACCTCCTAACAATGCGGGCCGTGTCCAAAAGTACCGCCTTCTGAATCAAGCCCTTGATCCAGCTACCCAACGAGAGCCTCCTCAGGTGTTGGTCGAGGCTCTTGGCTATTAATCCATTGGCTGTAACGACTATCGGTACAATGATCGCTGAGTCCACATCCCACATGTCGACAACCTCGCGAGCCAAGTCAAGATATTTAATTTGTTTATCTTTCTCGGCTTTCACGAGGTTCCCGTCGTGTGGGACCGTTATGTCAACAATCATTGCACGCCGCTCTAATCGATCCACCACCACTATATCAGGCTTATTGGCAACAATAGTCCTGTCAGTGATGATGGATCGATCCCAGTACAATGTGATATTTCCATTTTCGAGAACTGGGTCGGGCACATACTCGTACCTGTAGTACGGCACTTCCGATTCTACAAGGCTGTATTTGAGAGCAAGTTGCTGATGGATAATCCTGGCTACAAGGTTGTGTCTATGCAAGTATTCTCCGTTAGCTAGACTAGAACATCCGGAGATAATGTGTCTGATTGATTCACCTGGACGGTGGCATGCCCGACAAATGTCAACCGTGCCGTCTTTCACAATAAATCTCCGGTAGTTGTATTATTATTATTATCCGTATTAATAGTAATTATTGATTAATCCTAACATTAGGCATAATCAATAATTAAGCAGGTAATGTTCACAAATCTAATTACTTATATCTCTGTGTATAAGATTACACAATGCGTTTGTATAATTATTAAACTTACACTTAGATCAAACTTACATAAACCATTCATTAATTTAATTAAAGTATGATAAATATCTTGTTCCACATCTTTATACCATTCATCAATTAAATTTCCAATTAATAAAATTCCTTTCAAATCGCAACTTCATAAAACCTGACACTCAACCTAGTTATCTTGGCGCTATCCTCAGAGGATAATATTTTAATTAAACCTCTCTCAAGTTATTACTGTTTGCCTCAACTTGCTTACCTCCGCCGGATTAATATGTATGATTGCCCTTTTTACATTTGGGGGTGAGCAGGTTGGAAGGTTGAAATATTGATAAGGCTTGGAATTTGTTGTTGCAATATGGATATTTAATTGCATAATATGAGCAATTAATTCAAAGTTCTTACTTATTTCAAAAATCATTGAATAAATAATCAATTTACGAAGAATCAATTCAAGAAGTTTTGGAGAGATAAAATTAATTAATTGGGTGCAATTAGATTTGATACGAAGATTGTTACATAATTTTTTTGTCAGTGTGAATCGACACAGTAGAAAAATAATGAATCACTGTTTGCTTTATCTAACCTTGACTTAGCACCACAAAACCTGTAAATCTTATCGAGTTTCTCAATTTGCGCAGAAAGTCAACCCACAGACAGTGCACATTTTTCTTTCCCTTCTAACCTAGAACAAAAAGTCAAAACCAATATTCTATAAAACTTCACCTAACTGTGTAAGTTTAGTTCAAAACTAACTTGTCTAATAATAATACGACTCCATCTTTGATTGATATTTCTATCTGAGTCCATAACAAAACACCTAAGTTGGACGCAAACCCGAATCGAAATCTATTCAAAACTCAAACTGATAACTTAAAGTTTTACGTTTTCGTTTCATCGGCGGAAAGTTTTGGGCGCGCTGGCCAACTCGGTGTTAGTTTTGTGTGTTTACTAAGTGCCTAAATAGTTTCTGGCTAAGTAATTGCTAGTATTATAACCAAGGTTGCTTGAATATCAAAAAGTTTTAGGGTTTTCGTGGATTTCTCGAGCTGACTTTTGCTTATAAAATAAATAAAATAAAATATTTTTATTTCAGACACATTTGGCCCATAATGGTGTTAGTAGACAGAAGACTTACAAACTATTTTTAAAATTTACAAACTATTAAAAAAAAACTATTTAAAAAAAATTACAAAAAAAAAAAAAATAAAAAAAGTTAAAAAAAATAAATATATTATTTGATTTAATTTAATTTAAAATTCAATTTAATTTAATGCTATTTAATTTTATTCAACTTAACTTTATTCAATTCAAAAATAATAATAATTAATTTAGGTATTTGCCTCCCACTGGGGCGCCGGGCACAGGCACTTGTGCTTGAACCCAGTGTCTCAGAAGGGGGCTGTCCAGCTTGTGGATGAGCACGCTCAGGATGGTGTTGGCGCTCCCACGCGTACGGAACATTAGCGATGCGATGCGGCGCCGCAGGACAGTGTGAAAGCCGTCTGTGTGACTTATGGGTTAAAGAGAAATTCAAAGTAAACTGAGGGATCTTCTATGTACTAATCACTAGAGGATGAGCTGTAGTGTTTGCTGACAACAGTATTTTTAAGTCAAAAATCTGTATTTGATTTAAATTAAGAGACTTATTACTCAAACTTTAGTATGAACTTTATTCTAAAAAACTCTTAAATCTTTTAGTATTCTAACAAAAACCCAAACAAAGTCGCGACCGATCACAAAATCGCTGCAAAAAACTAAAATAAATAATGACAGCTACTACGAAAAGCAAAACTTGTCACACCACACAACCAATACACACAGCGCCAAATAAAAATGGCCACACATTATTTTTTGTCCGGCTGTCGGCACGTGAGGTGAATCCGATCGTTTTTTCTTATTTCCCCGATTGATTGGACTGTGCTGTTATTTTTTTCCGTTTATCCCCTCGCAAACAATGCGGGCATCGGGCAGGTGAGCCAAACGCTTAAGGGAAACGAAAGATTTTGTGGGATTTAACGATTGTCGCTTCACATTTGTCAAACTTGTTTTATCGTTGTGGTAATGGGATGGTGAAGCTATTGATGTTTTTTGCAATTTTCTTTGTATCAAAAAAACTGTGGAATCAGAGTTTCATTATTCTGGTCACCGTCATTTTTGTGTATCAGTCTAACGATATTTAGGTTTAGACTGCAAAATACGATTACACTTAATGGTTTCTTATCCTGAGAACAGAAATCATAATCAGCCTATAATGTTCCCACTGCTGGGACACAGGCCTCCTCTCCGTGAGAGGGAATGGGCCGTAATCCACAACGCGGGCCCAGTGCGAGTTGGTGGATACCTACAATTTATATTTACAGTGTAATCCGTTTTAGAAAACCAAGTAGGTACTTTCTTTTACAGAGCATTTCACTAATTTAAATGCTCACTTAATTTGCCTGCAGTGTAATAATAAACAAAGCGCCACTAACTCAGGTGTTCGTGCGCGGACTACGTGTGCGTTTTATTTGCACTACAGTGTAGTTTCTTAGCGTAAACGCATTACCTCCCTCAGAAGCGCACGTCGGCCTGTTTATAACAAGAACCGACTGAATTTTGATTACATTTAACTGCACAAAAATATTTACAGTTTTATTTATTTATTTGTGTAGAAAAACACGCCACTGGAAAAATTTCAACTCATCAATTAGTAGTGATGAGTTTTAAGGAAAAAGGAAAAATTTCTCGGACTGTAGTTTTTTTCGGAAAAGTAAAGTCCGACAAAGTAACTGAAGTTGTTCAAATGTTTAAATCACAACTGTCTGTCTTTGATAGTCGTATGAAATGGTGACAACACGGAAAATTGACGTAGGGTGTCAATTAATTAATTCCCTGACTGTACAGCAAATTATTGAAAATTGGTTTATTTACGTCCAATCCTTTAAAATTAAAATTAGTTAAGTAGAATGTAGATAATTATTTATGTACGACATTAGTAGCTCTTGGCTAAAAACTTATAATTTGATTCAATATTTTCCTCTGTCTCGTATCAGGAAGCCTTTTCACTACCTTAACTTCCTTCTAAACTTTCAAACTTTTCCACCAAATCACTGACCCATCACCCGGTATAAGAAAGCACCTAATTGCGGCCACCGTACCATGAAATGATCTGCAAAGTTTTCAATAGCGGCTGGTAAAAGGGTTGCTCGTAAATTCGTGGCAGGTGGTATTCCTTTCCATCAGATCGAGTTATTGAATCCTTAATCCTCTTTTATTACTTTTCGTGTCGTAATAAAAAGCGCAGACGCGGGTAATTGTGCAAAATTGAGGTGCTCTGCAGAAGGTAATAATGGAACGTGTTTGAGGACTTTTGAATTTGGTCGGGTTAAGTTTGTGGATTAGGGAGTTGGTTGAAACTGTCAGTCCCGTCTGATGAAAAAGTTGTTCCGGTTCAAATGGAACAGAAACCATAGATAAATAAATAATAATAAACGTCTGTTATAGCATAAAGATTGTAATTTTTCAAATATGGGAGGCACAAGTACCTACATATTGTGTACATACAGAACAGAACAAATTTACCTGTATAAAATAGGCAGATAAAACAAATCGTGGGTTTGTTTGTTGAAAAACATAAAAGCCAGTTCTTAAAATAAACAGGGAATTAAAGGCACTTACACAAATGGTCTCATTACTTCTTTCGATAAATCTTACCATTTTCGTAACTTGCCAAAACAAAAACACATCGAAAATCTCCTTATGCACGTTACAAAACTCCGCTAAATACGTTCCACATACCTACCCATACCTACATCTTACCACTAATTACTGTGGTACACATTTCTTGAGTTTTTTCTCAACATTAAACAGCATCCCGTCAGCGCAGACAGGTTTTTAATTAACAAACCCCAAACACTTGCGACTTTCACGAAAAATAAGTAAAACCCTTAACGAGTTTACTCACTGCCCGTGTTCGGATTACGAGATTTAATTTTTTGTCTACAAAGAAGCCTTGGCACCTTATATTTATTTATGTACCCAGACTTATCTTTTATACTATTCAAAAATCATTTATTACGCCTAATTCTTAGTAAAATAAAACATGTTTCTACGAATATTTTTGAACTATTTCCTACAGAAACGGATGAACAATAATCATTATTATGTTTATTAAATAAAGAAATAAAAATATCGCATGTAGGTAGCAGAATATTTGTTACCCTGGTCATGCCTTTTTTCTAACGAAATACAATTAATAAACATCTTCCAGATCAGGTACAGACTTCAGCGGTCAAGAGGATACTGCGACATCTTCATAATCATGCGCTACTTTTGGGGACACCGGCTAATGACAATGCGAAGAGCTATCATTCGAACCAAATGGCGAAAATTGTCACCTTCATTATCAAGTATGGCAGATAATGTAGATTCCTACTAAACGTATTATCCTACTGAACTTGGTAACTAAATTATAGAATCACCTCCCACTTCTCAAACCAGCATTATCGTCTTCAAACTTACACCAAACAAGATAATACTATAACCGAGCTCACTAACACAAACTTCATATCTGAACTCTGTAGGGGCGCTCACCTGCGAGCTGCGACTAAGTTCAGAAGATTTATAGTCGCGAGTGTAAGGCGCATCCTAGTAATTGTGTGTGCCAGTTCACTGGGCTGGCATTGTGTGTACCTGGTAAAGATAGTGGGGCTGCGTTTGCATTTAAAAGTTTTCGAAAGTTAGTTTTAGGGTAAAACTTTCAGTGATTTCCCTTTTCTAAAATCTAATACATAAAAATCTCGTGACACAGTGTTTGTTATCGAACTCCTCCGTAACAGCTAGACCAATTTTTATGAAATTTTTTGGGTATATTTGGTAGGTTTGAAAATAGGTCGTAGAGTATATTTCATACCGCTGCGAGTGAAACCATGGGGCGCAGCTAGTTATATTACAAAGAGAACAGATTTGATTGTTTGTATATTTGTTTGTGACGCTTTAACGCTAAAACGGCTGAACGGATTCGGATGAAATTTGGCACATATATAGACCATGACCTGGAAAAGGACAAAGGCTACTTTACATCCTGGGTCGCAGACGAAGTAGTGGGCAACTGCTAGTATTCTTAGTATTTAATTATGTTTCCTTGCAAGGTTAATGAATAGGGTATAATATTCATACTTTGTTGAGGGTTCTACTTCAGTTTCTGGTAGATTAATGGATATACCGATGCCGAAAGGTTCTGGAGTAGCGACCACGTGGCGGAAGACGTAGCGTAAAAAGGCCTCGGCCAAAAAGGTGGGTGGCCTATGTCCAGCAGTGGACGTCTTCTGGCTGAAATGATGATGATGATGAATGCATAATAATATACTGCCTCTTTAAAAATGTAACAGAAGTAACCAGAATTGTAAGGAATGTTTACCAGTGGTGTTTATTAACACACGTTGTGACACGTAAGAACCCCTTTATTTGTAAACGTTGCTTCAAGTTAAAAGACGTTTTTAACGATAAAAATGTGGGGTTATACAGCCGCTAATCATTAAGCAACGTTTATTAATATACCCCTTCATCTGTAGTAACGCACACATTTTCCTAGTCTATAAAAATGTGACAAAATGAAGTATTGGTATTGTGATGCAATTTGGAGAATGCTTGAAATAAGGCCATGACGTCATGATCTGATTGACCAAAGCCCTATCGTAATATGGATTTACGGGCACGTTTCAAGGTAATCAAGAAAGATTTAACCTTCTCCATAAAAAAATAAATATAGAACAATACGTAAATACTTTTAGCAACATTTCGTGAACGATCGCTCACGGAGCGGGCCGCGCCGACACAACCATTTGTCTTGGACCACCTTTAAAAGCTATTCACGACCATTTTTCTTTTTTAAAAACCTTCAGACACTTCCTTTTCGTTTTTCAATCGCCCCCGCCCCGGTCGGAGTTATCGCGATAAATGCTTTTGTTTGCCAGACTTTAGGGATTTGTATAGAGTTAGTGACACAATGAGGTAAATGATCTGCATATTTTTATGTGATCAGGAAACTTTTTATAGATATTTTAAGTGCACGAGAATAAAAGTCTTGTACACATATTTAAAACGGTTTATAATAGACGATCTAATTTTCAAAATTATCACTTTGAAGAAATAAGCAGATCTGATAAGCACACAACATTTCACTAGATGCTTTGAAAATTTTCTAAAAACTTGTCTTGAATCTGAAATTGTTATACATACAAATGCGTAAATGGTAAGAGACTATCTAATATTTTGACCCTTTCTTATAAATTTTGCTAGTGAAATGTGGTGTAGGTGTAAGTATTATTCATCAGATCTTCCTAATTCTTCGAAGTAAATAGGTGTAATACTCAAAACTCAAACTCAAACTATTTATTTCAATTAAACCATTTACAGGCACTTTTGAATTGTCAAAGAGTCGGTCAGTTAGTCAGAAAGTTGAAGCTAGTTGCCCATTCCAAAACGTAGATCTCTATGGAGAAGAACTAATAATGGTTATGTCATGCGAATGTTAAGATGAGGTTCTAGATTCCAGGTACCTTCGGTGTCCAGATTTTTTCTTGCATTGTCCTTCATGCTTCAATAGATTTACTGCACTAACCTACATAGTATTTAAAACATGTGATTCTCATTTTCCGAAACGCTACTTTCTGACTATCATCTCTATGTCAATCCTCGGTATCGGGCCGAAGCGTTGAGCCGCCTGGACAGGTGAATAGATGTCTCGACCCGTTCGCTGGCAATCAGTCACAAATAGCATTCTTTAGCATCATTCCGAGGTACGAGCGTACAGCGGGGCAGGGAAACATGGCAAACAGTGACTGATTGCACCTTAGACGAATTTTCATTTAGGTACTTTAAATGGTGGAATCATATATCACTGTTTGGTATCTAAGAATCTGTTCATTATTCCTCAGTTAATGTACTATTCTCATAAAATAACTATCGTTATGGATGGCCTACCCTCGCTTTTACTTGAAAATCTTTGTTCTGATGCACACTTGCACAAACACACACCCTTCCATTGCAATGCAACAGTAGGTCATTCAAATACCATTTTTTTTTTTTGAAAAGTCATTTTTTTTTCGTCTTTGCTGTACACTTTGATGTAAAGAAAATAAACGTATTTATCATACGCAGTAATTTTAAAGTATGATACTTTAAAATTACCTATGTTACATATTTCCTGCATCCCGCTTACTCCCATCCCCTGCCACCTCCCAACAATCATAGGGTCTACCGTTACCCTGGCATTACCCTGGAGTTACCCCGGTACCCTGGCAGTAGTCCTACAATTAATCACGAGCTGATGCTTACCCTCTAATTGAATGCTCTCTTCAGCACAGCGTTTATTGTCATCATCAATATGGACTCACGGTTGTTGACACATTTCTTTTGCCGCCATTTGTTTTAACGGGTTTTCGTTTTGGATTTAAATTCCAGGCGATATTTTCTGTTTGCCTTCTTTCTATAGTAGCAGAGTACGGTAGGTTGAGCTGATTGAACACCTTTCCTGGGCAAAATTTATATGTTTAGCTCACAACAGAATCTGACTAAAGTAAAGATGAAGACACCAAGCCATTTAGCGGTCTGACAGCATCTACAATCAAATCTGAAGATAGAGTAAGCTGTCAACAACACACGCGAAGACGACATCATTTCCTGTCGTTAAAGTATTAAAAGTTGTTCGCAAGCATTTAAAAATACACATTCATGAGCTATGCACATCCCAATTTTAATTCCGCCGATTTTTCCAATGCCAAAACCGAGCTCCTAAAGTTCCCATTTCACAGTCGGAAAAAGGCAGACAAGCGCTTGCATAGGAATCAATCATCGGTCACCATTCGCCATAAAGGCTGCAATAAATTCAGGCGAGCTTTCGGCCCATTTTCCACTTGTTTTCACCTCAACGTCGATTTTCAGTTCGACTGAAAGCGCTCATTCACCCTCGATTTTGAATTGGGCGTATTTGTCATTTTCTGATGTATTTCGATTCGGTGTTTGGCCGTATTGCCCTTTTGTTGGTTCTGATTGATCGTATTGATTTTTCCAACGATTGAAACTAGTGGTTTTAATTCAGAGAGAATTTCTGTTTTACTTTTGTAAATAGGGAATTGAAAATTACAACATTTTGTGTAGTTTGAATTAATTAAATCGGCTAAAATTTACACGCATTTTATTTCATTCAATGATATAGCGAAATTGTTTAAGTAGGTTGTCTCAAAATGTGTTAAACGTAGCAAAAACTAACATTTTATATGTTTTCTGGTAAAAATCCTGCCTTATCTATGTAAATACCTTTACCAATACACCCATGTTACAGCCCAAAAACCTGTTCCTAAAAAGTTTGTTTAAAGAAAATAGCTTGCAGATAATACTGGTATGTATGAGGCGCGAGGTCATTTGTCACGCTGCGCATTAAGCGGCGGTTAACGTGACGGGCTATAAAAAGCGTGTAAACACGTCACCTGTCACGTGACGTCAGCGACGTGACGACGTGACGTGACGGAGCTGTTCACGTGCGAAGATGAAGGAAGGAGTTGGAGGCGTTAGGAGCTGTTGGTTTCACGATTTTCAGCGACACTTTACGTAAATAATTATGCTCATAACTAAGATCAAATTATCACATTATAATTATAGTAGTAAAGGTAATTGAAGAATATAAAGTAAAGTCTGTGTATAAGAAGAGATCTTTGCCCTGCAGCGGGTACATAAAAAAAAAAAGTGATTTCAATTACAAAGTGCATTTACATACATGATTTGGAGATCACCTTTTAAGAAAAAAATTGCTAAAAAGTACAAAAACAAGTACGTCATATTTGAAAGAGAAAAAGGCAAAAATGCACGTATTTATGTGATGTGTTCGAGTATGGGTGAGTGTGCTAGTGTAAGGGTGTGTAGTGTGTACAGTGTAAGAGTTAAAATTAGTATAGAGCAATATAGGGTATACGTTTACATGTTAGTGTAAGTTAGCATAAGTTAGCCCTGCGACAGTGTCTTGGGATCAGAAGAAGTCGAATACGGCTTCTTCTTTCAATAATAGGGTGGTATTTATTATACAAATAAAAAAGCAACTCAATGATAGAATAACTTTACATCTATACATCTATAGAAATAAATAAAATTGGAGTGTCTGTTTGCAATGTCAAAATAACAGCTTTTTACTACATGCTTATGAAAGTATATACGGGACTTATAACAATAAAATATTTTTTTTCAATTTTTATCTGTCTGTCTGTTTGTTCCGGGTAATCTCCGAAACGGCTGGACTGATTTTGACGGGACTTTCACTGGCATATAGCTGATGTTATAAGGAGTAACATACGCTACTTCTGTACCGGCAGCACGGTCCCGTTGGATAATTTCCGACATCCACGCGGGCGAAGCCGCGGGCAGCAGCTAGTTTTATAATAGTTTTAGAGAATCAGTGAGAAATAATTTTGTTTTCATAGTGAGTGTGACCTAAAGGTCGCCAGTTGAACGACTAAGGGAAGGCAGCTCTTAAGCGCAGTAAAAGATACCGGTTCTGAAGTTATGAGTACAGGAAAACCAACATACTGGCCCACTGACCACCAGAAAATACCGGATCTTATAGATTTTTTCATATGCAAAAACATATCCGCCAATTATGTCAGCGTGGAGGAAGGTTTTCATATGAACTCGGACCACTCTTCGCTTATACTAATGCTAAGTCTAAAAATCCTACTTAAAGAAAGCCACTTAACCCTGGTTAATAAGTTCACAGATTGGGAAAGCTTTTCTCTTGATCTAGAAAATATTATCGACCTTAAAACTCCGATAAAAAAGCAAGATCAGCTTGACTCAGAAGTAAACAAGTATATTGTCAATATACAACAATGTGCGTGGAACAACACACCACAATTAAAACGTAAATATAAGGGATTTACCTATCCTAAGGAAATTGTGGATTTACTTACTGAGAAAAGGAAACAAAGGAAACAGTGGCAGCAAACACGATGCCCGCGAGATAAAACATCACTAAATAATTTAACTAAAAAATTAAAGAGAAAAATTCTACAATTTGAGGATACAGCTCTGAACACCAACCTTCTGCAGCTAACCAATGACAAATCAACAGATTACTCCCTCTGGAAGGCAACAAAAAATCTAAAAAGGCCAATTAAACAAATACCGCCCATCAGAGATAGCGACGGAAAATGGGCCATAAGCAATGATCAGAAAGCTGTAAGGTTTGCTCAGCACCTAGAAGAAACTTTTAAGCCCAATGAAAACCTGGTAGAATTACTCGAGAGTGAAAACTTAGCAGAAAACCAGAGAATTAAGCTTGTGACTCCTAAAGAAGTAATGAGAGAAATTCAAAATAACATTAGTGCCAAAAAGTCTCCGGGTTACGACCTCATTACAGGTGAGATTCTAAAACACCTCCCGCGTAAGGCTGTAGTTAAGCTGACCAAACTTATTAATGCTGCATTTATTTTAAAACACGTACCTGCGCCATGGAAGGTCGCTGAAGTCATTATGATTGCGAAGCCTGGGAAACCACCACATGAAGCATCATCATACAGACCTATTTCTCTGTTGCCCGTGCTATCAAAGTTATTCGAAAAACTATTATTGAAGCGATTAAAACCAGTAATAGAAGATAAAGACCTTATTCCAAATCATCAATTTGGCTTTAGGGAGAAACACTCTACAATAGACCAGGTTCATAGAATAACTAATATCATTGAAAAAACACTAGAAAATAAAGAAGTCTGCGCCACTGTATTTTTAGATGTGGCGCAAGCTTTTGATAAAGTTTGGCATAAGGGTCTAATATTCAAACTCAGGCGCATGCTCCCAGAATTTGCAGATATACTAGAGTCGTATATAAGTAATAGAATGTTCAGAATACGGCAAGAGGATGCATATTCCGAACTAAAACATATAAAAGCTGGGGTACCACAAGGAAGTGTGCTAGGCCCGATTTTGTACTTGTTATACACATGTGACATTCCAGAACTGGAAAACAACACCATTGCGACCTTTGCAGATGATACTGCAATTATGGCTACCGGTTCAACCCACAGAGAAGCAGTAGAAAAAGTTCAACTAGCTGTGAACAAAGTTTATGACTGGACACAAAAATGGAAGATCAAACTGAATGAATCTAAATCAATTCACATTGACTTCACAAACAAACACCTGGACTATCACCCAATCTATATAAATGGCATGCAAGTGCCTTACGCTAATACAGCCAAATACCTTGGCATGACTCTCGATACCAAGTTGCGTTGGAAAGCTCATGTCAAAAAGAAAAGACAGGAACTCGACATACGTTATAAAAGTATGTATTGGTTACTTGGAAGGAAATCCTGTCTATCAATACATAATAAAATAACCATATACAAGCATATACTGATGCCAATTTGGACGTATGGTATCCAACTTTGGGGCTGTACTAAACCAAGCAACATCAAAATTATCCAACAATTCCAAAATAAAGTACTCAGGGATGCTGTGAATGCACCCTGGTACATAAGAAACGACGACCTTCACCGTGACCTTAAAATGGAATTCGTCACCACAATCATCAAAAAATTTGCTGTAGCCCACGAACACAGACTACACCGACATGTGAATGTTGAGGCTATCCAGCTGCTAGACAACACAGACTTAGTGCGTAGGCTAAAAAGAACTAAACCATTTGAATTAATGTAGTGTAAGTAAGTACTAACAAAGTGAGTGAATAATAGTAACATTGTTGTGCTATACATATAACACATGAACATAGTGTTTCAATATAATATATCAGACTCTAAGAAAGTGCTACGGACTTGTGTAAAAGTGCAAATAGACACTATTCTTAGTATTAACATTATTTATAACGTAGCATATTAAGTTAGAGTTAAATTACTTATTAGTCTTTTTAGGCTAGATTGTAATTAATTTATTAAGAATTCTGTTCTTAATAACAAAGGAAAAAAAAAAAAAAAAAGTTGAACTTTATGTCACAAAATACATTAATAACAAATCCTATGGAAAAACCAATTAAAACACCAATACTTTCTTTTCATACCTTTTACCTTTTCAACAATGTTGGATTCAAGTTCCAATCAAACTTGATGCCGGTGGATAGGTAGTGTGGTTTTCCAATTCAAAATATCTGGTTTTTCTTGAAACTGCCACATCCAAACCCCTTACCACATCTTCGCCGAGGCAGCGGCATGAAAAATGACACGCTGTTTCCCCATTGACACACCGTCGGCACTGTATTGAGGAACGTTCACGATGATGCATCGCTTCAGAAACGCCTCGCTACATGGACGTTTTATCATGTGTTTAAGGTATCAATATTTGCTGGATGGTTTACGTTCAGGTAGATTGATAAGGATAAGTTTTATATATAGGTCTTGGCCATCACTAATGTCAACTTGTTCCATTCGTTTGCTTTTCATCTTGTTGTTTCATTTTTAAGTTATGTTTTAGCATCAGCTAAACCATCTTTTGAGTGATGTGGATGAGGAGTTTCTAAAATACAGTACAAGTGATGAAAATATGACTATAAAATACGAGTATAACTTAACAATAGGGTATATTGATGAACTGCATTTTAATGTTTATACTTTCTAAATGAATAGAATTAACATTTTTCTTAAATTAAAATATTAGGTATTTACGGGAAACATGAATAAAATATGAGAGTAAGGTGATGATTTGGGGTCAGTTTTGTTACCATACTTAAGGTGAATCCTCAGCTATAGCCCGCCAAATTCAAATTTTCTTTGGTTTTTTGCAAATTGCAGCTCTGTTTTATGTCGTATGTTGATCAAAATGCGATTCGCGGCTGTATGAATGATATATTCATATTATTATATATAGATACTATTAGTAGAGTTTCTCAATAAGAACTACATACAAGTTGTTCTTATAAAACTTGGCATTTCTTTGGGATATTACATGCATTTAAAATGAGTGGTAAAGTTATAGATGGCAATATCTCCAACTTGACACCAATTTCTCTCCAGTCCAGCCAGCTGCTTGACTCATGTACTCCACTGAAAAAATAACACTAGTGCCGTGATTTGTATAACGGCCAATTTATTAATGTGCATCAGTGTTGCCATTCGCCACTCAAAAATAACTATTTGGTAGAATGTTTTTTTAGAGAAATAGAATTAACTAAACTGACAAGTCCGAAGGTAACAAATTTCGGGGACAATAATTTAGTGTCATTTTAAACAGATTAAATTAATTTTAAGGCAACAAAATGAAAATTCAGCAATATGAACAAGGTTAAGTTTTGGTGAAAACAACAAAATATTAACGTTAATTTAAGCTAAAGTTTTATTTACACTGAGGACACACCAACATTAAAGGGGCAGGTTAGTTAAAAAATCTACATAAATTAAATTTAAGTTCAATTAGAATAGATCTAAATTGAAAACTAAGTAAAAAAGTTGAATAACAAGTTATATAATAAATCAGCTTGTAATATATACCTAGTTTCAGAGAAAATACATGAACTTGAGTGACACGCCAAAATGAACATGTACCGTATTTTTGAAACTCCTCGGATACTCCAATCATAAGTAACGATATGTTTATGTTTGTCTACGCATGTATTCGTGCAGTTAATTGTTGAAGGTTATAAATAAACTAAACGTCAATGTCACTTTGCTGTTTGTGTCAGCTGTCAAAGACACACCTGTCACAATTGTCAATTTTCTTTTCTACTTATATCTAAAAACTCATGTCTGTGTCTGCTCTGCCGCAAGTAATTAAATCTATTCGCATCTTAAATAATATTTTTATTTTCCTACCAATAACCCATCAGTAATACCATCCTAATTATCTTTTTAAAGACAGCAGTTTCACAAATCGACGCATATTTCAGGACGTTTCAGGACGACTTACAATTAAGAATTTCTTTCCGATCCAACCAACAAGACAAAATAACACATAACATCACGCCTGCTTTTCTTTAAGGATTAGGCAGAGATGTACCTTATTGCACACTCACATTGAAAATGTTTACTTTCAATAAAATAATGCATTTACACATTTCCTAAAGAAAAAAAACTCCACTAAAATTCAAAGGCCCCAATCCCATCTTTCTCACACACGAGTATGGTCCACATAATCGGTTTAGTTCACAGTCACCTCTGATAATAAATCATGGGTAAGCCGCACCTGCCACCTTATCGCGGTACCCGGGTATCGAGGGGGAGAGGGGGCTACCCATTGCCACTCTATTGGTTTTCTTTCCGATATTTATACCTTTCTGGGGGTTATTACTGATGTTCTTTTTATGGTGCTTGTTTCTGGTAAAAAGGGTGGAGGAATGTTAAATTATTTAATGACTATTGTCTATACTTGAAAACGGATCGTTATTTTGACCATTCGTAAATTCATTGGTAGGTATCATAGATTCTTTAAAGACTGGTGGCAATCATTTCTCCTGTTCTGCCTAAATAGCATGAAAATATATTATGACGCCGTCGCATCAAAGCCTATTAGCAAAAACACATCGAAAGAAGTTATATGACTCAAGACTAAGCATGAAAAATTTTGAGAGTATCCAATAGTAGCCATTTTGTAGAGTATCCAATAGTAGCCAATTTTTAGAGATTCCAATATTAGCAATTTTGTAGAGTATCCAATAGTAGCCAATTAGTAGAGTATCCAATAGAAGCCAATTTGTAGAGTATCCAACAGTAGCCAATTTGTAAGGTATCTAATAGTAGCCAATTTGAAGAGTATCCAATAAAAGCCAATTTGAAGAGTTTCTAATAGTAACCAATTTGTAGAGTATCCAATATCCAGCAGTCGCGGTTGTCGATAAACTTTTGCAAGGCAGACCTAGCATGCCAAGCATGAGAAAGTTTTGTTATTATTAAAGAGTTTGATTCAAAAACTAAATTATAATGGTAGATGTATAAACATTATCTACAGCTTTTGTGAATATTTTCAGGTAACCAATAGGTTACATGAATCTCTGAAAAATCCTAATGTATTATAATCAGCTAGCTGTTGTCTGCGACTTCGTCTGTGATCAAGGATAAATATAGGTAGCCTATGTCCTAACCCAGGTCATGGCACCCATGTGCCAAATTTCATCCAAATCCGTTCTGCCGTTCTAGCGTGAAAGCGTAACAAACAAACAAACAGACTCACTTTCGCATTTATAATATTACTTGCTTTTGCCCGCGGCCTAGCCCGCATAGAGGTAAAAAAAAACCTATAAATCCTTCTCCATCAAAAATACATATATACATACCTCTGTGCCAACTTTCATGGTGTTCGGCCAAACGGTGTTGGAGTTCACTCTAGACTTACAAAACGTAGGTACTACTTACATATTTTTGAAATAACTCTACCTACTAAAGTTTCTAATAATATAATTAAATCATCATTCGAAAGACACGTAACGCCATCTAGCGTCCTACAGCAATTGAGACCGTCGAAAGTTATTATTCTTTACCTCTGGAACAGTAGTTTTTTTCTAATAATATAATTAAATCATCATTCGAAAGACACGTAACGCCATCTAGCGTCCTACAGCAATTTAGACCGTCGAAAGTTATTGTTCTTTACCTCTGGAACAGTAGTTTTTTCTGGATGAAAGGTACTTTGCTGGATGGTGTCCTTTTCTGTACCCCTGACAACGTATATACAAAATTTGAGGATAATCGATTCAGTGGTTTAGGCGTGAAAAAGTTAAAAACAAACAAACTTACTTTCGCATTTATAATATTAGTTAGGATTAGGTATGTGACCTCTAAGTCAAGCAAATCACCCATAATTTCCACCTAGCCTCACTACATCATAAGCACAACGCTAACGCTCGTCCCGGCGGCATGTTTGAACTAGTTGCGACATTACAAAGTTCACTAATGCCTCAACTTAACTTAGTTACGACTATCAGGACACCTTTCATTAACGTTAACTCTGTCGGTGCCTGGATTACTCCTGTTCTTGTTTCAGTTGATTAGGCGACGTTTTAGAGGGTATGCGAATGAACTTTAATGTTTGCTTAGATTTTCCTTTAGTGCCATACCCCTTAAAAATATTCTATCAATTCCTAAATCCTTTGAAATATACTGACATTACGTTACTCTTCACTTCTTCATTCTACGTATCCAAAGTTTTCTCCAAACGTTTTCTTCATTACTTTTAAATTGCCCGTAAAAAAGTCTTGCTGATTTTTTTATCCGCTTCTATTGGTTACAACAGCTCCTAAAAAGGAGACAATTATAGCTTAATATACTGGGTGTCTTCATCTATGGAATAATTTATTTTACATTAATTTCTGCCCACGACTGCGTTCGTGTGGAAGTCGTAAGACACAACAATGTACTAAAAAACCGCCCCATTTATAAAAAAAACTTCGCTGTATTACGTTACTACTTTTGGTCTCAGCAGCCAAAATATAAAGAGAGTCAGGACTGGTGACACGGGAGCAAGCGACGTAAAGTTGTCCGTGTAAGAAGCAGCTCGTCTTGAGATCGACACCCGCAGCCTTCAGTAGCAATTTCCCATTTCTTGCGAAGTTTTTAGTTTTTAGTGAATTAATGAACGCCTGCGTTCCTGCATATACTACTTAATGGCACAACGCTGATACACTGACTGATGCATTCTTACTGATCATTCCTGACGAACGGCTATCACTTATGTTGATGAATTGAATTGAATGATGAATGATTGAATGTTTTTCTGTGTATATTCTGGGAACTATTACATAATAGTATTACAAAATGTAAAAAAGGAAGCACAAAATATATTAACAATATATCACTAAGTATCGAACTTAGGTTTGCAAAGCAGTCGCCGAACCGCTAAGCTATTTGCTTTGTGGAAAGTTGACTTAAATAGCCGTTCTTATATATTTTTCATGATTGACTGCTTAGCTCCCTATAGGTATAATAATCATTTAAAAGGTTAAATCTGTAACTATCTGCTATATTCGTTCCCTATTCTGTCCAGTCCATCTTTTTTTTTATTTGCCTTTTCTGATTTTTGTAGTGCTCAAACCTCAGTTGGTTCGATAGAGTTTTTTGATCCTTATAAGAAACAGGATCGATTGGCAATTTTCCATTTTCTTGCTGACTCTTAATTGTTTTCAAAATCTGTGAATGCAGATCAAAATGTTTCAAAAAGTTAACGACAGTCTCGTAAGACCGTTTTCTTGTAGCGATAACGGTTAAGGTACCTGCCATTATTGCACCGTCTCAAAAATACACCCTGTATATGTCATGATTGACTGCTTATCTCCATAAAGATATAGCGTGTTGATAATCATTTAAAAAGTTAAATCTGTAACTATCTGCAATATTCTCACCTTTTGGCGCGTCTTTTTACAATTTGCGGTGAACTATAGAAGAATCCGAACATAAAGCAATATTGCTCATCCCCGTAGCAAATAGCGTGATAATTTAAAGCTTGCAGACTGACCAGACTTATAGGGAATATCTATGCAAAATTTGAACAAAATATATCCAGAAGTATATGTGTGATGCTGAAACATACATTCAGAGAAACAGACACAAATTAAAAAAAAAATTTTTTCGTCATTAAAATCGTTCCCAGACCTCGAACAATTATTTTTTTCAAAAATATTCAATGTATCTACAGTTTTAACTTAAGTATAGATGTTTACAAAATCAGATATTGGTATTCAGCTGAAACCGATTAGACTGGAAGCCAACCCCAACATAGCTGGGAAAGGCAGGCAGATTTATACTGACTAGAGGTCAGAGGTAGAGGAATTGGTTTCATTCTACTCTTTATTTTTTATAAACCTTTACTTTGGTCATCTGAATCCATAGCAACCATTTGTTTACATGGCATTACATGCGTGTGTGCCAAATACATGGTATTGTGTGTAATGTTTTTTTTTCTATTGATTTAATGTATTTTTTATGCAAAATTAAAAAAAAATATTAACTTTCTGCACTCCTTCTCTATATAAACTATAAGTGTGCGAAATGTCATACTCCTCCGTCCACGCAATTTTCGTAAAAAGGGGTACAAAGTTTTTGCTTCACGTATTAATGTAATAATACGAGTAATGTATATAAAATCAATGCTCTCATAGCGTAGACAACACTTTACACCCAATCATGAACAATAACCTACTTAATTAAAATCACCTCACTTCGCACAAACAAAAATATAAATCGGACTAAACTCGTACTAGTAGGGTAGATGTACCAACGCTCGGCTATACGTCCCCGGGGCGCACTTGCATCGCCACGGAACCGCGGCTCGAATACCGGCGGAATTGCACGACCGCTTTTATTGTTAGTTGCCGCCATAACTCCGAGCTAGTTAACCTGATACAAGGTGGGATTTGGAGTTGCTGAACACTTTATTGTGTAAGGTAGGGATGAGCGGGTTTGAGCTGTTTGTTTTACTATTAATTGTGCTCCTAGTAAGATTCTTTTAGCAAATAATGCTTGACAAAAGCGTTGCTATTTTTTTTTATGATTACATTTGAAAAAAACAACCTAACTCATTTATTTCTTATTCAAATCGTATTGTTTGTAATGTTAAGCAAACTAAATCATTTGCCATTACGTGACCATGCATCTCTTGTCATTCGATTTTGTTAAAGAGACCAATTTTAATCCAAGCACGTTCTTTCAATTCTCTCAAAAGTCAACGAAAGTCTTGTAACAAACTTAAACATTTTATTTCTCCAATCCTAACACAAGACTTTATCTAACAAAGAAGTCAAACAAGTAAACCCAATAGGTGTAACAATATCTGTCCGGTCCACAGAGACCACTCACAAGGTGAAAGCAAATATTGTGAGAATCGCAAACAGTGTTCGACAAAGAGTTTAAAAAGTGCAGTTTGAACTAACGCGATGTTGCGGATAAGTGGGGGGCCGGGGGAGCCGGACAGTTACAATTACATCCACCCTACTGTCTGAGGGTGTAGTGTTGAAGTTTACTGCGATGTGGATTTCGATTATTGAAATCAATGAAATTATCAGATACGAGTAAGTTTGGAAAGTTTAGAAAATAATGTCTGCCCTTAAAAGATTTTCTAGAAATAAGGATTTTTGCTGTTGGACTTTATTAACCTTCAGATAGGTAAGCCATGCATGCATTGCCCTGAAAATAATTTATTAATTCATAAGACAACTAAATTCAACAGGTTACTATCACAAAATATAGCTAGGTTTACGTTCTAGGTTTCGTTCCGATCCTAACCCAAAAGGCGCAATGATGATAATTATAATACATAAATACAGTAAAAACTAAAGCATACAGCTACTGCATAATATATATTAATATTATAATGAGGTAAACTGTGTTTGTAAGTTTGAATGTAGGGGGTAATTTCTGGAACTACCGGTCGGATCTTTTTGCATTTGATAGCCCAATTCTTGAGGAAGGCTATAGGATATTTAACATCACTTGATAGCCCTTAGGAGCCGAGCAAAAAGAAAAAAAGACAGAAGGAACGCAAAGCGAAAACGAAATGATAGCACGGGCAAGCGATGCGATGCGACGGGCTGGGTCGGGGGAGCTGGAAATTTCCCGCAGACGAAGTCGCGGTCAGAAGCTAGTGCTCGATAAAGACCTCTTTTTATTCGAGCAGGCTTGAGCATAGTTATTCCTGATATATCAAAAGCGTAATGGCGATTTCAGATTTTTCGTTTGAATCGTAACCAATTGGTGCACAAGATTAAAATAGTAACTACCTACTTACATAGTTTGAAATTATATTATTATTATTAGTAATACATCTAGTGCTCGACAAGCGTCAAGTTTTGTTAGCTCAATCTGTCGTAGACATGCCTTTCTGGTTAAGCATTACAGCTCAATCAGCCTATAATGTTCCCACTGCTGGGACACAGGCCTGCTCCCGGAGAGAGGGAGTGGGTCGTAATACACTACGCGGGCCCAGTGCGGGTTGGTAGACGTCACATGTCTTCGAATTTTTGATTCTAGGACATGCTGGTTTCCTCACGATGTTTTTCTTTACCGTTTTGAGAGCAATGGTGATGAAATAGTTTACACAAAGTAAAGCGCCTGCCTGGGTTCGAACCTACGACCTACAACTCGTAAATTGCGGCCATTACCAGTGGGCCACCAGTGCCTTTCTGGTTGATTTTTAAGATTTATATAAAGTAAAACAAACTTCTAACAGAATAAATTCCGCGTGGCAGAGCACTGCGATTGGCCGAGTTGATTGAATGAACTTTAAACTTTCTTTCAGAATAGTTCTAACCTTTAGTCTGAACAAATAAGTAAGACCTCATCACAAAGTTTCAGTTCAGGTTAAGTTAAACGTTTGGTCTTCTGCCAACGAATGGGTTCTGCTATATTTACGACATTCTTATTTAAGTACGAGGTAAACAAAAATCTTAATAGTTTAACTATATAAATAGACCTTCTATTTCAATCTTTTGAACTTTTCATAAATGTTATTTGATGTGTATTGTATGTATGTAATGTGGATTTTTAGAGCTGTTTATTTGTGATTTGTTTTTTTGTTACTGGAATAGATATCAACGAACGAATTATAGAATGATCTTAAAAGAAAAAAGTCGTAATCTTTATTTGAGCTCTGGTTAAGTTATCATGGCGGTGGCGCGGCGTCTGCCAAGAAAAGCGATGCACGTGTTTGTAGCTTTCCCTCGATATTTGCTGGCTAGTTGACAAAATACTGAGGATCTATGGATTTTTACCTACAGCAAGTGTTATTAAGTTATCCGTCAGGAGATCTCATTGCAAACTATAGTGCGTGATAAATGGATAAAATTGATCGAGTCCTTTGTCCTCAAGTCATGATATTTATTATCTTACGAACCCAAAATACAGTCATTCACTCAAAACTTTGCCAAAAATCTAACACTGTAAACAAAAATAATCCAACTGGAAAGAAGCACAAAGTCAAACTCCAACAAATCAATTTAGAAAATCAACCACACGTCAGCGCAAACTCCACCGTTCCACGTAGCGATCACACGAATGGCTATCATAGCTCTCGGCAGATGAGAGTGTGTCTGGACCACGGTAGGTGTGCTGAGAAAACATCATATTTCACGGCTTAACCCTTCACGGGAAGCTTTTTGCTTGATCAAGTTCGTAATGAAAATATTGGATTGTGTCTGAGATTGTTTGAGTTGAGAGGAGGTAGTATTCGATGTAATTGTGGAATTGGACGCGATTGACGGAAAATTGATTTGGTGTAAATAATTTAAGGTGATTGGAAACTGGTGTTAGATAATTTATTATCCAATTTGAAAATGAGAAATGCTTCCCGAACCCATTATGAAGGTAACAAATTTATACTATTGCTTTTTGTGGCAAATCGTAAAAATAAAAAAACAGGCTCAATAAAAATATCCTTCAGATCACTCGATAAATCGCCTGAACAATTTATGACTGCTTGAAAATCTTCAAATTAAAATAAACTTCACATTTGCCCCATAAAAATATAATTCTTATATCTTTGGTTTGCCCTGTGTTGAGAATTTTTATTTTTATAAACCGGTACACGACTTTGATCTACTTACACAGACCCAAACCAAAACATCTTTTTTGTTCTACAAAATGTTTATTCCAAAACGGACATCGAATCCATGAACTAATAAAGCTCCATTCCCCACCATTACGTCATCCGATTTCCCTTCCGAATCACATCTTTATGCAGCTCAAACATACAGACCCTGCAAAATATGTCCTTCAGAAAGCCCAAAATTTGTCCCCCGTAGCCGAGTGGTCTTGCTTGCATAGCAGATGTCCCCTGACAGCCCCTGGCTGAGGTGCCCTCCACCTAGTGGATAAAGTGATGAGTCAGGTCGCATGTGTGAGTTACGATCAATGTCCATATTTTTGAGGTCCGTGTGGGACAGTGAATTTTTGTGTCAAGTTTTCCGTATACAGGTTGGTGTTTTTAACCTAATAAACTTGGAGATGAAATGAGTACGCTAAATAGCACTAGTTTTACTGGACGTTTCATTCATATCAAGCAAAGTCAGGGTATCGATTCCAAATTCGGTGCTGATCCATGCGTCATGTTCGTGAACGGGCGCCGTCAGTTGGGACTAGTCATCTCTTAGCTGCAACGGCTTATCTTAATTTAATTTTATATTTGAATTGTTTTTTTTAATTTTTATTACGGACGCTTTTAATGTTCTGCATCGTTCTCACATGCATAATTTCAATATGAATGATGTAAACAATATTTTGTAACCATATATGTTGATTTAAAAGAGTGTCCGTGGATTTTCTTGCCCGTTCTTCTATAGATACCTACTATGCTTACGAATGGGCAACTAGCTTCATATTTCCGACTGACCGACTCCTTGATAGTTCAAAAGTGCCTATAAATGGTTTAATTGAAATAAATGCTTTGAGTTTGAGTTTGAAAATCACTAAATAGGCCATCCTAACTAAGTTTTTGCGTCATAAACAGCTACCTTCGTGTCTGCATGTAAAATAATAGTCAAGTGTGGTGATTTTAGTTTCCTTTTCGATAATTTTATACGTATTAATAGTCGGCTGGAAGTCGGCACAGATTAGTTAGACTAGAAGAATACCTGCACTCATCTCTAAATCAGAATATCGATGAGCACATTCAAAATTTACTTAGCAAATATTGCACCAAATCCAACTTTCTAATAAACAAGAATGTACACGAGAACCTCTTAATTATTGCAGCACACACAGTATCTTGAGCAAACAGCATGTATATCAGACGTCCATGCTTACCCAACCAAAGGTGACAAACAGACAATTTTCTCTCCTGTCCAATGCAAATGAGACCATCTGGCATAACCTGAACTAACCATGCTCATTTACCATCACTCGAAACCTTATTCTAACGACATAAAGCTTATTTTTCTGTTCTAAAACTGAAAGTTTAATTTGGTAGAAAGTACTGCTAGACAACTTTATTAAATTCGTTCTTTTTAAACCTTATAGCCACAACTGAAGGCCTATAATCACACACACCAGCTTCAACATAAATGTTTGTATAAGAGTCTGGCCTCACGTGGGATTCTAAAATAAAGTGATGACCCTAAGCGTTGGCGTGTGAGTTATAGGGATGTCGCTTGTATGAACTTTGTGTTCCTGCGTCATATTAATGTTAATACATTTGTGAGGTTTTTGTGGAGTCTGTGTTTTGATTTAAATTTACCAGAAAAATAATTAAAAACAAAACATTTTGACGGGATGGAGAGTTGGTACTTATTCTATTATATTATTTTATTTTTCCTGGAAGGTGATTCTTGAACAGGCCAACTTAATACTTATGACGTTTTCTACCAGTCAACCTTCGAGCCAAAGACAAACATTATTTCAAAGAAGCGAACAGTTTATTTATCAGTTAATTTATCATTCAAGGAGGTACATACTCATTGTAATTAGTTTTTCATAATCATTTTATGATATTATTAAATCATTGTCTATTTTGAGTCGATTTTAATATTCGTGCTATTTCGTCGCTTAACGATTAATTATGTTGATTATTTTAGTATGTCAACTTTATTGATTGACATTTAGGATTTACGACTATTTGACAAAAGTAGGTTTCCTTGAGTTATTTCGCCATATTAAATTATTAAGAATAATTTGATGCAATATACCTAAGTCTTCTAAAATAATATTATTCTTACATGTCAACAGTTTCAACGTGACACATAACATCACACCCTGTATTTCCCGAATGGTTAAGCACAGGTGTATCTATCCACATTTTGGCCAGTTATGTTGAAGTTCCATGTAATAGGGGGCGAGCAACTTGCCTTCAACCGGTCACAAATCCAGACTCCGGGCTGCTACTGAGAAATTCCAGATTGAAAAATCCAATAACGCTTTGCCCGACCTGGCAATCGAACCCAGGACCTCATGCTCAGCACTAGAGCTTACAACCACTGGCAAGCGAGGTCGCTTCAAAGTATGTCTTGATTTACCTCAGTAGGTACTGTGATACACTGTGTGTGTATATAATGTTTAACTACATAATTATCTTAATCCTAACTTCCTAACTTAATATATATATATTTTATATTATATTATCCTAACTAATATTATAAATGCGAAAGTAAGTTTGTTTTTTTGTTTGTTACCTTTTCACGCCTAAACCACTGAACTGATAATCATGAAATTTTGCATATACGTTGTCAGGGCTACAGAAACGGACATAGAGTACCTTTCATCCCGAAAAAAATACTGTTCTCGAGGAAAACAACAATAACGTTCTTCTGATAGTAGATGGCGCCACGTGTCTTTCGAATCATGATTGAATTATATTATTATAGAAAATTTTGTAGTGTGTTTAGGGTTTTAGTAATTTTTTATTTAAGTACCTAATACATTTTGTGAGTCTAGAGTGTCGATAGACCGGTTTTTCATCCTCCTAACTATAATTCCCCGAACAACCCGAATAGATTGCCAAATTCTAAGTTAACGCGAGCGAAGCTGCGGGCAAAAGCTAGTATTGAATAAATAAGATTATTATTTATATCAAGGAATGAACGTGTCACACTGACGGGCCTAGCCCCACCATACGTAGTATCTCTATGTAGTCTGTGGCCCTACCTCTCTACTAAATCAAAAACTATTTTAAACCATTTGAAAGCTTATTCCAAACTTGCTTCATTGTTCGAATATAACTAGAGTTAATTTACTACCAGTCTGCACAACATGAGATTGACACATGTAGACAACCTCTACAGTACGATATTATACCTCCCCTTCAAAAGCCCCATACCAAAAAATATCTTAACTCATCTGAAACTTTCTCCCATAGCTTTTATGGCAGGTAGGACGCTATCAAAACGCCGCCATGCTCCATTGGTTCCCGAAGGTTTACGGTCACCTTTACTCACAGAACCAATTTATTACTATCTTTTCACAGACGACTTGGCAGGAAAACCGTTACTTGTCACAGGTATGATTTAGCTCTCCTAGGCAGACTTGGACACTAAATTAAAACCTAGGTCTTCTGGAAGTAATGAATTTGGTAAAGGGAAATTGGTTTTGTCTAGGTGATATTTCTGGGGGGAGAATGTGGGTTTGTATACCTGTGCTTGTGTAGTTTAGGCAAACGAAACAATCTCATACTTTAATATTGCGACCCTTGACATTGACAAACACTTTGTAATTTTGTATAATATTTATGCAAAATCACAACATATAGCAATAATATCGTGATAGTATAATATGACTTTGAAAATTTCAGTGAAAAATGTTCAATTAGGTAAGATATGCACATTGTGGAATGCAATAAATTATTGAGTAGGTAAGTAAGCTTCAAAACATACCCGTCTGTCGTTTTTGAGTTTCCCTCAGCTGTAAGCCTTCCGTGTTTTGAATATAATTATTAATTAATTAAATAAATTTATAATTTACTGGTTTAGGTATAGAGAAGAGCATTGGTAACGGTCCCGACTTACGAGTTGTAGGTCGTAGATTTGTACCCAGGCAGGCGTTTTACTTTGTGCAAATTATTTCATCACCGTTGCTCTCTAAACGGTAAAAGAAAACACCGTGAGGAAACTGTCCTAGTACTAACAATTCGAAGACATTGTGGCATCTACCAACCCGCACTATGCCCGCGTGGTGGATTACGGCCCACTCCCTCTCACCGGGAGGAGGCCTGTGTCCCAGCAGCGGGAACATTATAGGCTGATTATGCTATAGCTTACAGAAATCGGTGGATAAATTTACCACTATTAACTAGTTCCAACTTTTTCATTATTATTATCACACCAAAGATTTTCTGAAAACCCTAGCACCTTCCAACGTAAAACCAATCAGATTAATCATGACATAGATATAAGTCCAGTAACATGAATACAACGTACAATGTGCTAAGCGTACGGTTAATTACCCACTCACGAAACAATAAGGGAATCACCTCACACTAGGGTAAACACACCAGATACCGGCTATTGGAAAAGTTCCGCTGAGTCAATAACCTGCGCCCGAACTTTTTCGATTAGTACCTGCCAGTAATGGGGCGCTTCACCCTACCAACTATTTGCCCTTATTACGTCTTTGGTAATTATTTTAACCCTTGCAGAACGGTTTAGTGGTAAGACAAGTAGTTTGGATTGAAACCGTGGGTTACATGCGCTTGAGGTTAATGTACATACAATTTGTATAACCATGTCGTTGTCTTTACTGTAAGTAGTTAAGTCACAGACTCTTCAATTGTCTCGTGTAAATGAGCCTAAGGAAATAGGAAAATCAAAACTACAGGCAACAACGTACTTCTGTATTGTTGTTTGCTAATAAAGATTTTACCAATCTTTTTGCCAAGCATGGTCCTTTTACTAATATACTTTTCTCTTTATTGCAGTATTCTATGTATAAAGAGGTATGAGAGGATATTGTTTAATCACTATATGAGTGGTGTTGCAATACCGATCCACATCGCGTTGTTATTTGCTATTAACAACAAATTGTTAATACTAATTCTTAGACGAATCATAGTGATTAGGCAATATTTAATTTTCTGTCTGATGACAGGGAAACTCCTTTTACCATGCTCTTTAAAATTAAATGATAAGTAATCCCTTACTTCCCGTCTTTTCTGCATGGATCATCCCTTTCGTTTAACGATACCTGTGTAGTGTCTACATATATTTTATTTGCTGCTAAGCGCACTATGTGGTTATTTATATTATTGAACGTTTTCTTCGTCCTCCTATTAAACCCTAGTTAAATTAAATTCGTAGACTAAAACTAACATTAACATGCAGTATACATCACCGGACGTGTATCACACCGCGGCCCGGACTACTAAGTAGACCTCTATGTAGCTATCATCACGAATTACCCATCGTGAGGTAGGCAGTGATGTCATTGTCATCATGTCGTGGGAATTTTTGGCAGTTTGATGACTAGAATTTGTTATTCTGATGCTGATTTCGGCCAGGAATAGACCTATGGGGAAAACAGGCAGTTTATTATTTCTTTGAAGACATAAATGATGCCGGGTTCGGTTGATTAGTCATATTTAGCACCCATTGTTAATATTTTTTAGCGCGCTTTACACTTTTGTTTGTTTTATTTTTCTTTTTTACTTGTATATGTTGTGTTGTGTGCTTTGTAGTCTGTGCTAAATAAATGTATTTTCTTTCTTTCTTTTGTTTCAAAATATGAACCACTACACCGTTTTGCCCTAGCAAAAGTGATGATTGTAAATAAAAACTGTTGTAATGCCTTGATTACAACAGCCTTAGTATTTGCTCTTAGTCAGGGAACTTTATATTTTACTTATTATATTTAAAAAAACACAAGTTTCTTTTGTATAATGCTGGCATTCTGACAAAAAGAATGAAAGATTTAATATTAAATATCCCTAGGACCAGGACTTTGTTTGCCAGTATGCAATTTAGTAAACGATCTGCTGCGCTATATAACAAAATCCATAAATACATCTACATTTATCCAAAAAACCTCCATGAGTGTAATACAATTATAATGGAATGGATACTAAAGCTTACCTACAATGAAACCGAAACACTTCTGAAATCTTGACACACACACACCCTCACACACATGTACTCTCAGTCACACCTACAGGCTACACTTTCACTCACATATACTCACACATGCACTCACACAAACTCACACATGCACTCACACACATATACTCACATATACACCCACTCATGCACACACTTGATTTAATCTAAGTTAATATTAATTTATGTAGTGTTGGCATAAGAATTATATGTATCGCTTTTAATATACCTAACACGTCTTGCTATGGAAGAGCGGACTCTCCTAATACAGGCAATGCTTGCCTAAAAGGAGGATCCAATCAAAATTTGTGTTTATACCTATACTTGTAATACCAATAAACGATTTTTTTTTTAATTACAACCCGTGGTCAGTAGCTAGTTACTGCTAACTTGCTAAGACAGAACACTGTCACTGCTCTATCTTGGCACTGTCTCGTCACTGAGCTTTTATTTATTATATTAAGGATCGTCCACATTACTACATTATCACACACTGCAACATTAATAACACTACATTATTTAAGAACAGTTCCAGTGTTGCAACACTCATATACAACCAAAACATTGAAATGAAAACATTAGCAAAATAATATGTAAACGTAACATTATAGACAGAACAGTTAGTCGAAAGCTTCTAAAAATTAAAATAATTGATATTAATAAGTATTATAAGCTTACATTTGACCAGTATCTCATCCGAAGGTAAGGTGCAATCGACAAATTTTTCTTATACAGGTAGGATCTTTTACACTTGGCTGCCTTCTGAAAAGCAAGTAGGTGGATGAAAGTTAGTTTTCCTTTCATTCAAAGATTATAGAATAAAATGAAATAAAACATCTGTCAAACTAGCATTGTTATGCGCGAGTGTCATCACACATAACGACTTGATAGTCTAGACTGGTAAGCAGAACTATTTCATTTGCATTTACCTGTTATTTATTGTGGCATTTTTAACATGTCGCCCAGCGCCTGACAAAAACTAAATTAGTAAAAAACCAATTAGTTTGTCAAATGTTCAATACCTATTTGTTAATTCTGAAATAGATTTTTCCAACAAGTCACAATGGCCTCTAGACTTAGGGTGAATTTTTTGTTTGAAAACAAGTGCAGTTTCTTTAATTTTTCAAGAAGCAAAGTGTTTGGAAAACATTGTGATGGCAATAAGGTGGTAAGGTAGTGGTATTGTGGTGGTGTAAGGTCTATTCATTTTTAGGGTTCCGTCTGCACCCAACGGAACCCTATTAGTAAGCCTCTGTCAGCGGGCTGTAAGTCATGAACCGTAAGTAGACAGATGAAATTTTCACAAAGTGTGTATTTCTATTACCGCCATAAAACATAAAAAAAATAAAAAATTAAAGGTGGTCCCCAAATAAGAAAGGAGTAAAAAAAAAATTTGGTACTGTTAAATATTACGCGGTGGTACGGAACCCTTCGTGTTTAGGCCGGTTTTTAACCAGATCTAAATAAAGCATAGCATAATCAGCCTATAATGTTCCCACTGCTGGGACACAGGCATCCTCTCGGTGATCTAACCAGATCTCAATAAAGACTAACCTCTTTTTATCTCCCACACACAACGACAAAGTCAGAACTAGTTAATGCGACCAATCGCACTATCATTACGGCGCGAAGCTGACCCGAGTCAATAGTTCAATATTTATGAGAGCGGGGTCAGCAGAGATTTATGTGCAGGACAAGTGCCTGCGCAGGTAGACTGATTTATTGTGCCATCTGATCGGATGGGCTGGAGGTAATAGGGGAAGGGACAAGGGTTGTGAAGATAGGAATGTTTTGTGGTGGCTATTTAACGTTTATTAACTCCTTGTGGACACTTCTGGTCGATTCTCAGCTGTGGGACAGGTCACATTTTTCGATAATTATATAAATATTTGGCATCTGTTTATTCACATACTGGGCTATTTTAAGCGTTTCAGTAGGTTTCATTTTAATTGATTTGGTACTCCGTTTTCATACTTAGGTAGTGAAATTTTTCGAGAAGCTCCGCCGTCATGGGAAGACGGGTCTTCAGAGTTTCCCTCCCTAACAGTATTTTCGGTCTGAACTATTCAACATAAGCTAGTTTCCACTGTCTACTTTCAATCAGTAACACCTAATTATTCCACTTCTCTTATAAATTGATTTATATTCCATAAATTGTGTAAATAATTGTTCCATAAATGATAAATGATTTTATTTCTGTAAGTAGGTTTGTACAAACCCTTTTTTACACGTCAATCATATTTTAAAAACTAGATAATGACGGCGTTTCCTATCTGACTACTCTGAGAAGAAAGGCCGAAAAATACTCATAGGTCACAGTCTCTTTTAAAGTTCAGACATAATCTTAGTCATAAATAACAGATTCTACAAGTTGTGTTGTATTATTATTGTTGTTTTTAATTTGTTTATGTCTGTGTCTTAATTAATTATACTAACGTAGTTTACGTCATACTAATAAATTATAGGTAATGTGCCTAAATTCAAAATGAATAAATACATTGGATTGCATTGGATTACTACACCTTCTCGCAGCACAAAAACACCTAATCAATAGTAACAAAAAGCCAGCGACATCCAAAGGCAGGGGCCGCCAATACCGGGCCGCAGGAGGGTTGATAATGAGCTTCATCTAATTATCGCGACGTCTACGTGAGGCAGTTGCTAACACCTGTATTATGCAGCGTCTGCCGCTTGTCTCCAAGTGCTCGGTGCTAACGTCCATAAACGTGTTTACGGGGAGTTGTTATTAAGTTGAGCACCTCTGGCATTTAAACATAACTATACGACCATTATATTAAAGACGAGAGATATGAAAAGAGAATTAGTGTTTCTTTTTTCATTAAATGATAAATGATTTTATTTCGGTCAGTAGGTTTGTATAAGCACTTTTACACGTCAATCATATTTTAAAACTAGATGAGGTTTTACTAAATTAGACATTACTAAAGTAGATACGATTTAATTGTACAATAATGCCGTAATTTAAAGGCGCTCTCTCACCGGGAGCATTCGCTTGTAATGTAACAGCCCAAAATTCCACTGTAACAGCTAGGGCTTTGCAGGAAGACTGCGCAGGCCCTCAACTTCTACGTAGTCTAGAGAGATAATTGAAACCAGCAGATTAGGTTTAATAATTAAATATGTAGAAATAACACGGCTAGGTCGCGCGTAAAAGTTACATCACAGGCGAATGCTCCCGGTGAGAATGTGCCGTGATGATCAATGTTCGGACATTTTGTGTCACCGACATACTTTGCATATGGATGGTTGGATTTTGCTTCGAGTTCAAAAAGTCTACAAATGTCTGTAGATGACTCTATACAAATCATTACAGCAAAGTCAACAAGATATTCAAACACAAAAGTAATCTAAAAACCCTATAAAGTAAGTTAAACATTTACCTAAAAGGACGTGAAACATTATTCACGTTAAACGTTAAGGCCCCTTCACAAAGTGGTCTAAACGAAAAAATACAATTTATTAATTTGCAAAAAAACGCTTGCGACGGGCGTCACCTGTCACGCGGCGTGACAACCCCCAAGAAACAGCGACGTGATGAATTGTTGAAAATAAAAATTACGACGTAACCGGCTGAAAGGAGGGGGTTGAAACACGTTTAATTTTAATCGACTCTTTGAAGGAGGAATTTTTGTAAATCTTGTTATTTGAGTTTTAGAGTTTTTTTATGGAGCCATTAGTAAATTGTTTTGGTAAACTTTGTTATGTAGTTAAAGAAAGGGTGGAAGAAATTAAAAGTGCGCTAACAATGTTGCTATTGTAACTTTGAAAAATAAAACCTTAAGTTCATTATCATACTGAATAATCATTCCTTTTTATCTGAAATTGATTTAAACAGTTATTTTCATATGTTTTAATGTTACCCAAATAACACAACTAACGACATCACAATTTCTCTAATATTTATAAAAAATAAACAAACAAAAAACACTTTAAAACGCACACATTCTTCTTCAACAACACGCTAAAACACGCCGCTGTCACGTCAGTCCACGTCACGCGACACGGCGTGACGTGCTTACACGACAGGTAACAACGTTTGCCGCCAATTTTTAACGCGCCAACATTTAAATTAAATTCCGGCGCTGCACGTCGCGCCGCCCGCGCTTAATTCAGCCAATTACGTGAAAATGCTTATCTCTTACTTATGCTGTTGTGCAAGGATGTCGCGTTTCGTGTATGGGGATTGTGTATTTAATGAAATGATAATGAAAATTGCTTTTCCAATAAATATTCTCTCTTTTTTAGAACGTTTTTAATTTAATTTTCTTTCTCCTGTATTAATCAAAAATTGATTGATTGAACATCGTCATATTTAGGTGGGTAGTAAAATAATGCTTGCTTCGTTTTATCCTTACGTAATGGAACAGGCAATTGGATACGTGTCGAACATTAAATATCTGTAATCGACGAAATTGTAATTAAATTAATTTATTGATACTGTAAATGGTTATAGGTGTGGGTAATTAAAAATCACATAAAATCATGACATACCTAATAATATGACATTAAACAACTTGTAGTTACAATCATAAACGTCGTAATAAATTATCATCAGTCCATTAGTTTGTTTGCGCCTAACTTTGTCTGAGTCTAAGCGATACTTTCTAAGTTTTTGTCTCATAGGTATATTTACTTGATCCTTTCTATGTAATTGGTGATAAATCTTTATCTGTGTTTTGTTGTTTCATGGTGTCAGCTGTTTAGTTTGCTTGTCGAGCTATTTGTTTTTGCATGTAAATTTACTCGATAAGTAGGTTTATTTCAACGTTTGTGTTACCTATTCTATTAAGAGTTAGCAAGGTCGGTAATTGAATCCATTTTTAACCATAAGCGATGCAGTTTTTGTTTTTTTGACCTCGAACGTATTTACGTATAAAGTATTCTTCCTAAGATTTCCCATTCATCTATGCGTTTCTTTACTAAAAATAATTACCGAACACTAAATTATATCATACAATATTGGTACGCGATATCCGTTTTGGTGTAGTTCGTGTTTTAAAATAACACGAGGAACGGCGGTCAAATGAAGTTTGTTAACGTCCCAATCCTACTATATATATATATAGTAGGATTGGTATATATATATCCTACTTCCTACTATATAATATATAATATATATAATATAATATATAATATAATATAATATAATATATAATATAATATAATATATAATATATAATATAATATATAATATAATATATAATATAATATATAATATATATAATATATAATATATAATCCTACTAATATTATAAATGTGAAAGTGTGGATGTTTGTTACTCAATCACGCTAAAACGGCTGAACGGATTTGGATAAAATTTGGCACATGGGTACACTATGAGCTGGATTAGGACATAGGATACTTACTATCCCGATATTTCATCGGGATCGAGACTTATGCGGGTGAAACCGCGGGGCGCAGCTAGTATACCATAATCCAAAAAACAAAATAATTCTTCTTCTTAGAAAAAAAAAAAAGGTCCTTTTTTATTTTTACTATTTGTATTTCCTGTGCGTGACCCAAATAAAATATTTTTCTTTCTTTCTTTCTTTTCTTTCTTAGACAGTAAAGATGCAGCGGGTCGCATCTAGAGAGGATACCATGGATACATTAGATATGTTGGAACGTATGCAGCGCCACTGTGGCAGGTTACTTTGGCAATGTTCCCTGCGTAAGATAGGTGTGCTACTTGGACTATGTTAAGCTGGATATGAGAGCAGTGGTGGCTCAGTGGTAACGGCCGCGACTTACGTGTGCTAGGTAGTAGGTTAGAACCCAGACAGACGCTTTAATTTGTGTAAAATGATGTCATCACCACTGCTCTCAACGGTGAAGGAAAACATCGTGAGGAAACCGGCATGTCCTAGTACCAAAAATTCGAAGTCATGCAACATCTACCAACCCGCTTTGGGCCCGCGTAGTGGATTACGGCCCACACGGAGAGGAGGCCTGTGTCCCAGCAGTGGGAACATTATAGGCTGATTATGCTATGCTAAGCTGGATATGCAGGAGAAAGGTACCTTTTCAGATGCTTTAAAATAAAGTGGTCTATATGAGGTGTAAAACAGATTACTAGATTTTTTATTGCTACCACAAAAGACAACATTACTTAACATAGCCAATTAAACTTAGCTGTAAAACACTCCGAGTAACATTACTTTGAAATAATCTAGACAAATACTAGATTATTTCAAAGTAATGTTATGCGGATTTAAGTGAACTTATCAAAAATTACAACTGAAATTACAATTTGCAGGCTGTTTGTCATAAAAGTCTAGTTTGACTCTGCATATGAATTGACTTTTACACACATAAAAAATCAATGTGCCCAAATTAATAAAATTATAACTGTAGGAGACTCCTTATCCGTATTTCAATAATCTCCGAGCGCACTTAGTTGGTTTCAGCGTGGCCGTCCCCGTCCCAAAATAAAGAAATTTTACTTGGAGATATATTTCAGCCGGATTGTCTCGTACTTTCTTTGTACACCGTTCTGTAAATCTGAGTAAATATTGTTTTAAAAATTTGTTGTCACTTTAAATGATAAATGATTTTATTTCTGTAAGTAGGTTTGAACAAACACTTTTACACGTCAATCATATTTAAAAACTAGATGAGGTCGGCGTTTTCTATCTGACTACTTTGAGAAGAAAGGCCGAAGCAAACTCAGAGGTCACAGTCTCTTTTAAATCCAGACATAATCTTGGTCAGATCATGTGAAGACCATGTAGATTTGTGTCTGAAATTATCTTTTGAGGAAAAACCACACAGATTAACTGGAACTGTCCAGTCAGTGCACGCATTTGTCAGTAATCAGTGCAGCTCAACTCACAACTTAAGGAGCTCAACGATTCGACCAACAATACCAAAGAAAGGATATTTGGGTAGGCCGCATAAATTACTCAAACTGCCAGACCATGATTAAAACTAACTGATTGACTTTGCACGATCTGGCAAAGCAAAATCCATAATACCATTACATTTTTTTACTTAGTTAACAATGTTTTCTACGAAGACGTCGTGAGGCCCAACTTGTACAAGGTCTTAAATAAAGTTTGGTTATTCGCAAATAAACATCGAAATAAAAGATAACAATTATGTTTAGGTAAATAAAATCGTTTAAAATAGTAGCCCACCAGCATCGGTAACAGATTTGCTGAAAACCAGCGCTGGGGCTTCGTCTCGCATAGGGTCGTTGCATTATGCTTAGCGATTGCCGTTTTTCATGACTGAAGTCTCGTATAAATTATAGGCAACTTTTTTTGTTCTATTATTCCTCTTTCGTTTGCTGTTTCAAGTAGAAAGCTCACTTGCACTAAAAATCACTTAACAATAATAAACTTTTATTTGCAAACCTTGAAATCCATAGTGTTAGTGTTGACATGAAACTACTAATTAAACTATTATTATTAACACATACAATCACAAAGAAAATATAATAGAAAGAAAAATAAAACAATTATTTGCCCGACTAACTACTTAAAGCCGACCTGTGTGTGCGGGCTCACCCATCGGGCAAGCATCGGGCAGTCCCACCGGTAACTCAATGCCCTCAACATGCTATGGGAGCTGACGTGTGTTCTGTGCCGGAGACAAGCGCATAGCTAATGCTTAATGCATTTAGCGCTAAATTAATTTAAAACGTCGCTCTATTTCTGTCAATCTTTTGAAGATGACAGAGACAGAATTATGTCTTAATTACGTTTAGCGTTAAATGCAATTAGTGATTTAAAATGCAAGTAGGCCTTACAGTTGGGTATTTAAGTAATTGATTAAATATGGGATTGATCAAAGAAGCGTTTGTTCAAATCCGTAACATTGTTCTATCGATTTGCGTGCAATATGTAGCAAAATCGTTTAAAACATCTAATTTCTTGAAATGTAAATACTACTAAATCGTAAATCATTATTATTTTCCAAGAAGATTTACAATTTCAAGATAATTTTAAACTCTTGTTTTTAACAACTCCGCCAACATTTAATGGACAAATAAATCGCGCACAAAAACACAGTATTTTCTTCTAAGATGCTTGGCTTGAGCCAAATTCTTCAGACATGAGGTAGCACCTTCGCGGTAAGACACAATAAGCGAACCATTACTACACGTAGGAGCGAGATATAGCGCAGCATCAAATGAGGATGGAGTAAAAAGTATTATGCTGGAGTGAAATATAGGAAAATAAGGGCATTGGACCTAACCGTACGCGCTTAATAATCGTAACGTAAACTCAAGCGATTTCACACGTAATATTTACTTCGTTTTAAGACTTCATTCATATCTATACGTGATACTAATGGTTCTTGTCGCAAAAATTTAAATCAAAATCCTATAACATAGTTATATTACTAATTAAAGAAATCAGTCGAATAACGATTACGTCGGGTATTCGTGCTAGGGCCTCTTTCATTCATGTTTTCATCATTTCATTACATAACTTTATAAAAAATCGACATAGAGAAAAAGTGTAATGAATTTAGTGTATTAATAATTAGACGTAAAGAATTATCATCGATGCTACACCGTATTTGTCATTTCTAGGCTTCTTCCTTAATCTTGGCTACAACGTGAGGCAACACGCTGTATGACAGCCGTTTGTCTTTAACTGAGAAATACTTAGTTGGTGCTAAATTTAGTATTTTAGCATCCAAAAATTAGTCCAGATCTAACGTCACCGTAACTTTGCACTGACATCAACTTAGGCTCATAACTAAATCAACATCTAAAATTTATTTCAAAATTACAAATTACTTCACGACATTACACATTATATCCTCAGCTCTCAATAGAGCTGGCAGTTCCAAATGCAGTTTCAACAGCCAACACAACTTGAAACCTCAATCCAAATCATACACAACGCGCGTCCTCAACTAACGATCATAAAACTACATTAAAGCCGCAGAACCTCACAAAATAAATATAAGCCGGTAGCTACGTGCTCATCCCCTCACATATTAACCTTTATGATCTAATTTGGCAATGGTCGAGGCTATTTGGCAGAGGAGCCATCCTCTCATCCACAATATTACATTCAATGTCCCGTGCGCCATACAACAGGTACTGGTGGAAATAAAACTCAATATGGGCTACGAATGGGTTCGGGTAGCTTTAAAGTGGGCTTAGATGACACAGTTTTTTGTTGATTTTTTTGGTGAGGAATTATAGGGTTAAATTTTTGAGTCACAGAGTAAAATGAGGATTATAGGTAGGTTTCTGGTTTAAATTGCCAGTTGTATTAGATTTAGTCGCATTTTGAAGTTTTCTTTCTTGATTACAGATTTTTAAGTTTATTAATGTTTAATAGATTCTGAAAATATCTAGCTGATAGTTGGTAAATACTGCAAGTATACGTTTATATTACTTGTATTTTTAGACCTAATGTGACAGTTTTCAAATACATGACATTTTAAACTTCAATTCTATAAGGTACATTATTGTCAACTTCATTTAGTATGTTTTCTTTGTAATTTGCTGCGGTGAAATGAATAAACTAAATTGTGTTATTAATTATAAACATTTTTTGCAAGAAAATGGATTATAATAGTAAAGCTTGTAATTTGCATGCCTCAAGGAGTAATATGGTTGGACTGTGCTATATTTTCAATAATTTTATGTAATTACCCATATTAGCAAATAAATGATTATTATTATTATTATACTTTGGCAGGAAAAATCGATGAAAACTAAAATTCAAACCTCAAATCACCTGACACTCACTGAAATTCCCCAACTATTTATTATTTATGCATCCTAAAAATCGATAAATTCTAAACCAGAATATCACTTCTTCCACTAAACCATTAAAGCCATACCACAATTCACCACTATTCACCACTTTAACAATTCAAAGGCAGACACAGTTTTGAACTCAAACAGTAATTTCCTATACAAAATAAATCTGGAACGGAGTAGGTACGTGGCAGGGGCTTGACAGGTTACTTTGGCAAGGTTCCTGCTGCAGGCGGACGGTCATACCGGTGCTCGGTGGACGCACCGAAATGAAAATGTTGGCGTTAGAATACTTGGGAATATAGGATTGTAGGTACTTTTGTTAAAAGTTTTGTGCTGGGTTTTAAGCGACAAATGTGTAATTTTAAGCAATTCCTAAATAACAATTTTAATCTTTGTAGTTAGTGTGGGAGCAGACCTGTAATGAGACTCAGTGCTTGGTAAACATTTATTACATAAAAAATGCAACCATCAGGTTACTTCATGGCATTTGACAAGCCTCATTCTTTACTCACCAATCCTACTAAAATCCATGAAAATTAACTTAACCAAGTAAAATGTTATCATGATTTCACTAAACCCTACTGAAAAACTTGCAAGACTTATCTTTAGTTTATCCTGTGATAATTAATTTTAAGATGCAAGTTCTCTTTATCAGACTATTCGTTTGTTCCCCTTGATATTTACAACAACAAAAACAATACAAATCAATAAGCCAACGCATCAAAACAAGCAATCTTTTACTATCTTTTACCCTACCTCACTTTATTACCGTGCAATTGTCTCGATAACCACTTTCCTGTCCACACACAGACGAGCACAGACATCATAAAAAAAAGAAAAACAAAATAAAGGTAAACAAGAAAACTGTTACCGGCCGAAAGTAATTTTGCCAGAAAAAAAAACACTGGCCATTACCATCTTTATCTAGGGTAAGTCAATTTTCCCCACTCTACCCTTAAGGTGCAAACTTACTAGGCAACCGAATTAGACAATTTTCAACTTTACCGCCCAAGTAATAGAAGTGATTGTAGCGGCAAAGTTAAGTGGGTATCGGTAACAATGTCCAACCTGTGTATGTGTAACGTTGACAAGGTGGAGGATGATCGTATAATCCCCATAAAATAAGGTAGCGAAAGAATTCGAGGTATACTGGGAGCAGATACGGTTTTCTTCCTTTATTGTTAGAGATTTTCAAGAATAAACTGTAACAATTTTGATAAATCACAATAACAATAAACCTTCTTCAACTTTGATCACGACCATATTCAATCATTTAATCAGAAACTGCCGTATTTTTAACTCCTTAAGAAGAAATTCAAGCGACGTACCCAACCAACCCGAGTGTTCAAAAGTTTCGATATCAAACTGAATCGTTTGTATGCTATTTAGTCAATTATGTGAAGTTCAGTTTTTATACGACTAAGTACTGATAATTAAAAAATAAATGTGTCTGTTATTCGAACGACATTTACGCTATCCTTGTTTTCTAAATCAGGTAGTTTTCCTTTCAACAGTCTACCTTATTAATCCAATACTTACAAGAAGAAGACACACAATCCTAAAAGAAAGAAAAAAGATAAAGAAAACCCCGTTTCCTTCCTCTCCCGGTGTGCCCGTCCGGCGGTATAATCCTTGGGCCCGGTATCTCGTCCCGGCCGACCGGACCGGTTCGTTTACGGCGCACGTTAATGGCAATCGCACCTCGGACACGCAGACCTGATCGTTTTCCTATACCTATCTTTAAGTTACATAAATTCTTGGTATATGTCTCCTGTCTTTTATTTTTTGCGCGCTCTTTGTGAATTGTATCTCTCTGACTGAGACAAGGACTAATAGTTAATTAATTGACGGTATTTTGGTTTGGGATGTAAATCTTGATGATATAAAGTTAGTTCTAAAAAAAATGAACGTAATTATCAGTTTTGCACAGGTTACAGAACAGGTTTTCAGGACATTAAAAACTTTTGAAAAGGTCATCCAATACATACATAATATTATGTACTAGATGACCTTGTTGAGTGTATCATGTCCCACTTGTTAGAGTGTCTTAATTGCTCGTTCAATTGCACCTCTGAAGATCTAAAGAGCGCACACTTCTCAGCCAACGTGGCCGCCGAAACAAAAAGTAAAAGACGACATTTTTGACATCACTTTACTCGTACAGGTAACATCAGTAGTATCACAATCTTTAATTATAGCACTTCTCTTCATAATCGCTAAATATTTCTCATTTCAACTAACATTTCCAACCATCTAAAACTTAGGTAAATCAATTCAAAACCACTGTAGCCAATAGACAGAAGGTAGACTCCAGCCACGAAGATGAGCAGAAAGTTAAACTACTAACTTGTGACGTAAGGTAAAGTCAATGAGATCGGTCGCTCGGCGGCGGATCTCTGCAGCCCCTAATAGCGTTGTCCGAACGAGGCTCCTAAGATTCATTGGAGGTATTTTCCATTTGTGTCGACTCAATACTGGGTTTTCATAGAAAAATCTGTTTTCAATTCTAGTTTATGTATCAATCGTATATATACCAATACAAAGCACATCTACCAGTGCTCTATTTACTTAACAAAAAGTAGCACATTACATGCACATTTTGACCTTGATTCATTTTTGCATAATTATGATGAATGACCAACCCCAAGTAACATGGGCCAAGGGTAGGATAGAAATGATGAGTAAAATAAGGTCTCACTCTCTTTGCACCATAGCAGAACCAATTACTTAAGTTCTAAGTTAATGTTACAACTTCGAATTTTGATTATGTTTCGGAATCCATGTCTGTGTCGACTCAAATGGACAACTACGTGGCATTAGTGTCTACCTCAGAGCTAATCCTAGTCGTTACACCTCATTGCATGGCCACGAAATACGAGAATGCTGTTATGAGTTATGGTTCATTTTCATTAGTCGATAACTCGGTCGGTATACAGCATGCGGGGACTCCCCGCAGGCAAGGTAATGACTAATGAAAGTCATAAGTCGGTACACCGGCTGCGGGGAATCCCCGTAGCGGGTGTAGCGACCTATGAAATTAATCGGTCGGTAAAAAGCGTGCGGAGACACACACCCAATGAAAATGAGCCTTGATAGCAACTGCCAAACGTGCGGCGCAGGTCTACGTATACCGCAATCGTTTCCTATCGACTAGTCAAAATGACTCCCCGAATACGGGCCCTCTGGCATGCTTTACAAAAATCTCGAGTACCCACATGCGGGCCCTATCGACTAATAAAAACGGCTCCCTGCATGCGGGCCCTATTGACTAAATAAAACGGCTCCCTGCATGCGGGCCCTATTGACTAAATAAAACGGCTCCCTGCATGCGGGCCCTATTGACTAAATAAAACGGCTCCCTGCATGCGGGCCCTATGGCATGCGTTACAGAAATCTCCCGCACTTCGCATACGAACCCTATAGACCAATAAAAATTAGCTTTTACACTTTATGAAATTACTGAACATACGTTTTTAGCTGTAGGCACTCATCAAAATTTAGAGTTTTTTTGTGACATTTGTTCGAAATTGAAAATCTAGAGTACTAAGGGCTGAGTTTACCAAAGTCAGATATCTCTAATCCGTAGAATAAAATTGACATCTGACAGTTCTAGTATGGAAAAATCGTCCAAAATTCAATATTTATTCTCAGTATATGACTTATTCTATGTAGAAAAGTTTGGTGGAATTCGCCCTAAATCGCATTTCTTTTTCAAAATAATAAAAATAAGGTTTATGATTACAGTGACATTTGGGGTAAACAGCATGTAACTTAAATTTTCATGAAATTATGACATACACCCACGACCTTCCTTCACAAACTAACTGTATTTTACGCTAAGAATTAAAGCCTGCTATCATACTTGTCAGCCGCTGCTGTTAGAGCCCCACGGAACCCATTTGCAACACTATCGTCTTAAGAGATTTCCTGTAGGGTCCGTACGAACCCGTACTCGTACGTATTGTGTGCGAGATTTGTGGCTCAAGGTATTGCGCTAAGTGCCCACCTTGATGGGGCAACAGATTCACTAAGAAAACGGTGAGCTTTTGTTCAGTGAAGTATTAAGTGAAGAAAGATGCATTCAAGCTAATTCAGAGCCAAAGTCGAACGTGACAGTCTATTCTGTAACAATGTCACCGTGAAAACTTAGGTGAAGTGAGCTGTCGTTCAGCTTGAAGTAAGCTGACATTCAGCTTGAAGTGAGCTGTCATTCCGCTTGAAGTGAGCTGTCATTCCACGATGCTAGAGATTGACAAATCACTTTACCTAAGTTTTCACGGTGAGATTATTACAGAATAGATCGGATGTTTTCATGTTTGCCTTAGAACTTTTTTGAGAATGTCATGCATAAATTGATAAGACTCACAAAGACTCTTGTAAGAAGTTGCCTCAGCAGAAATTAACGTTCACTTTTAAAAATTTCGAACTGATCGCCGATCACGGTACTCACCGAGGTATATTTAAATGTTTGGGTACAGTGAAAAACATAAAACTTTAAAGCTCATCCTACTTTTTCAGCACCTCGACCCCCAAACATTAAACTATAATAATAATAAATAACTTTGTAAAAGGTCGAATGCCGCGTATTTTTTCAGGGCGCGCAGGTGAACGTAAATCACCTGTCTAGACGAGCTTTATGGCTGATACACGCACTATAATACACGCCAGTGGCTCTCAAAGTGCGTAGGGGGGCTGGCGAGCCGGAACATTTTGACAAGTATAGGGTAGAAGGAAGAATATGTTTGAGGGTTTTATTTATGCTTCTTATGTTAAACGTTTATGTCTTTAAAGATGATTAGACTTTTAATGGAATCAATAAAGTGAAATTTTCTCGATTTTTAGGTACTTTAGTGATAATGAGTCGCACAGTGACTGAATCTCTGTGTTGAAACCCTGACTGCGTGTCAGTCTTAGGTTCAATTTTACAGGCAACAAATGTGTGAGTGAAATGATTAATGGCCAAAATTTAAAAAGATTTATTTTTTGGCCTTTTTAGTTACTCCGTACTTCTGTCTTCGTGTTTTAGTTTTAACATTGCTATTTATATCATAGATACATTGCTATTTCTATAACATAGAAAAAATAAACACAAAGTTGGCACAGATTCCTCTTCCGACTGTTCGGATAGTGCCTAATCCTTTTACTTTTTTATTCCTTTTGCCCATTTATACAAGTGCAGTAGTCTTTCTAAAACTCATTGAATGAATTTTATTCACTGTACCTTAAAAATACCAACGTTGTATGCAACGTTTCAGGCCATATATTATTTCAGAAAATAGATAGCTAGAATGCATCAATCTTTGAGAATCACAATAAATATATCTAAGCACTTTATGGTATAATCTCATCGGTAGGTATATGTCAAGATTGGTTTTCTTCAAACCCTAAGTTTTTGTTATTATTTATTATCGTGCGGTTTGTCGTCTTAAATTAGATTTTATGTTCGCTTGACGTTTTCATTTGAGAGAACATTTGTATTGATCAATCTTGGTCATCTGTTTAAAGGGTCGAACTATTCTGGCCATCGAGAACTTAAAAGATTATGGTGAAAACGAATGATTGGAAATGTCACCAAAACCTAGGCAGTGATATAGCCTTACTATTTAGCCGTTAATTTATTTTTGTTTTTTTTTGTATTGGAACTTGCTACACGATAAAGATTTACCAATCAACTAAATTGCTAGTGGCCTTGCGACCTATAATTCCGAACTTAGTAGATTACCCAGGATGTTAAATAACTTATAGGAACATCTATTTCAAAGTATGTATCTATTAAACAAGAGACTTCATTGACTTTGATATATAAACGAATCCTCCTGGTCGTACAAATTTTTTTAATCGACTTCAAAATGGAGGAGTTTCTCAAGTCATCTATGTATATGTTTTTTTTTGTATGTTTGTTACGCGATATATCCGGCAATTGTGGATCGATTTTGTTATTTCTTTATTTTTTTTAATAGATAGGGTATGCCTCAGAACCCCATATAAATTTTATTAACTTTGCTTCGGTAGTTTTTCAGTTAGCTTAAATAATACGTATTTTTGCCACTTAGTGTATATTGATGATATTATAAGAACTTCCTGTCACTGTTATTTACATAGCAAGTAGTAGAATACGAATTTGTGTGGGGTAGGTACCAGAACAAAAAAAATAAAAACCACCGACTTACAAAAATACACTACAAAGTGAAAAATATCTTTTTTCGGAAGTCAGTGGCAAAAAACGAAAATACAATACCAAAGACACTGACATCCGAATTAAAGTTATTTTTCACTTTGTAGTTTTTTTTTCTGGAAGCAGGTTGTTTTTTTTTTTTGTAAAAACTTTTTTATCCATTTATACCTAACAGCTATGGTCTGCAACCCCATCAACATAGAACCATAATACAATAATGGTATTCTTGCTCGCAACACCTCTAAGGCTGTAATCTCTACTTTAGAATGGAAATCAATTTTGTTAATGGCGTCCGTAATCATATTCAATAAGTCCTGATGTAGATTACCTTAATTTTCAATTGGACATGGGATGATAGAATATCACATGCAGTAATTTTCCATAAGCTTATGATCTTCAAAGGTGACGGAGGTACCTAATATCGTGTGACTATAGGTCGCCAGAGGATTAAAAATTCCAATGTTCTTGAAACTAATTAATACGTCATGGAAGTAAAAGCAGGATTCACAAAAAGAAAATACTATACCGATAGCAAATTCATCAAATCTTGGATCAAACATAAGTTCAAATAAAATTATAGTTTCCTGTTTAAAAGGAATGAATCGTCCTAGCCTATACCTTTTAATAGCTTCAATTTCTAGTTTTAAGTTTTATTTTAGCATCGTTTACAACCTTGCTGACTCGCCAATCAATTTACCACTATGACCTAATCTCATATATCGCGTGCCACTATAAGAAACAAAGAAATTTCAGTAACAAAGTCAACAACGCTCAGACAACAGTCACCACCTTATAAAACAATAACATCCCTCTCCCTACATCCTCAAAAACTACCACAATCCAGCCAAAATCCAGGTATTTGCAAATTCAGTACACAAAGTAGTCATAAACAGGGCCCTCGGTCACAAGGTGTGTGGTATAGAAAAATAGTGGCATTTATTAAAGGGTTCGTCCTTAGCACCCCGGACACGTACCACACGGGGCTATAGGACGTACCTACCTATAGGTATCCCTTTGATATAAACTTTTTCTATCCGATCCCCTCTCTCTATATTGAAATCGTATAGATTTGATTTCGTACGTGTTTTGTTTGGAGCTTGTGGTCAGATTTGTAAGGAATTGAGTGTTTTTTTTTTGTAAGAATGTTTGATGATAGTGCTAATAAATAGATGATGGGTGTAGATACGCAATTACTTACGATTAAATTATGTAGCTAAACACCTGATAGTTATTCACTCTATAAGTGACCATGGTCAATCTATCTATAAATTAAAAAAAACTTTTCAGAAAAAAAAAACAAGCTCTTTCTGGTCCAGCTTTACTTTCAAGCAAATAAAAGGGAGACATCTATAATAATTAAAAATACAACACTTTTGTTTATACTATTTTGCAAAACATTCACCAATAACGATTAATCCTCAGAATACCTCCAGCCAAACAATATAATCCTCATCACCACAAACACCAAGATTCTGTCACAACAAAATGAAAGAAGAAAAAAAAAAGAAATTGATTCCGCCAATAGTATTCCGCTATCTGTCAACAGCATTATCTTAACCCAGCGCTCACTGTGTGGGTCAGAATGATCCCCGTACCTGATGCGCCGTCACGTCGCCCGCTTTGAATGGCAAATCACGAGGTAGACCTTCGGGGGCTAAGAGACCCCGTATGAAAATAAAATGATTGCGAAGGGTCTGAGGGCACTGTATTAAAATATTCCCCGAGGCTGTACACCTGATGTTTGTGAAATAGTTGTCTGGTTGTTTTGATTTTATCTGCGATAAATTGTGTGTGAGCTTTCGTGGAGTGAAATTTATATTTTGTAATAGGGTTTTCCGTTGGAAGCTTTTGGGTGTTTTGTTATTTATTTTCAGAATTAATCTTCTTAAAATAGTGAGCCTGCGACATATTATATTTATGTATTCAACTGAAATGAGTGAGAATTTGTCAAAAATCAGAAAGTCGGTCCTACTACATGAAAACGATTGTTTTTCTCATGAACTTTTGATTTCCCATCAATACTAGCAGACAAAACGACAATAAAATAAATAAAATTCATTTAATTAAGGCAAAACCCATATTACATAAAATACAATTTCTGAATACTGCAACAGATTAGATCAGAATAAAATAAAATGTCAATGCAATTGAAATAAACGAATGAGCAGGTACAGTCATAAGCATAAATATGTATTAAATATACTACTATGGACTATAACCGCCCATTCGCCTTATTCCTTAATTAACTTTTATGAAAAAAATGGATCAGATTCTCTTACTAAAAGAACAAGAAGAAAAATAAATTGCTACCTAATTTAAATTATCAACATAAAAAAGGCACTATTACCCACTATAACAGACACAGTAGGCACCTCAGTACCTGCCTGCCTCAGTGAAGGGTTGTCGTAATGAATCGACGGTAGCATTAGTTAGCATTAATTAAGTTTACTGCGCCAGATTAATGAAGATATCGCTCTACATTTGTGTCTGAAATACAGGATGTTCGGAAAGTGGCAGGGGAAGTTAAAAGCTGAATTTTGCTTCAATTTTACAATATTGATTTTCAAATCTAGCATCAATTTCACCTTTAGTTTTAGTTTAATTTGACTTTGTGATGTAGAACAAAAATAAGATAAATAATTTGTTGAAAACTGATAAAATTTGTTGTCGTTTTAAGACAACTTTTGACTGTAGATGAAGGTAGGTACCTAAATAAATCCAAGATAACTTTTCGCCTTAAAGATACTGTTTACCTACCTACATACCATTTTATCTCTGTGACCATTATCTATATGCCATGCAACACCAGACAAAAATAAACAAACTGTCATACTACTCCCCGAACTACTATAAACCCACACCGTGTACCCTCACGTCACAAAGGTACGTCCTAGCTCGTCCCCCGGTACCCGAATAAATTGCTTCGAATAATTCCACAATTAACATTTTTAATCTCGACGAGATGTTACGCGAATAAATTAAGAGTTCCCACCGCTCGCAGATCGTAGACGGAGATAAGGACTACGCTAACTGGTCGCTTTATCTGTCCTGTGCGATTAACTTGATAAGAATTATCGTAATGTGAGGAGAAGCTTTATAACCAGCTCTAGAAAGTCAACTTCACCTGTACCCGCAACCCCATTGCCAGTAAACGGCTCTGTGTTGCCACTCCTAAATATCCTACACTCGGTACCAAGGCTTGTGAACCGTGCTTGTTGGTTTTTGTACTTGAAACCATCCTCAAAGTTAACTTTACTTGCCCATTGCAGAAAGGACAGTTTTCTTTCAATAGTTGCTTAGGTACTATTGTATTATTTTGAACTATCGTATGCGGTTTAGCCTGCTATCGCTAAACTGTTCGATTTGAGAGACATTAAATAAACTATTTCGAAACGTGTAGTTGTTTAAAGTCAAGCCCGGGGTGGCCCGCTAGAGGGCCAAAACAATAGATAATCAATTGTGTCTCATTAACGATGCTTGATGAGTTAACAATAAGTACTTATACCCACTGATTGTTCTAAGTTTCTGGTGTTTGTTGTTGTAACTTAGTGAGAAAATGCATCAAATTGCCAAACAAATGAAATAATTGACTCCATTCTATCGAGACTCGTTTATCTAACCCGCTATCAAAACTATTCGGCGCAGTAAAACAGCGGCGCAATAACACGCGCCATACATCACGCGCGCGCCCCACGGCACCCGGCAGGTGACTGATTCACTGGACACAACAACCGCCTGAAATATGGTAATGGCGGACGCGGTTGTGCGACCTGACCAACAAATATACCTCTAATTTTACTATTGTATGCGTTTAGGTTTTTGGATGTATTGGTAGCCTAGAATGCTAATGGGCAAAGAATCTGTGACCAAAATCTTGTCAGTTTCGGACCAGTGATCAAGCACTAACGCAGTCTTTAAAGATTCGGACGAAGATGTTGTTTGATACGGTCATAAAAATAGACCTACACTAGTGTTTGTCTTATTTTATTATATATCTTATTTTTATCTATCTACATAGGTATCGCAAACCAGCAGAGGAAGGAAACTTAAGAAAATAAGTTTCGTTAACGCACTAAGTTCCTTTCATAAGCTCTGAGTATTGAGACAATGCCCTTACAAGCACAGCAACAAAGACTGAATTCAACATCAGTAGGTGCCTAACTTAACAACCTTTAAATTCCTTGAGTAAACTTGTCCCCTTCACACCTAGCCTCCCTTACCCACCGTACTCACTACTTCCCTGACCTCCAACAACTATGAATAAATTACCTCCAATAAAATCTATTCTGTAATAAACACAAGCAACAAGGCTTTGTCCAAATAACGAAATCCACGTACGATACGATGCGATGTGGCGTGTAAGCGCGAATTTGTATGCAAATGGACGGCGGCACAGCAGGTGGGCCCGCACGCGGCACGAATCTGGCACGGTTCGAGTGAACCCGGCACGGTACGAACCGAAAACGAATGCACGAAGTGAGCAAGGACAACATTTGAGGGTTGTAGACGAAAATATTAAAAGTATGTCACTTTCGTCTTTTTGTGGTTAATTTAAAGAAAAATATAATAGCTGAATTAATTTAAAGAAGAAAATCTATGAAAAAAATCGGACGAAAAACAATTATTATCACCAATTTGCCCTATCTACATGATATTAATTTCTAACCTTGTGTTGCTGACCAAAGCAAAATCATTTAGGAATAGGTTCTAGTAAAAAAGCAAAAGCAGTTTTATATTCGCATTTCACGGAATTCTTTTTCAGGGTAACAAAGTAGGAAGAAAACTCTTAAAATTCTTAACAAAAATAAAAGCAAATTGGTAAAACTACTATCTTCACGTTAAGGCGTGCGTCGGTAACTGCCGAAGTACTGAAACTGCTATCAAGGTGGACTTCGGTAACGACGCTCGTGATAGGGACGGGCAAAGAAGCATTAAATGCGAATCGGTACCGATACCAGTCTTTCCTCATTTCACTCAAAACATTTGGATTTGGAAAAAGTCAAAATAAAAGTAGACGTAACTAAAAGAAAAAGATCCCAGCAAAGTAGTTGCCATTTTAAATTTGTATTAGCTTATAAAGAATAGTTAAAATATTATTTAATATGAAACGAGCAAGAACTTCTAAAATTAAAAATATCAAGCACTTTCGACACAACTTCAATTTACTTAATAAATACAAACACCATTTCAAGAGCAGAATCACATTGAATCGTCTCTCCGCGTGCCTCAAATCAATTTATCGATATTGATTGGTATCGGTACCCGCGGGCGCGTCCCTAAATATCAAAAAGGAAGCGAGAGTGAATTCCTTTCACCTGATAGAACGGTTATTAGCCAATTCGAAGCTCATTCCGATCCTAATAGAGGTGTAATAAAAGGGTCTGCTCTCTCTATTTTTTCTTTTATTTGTTCAAAAGGTAAAAATAAAAAAATTCTTATTCAATTTGCTTCGGCTCTGTCGTTTCGATTTTATTATTTTCTACCTTCGTGTTTTTTTAAGTGTCTTTACTTTGTAGCTGCTGTGTTGCCTCTCATCGTTTCTTGGGTTTGCGATCTGTGTGTTATTCTTTATATTTTTAACTGATACCTTTACAGCTAGGTACTCTAGTCATAAGAATATATATGCTTATAAAATCAAAACACGGTTTATTCTCGCATTATTCCAGTCAGTCCAAACTGTTAGGTACCTATTAACTTTTTGCGTCTTAGGGCTTTCCTTTATAGAGGTATGAGGAACAGGGTGTAAAGCTCACTCATACTCTATAGAAAAGGGAGGATCCTCCGACCAGACGGGTGTTGTGTCTGGTGGGCAACTGCCCGACGATTGATGTCGGGATGTTGTATATATAATAGTTGGGCGGTAAACTCTGCTTGCGCGATGCAGGATTTTGCGTGACGTCAGTATGACGCGTAACTCGCATGGGGCGATTGTAGATACTACACCTTCAATAAAAAAATACTTTTATTTACTTATATTTCATCCTCTTTTATAATTATTTAGAATATTAAATATAATTGCTTCATGAATGCTTTTTGCTATCAAAATTCAATGTCTTGCAAGTATCATGTAGCGAAATATATTCATTTATCTATTGACATTTAAGTATAATACATTAATAACTTTATTGCAATCTGCAATAATAATGTTAGATTGGCCATTTTCGTTGTTCCAATGTTAGTCGATGCATCAAAATGGTTAACAATACTTAAGAGGGCGCACAGCGGTCCAAAAGCGCCACTCCTTTAAAAAAAATATTATCTCGTAACTGAGAAGGAATTATGAATAACGGCTTGTAAGAACCCTCGGTAAGTGTATCTAGAATTTTCTAATACCTTTTATAAACTTTCATATTGAGACACGAAGCGACAAAATACGATCTAGAGGAATGTGGCCGCTTTTCTATAGATCGAATTTTGTATAATTTTGTATAATCACCTCACCGAGGGTCCTTACAAGCCTTTATTCATAATTCCTTCTCAGTCACGAGGCAATATTTTGTTAAAGGAGTGACGCTAGTGGACCGTTGTGCGCCCTCTTAAAACATTGTTTCGAATTGATAGTGTTGTTTGATGTTTTATGGGTTTTAATCACTAAGATTTGTCCGGTTTTGTTTAAGAAGGCGCAGTAACCCAAAAAAAAACAAGTTTCACCCGCGCCTCCTTGCCTGCCTGTCTCATCAAACACGACGAAAACAAAACACAATCCCTTCCCGCCAGCAGAAACTTTCGCCCGGCGTATCAGGGCGGAATTTGAGTCTTCTGTAGTAAGTATACGCAAAATAATCAAATGAAATAGCTCTATTTAATATAGGTACCTAAGTATGATCGCTGTGTACAAGTAAGTATATTATTCAATATTATTGTATGTCTGTTAATAGAAAGAAAGAAAGAAAATACGTTTATTTGCGGTAAACATAACGCAAAGAAAAAACACAAACACAAAAAAGAACGAGTTGGGGGAAAATATGCGTCACATTCACGCAAAACGGCAATCGCTCAGCATAATGCAACGACCTTATGCGAGTCAGAGCCCCAGCGCTGGTTTTCAGCGAATCTGTTACAGATGCTGGTGGGCTACTATTTTAAACATTTTTATTTACCTAAACATAGTTGTTATCTTTTATTCCGATGTTTATTTGTGAGTAACCAAATTGTATTTAAGACCTTGTACAAGTTGGGCCTCACGACGTCTTCGTGGAAAACATTGTTAACTAAGTTAAAAAATGTAATGGTATATATGGATTTTGCTTTACCAGATCGTGCAAAGTCAATCAGTTAGTTTTAATCATGGTCTGGCAGTTTGAGTAATTTATGCGGCCTACTCAAATGTCCTTTCTTTGGTATTGTTGGTCGAATCGTTGGGCTCCTTAAGTTGTGAGTTGAGCTGCACTGATTACTGACAAATGCGTGCACTGACTGGACAGGTCCAATCAATCTGTGTGGTTTTTCCTCAAAAGATCATTTCAGACACAAATCTTCACGTTCTTTACATGATCTGACCAAAATTATGTCTGGATTTTAAAAGAGACTCTGACCTCTGAGTTTGTTTCAGCCTTTCTTCTCAGAGTAGTCAGATAGGAAACGCCGACCTCATCTAGTTTAAAAAACATGACTGACGTCTAAAAGTGTCTGTACAAACCTACTTACAGAAATAAAATCATTTATCATTTAATTAGCAGCAGTGTTTCCCAAGTAAAAAATAATATCATCGATATATAAATATTGGTATCGTGGATTTTGCACTGTGTTGCGCAAAGTCAAATCGCATGTGCATGAAAACCTTTCCTTTGCGAAGGGCGAGTAGAAAAAAATCCCCGCCGAAAACGTTTCTGAAAAAGAAGCCAATTTCGGTACAAAAGAAGTACAGGATTGTCGGCTTCATCGATAAAAAAAAATACATCTAAGTAAATAGGTGCCAAAGTAAGTCAAAAGTTTATTAGGTTCCTCGTTTGTAGCTGATGAGACTTTAACTTTGAAAACTTACCAAGTTACATTATAAACTTCAGACTTTCTTTCAACTCTAAAGAACTTGCACCCATTTAGATGTCAATTCTTTTTTCAGCGAAGCCGACAATACCAAACATTGTTATCCGTCACAACCTTTACTCATTCCCACCATAGAAAGGGGGCTAGTCATGAAAACACTATCCGTATGAAAAATTTCAAATCCTGTGCACACCGTTTCGTCCACAATAAATCTATTTTAGATTTCCGATTTATTTATTTTGTTTACTCCTATAATAGATAATTATATACCAATAACCAACCCTTATTCTAAATTTCGAGTTTTAACTTGATTTAGGGGATGGTCAAAAGTCGCTCGAAATGGTTCGTGTAAGGGTTACCTACCTTACACGGAGTTCGTCAACAAAAGTGGGAGAAAACGAATTTGGGTCCTGAGTTAATCGCAATAAGATCTAAAATCTCCAGCATGAACTTTCAAATGAACGTGGAATTGGCAAGTTGGCTATGTTGTATATTTTCTCCGCAAGAAAATCGACCGAAATGCAGAGCAATAGCGCTAGTTGTACTATACCAGTCAAAAATCTTTCTAATAAAATGACATCTTGAGTTTTCAAACATCAACTTCGATTTTTTTTAATAGTTTAGTCTCGGTATTTATTTAGTTAATCAATTCTTAACGTTTTTAATAATCGTTTTGGAAGTGGTTTTTCATGTTTTCTATTTCACAGTTTCTTTCCAGATAAATTACGAAAATATTATTTACGCAAATAAATCATATCTCAGCGCAGCCGAAAATTCGAGTGCGGTCTTCTCGTCTCAACAGAGCGACGGTGACTAATTTTTTAAACGAAAATATGCTTGAAGTTCTCGCAAAGTGCAACGGAAGATGACTTTGTAGTCATAATAAAAACAAAAACAAAAGAAATTTAAAAAAATGTCTGCATATTTTTTTTTTCGCCTTGTAGTAATCCAATCATATAATTATAACTAAAATAATAATAATAAAAAATAATAATAATAAGAAAATATTTAATTAATTATAACAATATAATATAATATTTATATTTATTGTATTATCATTTAATTTTTATCCTATTAATCATTATTCAGTAAAAATTTAAAATACGTGAAAAATATATGTAGGGAAGAGTGTCCTCGTTGTCTCAAGTACTAGTTGTCACAACTTCAATAATTATTAAAGTAAAAGGATTTATGGAACGCGAATATTGACAAATTGGAACGTACCCCAGTACTACCAACATTAGAAAGTGTCATGGCCGCTAGTTTCCTGCATCGCCGTGTGTTGTGAAATATATAAAAATACGTTTGGTGAGTAAATTTTACTCTATACTTTGAACTTAGTTATTGACTAGGTTTAGTTATGTATTATGTTGCTTCTCATATATTTTGAGTAAGAAAATAGTCAATTTTAATGTAACTACGAAGTGTTTTCGTTTGTAAACATTTAGAGGTTATTATTTGTGTGTTTGTATTTTTTTATCTCTGGTACATGTTGTCTCAATGTTTTTGGGGCTAGTTGTCACTGTGACAACAAACCCCAGTAAACATTTGAATATTCTAACAAATATTGTATTTTTGTTTCATGTAGCAAACATGCCTAGAAATCGAAAAAGACTCACTGATCGCGGCCGGACGAGCGCAGAAGTCATGATGGAAGCGATGAGAGCTGTGGGTCCTAGCAATTCTATAAGAAGTGTTGCCAAAGATTTTAATATTAACTATAGGACACTCGCAAGATATTGTAAAAACTATAAGGACAATGAGAATTCTCCCCCGTTATCAATAGGGTATGTAAAAGTAAGACAAGTTTTCAAAGATAATGAGGAAGAAAACTTGTCAAGACATTTACAAAGAGCCGCAGATATATATTTTGGACTGACTCCGCTTGAAGTTCGTAAATTAGCCTATCAGTATGCTGTCGCTTTAGATCGTAAATTTCCTGAAACCTGGGAAAATAATGCCATGGCTGGAGAAGAATGGTTGAAAGGCTTCATGCGGCGACATCAAGAACTAAGCGTTCGAAAACCTGAGGCGACTAGCCTTACCCGAGCAACTAGCTTCAATTCTCATAACGTGAATTTGTTTTTCGATAACTTAGGAAAGGTTTTAGAAAAATACAAGTTTGAAGGGCAAGACATATGGAATGTGGACGAGACAGGAATAACTACTGTCCAAAAGCCCCAAAAAATTGTTGCTCGAAGAGGCATGAAACAGATTGGCGCCCTGACTTCTGCCGAGCGAGGTACTTTAGTAACATTAGCTGTTGCAGTATCAGCTGCAGGGAATAGCATACCGCCCTTTTTCGTGTTTCCCCGAAAACATTTCAAAGATCATTTTGTTAACAGTGGACCAACAGGATCGACTGGTAGCGCGAATCCATCCGGCTGGATGAACGAAGACTGTTTTTACATATTTATTAAACAATTTGTGCGATACACTCGCTGCACTTCTGACCGCCCATTGCTACTATTGTTGGATAACCACGATTCTCATCTATCTATTAAGACATTGGATTATTGCAAGGAACACGGAGTTGTGGTGTTGTCATTCCCGCCTCATTATTCTCATAAACTGCAACCGTTAGACCGTAGTGTTTATGGACCCTTGAAGAGGTACGTCAATGTTGCTTGTGATGACTGGATGAAGAATCATCCTGGCAAAGCAATGACGATTTACGATATTCCTGCTATCGTCAAAATTAGTTTACCACCAGCCATAACTCCCCAGAACATAATGTCTGGCTTTTCAGTGAGTGGCATATGGCCCTATAATCGTAATGTCTTCACTGTCATAGACTTTGCGCCATCTTATGTAACCGATAGACCTGAAGTTGACCAGGAAATCGATCAGGCTATACAAAGCGAAAACTGTGTTGCTCCAAACGAGGAACATACCCCAGCTTCTTGTAGAACACCCTCACCAACTCCTGGAACCAGTACAGCTACTTTTCTAACATTAAATTTACCAACGCCTGAAATTTTACGACCATTTCCGAAAGCACCAGCTAAGAAAACGACTTCCAATCGAAGAAAAAGGACTACCGCAATTTTGACTGAAACCCCGGTTAAGAATGCGTTGGCAGAGCAACAAAAAATGAAAAAAACTAAGCCAAAAGTACCTACAAAGAAGAAACATAATAAACAAAAGCAAGTGAGTAGCGAAGAAGATGACGATTTGGATGATACGTCATGTTTGATATGTTTTGAAACCTGGTCAAGCAGCAAGCCCAATGAAGAATGGGTTCAGTGCACTAAATGCAAAATGTGGGTGCATGAAAAATGTGGTGGGAACATAAATTTATTTTATTGTTGCCTAAGTTGTGCCTCCGACGATGACAGTGATGTCAATAGTGATCTGTGACCACGAGAACGTTCATCTGAGACAACCTACCCCGTGTCGGGGGTAATTTGTCACACTCGACTTTATTTTTTTGATCTCAAATTATTCGTACAAATTAGTTATTTTTTTAAGATGTAAGAGCAATTAATGAAGGCTGAAATACCAAATATAAGACGAATAAAGAAAAAGTGGTAGTTTTATTTCAGTTCTCTCAATTAAAAATGTTTGTATAAATTTTGAGACAACTAGGAACCAGCTCCCTATGTTCGCGATGTTTTTTTCGAGAAAATGTTAATATTTTGTGTTTCTTTCCACAAAAAGTTTGGAAATATCATGTAGTTACTCATATTATTTGTATTTTATACCTAAGCCTTATCAATTTCATGAAAATTCAAATTGAAGATAGGCTATTTGGGTTATTGTTAATTAAATAATCGTCAAGCCAATTTTCTTAATACCTATTATTGTTATACATAGTGCCTTTATTAACGTTTTTGCAATGTGAAAGTTTTAGATGACCCAAATCTTGGAACCAAATATTCAATAAGTATGTAACAGGAATGACACGAAATACCCATAAACATAATTCACTTTTCACCTGTCATTTTGAAACAATAACCAATTTAAAAAATATATCCAGTTTAAAATTCCTTATTTGAATCATTCTCCCTGCAAATAAAACACCGGCACAATATTGTACGGCACCCATTCTAACAATGTTTCATATACAAATATTCTCTTTTCTACTATACTACACTCGTCATCTCCCCTCGAATCGAAACCTATTTTTGATTGTTCTTGCATCCCTTTCTCACACTTTTTTCACGCACCGGCGGTGTTAAGAGGCCTTTAATGACAGGAAAATTGAAACTTCGTCGTTTACCAGAAAAACTTGGGGAACAGTCGTAAAAAATGTGCTTCCCAGATAATGTCGGAATGATGTGTTTTGAGGTAGAAATTCTGGAGAAACTTGGACAAGAGAGACTTTTACAGGAAATATTATTCGAGTTTTGCGAAGAGGTATTTTTTTAATGAGTAGTCACTAAGGGTAGGAGCGATACCTTAATTTTGGGACTGACCACATGTTGTTCAATGTACAGCTTCATTTCGGACTCACACGGACCCGCAAAATATCACCATCTTGGATCAGACTACATGGTTCGTAATAAACCAATGCTACTTTCACTGCTACATTAGTCCCTTCACATATCCTTCCCCTAAAGGAAAAAGTACTCCACACACGGAGGGCATGTTACCATAACCCCAACCTTAACAACCGAGAGGTAAGAAAGGAAAAAAATATTTTACCCAAGTTAGGTAAAAGTGTAAAGTTATTGAAATTCATAAATCACGCGTCCGTGCCCAATATACAGGGTGAGCCGTGCTCGATATACAGGATGTGTTTAACAAATATATCGCGTGTTAGAAGAACACGTTGAGTCGGAAGAAGGCGTTGGCGCGGTGTGGTGCAAGTTACAAGATCTGTGTCCTATTTCAAGTGAAAATATTCGAGCTTCACTTCTGTGAACATTTAAATACTAAGTCAAAGTCTTTGCCGAACTAAATTTCTACGTGACCACAAACTCAACGGTACCGGTCAGTCATGTTATTTGGATCTACTAGGTACTACATTAAATCATTATAATTGACTACTACAGATTATGATGTCACAAAGGGGCTCGTGGCTAAATCATAACAGCCGCACGGGTCGATCGAAGGTTAAGCTACGATTTTCGCAGTCAGTTCGTGAATTGGTGACCATCCATTACATATCGAGACCCCGCCGTGCCTCGGATAGTACGTTAAGCCATTGGTCCCGGCTGTCATTCATAGATCTTTGACAGTTGTTATGGGTAGTCAGAAGCCCGAGGTGTATCGTGTTACCCAGTAACTTGTGGAGATCAGATAGGCAGTCGCTATATGTAAAATTCTGTATTCATCTGCATCCGGTTAGACTGGAAGCCAACCCTACCATAGTTGGGAAAAGGCTAGGCCGATTGATAGTATAATTTAACACTGAAACTCAACTTTGTTTATCAACCCCGTGAAAACCAAGGACGCAAAAAGCCACATTTCAGAAAAAAATATGTCAACCGCGACTATTTCCCCAAATAATCCTCCTCAACTCGAACACCGTTTTAAAATACCGCTTTACCGCGTTCCTCCAATCCGCTGCCTCTCGTCACTCGCTCCACCAATCACGTAGCAGCAATAGATCAAGTCCACCTGTAATATTAACGCTTCACTATCAGTCGCACATGGCGACGTCGCCGCTCGACTAACAAAAAGTATTTGTCACACGCTGATGTTTGTTTGAGTACAGTGCGTGCGTTCTGCGTTTTGTTTGGGTGCTTGAATTATGTGGATGTACGTAGATGCGTTTGTCAGTGAACAAAGCGACCCCAACGATTAAGACATGCTCTGACAATAAGAGGACTTCAATTCAATACCCGCATGGTGCACTTTTAACGTGAAAGCTTTCATTAAAGAGTTTAAGGTTTTCTTTTGTTTGACTCTGAATCCTTCAATGAAAATACATGCGAAATTCTAAGCCCACGTACGCACGGACGTAAAAAATCGCGGCGGAATAAAAACGCGTGCCGCGCTAGGAATGGAACAAATAGAAAGCGGTACATATGTTCACACGGCCGCGATTTTTTACGCGGTGTTTGATTTCAACGCTTGGCGTTGATTGTTGCATGGATACAGCATGCGAAGTTCTGCACTTGTACTTCCACCGACGCGAAAAAATCGCACGCGTTGCTCAGTAGTCAGTAGGGCGCAGGCGGCACGCCAGCGCGTAGAGTGCGGACGTGCCGCATGCTCAACACCGTGACGCACTGCAATACCGAGACGAAGAACGCGTAGGTAAATAAAAAATTGGAATTATTCCAATGTTTTATTTACGGAATAATCAGTCGTTAATGAAAGTAATTTATTTGAAGTTAGTAATTCAAAGGATGCATCCAAAATTTTCTATGCTTCTTTAGTGGTCTCCTGGCCTCACAAATGGTTACCGCTAATAATTTTGCGGAACCCATCGTACGTCCGCACTGCACGAAAAATCAGTTCGAAGTGATTTTTTAACGCTTGTTCGAACACTCCGTTAAAAATCGCGCCGCACGTTTTTATCCCGCCGCGATTTTATTACGTCCATGGGAACGTGGGCAAATCTCATTAAACCGGCCAAGTGCGTGTCGGACCACGCACAATGAAGGGTTCCGTAGTTGGGATGAATTTATCCCAAAAACAAACTTCTAACAAACATCAAACATGTCTCCTAACATTTTCTCCCATACATCAATTATATACGTCACGGTCAATTCTCCACCTGCAAATGTAAGTTTGTAACCGCAATTTTTTATTTTTGTTTATTTGGTAAAACGACAAATTAACGATTTTCGGATTATCTATTACTTGTGCTGTGAGACCATGCTTCTTGCCAAATTTCATGATTCTAGGTCAACTAGAAGTCCCGTATAGGTTTTGATTTATTTGCGAGTATCAAAATTTGCGCATGAATGACCGTATTTTTTATTGCGTTGATTTAGAAGCTCGATTTTCAGAGCTCCAAGAGACCGTAGATTTACGTATTTGATATTAATTTCAACTTCATACCTCCACGCGTTCCTGAGAAAAAGGGCCTTGACAGACTGACAGACAGACAGCCAGACGGACAACGAAGTGATCCTATAGGGGTTCCGTTTTTACTTTTGAGTTACGGAACCCTAAAAACAAGAAAAGCTTGCAATTGCAACCAAATTCGCAACTTTTTTCTAGCTACAAGAGAACATTAAAACATGACGTCGAAGTCAGAGTCAAAGTCAAATCATTTATTTCAAATAAGCACATAAAAGGCACTTTTGAACGTCAAAATTTACAAAAAAATAAAATTGATTCTAGTTGCCCCTTCCAAAAGGTAGTTTCGTATGGAGAAGAAGGGCAAGAAACTCCACCGTTGCATGCACCGACGCATGCTGTAACATAACAAGTCTAGTATGACGAGCCCAAAAGTCACTAAAATAAGTCACTGCGAAGTAACACCTAATACACCACATAGGCTACATTTACACAATAACATTGTAAACATTTTTATCTTCAATCTCTCACATAGGTAAGCCTGGCAGTAATACAGCCGTGCATTAACACCTCGGAATCAAAGCGTCTTTGAGACCGCGCGTAATCTCGCCAACACGTCTGGTTATCTGCGAACGATGGGAAATATGCTCTACTTGCGAATCTACTTGCACGTTGTGTATTTTATTCCGATGCGACTTATTGATGTGTCGTCAGTACAAGCCTTCGATCGATGATACATTTAAATTTAGATTAATATCACATTTATAAAGATCTAATAGTTATAACGCTGGAAACGTTAATTATTGCAGTAAAATAATTCTCGATTTTTAAGTGTTTTAATTACCTACCATTTGTAATGTTTTTGTTGTTGTAATGGTGATTTTTAACTCAACAATAACTATCACTGCAACGTTAGATTGACAACCTTAAATACTATAATAAATTTTGTCTCGTAACTCAACCAGTATTAACACTTTTTAGTCGCAAAGCTGACACAATCGCTCCATAGCATGTGATTTACGAAAAGGGCTACAGTCTAGAAATAAAATGTTTCGCAAGTAGAACGCCTTTCCATCGCAACACAGCAGAGGACTATTTACCACAATGGAACTCCTTTTTCGGTCCTTTGTGGGGCTAGCTTTGATTAACTTTGATGTAGGTGAGTGCTCTGAAGGTAGTCTGCTATCAGCTAATGGATTGTCTCACATACGCTCGTTGTTCTTTCAAACGATACCTGAAACCCTTTGGCATTATTTTCCTTGCTTTGAGCAGCGGTCCTTTGACGGTTTTTGTGCTAGTGTCTTTGTGTCTGATGATGTCTTTAAATTAATTTATTGTTCCTGTTGTTTGTGTATTAATCACGAATATAGTTTGTAAACAATTGTGTACGACATCATGAACTATTATTAAAAGGGTGGTTCAATGAAAGTGCAATAATAAAATCAAAAACGTATATTCATTAAGTATCCTATCCGCTAGTAATGTGCAAGAGTTCCAACTAAATAAGACGATCAGTCAAGAACAACATAGTTCTCTTGCAAGGTCACTCAGTTTAGACTAGATTGTAGTAGGTTAGGGTGTTGGCTTAGGCAGCCACGGGGAGATGAGCACCCTGGGGCCGGAATCCGTTCTCGTCGGCGATGTAGCTGACGGAGTAGGTGACGCCATCGGGAGCGACGTAGGAGAACTCGCCACGGACCTCAAGAGCCTCGAGTTCGGTGCCGACGTTCTTCAGTGAACCCGCCTCTGCGGTGTTGATGCCGTTGCTGGTACCCGAGCTGTACGACAAGCGACAAGGTTTATTATTAATATGCCCCTAAATATAGTTTCTTTGAAAGATCAGGCTAACAACCTAACCTGATGTATTGCTGATGTAATTCTTTCCTTTTACACGTTATATTATCGCGATTATCTTATGTCGTTTACCGAAATGTGTCTAGGTTCAGATTGCATGTTTGATCCTTAGATAGAGTTTTGTGAAGATCAGCAGTTAGCTTAAACTTTATGAGATAATAGATACTACCAAAATGTAGTCAGCAATCTTTTCCAAATAAATCTAGTCTATTGGTATAAGTACTCTGTCTACGGTTTAATCAAAGATTGTTATAAGCCTCAATGCCATAGGTACCTAATTTGTGAAATAATACAATAGTAGTGAACTTACGCGTATTTGTATCCCCCGACTCCGATGTTGTCATTTTCTGACTTGGTGATGACGGCTTCCTTGTCGTCGATCGGGATGGCCACGGCGACGGCGACGCATAGGGCGAGGACAATGAACTGCACAAACATAGACTTGTTAGAAGCTTTCTATTTAATCGCACTATTCTGGAATTAACTCGTGGGGTATGTAATCACGATGTGTGTAAGCAATGATTTTGTTAGAAGAAATTCGAGTCCACTTTATAGTTTCGTTACACTTAAATTATTCCAGCTCGGTAAGTATCATTGAGTTACTTAGTTTTAATTAGCAATATAAGTCACGTTAATGGAATAATCTGACAGTGTCGTGTTATAACTTTAACATACATCGCGTCACCAGAAAATTCGGTAACCAACATTAGTATGCCAGACAAGTAGTAATTTTTTTTCTCAATGAGGAAATGTTAGGTTCATAGCTGATTGCAATTTATATTCAAAACCGTTGGTGACCTATCGGATTCTTAGTAGACATTTATATTTAGCGACATAATTAAAAGGAGCCGCAAATGTCAAGGTTGCGATGCGACTTGTGAATACAAAAGCAATCCGTAATATCATCTAAATGATAATGAAAAAGATCGCAGCGTTATAGAATATCAATATACAAAGGGCGAGATTTTTTACATTTCTAAACTAGGTAACAACACTGAATTGTATGCAACAGTGTATCGATTGTAAATCTTTTTATGAAATGATTTATATAGGTGATTAATGATTTATAGCCGATGGGTAAGATAGGTAATTTTTCTGAATGTATAAAATATGATACCTCCGTAACTAATAGAAATAATATCAAATGAGATGGTTACTCTACATTATGTCAATCTATACACAGCAGAGCACATTGCAAGTGATGTCAAGGATGTTGTCAATAGCAAGAAACACTAGCTTTGCATGTTGAATGTCTTATAACTTAAAAGTAACGACATTGTAAGTGCAGTTATTGGGAATGATTGCATTATTAATATCACTAAGATCACAATAACATTGTTGAGTATATTTCAGACTACAGATGATGTTTCTGAACATATACATTGTAGTGACCATCTTAACAGCACAATGAATTATTTACTAAGTACTATTAAATAGCACTTGACCAATGCATTGATTGTAATGCGTACTTATAATATGCATGAAATTCTCATATTGAGTGGCTCATATTTGTGGGGAGCACACTTTTGATATTACAGAATTAATGGCCGCGTAATCATTTCACGGTCGTGTATGTTGACTTTTTGCAAGTTCGTGCCACGCCTGCGCCTGCGCTGCTAGACCCGAACGATTCTTCTTGAGTATTGAAAGATGGAGCAAGGTAATTTGGAAATATTTGCACACGTTGAAGTACAGTTAAAACATTTGGCTTACAAACGATGTTAGAAATATTTGACATCGTTCATGAAATGTTATGGTTTTCAGTTTGGCTTTGGAGAAGATAGATATTTAAAATTTAATTTGAAACATTGCTAATGATTGAAAAAGTAAAACATGAAGCGGGAGGCGTGATTAAAATACGATCTAATTTAATTAAAGATGAAGAAAAACAAATCGAAACCAGATAATCATTAAGTTCAATGAACACTTACGGATTTCATTTTGGGTTGGAAAGGTGGGTATGGGTCGGTGTGGAGAAGAAGAGGATGGACCGGTGACTGTGATCAATCTCGAAATTTCGCACGTTTATATACTTATACGTGGTGCGACTACTTTTCATATATTTGTATGCTAGCTTTTGCCCAATAATTTAAACTTTAGCTAGCCTCCTTCATTTTGGTGGATTATCATTGTTTGTATAATAGGAAATGTAAATATTAGGTATAATGAATCCGGCCAGAACCTGAAATGATGATTTTGTGTCGTCAATATTGTCAACGTTTGTGATGAATAAATAAACTTATTACAGCAGTGACATAAGTGTCAATATATTACGAACTTATTGATTTTAGAATGTGGAACTGAGATTTTATTGTTTTATTAAGGTTATTCTACGAGTGCTACACATTACAAACCTGATTATTCCATCAAAGATATTCATAGTAATACATTATTTGGTTCCATAGTGTGGCTTTTGTACTTACTTAAAATCATGGCATACCTAAGTATATTCATTATCAGGTACCTACTCATGTGCTAGTTCTTTGTCTTTAAGTTTGCACAGACAAGCTATAAAATAGAATTTGGTTTGATTCAAATTACAACGATTGGCTTGGCACCTTTTTAAGAGATGCTGTTTACTGAAGAGATCACCACATCCATCCATAGAACTTGAGTGCAAAAAAAAAGTTACTACAGCAGTTAAACTCTGAAGTTAAAATCTGAATTGCCATTGTTTGGTAAGGTTATCGGAAAATCCTTTCCGAGTGCATTTCTGTACCCACTATTGGAAACTTAATATCTTTTGTTTCTATTTTAAAGAGATAGTTACGGGAAAACAATGACGGCCTATTGCCACTTGCTTCGAGCTGTATGTAGCATTATCGGTCAATCCGTCACGGAATTTAAACTCAAACTCAAAACATTTATTTCAATTAAACCAATTACAGGCACTTTTGAACTGTCAAGGGGTCGGTCAGCCAGAAAGACGAAGCTTGTTGCTTGTTGTCCAGTCCAGAACGCAGTAGGTACCTATGATGAAGAACGGGCAAAAAACTCCACGGACACTCTTTTAAATCAAAATATGGTTGCAAAATATTGGTTACATCATTCATCTTGAAATTGTGCATGTGAGAACGATGCAGAACGTTAAAAAAGTCCGTAATAAAAATACTAAAACATTTCAAATATTAAATTAAAATAAGCCGTTGCAGCTAAGAGATGACCAGTCCCTACTGACGGCGCCCGTTCACGAACATGACGCATAGATTGGCATCATTTAGCTCAACCATTTTGAAGGGAGCTGGATTATCCAACTCATGCGCCACCATCAGCGAGACATTAGAGTGAGCATGACATACTCTCAGCCGCCAGGGCACATTCAAGTCAATGGAAGACGTACCCAGTAAATGGTAGCTTTATAGTAGGTACACAGTACTCACACATGTGCTATGCAATTATACAATACTAAAAGATTAAATTTATACAATGCAAAGATAGTTTTAAAATTCTTCAGCAGCTCCAAGAGTAGTTTCAAATGCTAATCAATTAGTTTATGCGCCCTTCTGGAGCAGGACCAGCGTTGAGCCAAGCATTTTATAAGCGATGTAATCCCCCAACTTATAATATGCTTGACTGCATAGTGTGTATTTTATACAAGATTTAAATTTCGTTTCATTCAGTTGAAGTTATAAGGGGAGGTATTTTATTGTAACATTTTAAACAATACCCCATGAACGATGAGTCTACTTTAGCCAGCCTGAAACCTGGTTGAAATAATTGGTCCCTATTTCTAGTGATGTAATTGTGTCTTTCACCTCTTTTACTAAAAAGATGTAGATTTTTCCTTACGTACAAGATGCCGTCATGATGTTATCTTTAAACAGTGCCCTTAGAGAGTCGCGCCTGCGGAGGCCATATATGGATCTGATGGCTCTTTTCTGCACAAAAAAAATAGACTCGACGTCTGCAGCCCGTCCACAAAGTAAAATACCGTAAGACATGATACTATTAAAGTAACTAAAATAGACTAACCTCGCGGTACCTACTTCAGTAAATTGACGGATTTTTTTCACATTATATGCTGCTGAACTTAGCCGTCCTGCAAGGAATGTTAAATAAGGATCCCATTGAAGGCTTGAGTCGAGCGTGATCCCCAAGAAAACACTTTTATCGACAAATTCTAGTTTCTCTTGATTCAATACTATCTCAAAATTAGTACTTTTGACATTTGGTAAAGTAAATCTTATACAATTCGTTTCTTTTTCCCATTTAATACTAAATTATTAGCTGTGAACCAGTTTTGGATCAGCAATAGGGCGTTATTTACGTCGTCAAGATTTGATGCACGTCTGTTAATTTAAATAAGTTTCTTCAGCAAATAACACCATTTGTGGTTGGGTTATAATTAATGAAACCACTATTACTTGGTACCACAAGCGATCATATTGGCTAAATTCATGTTGGTGGTCGCGTTAGCATGCTGTGCCTGTTTAGGGTAAACGCGTTCATAAGGGATCATTCGTACAATAGCTTTGATAAAATCGACCTTAAAGTTAAACTAGTCTGGTGGTTACAAGCGCTGTACAAATTTCGCAAATTTTGCAATGAGCGACTGCCTATGTGACCCCTCAACCCAATGACTGGGTAACACGATACCCCTTGGTAAGACTGGTTGTCAGACTTTTGGGCTTCTTACTATCCGTAACGACTGTCAAAGATCTACGTATGACTGCCGGTACCAACGGCTTAACGTGCGTTCCGAGGCACGGAGGGGTTTCGATATGTAATGGATAGTCACCCATCCACGAACCGACCGCGGCAAGCGTAGCTTAACCTTCGATGCACCCGTGCGGCTGTTTAAAATCCAGTTCATTTGTTTAGCGCGCCGAAACGAGTAATTGCTGATTACGGGCGTTCGTATGATAATACACATTGTAAATTTTTGTTTGTACCCCCGTGTTAGAAAGTGACCGAACCGAGTCGTGACATATTAATGGGGCTAATAGGGTCTATAAATATTGTCACAAAAAATTACGTGAAGTATCTCATGATCAAAATGTTCTGGTAGATATCGTGGAAAATTATGATGACGTGACGGCGGGCAGTAATTATCACGGTATCCTGATACACGAAACAAGCCACGAGAACCATACCTAACAGCAATATAACTATCGCTAGTTCGCAACGACAGGACTCGGTGTCACACGGGCGGTACCCTGATCTACTACAAGACCTCACTCTATTGCATCCCCATAGATCCACCCCCCCTCTCGCGATTCTAAGTCTCCATATGTCGACTAGGCATGACAGGACATCAACCGATCACTCTAGTATCGGCTTACCTCCCCCCCATTAATACCTCAGAGAATTTCCAACTCTTGACTGACGACCTGACCCTCCTGCTCGGCTTGAATGACTCCGTTATCATAGCGGGCGATCTCAATGCCAAGCATCCCGCCTGGAATAGCACCAGGATCTCTACCCGAGGGACACACTTGTTCAACCTCTGTCCCATAATTAACTTCGACATCATCGCCCCGATGACCCCCACCCACTTCCCTGCCATAGTTGACCATACCCCTGACGTGCTCGATGTGTCACTCCTAAAGAGTATCAACCTACGGTTGGACTCTATAGAGGTGATACACGAGCTATCATCCGACCACCGACCAGTCGTACTGAGACTAGCCCCTCGCATAGGTCTCCCTGATCCCGACCAACCCCCCTCCACAAGAGTGGTAACAGACTGGAGGAAAGCAAGCGAATGCCTGAAATCCAACACGTCCCCCCACTTAGACTCTATCCCCGACCTCTTCGACTCTATCGCCGACACGACGGCCGCGATCGGCTCGTTCGCAGAACCGTACAATCCATCCTGAACGATTGTTCAAGGGAAGTTCCAGCGATGGAAGACCATCGCTGAAAATTGCCGGACGATGTACGTGAACTGATGACCGAGAAGAACGCGGCTGTCCGTGCGTACAACAACTTTCCCTGCGACGCGAATCGAACTCATATGCACTACTTACAGCAAGCTGTAAGGACACGCATAGCGGAGGAACGTAACGCGGGCTGGGATAAGATGCTGAGCGAACTAGAGCCCACCCATCTGGCATTCTGGGAGCTTCAGAGGAAACTCAAATCCCGAGAAGTAGTCCCCATGCTCCCCCTGACCCGCCCAGACGGCACCATCGCTTTCGATGATGCCGACAAGGCCGAGTGCCTTGCCGACAGTCTTGAGGCCCAATGCTCGCCTAGCTCTCAACCAGTAGACCAAGCCCACCTCTCTGAGGTGGAAGCCGAAGTCGAAAGAAGAGCTTCCCATCCCCCCGTAGAAGACCCCGAGTTTCCTCTGCCTCCCGTCACTCCCGACGAAGTGCACGAACTCATCAAGGGACTTAAACCCCGCAAAGCCCCCGGTTCAGACGGTATCACCAATAGGGTGTTCCAACTCTTCCCGCCCACTTGATCATGCTTATGACCACCATCTTAACGGTGACGATCATCTTTAACGGTGCCATGAGCAATAACATCTTCCCCCAAACGTGTAAACGGGCCACTGTCATCGGTATTCCCAAGCCGGGCAAGCCTAAATCCGGTCCCTCCAGCTACCGCCCCATCAGTCTACTCAACGTCCTCGGCAAAATCTATGAGAGGCTTATTTATAAGCGTCTCAGAGACTACGCTGAGACGAAGGGTCTCATTCCCGACGAGCAGTTCGGTTTTCGAACCCAACACTCGTGGGTGCAACTGGTCCACCGGATCATCGAACACATAAGCGTCGGTTTCCAACGCGGTTCTTTGACCGTTGCCGTATTCTTCGATATAGCGAAAGCGTTCGACAAAGTCTGGCACGGTGGCTTATTATATAAGCTATACAAACTTAAAGTACCGGATCGTCTCGTGCTTATCTTACGAGACTTTTTGTCGAATCGCACGTTTCGCTATCGCATCGAAGGAGCTCTATCCTCGCCCCGCCCCATCCGCGCCGGAGTCCCTCAGGGCTCCGTGCTCGCCCCTCTCATATTCACGCTATTCACCAGCGATATCCCCAAAAGTAAAAAGGCTCAGTTGGCTCTGTTCGCAGATGATACGGCCATTTACTACACCGGCCTCGGCCACGACACGATCGCTCGCACTCTCCAAACCTCAGTCAACCAACTCGGTGAATGGTTTAGAAAGTGGAGAATCGAAGTCAATCCTGACAAAAGTCAAGCGGTTCTCTTTTCGAAACCGTGACTTAGCCCCACCCTCCCCAGTCCGATCACCATGTTCGGCAAGCCTATCCCTTGGGAGAAGCGAGCCCAATACTTGTCGTCCTAGACGAGCACCTTTCCTTCTCGGAGCACATAAAGCAGGCGCGCTCGCCACTCACCGCAAACCTCTGGTTGTCGCGGCCGCCCGTTATATCCCCTCCCGTATCAGTCATACCCGCCGTCCCTAGCCTATGTCCTAGTCGACCCCGATGACCCCATACCCCATACCCCTCCTCCAGGAAAGCAGTAGGGCCACCAGTACAGTGCACTAACACAGACCGGTATCGTTCCGACCTCGCCGACGAGGTTCCACGCGACGACCCCCCGTAACCGTCCCCCCCGACCCCAGTCCGATGAGGCCTCAGCCCGCGCCTTAGCTGAGCCTGTAGCTTTAAATTCCCCTGATAATAATCATGAAATTATAAACCTTTCGATCCAGCCTGTCCCCACTCTCTGCCCTCTCTCAGTGACGCCCTAAGCCGAGGTCCGTACCCCACAGGGGGTGCCCTTAGCGTGCGGTCATTTAAATATAAGTTTTAGTATTAAAAATTCCACTCCTGGCTGGAGGCTCTTTTGAGTAAAATCATAAAGGCACCCACAGGACAGTTCGGTTAAGCAGCCAGGACCTCAGTGGTCAAAACTACGAGTTGCCATACCACTAAAAAAAAAAAGCAGGGGATCATTCTTGTCGCAGGCTCGGCCCGGGGCACATATTGTAGCGCTTAGATACTGAATTGTAGTCTGAGTTGGAATAAAATCGTTAGGAATCTAATCTGAATTATTATTATACTGAATTAATATTATTAATTATTTTTATTTTTTATTAATAATTATTAAGCTGTGGTAATAAAAGTTGATTTCTGCTATATTATTACTTTCATTTAAGATGTCGGACCCTCTGCCGTCAGATATATAATATTTAGGGATGGGCCGAACGTGGTTTGATCTGAATACGAACTTCGGCCGAACAATCGGAGAAAATAAAAATCTTGGCCGAACTTCCGTTATTTTCACATGAAAATATATACGAACAAACACGTACATACCTTGGTGTTTTTGCACTGTAACCTGCCCTTAGTAAATTTTAAATACCAGTAGGGGGTCGTCCTTTAATTACGTGGGGTTCGAACACGGAGGAGGGGGTTCGAAAAAATTACGATTAATCACTATGGGGGATATGACGATCACGTATGTTTTTGTATAATGTGTGACGTGTAAAATATTTTTTTACCAATAATGAATCCGGTCTCTCCGGCCAGTGGTTTTTTCTTAGCCTTTAAGTATTTTTATAATCTAATTTTATGATATCTTTTTATTAAAACAGATTCTAAAAGTATCTGATCTTTTCAATAATGAAATATATACGTGACGCTGGGAGGGCCCAGGAGAGGTAGCCTAAAGCCTTTTTTTTTTTTTTTTTTTTTTTTTTGTTTTTTTTTTTGTGTTGGAAATCATCAAATGACGTCTCCCGCTCTGGGCGGAGCGGAAGGGCGTGTCAGACTCTTACTGACTAAAACCCACCCGTGTTCCTTCAGTTGCCTGTGCGCCAGGGCCACGGTAACTCTTTCGAACAATCCGCGACCCCGGCAGGCATCGGTCCTATCGGACCCCGTCAATTTTGCTGACATCTCTTTGAGGCGCGCGTGGAACACGACGCGCCGTCGACCCGGGCCTGGTCCTTACCGGACGGCGAGCTGCCCATTGCTCGCCGTCCGCAAGCCCGCGCCTACGGTGGCCGGGAGTCGGCAATCGACTCCCGACGCCCAGGGTGTCTCCTCCTCCTGCGGCGGCTAGGGGCGCGAGGGCGTAGAGATTGCCTCTCCCTTTCGCGCTCCGCCTCCTCCTTGGCGAGCATTACTGCTTCGCAGAAGGAGGTGACGGCTTCCCATTCCCCGTATGCTCCACCGTGTCCTCCGGTCGATCCACACAATGGTAACACCCGGGCGTTTCCTCCCGCCTTATTCGAAACAGGAACCTCCCGAAACAGCCATGTCCGGTGAGGACCTGCGTCAGGCGGAAGGTGAGGACGCCGTGGCGCCTCTCAAGCCACTCCTCAAAGAGGGGTCTTACCGCCGCAATTGTGGCGTGCCCTGCGCTGGGTTGCGACAGTCGCACTCTCCATGCCGCCATGAGATCCCGCCGGAGCTCTGTCCGCTGTGCCGCGATTACTCGCGGCAGCGGAGTTACGCCCCGGCGTTTCGCCTCCTCGCGCCACTCCCAAACGTGCGCGAGGACCTTTGCCTCCAGATCCCACGGCGGCAATCCGGCAAGGAGGCTCGCCGCCTCGCAGGAGACCGTGCGGTATCCCCGTACCATCCGGATGGCCATGACCCTTTGGGACGCTTTCAACCGGCGGGCTGGCCGGAGCCTTAGCGAACGCGCCCACACCGGTGCCCCGTAAAGGGCCATGGACCGCACGACCCCCGCGTAGAGCCTCCGGCAGGAGGCGTTTGGCCCCCCCAGATTGGGCAAGAGCCGCTTCAAAGCAGCCCCGGCCCGCTGCAGTCTGGGAGCCAAACGTCGGAAGTGCTCGACGAAGTTCCACCGGCTGTCGAGGACGAGTCCCAGGTACTTCATCGTCGACTCGACGCCGATGTGAACCCCTCCTACCGTTATTTGGGAACCCGACAGTGGCGCGTTCCGAGGACCATGAAAACACATGGCCTCGGACTTGTGCAAGGCCACCTCGAGTTCCAACTGCCGGATCCTCTCCACGACTGTCGCAACCCCGCGTGTCATTAGTTCGGCATGGTGTTATTTGACTTCATTTAACACTTTTATAAAAAATAAAATTAGTGATTTTGGCGATAATTATTTCAATGTTAAGATGTCAAAATTCTGATAGTGTTTAGAATATGTTTAATTGTTTAATAAGCTACAACTAATACATAATAAATAAATACTCAAGATTTTATTTTACTGGTTTAGGTAGCTTTATTATTTTATTCAAAACAGTTAATTTTTCGGCCCATCCCTTATAATATTAGTTCAATGTAATAAAAATTTAGAAGAAGGAAACTTGATCGAAGACTTGATCGAAGAATAATGATATAGATTGTTGCATAACCTCTTATTAAAAAAACCAAATGATTAAATAATAGGTCAACAACAGCTGCTCCAACAAAAAAAAAACAACAACAAGGGATCATAGTGGGCTCGAAATTAATTACTTACAATTAAAAAGACTTTACACTAACATATTACACACTGCAATTGCTTAGTACGTGAACCTTACACCAATGGTACAGCTACAGACAGTCGAACCTCTGCGCGAATGCCCTCAGAATGCCGCTGGAGAACCCTGCGCACCAGCGATGTGCATCGTTTTCGCATAGTTGTATAAAAACAGACTCTTTGCGACTCGGCGAACATCCCTGAAGTAAACTACGAGTAGATCAATAACATGTAAAGCTCGCACAAGCATAGATTGTGTAATAACTCAATTTAACCATAAAATCTATAGTTACACAAGAAATAACTATATAAATGTATCCGCAACCTTTTTTTTTCGGTAGGAAATCATGAAATGAACTCTCCCGCTCTGGGCGGAGCGGAAGGGCGTGGCAGACTCTTACTGACCGTGTTCCTTCAGTTGCCTGTGCGCCAGGGCCACTGTAACTCTTTCGAACTATCCGCGACCCCGGCAGGCATCGACCCTATCGGACCCCGTCAATTATGCTGACCTCTCTTTGAGGCGCGCGTGAAACACAACGTGCCGTCGACCCGGGCCTGGTCCTTACCGGACGGCGAGTGGCCCATTGCTCGCCGTTCGCGAGCCCGCGCCTATGGTGGCCGGGAGTCGGCTATTGACTCCCGACACCCAGGGTGTCTCCTCCTGCGGCGACTAGGGGCGTGAGGGCGCAACGATTGCCACTCCCTCACGCGCTCCGCCTCCTCCTTCGCGAGCATAACTGCTTCACAGAAAGAGGTAATGGCTTCCCATTCCCTCTCGCTCCGTACCATGGCCTGGACCAGGGCCGGATGCGAGAGATCGCCGCCACCAATCGCCGCTTCGAGGACACGGCGGCGCTCCGCCCAAGCTGGGCAGACCTCCACCGTATGCTCCAACGTGTCTTCCGGTCGATCCGCACAATGATAACACCCGAGCTTTTCCTCCCGCCTTATCCGAAACAGGAACCTCCCGAAACAGCCATGTCCTGTGAGGACCTGCGTCAGGCGGAAGGTGAGCACGCCGTGGCGCTTCTCAAGCCACTCCTCAAAGAGCCCAGCACTGGGTTGCGACAGTCGCACTCTCCACGCCGCCATGAGATCCAGCCGGAGCTCTGCCCGCTGTGCCACGATTTCTCGCGGCAGCGGAGTTTCGCATCCTCGCACCACTGCCAAATGTGCGCGAGGACTTTTGCCTCCAGATCCCATGGCGGCAATCCGGCAAGGAGGCTTGCCGCCTCGCAGGAGACCGTGAAAAATAAATGGTGATGGCCTCTGCTCTCACATAAATCGTAAAAATTGAATATTTCCTTAACATTTTAATATGAACGACAATACTAAAAAAACCTGTCCTACCTACGAATATTATATAAATTGTAACCTACTGATAATTCCGTCTAGTTTGAGACGGTAGTAGACGTAATTTCTCTGACTAATCATAGGTCATGTAACCTACGACTATATAAAGAATTAATTAGCGTCTTAAACTAGCGGTAATTATCATTAGGTTACAATTTTTACGTTACGGTATTTCTTTTTTTCCTTCTACTAAAGGCGATAATAACGGTGTCTGTAGTAGAAATTCCCCTTTTTGGGCGATAGCTTTATAAATCTTGAATGGTTGTGATTAATAATTGTTCTGTATTATAAACGTGTTCTTTCTTGCCCGTTTCTTTTTTTACCAGTCGATTACGCTTTGATCTCTATCTATGTATTTAAAGTTATAGACTTTTCATTTGTCTATTACATGAAACAAATGAATTTTGTGTCATGCGTGTAATGGTAATGGTCAAATCCACTTGATTACACAAATCTTCTAAAAAAAGCATTATCTACATTATATACTGTATGAGACAATAATACAAAATCCTCCCCATCAGCATCCGTTTCTATTTCCAGCTAAACCTAGACAAAATCTCTGCCTAGATTAAAATATCACCTCAAGTCCTGATACAGATCGTCACCTCCCACCGTTGCCGGGTCACCGCTATTGTTTAAACTAGCTAAACTATCGTAAAACAACATAAGTATGGCTGTAAAGTTCAAATCTAATAACATCTTGTAGCCACAATTATCATCTCTGAGGTACTCGCTGATAAATACGTCTTTATATGTATTTAGCGTTTAAAGCATAGGTTCTCAACCTCATTTTTCCCCACCACCCAATATAAGTTTTTTTTTCTAGAGCCCCCTTTATTTTACTTACCATCTGTCGCGAATCTAAAACAGCTATTGCCACGATTATATTTAAACGTGTAATATTACATGGCCGTAAGATAGGATATGATTTTCTCAAGGTTTTCTACTGCCCCTCTGAAGGTCTTAAACGCCCACGAGGGGGCGATACCATCCACGTTGAGAACCTATGGTTTAAAGCTTGCTATTCAAGTGACGATCAGAAATACTATTGGTCGATTAATTTGAATGGATTGAGGTAAATTATGTTGTTTGAGCTTAATAGACAGCTAAGTCCCTATTTTACAATGTATCCTCTCTAAGCCCTCGTACCCACGGGAAATTTTTTAACACAGGGATTTTTTCGCGCACCGGATTTTCGACGCACTGCTTAGCGCCGAGAGCTGAAAAGCCAACAGTGTATTTTTTTGACACGCTGGGATGCCCTCTGTTGTATTCTTAATGCTCGGCTCAACACCGAGAGTTGAAAATCCAGTGCGCGATAGAAAATCGCCCGTGCGTACCTGGGCTAAAATTATGAGATGACATACAGGCATTTAGTCGTATTTCGTAACATGCGAAGCATAATATCAAAAGTCGCGTACCTAATTATAATCCATGTATGCCCATTTCGACTAAGACTAGGGGTCACATAAATGAATACCTAAATAAAAGAGAGTTGTAAGATTTTCAACTTTCGACGCTGAGCTGAACGTCGAAAATCAACAGCGCGCTTTTATTAAGACATTCATTGACGTGTCAAGACAGTCATAAAGTTTAACATTGTCATGCGGCTTGTCGTATCATGAATAGGACAGTAATCACGCCGTTATTAGCCCGTTCTTACAATCACCACGATTCTATTATATATATTATATCTGTAATCTCGTGTAGAAAACGTTATATGTATATATATAGTTTGACTTTTTGTTTATGTAATAAGAAGCATCGGCTCATCCTTTTTTTAGAATATCTGTATTTTTTTTAAGCCTTAGTGATGGTGTACGAGCCCGAAGCCGAGGTCACGAATGTAAAACAATAATTCAATTAATTAATCGAATTATTTGATACCTATCGTTAATTCAATTAATTAATGTTTTTACTTTCAAGTCGTTAATAAATTCAGTATTCGAATTTTATTGAGTGCTAATTAGTAAAAGAGAATGGGCATTTTGGATTTATTCTTCGTTGGTACTGAAGTTTTGTCCCACATCCCAAAAAATCGTTCGTCCCATATCGCTATTGAAGTTGTGCTTCGTCCCAAATTACAAGTAGTTTAAAGGTTCAGTCAACAAAAAAAAAAAAAACTTATTTGAATTTTTTGGAACAATAACTGGAACCCTATAGGCCAAATGAGTCAATACAAGCAAGCAAACAAACAAAGGACGTAATAAAAAGGGGTGAATATCTTTTTCCTGCTCTTCTAAACAGTTTCCAGTGACGTCAGCTGGATACGTATAAATTGCTTACTAAGAGCAGGTAAAGAGTGTTATTATAAATGAATACGAGTAAACTTTCCCTCGCGGAGAAGACAGAGAGGAGTGGTTGTTTTAAATAGTTGATTGATGATAAATATTTAATAATACGTAACCCTTTTTGCCGATTGTTCAAAAAACTAAGTTTGGCATATACAAAAAAAAATTTGGGCTGTAGAAGGAATATTGAACAGGACGAAGCGGGAATAAAATATTTAAAATAATATTTTAGGACGTCGGAGGCTTATTGTTTGGGACGACCCAGGACTTTTTTATGTAGGACAAAACTCAGTGGGCCAAACGAAGAATAAATCGCATTTTGTCCTATTGACGGACATTACCGAAGGCTGAGCCCAATGAAAGTACAATTACTAAGAGAAAACTTTTACTATGGACGTTACGCCGTAATTCGTTATTCATTTGTTTTTTTTTTTATTTAAATGAAAATAATGTATGAAGCGATACCGTATTATAGCAGATTTTATTTATTTATTGAGTATGTAATGAATTATACTTAACTTTAAAATGTTACGATACTGTCAATATCGTCAGAATGGACTCAATGAAACCGGTTTTCCACCTGCTCACACGGTGGATCAATCAGCTTCGAGCGATAACAATGAAAGCGGTCGGCGCGAGCGCTACCCATGGAGTCCCTCTATTACGCTTGTGTCGTTGTGTACTGTGCGATTGTTTATAGAGCCCTCTGTCTTTTCTACAAACCTTTTGACCCCGGCCTTCGATTACTCTTAACCTGATAACTTGACACTTTCGATTGTGAACTTGATTTGCTTTATAAACCGGACGTCATTGAATATGGCTGAAAGTCAGCCTGTTTGTGTTTTGTGCAATCGGACACTGGTCAACAGAAGACGATTCGAAATAATCTGACACTCCACTGTAACAAACACCAAATAATATTGTTATATGAGGATCGAAGCACAGCTTTATTCTTAACATATTTCTTTCCATTAATACATGTATTTAAAAATATATAAATGTGCACGCAGACATTTTTTATTGAATGTAAAGTAAGTATTTAGTTTAATCATTAGTAAGTACCTTTTTTTTACAGGTTTAATATAACGGTCAAGAATATGTTTGTCGCCCAAGCTGACAACAAGCTCATCGTTACGTGCAGCCCACTCGAAACACTGCCGCTGTCCCCCACGAATGTATACTGCAAAAACTTTTTTCATTCTTTTAGTGTTTTATTTTTCGAAGTCGGTTGCGTTTTTCGTAAAAAAAAAAAAAAACACTTTTTAGCTGTGGTACCACACAAATTCGTCTACAACTACTTGATATGTAAATAACAGTGACAGGACACCATCAACATAAACTAAGTGGAAAAAATACGCAGTATTAAGGATAACTCAAAAACTACTGGTCAGAACTTGATCCGATTCAAATATATGGGACCACATGAGAAGCACCAGATTTCAAATAAAAAAAGAATCATCCAAATCGGTTCACCTAGAAAAAAGATCTGAGTTAACACATATAAAAAAAATGCAGTCGAATTGAGAACCTCCTCCTTTTTTTAAGTCAGTTAAAACTCAAACTAAAACTCAAAGCATTTATTTCAAATAAACCAATTACAGGCACTTTTGAATTGTCAAGGGGTCGGTCAGTCAGAAAGATGAAGCTAGTTGCCCATCCCAAAGCGTAGTAGGTACCTATGGAGAAGAACGGGCAAGAAACTCCATGGACACTCTTTTAAAACAAAATATGGTTACAAAATATTGATGACATCATTCATGTTGAAATTATGCATGTGAGAACGATGCAAAGCGTTAAAAACGTCCGTAGTAAAGAGACAACAACAATTCAAATATTAAATTAAATCAAAATAAGCCGTGGCAGCTAAGAGATGACTAGTCCCTACTGACGAGTCCGAGACGAGAAAATGAAGAGTATTCGCGAGTGTCCAGCACTTCAGCGAATTGCATGTTCCACCGATATAGAAGAACAGTCTATACTTCGCCGGATTCCAGAAAATATAAAGATAATGCTTTATGAGTCAAACACATTTAAGATCCAATGACTGACCCGGTCTATCTTCGGACGAATACCTGAAGAAATATGAAAACTAAGATAATTCTACAGCAGAACTCGTCCCTTCAACGCCGCCGCCGCTGCTGTCTTCGTTGTCGGTAGTCGAAGAAGATGAAGAACCTCCTTGTACCAAAGCGTCCCCGGAGAATATACTTCGAGAAGAATGTAATGAATGATTTCGCGTTGTGGTTACAAGTATTATCCGACAAACGAAGGATATTTTTAATGGAGTGTAGGACAGTACAGTTAAAAGAGGGTTCCTATCCTTCGAATAGTTCGAAAAGATCTTTTTCAAATGTTTATTACACTAAAAAGATGTTAAATAATGAAACCGTTTTAAGAAACTGGCTGGTTTACTCTAAATCAACTGATTCTGTTTATTGTTTTTATTGTTAACTTTTTTATTCTGATGTCACTCCTTTTAATGGTAAAATGGGTTAAAAAAATTGGCAGCATTAGTCTATAGCTTCAGAACGTCATGAAAAGAGCTTAGGACACCTATCATGTCTTAAGACACAAATTAAAATTGACCACTGATATTTTAAAAGATAAGTCGGTAGATTTATACAACCAAGTTGAAATAGAATGGGAAAAAAAACGTTGGGTGGCAGTCCTCGAAGGAATAATCAACATAATCCATTTTTTTGTGACGCAATATCTGGCTTTATGGAGAAAGTCTGAAAAAATATCATTCTAATAATAGTAATTTTTTAAAGCTGGTTGAACATAACTCTTTTGATAATGTGCTTGCAGAACACATTGCCCTTATTCAAAAATCTGTGTCACGCCTACTTTATTATCTTAACCATAATATTCAGAATGAAATAATGCAATTAATAATTGTAAAACAACAGTTTTTTTATTCTTTCTCAGAATGAATAAAAAAACAAATGTTTTGGAATTGAAGCAATCCAAATATTTTTCTATTATTTTAAATTGCATTCCTGATATTGTACACGAAGAACCAATATCGGTTGTCGTACGGTACGTTCTTTTAAAGGCAAGTAACAACAACGCTGAAATAAAATAACATTACCTGGGTTTTTTTTTAATTCCTATTACAGACACTACTGATCAGGGCTTAACTCAAATTTTGTTAGATTATTTAATCTCAAACGAAATTGACGTACAAGATATGCGTGGTCAAGGTTGGTGCAAATAGGTAATGGTGCAAATATGAAAGGGAAAATATAGGTCTATAAAAACGAATTTTAGACTAAAGGCTCGTGCACACAGGCGCGACGTGACGCCCGACACAAAGGCACCGCGGGTCGCGCGACGAGCGGTGCCTTTGTGTAGCGCTGTCGCGTCGCGCCTGTCTGTGGGAGCCTTTAAATCTGCGCGCATTTTATGTACCCTGTACGGCGCGCCGCCTCAATTTGGTAGTGAATGAATGTGCTAAAAATTCATTAGGAATTGTCAATTTATTTTCAATTGTGCAAGAATTGTAGGTTTCCATTCTTTGTCAACAGACACACGTGGCGGGCTATTTGATATCACACCCAAAAAAAAAAAGACGTGCATCCGAGAAGACCGCTACATTTTCTCCACTGTGTTGAGAAATCGCCACCTCAATCCAGTTGAAGTCCAGCAACAGCTTCTTCAGACCCGAAGAGACTACATTAGTGACAGAACAATGAGAAGAAAACTTGCTGAAGCAAACGTGAAGCCCCAAAGGCCAGCAAGTGGCCCCAAACTCGAGAGAGGGCATCGAGTAGCAAGACTGCGTTACGTCCGTAAATATGTGTATATACAGTGAAGTAAAGAAGAATTGGCAAGAGTTATGTTCACTGATGAGTCGCATTTGTCACTATTCACTTGCAATGGAAGGCGAAGAGTGTACAGGCGACCTGGTGAGCGATACATTCAAGCCTGCTTTACAGAAAGAGTCCAATACGGTGGAAGCTCCGTACACGTTTGGGCTGGCATCTCTCCAGAAGGTCGCACAGAGCTAGTAGCCATAGAAAATGGTACCCTGACTGGGGAAAGATAAGATAGATGGCACAAGTGATCCTTAATGAGTATGCAGGTCCATATTTAGTAAATATGGGTGATGGATCGATACTAATGCAGGATAACGCCTGGCCACACACCGCCCGGGTCGTACAAGATTACATTCAGGAAGTTGGTATCAACTTGATGGCTTTCCATCAAGAAGTCCTGATCTCAAACCAATCGAACACGCCTGGAATGAGCACAGGAGACTGGTCGGAAGCCGCAGACCACCTCCTACCACCTTCAGGGTCCTAAAACAGGCCCTGATGGAAGAATGGGAGGATATTCCCCAAAATCGCCTCCGAAACATCGTCTTCAGTATCCCAAACCGGCTCGAAGCTGTAATCAAAGCCCGAGGAGGCAATATCAGTTATTAAAATGTAAATAAGGCGTAAAAAATACTTATAAATGTTGTTTAAGGTTTTTGCCAGTAAGAAAAAAATGGGTAGTTTTTGGTTTTTATTAAGTTATTTAAGTTAAAAACGTTACTAATGTATAATAAACCATAATTTTAAAGAAAGTTGATGGCTATAAAACATTTCTTTTATTTCATAACTCTGACTTCTATAGTTTAGGAAAAATTGCAATTTTAAAAGTGTGGTACCAAGTTTTGAAGGCCAGTGTATGTTTCGCCACAAATTATAAAGAGAAACATTTATTAACTATATAAAACCTCATTCGTTAATTTGCCAATATATATCGCAACAATTAGGTTCTTTATTTTTTGTTTTTTTATCCGAAATACCTTAATCTTCGTCGCCACTTGTGGTGTCTTGGTGTAGGTTAGCTATTTACAATAAAACACCGTTTCCAATATAACGGCGTTAGGTTGCTGTCGTTGCTCGGACAAGACTGCGAGTGCGGCGCATTGCTACCGCGCAACTCCCGCCACAGCACGCATTACTTATTTATTAAAGTTCACAGGTAGTATATACAGGAACAGAAACGCAGTCGTAAAGGTATGAAGAACAAGGTGTAAAGTTGACTCATACCTTCATAGAAAAGGGAGGATCCTCCGACCAGACGGGTGACGTGGCTGGTGGGCAAGTGCCCGACTGTTGATGTCGGGTCATTGTATATATGCTAGTTGCGCGTTAAACTATGCTTGCGCGATGCAGGATTTAGCGTGACCTCAGTGTGACGCGTAGCTCGCATGTGGCAATGTAGATACCGCTACACGTTCTACCGCTATTCACTTATAATGAAAAACTTCGCAAGTAATGGGATATTACAACTGAAGGCTGCGGGTGTCGACCTCAAGACGAGCTGCGGACAACTGTACGTCGCTTGCTCCCGCGTCGTCAGTCCTAACTCTCTTCACATTTTGGCTGCTGAGACTAAAACTACAAACGTAGTCTATAGGAAAGTCTTAAAAATGTGGCTTTTATTTTGGTAAATTATGGTGTCTTGCAGGAAGTTGCAGGCAGAAGCTTGTCATTTATATTCTCCGAGAATCACATGGTTTGACAATCAAAATGTCAGAATACCTAGATAGATCAAGACCTGTGTCAAGTGATTGTACGAATGAATGGAATCGATATCAGTATCGATATAATTTAATTGGTGATCAGTTCAATATTATTTAATTTATAAGAGAGAGAAAGAAGACAAAATGCAATACAAATAACAGTTAGGTGTGTCAAAGCTGGTGTTTAGGAACGAAAACAGGTTTCTTAATAAAAATAAATTTTACTTAAAAATTGTAGTGTCTTCCAAAAGCAGGTTTACTAATACTTATTTTTTTATTGACTAAATCTTTTTTAATTTACTGAAGTGCAGCCTAAAATCTTTCAAAACTGTGTTATATTTTAATTCCTGATTCCATTTATTTTTATGAATCAATCAATTTACAAAACATAATCGGAAGTTTTTACCGAGATGATCTTGATCTAAATTCTAAGCAATTTTTACCAAAAACTATAATTAGATGATATTCCACAAATTGATATTATTAAAATCACATCCATAAGAAATCGAATTACAAATTGATCGTATCGACCTTATACTGAATCGATTTATCGATTGCTATTCGATGACTTGGACATCACTACAAACCGGTTTAGTCGATCAAAATGTTATGCGTCTTGTTAAGTTAATTATACTTAAGACATGACGCACACTATGCGACAAGCGACTGCGACAGCCCGCTGACTAGTCGACTGCTGGCGAAAATTGTCATATATTTTGTACTAACGCCGCGCCGCTCACTTGGCTTCGAATTGCAGAGTCTCAGCAACAGGCTAGGTGACTCGCACGCTCTCGCTACTTGTCGCAGCGACTAGATGCATGGTGCACGTGCACAGCCGTCGACAGTCGCATACGACAGATCAGCGTCAGTCTTGCTGTAAGCGCCGAGGAAGGTGTACGTGTGTTTGTTTTGTGTCTTCGCCTTCGCATGATAAGGAACCAAAAGCTCTATATTCACACAAAAAATGAACAACAAGACCGCCGCTTTCGAATACCCAAAGAAAATTATTGCTTCATGCGCGCCTGTCGTAACAACTAGTCGCAGACGCAAACGACAGCTCTACGTCTAGTCGCAGCGACTAGACACAGCGACAAGACGCACAGTTTGCGCTGGCACTTAGGAGATCTATTGTACATGGTATTTCCCCTTAAGATAGGCAGAGGTCGAATGGCATTTATACGAGTCACAACCGAATAGTTAAAATATACGGTTACCTAATCGATGTAAAGGGCTTAGTCCTGATGTAATACTTACGGGTACTTACTGTATAGATTTTCTTAAGATGATCGATTATATCTGACAGCTACGAAATATATTTGCTGGTTCTTTGACCTTACGGAACAAATAGAAAGGGTTTCTTCTGTCTCTCTCGTGTCGGCTTGAGCTTGACACGAATACGTCAGGCCGTTGTCAAGAGATTAGCCAGACAGTAAGGTTGATAGCGCACCTTATTGCCCAAGGAGAGGAGACCCCAGGATCGACACACATCAACTGGATTGAGTTTATTCTCTATCTACTGAATGTTAAAGGCCGACCCGATCCTACCGATCCGATCCAGTCCAATTGCTACATCAGAATTATATATTTAACTTCCTTGAATTACTTGTATGGGCATTACAGATTATACAAACATAAGTGAATAATATAAGTAGGTAATAATATATTTACTTTTAGTTTTTACAAACTTAGCTTGCTTTAGTCTCGCTGATGCAAATATCTTACATTCTGATTAGAAGTCCATGTCACACTGTAAGCGGTGAGCGGGTTTATTAACCTCAAGCGACTTATTAAAATCAAATTAATGCAATAGAAAGAGAGAAATAATGAACAAAACGTTCGTTCTTACCGATCTGCCCGATTATATATTTTTTTTTACATTTTCCTCAAATTCACATAAAGGTGTACATTTACATTGTAGGTTTAGTAGCTAATAAAATGCGTAACGCAATCATTTTTATATAAATGTTTTTAACTGTGGGTATATTTCATTACAAAGCTAAGTAGGTATTGATTGTAACGCTGTATAATATTACGCTTTCTAAAATAAATTACGTCAAAATCATACCTTTCATAAAAAAATACTGTTATCAGACGATCGCCAACCGCCCGCTGCCCGCTTACTTGTGCGCCCGCGGCTTACGATGTAACATTAGCGCGCGGTCAGGTGTCGTAACAAGGTGAAGTTCAATGGGTTACAACATTCCGCGAAAGGTTAATATTTGCGAAAACCATTTGATGAATTATTGATCAAAATTAACAGTTTTGATCATAAAATATGGATATCATGCGATTTTTTTATTAAAATTATCCAATCATCATCGTGTCGTCATAAATCGTAATCACGGACGTTTAATTATAGCTTTTTGATACATACATCACCGGTTTTATAGTCCCTATTTACGAAAATACACCCATTATGTAATTATATCGAAGGCAAAATATACCATCTTTCGTGCCAGGCTCGGACCAAGGACCTCCGATATTATTCCAGAACATACTAGGATATAATTGGCATCGAAAGATTCCAGAGTGACAACACCAATAAAGTAAAATAAAATATAGCCTTATATTAATTTGGTCACCAGTACGAATAAACATGCGAAGAATACATAACCTATTTTAGATGTTGTCCAAAATAGTATGCAGAATATTTATATCCGCCTTTTTTTATCGATTTCCAAATATTCAATTGTAATATCAATCAGCAAATCAAAGTGGCAGTGGTCTTTACATTGTGGTCAGCGGGGTAATTACGTAACACTAACTGTAGGAATGGGTTTCATTTTGACAGTTCAACAACATTCATTGCGTTATTTATGTTGTTGAGCAGACAAATTTTTCGAAGATATGAAGCAAAGGATTGGCAATAGGCTTCAAAATGATTCAGATTGTGAAAGATAGAGTGTTACGTAATTAGGGTGCAGGTCTCCACAACCACATCGACCTGCCGGACACATCATGCCATTACACATTTGTACAAATTAATCGTAAGTATATTCTTACATTACAAAATACGTATTGTTGCAACATTTACGTTTGAGTTTCTGCTAGTGATGCATTCACAGGGAATTTGTGCGTGCCGGCACACTTGGAGAATGGTTTTGATAAAATATGGTGTGGGATTTACGCTAGATGGAAAAAGACAATTTGGAATTCTGGATGCAGGACCAAAAAATGCTAAAATGAAAGAGACCAACATAACATTATGCTCATTATCACTATGTTATATCTGTCTCCTCTAAAACCGTTTGGGAATCGAAAAACATGATTTTGAACTTCAAAATTTGATATTTTCCCCAGCTGTTAATTAATTTGCAATTAATACTTTTAATGCAAATTGATATGAACATGGACTTACTTCAGAGACTGACCATTTATGTGTACCTATCATAGAATAAAAGAAAAGCTTTACAGATTACAAAGAACTCTTGCAAAAAATGTTTCTTTATTATATATTATAATTATTTAATTCCTTAGCAAGTACCGCACGTACCATCTAATACGGGTTCATAGGTCGAAGTTTAAGTATAAATATAATACCATGCGTGACCTCCATAATGAATGCAACAGAATAAGACACAGAACCTACTTCTAAAGTGGTAAGACCACCTTCAAATTAGCTATGGTTTAAATTGATAATTCTAATCGTGAAATACCCATACCATAACCTTCAATTACACTTGTTCAGTATGAAGTAAGTCAAGATATGGTCAAGTTCGATATGAACCTTTTGTTGGTGACCGAGTAAGCAAACTGAAGTGGCAGTGGGCTGGCTATGTTTGTCGAAGGACCGATGGCCGGTGAAGCAGACAAGTCCTGAGAGGAGACCGCGTATCGGCAAGCGCAGTGTGTGACGCCCCCCTAGATGGACCGACGACCTTAAGAAGGTGTCTGGAACAGACTGGATGCGGAAAGCAGAGAACAGGATGTTGTGGCGTACCCTGGGAGAGGCCTATGTCCAGCAGTGGACTGCGATAGGCCGAGTTGATGGATTGATTGGTGGCCCAGTGGTAATGAGGCCACCCAATGGTCATGCGTTCGAACCCAGCGATGCACTTAACTTTGTGCAGTAAGCACTAAAAGTGCTCTAAAACCGTCAAATGAAAATGTCGTGAGACAACCGACATACACAGAAATTTGAAGATATCCGCCAAGAAGCAGGAACCCAGCTGCTTTTCAGAAAGTATACCAATATGTACCTATAGTTTCAACATGGATGATGGAACAATATTTTGATTTAAAAGAATATCCATGGAGTTTCTTGCCCATTCTTCTCCATAGGAACCTATTACGCTTTGGAATGGGTAACTTTTGTTTTGGGTGTGGAGCCAGCAAATGTCTTCTCCCGCTCTGGGTGGAGCGGCCAGGGCGTGTCAGACTTTTACTGACTAAAACCCACCCGTGTTCCTTCAGTTGCCTGTGCGCCAGGGCTGCGGTAACTTTTTTGAACAATCCGCGATTGGAATGGGTAACTAGCTTCATCTTTCTAACTGACCGACTCCTTGACAATTCAAAAGTGTCTGCAAATGTTTTCATTAAAATAAATGCTTTGAGTTTGAGTTTTGGAAGACGGGAGTAGCCGGGGAGCTAAATGGGGTGCTGCAGGAGAGGCCCCCGTTGCTGATGCTGATGATGTTCATCTTATTTTCTCAAAAGTAGTTTACTGGTTCAATGTCAATAATTTACTTTTTAATGAATAAAAACCAAATGCATTAAGTTTACGCTACCTCACGTTAGACAGGTGAAAACTAATGTATTGATGAAGGGCGAAGAATTGGATCCTGAAGATAGCACAGTATTCTTGGGCTTAATTTTAGATGCTATGCTAGCTTCAGTGGGGCCCCAATTAGATAAATTGTCAAAAAAGCTAAGCTGCGCAGCATACGCTGTGAGAAAAATACGTAATTTAACCGACACAGAGACAGCCTGTTTAGAGTACTTTAGCTATTTTCATAGTGTAATGTCGTACGGTATTCTGTTGTGGGGAAATGCCGCCGACATTCAGACTATCTTTGTTTTGCAGAAAAGAGCTGTTCGATCAATTTATAAATTAAGTCTGAGACAATCTCTTAGAGAGAAATTTAAGGATATTTATGTAATTACTGTGCCTTCTAAATATATTTTCGAAAATCATAAAATTATATGCCCATAAAAACATAAAATTGTTTAAAAAATACAGTGATATCCATAATATAAATACTAGGAACAAACACAAATTTGTTGTACCTACAACAAGGCTCAAGAAAATATGTGGCTCGTTCAGATGTCAATGTATACGCTTCTATAATAAACTTCCAAGCCACGTTCAAGATATAAGCCTTAATAAATTCAAATCATTCATTAAACGTAAGTTGTGCCAGAAAGCCTTTTATACCGTTAAAGTTTATATTGAGGACAAAAAGGCTTGGAATTGAATTGCTCCAATTTTTGCATACTGAATGTTTTTTTTTGCTATTTATTATTTTACCTAAACTTTGACATTAGATAATTATTATATATACAATGACATGACAATTTACTTGGTGAAGTATAAAATTATTATTTAATTGTTGTGAATGTGAGGACTATGTGCGACACTTTTATTTATTATATTTTTTCACTTTCTCAGGTAGTTTTAATGAGAATCTGGTTCTGAGTTGAGCTTCACGATTACTGACAAATGCGTGCACTCCCTGGACAGGTCCACTCATTCTGTGTGGTTTTTCCTCAAAAGACCATTTCAGACACAAATCTACATGTCTTTACATGATCTGACCAAGATTATGTCTGGACTTTAAAATAGACTGTGACCTCTGAGTTTGTTTCGGTCTTTCTTCTCAGAGTAGTCAGACAGGAAACGCCGACCTCATCTAGTTTTTAAATATGATTGACGTGTAAAAGTTTTTGTACAAACCTACTTACAGAAATAAAATTATTTGTCATCTATCACTACCTTCGCTGAAGTAAGGCAAAAAAAATATTATCATCTTCACGCTCTACGTTAATTAATGGTCACTACAAACCCACTTGTCACTATAAAGTATTGGACAGAATAATAACATCTCATGCCTCTTCTTGCAATAACGACGAGCACCCGTGAAAATAATTGGCTAATAATTAAAAGTGATGTAATTCCCCTTTCACACATTCTACAGATTTTTTGTTTCCAGATTCAATTTATTGCGTGTATTATTCATTATGCTGGGTTAACGTCCTATGATCTAATTTGGTCCGTGTAGGAGTAGTATTGTACTATCAGAATATATTTATTATTGTTAATTTAGGGTCTGCATTAAACAAAATAAAACAGCCATGTAATAACCAAGATGCTAATCCAAAAACTCATCACATTCTAAACAATCAGACAATTAATTCCACCTCCCATATATGCCAAATGCAACCAATTACGACAGCACACTATGGAATTAAGATATCTGTACCCATTCTCAAAATATTTAAGCCGTCTGAGATCCATATTGACAACACAATACTCAAATAAAGGAATCATGTCAACTCGGCTCACATTCAAGTAATTTACTATTCATGGCAGTCACGCAACAATTCTTGTATCGACCTCGCAAGTATACAGCAGCTACACGCGTTATTTGGAAGCTAATCGACAACTATACCATGATAGTCGATCGTCTTAATGAGCGAATGAGTGTCTTCGTTTCTTTTCTAGTTTGCTGTTTAGTTAATGAAATATAAAGCGGTCAAGTTCAAATAACTTGCGGTTCACACCTTCCCACAAATGTTGCTAACCGCAAAGTGTCCGAGACTTTTGATAGACAGTCAGACACTTTGGTTAGGTACATCATGGGGTTGCTCATATGCCTTTTATTTAACTAGCGACCCGCCCCTGCTTCGCATGGTTTGTCACTTGCAAAATATCGAGATTTATTTATTACATTGAAGTTAATAAGAATGTACTATACACATAAATCTTCCGGAATACATTTTCTAAATAATTATGAACATAGCATCAAAATCCATTTGTGCAGTTTAAAAAAACTAGGCGGCCACACAAACAGCAGCGAAAAGCGATTAATTTCATACTTTGAATAGAACACTGTTAAGGTTTAAATAATGGTGCTAGAAGTTTATTTCAAGATTATTAGCCCTAAGCTGATGTGTTAGAATTAACACAGCAGCTTGGGTCTTAACCTATCAGAATTTATGGGTTAAGACTTCACTCTCTAATGTTTTCCCTCTTCTTGTTTTTTTTTTTTGTATTTGTTTTTAGTTCTTTTCAATATATTTAGCACAAATAAATGTATCTTGGGTTTTTCTTCATTTCTTTCAGTGCGATCTGGGTCAAAGCTCTCAGAGAGACTGAATGTCGAAATGTTAAGAAATATTATTTCTGTCTTCCTGAATCACTCAGTGATAGCACCACTTGAAGCTTATTAGTCTTTCATCACCATCTCACCAGCCTCCATAGCAAGCCTGTTTCTGAAATACTTTCACTATCCATTCATAGTTTCAACACTATGGATGAACTTAAAGGCGTGGGCACACACACACGCTTAACTCCCAAACCGATAAACTTGTAAAGTTAACACCCGGTCACTTGTTAAATACCAATAAAACCTTATAAGTAATACATTGCTACAACTGCGCTTTAATTTAATCGGAACCTATTCAGGATTATACATAGACAGGATTCCAAGGATGGTGACTTTAAAATTATAATAAGATGAACATCAAAACGAAACGAGCCATCATGTCCCGAAGGTCGCGCTGCTCATAAATTAACATATTTCTAAGCAAGCTATTGTGGAATCTTCACATATTTAGGTCCCTTCGCATTTAATTAGCCATTAATGATGCCATTTGTTTTCGTTTGATTAGAATTGTTGCTGCAATCAATCATTTTATATTTATCTGCCTTAATCATTTTTGAGTTAATTTCGAAACTATATTTACTCACTTTAATGATGCGTTTTAGGTATTTCATATCTTAAATGCTATTTTAAATCTCGTAATTAAGTTAATCGACCTTTAGATAAACAAATATTTAAAAACGATTGCGTTTCAAAATGATGACACGAGTCATCTTTGATTGTTATGATATGGCCACTTTATATTTTATTTGAATATATATATTAATATAGAATCTATATATTATTATGAATATTTGTTTAGTACTCCTTCAAGCTTTTAAAATTTTGAAACTCTGATATGAATCTTTTAAGAACTGCATTGTGTCGTAAATCGTGGTATAAGTAATGAAACGAATATGTAAATTACTATAACATAGATTGTTTTATTAACAAAATCGTTCAGGATCATATCACAGATCGCTTGGAGTGGATAAGTAACAAAGGAAGGGGATAAGGTAAGGGATGAGTATTTTTGGACTAGATATTGGGATTAATGGAGTAGAATTAAGGGGCAACGGGGAGATGAGCACCCTGGGGCTGGAATCCGTTCTCATTGGCAATGTAGTTGACCTGGTAGACGACGCCATCGGGGCCGGTGTAGGAGAAAGAGCCTCTGACTTCAATAGCCTCGGCTTCGCTGCCAATGTTTTTCAGCTGACCCTGCTCTTCCTGGTTGATGCCGTTGGAGGTCTGGACCCTGTGGGTCATGGAAAAAGTGGTATCAGTATATTAGAGGATATAACTAATATTGTTACGAGGTTTTGAGCTTTGTAAAAAGATCAACAATGAGATCTTGAGTTTCATTGATAAATTAGAAGAATTAGAACACAGTAAACTCAGCAACTTTAGCAAAAATCAAACAAAATAAGGGGGCTTTTTGAAAACTTACGCGTATTTGTATTGTTCGACTCCGATGTTGTCGTTGTCGTAGCGGGTGATCTGAGCATCAGCGTCGGGGCCAGCGGGGGCGGCGACAGCGGCGGCGACGAACAGGGCGAGAACGATGAACTGTTGGCAGAAGACACAACTGTTAGAGACCAGCCAGAAGACCATCTATCACCAAAACTTGATGACAATCGATCGGAAGGATCTTGAGTTTTTTTTTTTTTCACTGCAAATGGTAATTCGAAAAACACTTTGCGTTTGTAACTTCAAACGTACCGATTTCATTTTTGAAGGGTTTTTTTTGTTTGTCCTGGAACTGTTTGTGATTGAAAGGCAATCGAGCGACTGATGCCTCTGTGTTGTCGCTCTGGCTATTTATAGTCGCCGGCGCATCGTTGCGCGGCAAGGACACGCTTTGACATTTGAACTTAGAATCTTCTTCGGCCACCGATGTTTAGCTAAAGGTTGTTTGTGACATGTCCGGCTTGCTCAAATGGCTCATACTGATATCATATGCCGACCTACATAGCTTTAATGATATAGTATTTTAATATCGTAAATATTTGATTGAACTAAACATATATCATAGAAAATTGTCAGATTTTGGGAAATATAGGTACTATTTATTGCATAAATTGAAAGCAATTTCACATCAAAACGTTTCTTGAAGGTACTTTTTTATCTAGATTGGAACATTACTTTTAGTGAAGCATACTTAACATAGTACTTCAATAGGTTAAATACCAGAAAATTGCAGTTTTGGAATAAGACTCCTATATTTTAAGTGGGGCTAACAAGCATAAGTAGGTAACTATTGTCTTTAGATGTTTCACATTTTTCAACCCGGAAATCTGCCAACTGATTAATAATATTAAGTTTATACTCGGTAGCTCATGTTTTTATGCAACTATAACAATATATCATCCTCCCGAGGCAGAGATAAAGTGTCACTTCTCTCCCAGCACATTTATCGTGGGTATCGGGCGATCGCACACGCATACCTTTATTAAATTTTCCAGATCATGGTCTATCCATGTGGCAAATTTCATCCAAATCCGTTCAGCCGTTTTGGCGTGAAAACGTAACAAACAAACTAACTTTCGCATTTAAAATATTAGTTAGGATATCAAGGAAACAATTTGCAGAATTTGGCTCAGAAGTCTCGCCTGTACCATAAGGAATTTAGCCACGCTATGATTTTGGAAATGGCACGCTGGCAAATAGACGGACCAACAGGTATAGAACACACAATAATTCAATGTTACATACACATAACACGCAGGTTACCATCTGAAAGTGCAGGTAGCGATTTATTGTAGGGCGTCCTGGATTTGACATTTATATTATAATTATCAAAAGTCCTTTATACCCCCTTACCCTAACCTCCTCCTTTTTATCACCAATCATGATTATTATTATGCATTTTATGACAGTACCTACTCAACTACACTTTTATAGTTTTCTATTAAATCAGAGCCCTTTTGGACACATTATGTGTGACCACAGACTGTGTTTCATTCTTATGTAACAGGAGGCACAAACAAAGTAAGCTTTACTTTGTTTTTGAGTAACTGATGAAGGTAAATGTAAAGTTAAGTGGTAGCATAATTATATTATATATTTAGCACAATTCTAAAGCCCGGTTTAATAATGAGAATTTCTCAAAAAGTTACCAAAACTAAGAATATAACTCATGCCAGATTCCTTCAGAAACGTTCAACTTTTAGAGACGACTGAATTCCAAGTTACGCATTACAACATTTAACACTTGTTAAATTAAATAACGTTTGAAGATCATTCACTAAAATTATTCAATGAGTTAGTTAATTAAACAAGTGTTATTTATAAACTACATTCTAATCTTCTTTAGTTTAAATTTATGTAAAAAAACACGTTTTCATAAAATTCGTCAACATTTAGGTATAACAACTGCACGTGGAGTGAGCGTGTTGTTTCAAACAGATTTATTTTAATATTATATTATTAATACTGTATTTATTATTACAAGCGACCCGCCTCTGCTTCGCACGGTTTTTAGGACTTAACAAAACACCGAGTTTTATTTATTATATGACAGTTTAATATTAATGTAATATACCCATAAACCTTCCGGAATAAATTCTCCAAATGTTATTAATTATTATCTAAGTGAAATCTGCATCAAAATCCATTGCGTAGTTTAGAAGACCAACGCGATCACACAGACAGACATGAAAAGTAGCCGCAGGAGGAGGAGACACCCTGGGCGTCGGGAGTCGATTGCCGACTCCCGGCCACCGTAGGCGCGGGCTTGCGGACGGCGAGCAATGGGCAGCTCGCCGTCCGGTAAGGACCAGGCCCGGGTCGACGGCGCGTCGTGTTCCACGCGCGCCTCAAAGAGATGTCAGCACCATTGACGGGGTCCGATAGGACCGATGCCTGCCGGGGCTGCGGATTGTTCGAAAGAGTTACCGTGGCCCTGGCGCACAGGCAACTGAAGGAACACGGGTGGGTTTTAGTCAGTAAGAGTCTGACACGCCCTTCCGCTCCGCCCAGAGCGGGAGAGGTCATTTGATGATTTCCCACCCAAAAAAAAAAAAAAAAAGGACATGAAAAGTAACTTTAATTATATATTGAGTAGAAATTTTTCCTAGACCAAAAGAATAAAGGGGTGTTTGGTTGCAGCCTATAACATAATCTGGACCCCTAGCTGCATCCTCCTGCTGCGTAAGTTGCAGAAAATTAATTTAGTCGCGCCCGAGCCGCCCTGTCGCTACACTGATGTTCTGACCTGAGCCTCCTGTCGCTACACTCATGTCCTGGCCTGAGCCCCCTGTCGCGACATTGATATCCTGGCCTAAGCCCCCAAACCCCCCTGTCGCCACACTGATGACCTGGCCCGCGCCCCCTGTCGCCACACTGATGTCCTGGCCTGAGCCCCCTGTCGCCACACCGATGTCCCGTCCTCCAAAACACAATTTTCATTTATATAAAATTTAAAAAATCACGTTTATATTCAAATCTATGTTTAAAATCAATTAAATGCTACGAGTATTGTATTATGGCGTAACGTGTCCTGCACTAAGATATCTGTAACATCCTTTATGTTAACCACATTTTATGCAAATAAAGATAATACTACTTACTTGCTCCGGTCTGCTGCTATACGTAACATTGATCCCTCCGACTTAAATATTACTTCTATCAACCAGCTCGTTGTGTGGCCTGAGATACGATTAACAAGGCTCTGAGGACCAGAAGAAAAGGTCTTTGGTCCTCAGAGCCTTTTTAATCTTTTGGTCATTAGGTACAGCCAGAGGATGACCATGCAACTTTTTTACGTTCATGATCGCCCTATGAACCTGTCAGTGTTAATATACCACAACCTGGCCTTTCATTTTCCACAGCATTTTGTGTCTTCTTGTTGATTTCCTGGAGCACTGTCCTCTAAGGAAAACCACATAGATCCTTCAAGCTAAACAAAAAATATAGAAACCTTGAAACAAGATTGAATCAATTTTACGGATACTAAAATAGATACCAAAAAGTTCACGAGCGCGCCTGACATTCTGCCTGCCTCCCGATCTGATGTCATTATTTATGATATCTGCTCTAAAGAAAAATCTTGTTTGTTCTATTTCGATACTCCTACATATTATTTAATCTATAAAAAAAGCTTAATGTTGCATTGCTGTAGCATAGGTACATCGAAAACTCCTTATTGTGTGCATCATATTCTGGTACACGGTTGATGGCTATAGACCCGCCCCAATTCCATGGGAACCTAAACATAACTTGCGAAATGTGGGTGTAGTTACTATGTAGGTACTGTTATACCTTTCTCAATATATGAAAGTGGGGCCGTAAGAGAAAGGAAACTATATTTAATGTTCAACTAGATTATTATATTAGGTCTTTACCTATGAAATTGCCGTTCTGCAGTACTGGCCATTTCAAATCAAAATAATTTTTGTTTGGCTATGAATTCTAATTTCAAATTAATTTTATTTTAAAAACATGGATTTTTTTTTCTAAAAGTAGTCATTTCTTTATTGATTAGTGTTACATTTTCATCGCATTTCAATATTTTTCGTCATCATGGATACGTTAAAAATTCGAGTAATTATGGAATATGAGTACCGTCGTGGCAGCAACGCGGCACAAGCGGCACGCAACATCAACGACGTTTACGGAGCTAACTCTACAAACCAACGCACCACCTGTTATTGGTTTGCTCGCTTCCGTTCTGGAAATTTCGACCTGAAAAATGAACCTCGCGGTCGTCCGAAGACTTTGGTCGACAATGACGAATTAAAGGCGATTGTGGAAGCTGATGATACACAATCTACGGCTGAATTAGCAGCAGCTTTCGACGTTAGCGTCAAAACAATATTGGTCCATTTGCGTCAAATTGGCAAGGTAAAAAAGCTTGACAAATGGGTGCCCCACGAACTCAATGATCGCCAGCGCGAAGTACGCGTCGAGACGTGCCTTGCACTGCTCAACAGACACACAAATGAAGGAATTTTGAACCGCATTGTTACCTGCGATGAAAAATGGATTCTGTTTGATAACCGTAAGCGCTCAGCAAGTTGGTTGGATCCTGGTTCAGCACCTAAACAATGCCCTAAACGAAAACTTACCCCTAGAAAAGTGATGGTCACTGTTTGGTGGTCTAGCGCCGGTGTGATTCATCACAGCTTCTTACCAAACGGGGTGAGCATTACTGCAGATGTGTACTGTGAAGAACTGAACACAATGATGGAGAAGCTGGCGCATCTCCAACCAGCATTGGTCAATCGCTCGTCTCCGCTGCTCCTGCACGACAACGCGCGACCTCATACTGCACAGCAGACGGTCTCCAAGTTGCAAGAACTGGGGTTGGAAGCTCTCCGTCATCCGCCCTACTCACCAGACCTTGCGCCTACAGACTACTACTTTTTCCAGAATTTGGATAACTTCTTGGCGGGAAAAAAATTTAATACCCGAGAGGCAGTACAAAATGCCTTTGAAGAATTTGTTGCCTCCCGTCCAGCTGATTTCTTTAAGAAGGGCATCAATAAACTGCCACTGCGATGGCAAAGATGCATTGATTGCATGGGTGATTACTTCGATTAATACAAATAAAAAATTCATGAAAAAAATTCGTTTAAATTTTTTCATACAAAACGGCAATTTCATAGGTAAAGACCTATTATTTTATCAAGGAATTTTCCTAATACACCGGCAGGCCCTAGCCCTGCCTATCTACTTCTCTAAACAAACTACCCTCACTTTTCCTTCCAAAGCTTATTTCAAACTTGCTTGACTGTTCGAGAGTAACCAGCGATAATCTATTACCAGCCAGTCAACATAAGGTTGACACATGCAGATAACCTCTACAGTACACCTCTGCTTCACCCTACGGGGCTGACAGGTGTGATGTTGTGTGGTGTGTTGTGTTATTCTAGAATATTTCTGCGGGGGTTGACAAGCATTCATTGCGTTATTTACGTCGTTGAGCAGACACATTTTTCGAACATATGAAGCAATGGATTAGCAATATCCTTCAAAATGATTCAAATTGCGATTGAAAGTGTGTTACGCAATTTAGGTTGCTGGTTTATCAGATATGACAGGCGATTTTAAATAACACATTTTCATAGTTTGCAATACACCGTCAAACCTCTTGGTGTAGGTGTCCATATAAGGCGGTTACCACTTTACATCAGATGGGCAGTGCATTACGTAGAAAAACTAGCTGCTAAACGACATCGAACTGTAACCTGCTAAGAGAAAGCACTAAACAAAAGAATGTCATAGGAAGCAACAGAACTTACTCCATTATATATCATGATTGCGAGCACCGCCGCGGGCGTCAACTAGTGTAACATTACGTCACAAGATATAAACAATAAGCTTTTGATGCGCCCGCGCCTGTTCTTACCAATCTGAATGTGCAGAAGAACCAGTTCTAACAACAGCATAATCAGCCTTAAAGTTCCCACTGGTGGGACATAACTTGACACTAGCCTCTTTTCTATGAGAGGAAGCGGGCTACAATCTACGACGCGGGCTCAGTGCAGGTTGGTGGATGTTAGTCATGTCTTCGAACTTTTGGTTCTAGTATATGCCGGTTTCCTCAAGATATTTTCCTTGACCGTTTTGAGTGATGTGGTGATGAAATAATTTAAACAAAGAAAAGTGCCTGCCTGGGTTCAAACCACGGCCTACAACTCGTAAGTCGAAACCACTATCACTAGGCCACCCCTGTTAACATCGCTTCTGAAGAAACTGCCACATACACAGTCAATGCGGTGTAACATGAATCTTTACCAAACTGAGCCTTCAGTTCCTATTATTATGTTATGTTGTCCGACATACTTGTTGTAACTTATGCGACAAGTGTATTTTTACCTAGTTTCTCATACTTTAGGGCGGACACACTACAGTTACCTACATACAAATTAATATGCTGTTGTTCCGATACAAGGATGCTATCCTGCTGCCTGGCTAATATTTTTTCACTGAACTTTTGAACTATCCTCATATTTATGTAGATCGTGCTGATACGAGAGAAGACATCAAATGGCTAAAAATTAACTGATCGTAGGTTAGCAAACCTAAAGGTTTTATACGATTGTGATGTGAAAACTTATAGGAATATCCAATAGACCGGCTGAGAAGATCCTGTGTTTTATACAGATGCACTGACGATGACCTTTCAACCTATGCGGTTTGTGTGCTGGGTTTGAATGAACGAGTCGGTTGGATTGCATAGAACAGGGGTAGTGAACCTGTGGCAAGAGCGCTACGGTTGCCATGTGATAGAAATTTCTGGGCACGGTAATGATTTTAGTAAGTTTTATTTTTTCATCTCCTATAGTGTATTCTTGTATTTAATACTAGGTATATCTAACTTTGTTTAAGATATATCCTGATATTAATGGATTTTGATGCAATACATTTTGTTCTAGTAATTTTCACCTTATAGTTTTAAAGAATCGGTGAAAAAAATACCTGATAGAAAATATGGCACACATTTGTGAAAGGTTCGCCATCTCCGACGTAGACGTTTAGTTACACCGAAGCCTAGTTGCTTGAGTAAATTATCATTTTAATAATACGAGTATTAACTAAATGCAAGTTAAAGCCAAAGGACCTCACCATCATCTTGTAGTTTGATGTAATGTTGTTTTTGCTTTGCTTAAACGATTTTATGTAAATTCTAATATTTTGTTCTTGATCAATATTACATGCTGTATTCGATTCTATGCGGTAATAACTGTCTAGTCCATGCGTAAATACCTTGAAAATAAGTTTTCAGAATTAAAATTACTTTTGTTCTTAAATGTAAAAGATTTTATTTCTGAAAGTAGGTTTGTACAAACACTTTTACACGTCAATCATATTTTAAAAGTAGATGAGGTCGGCGTTACCTATCTGACTACTCTGAGAAGAAAGGCGAAACAAACTCAGAGGTCCCAGTCTCTTTTAAAGTCCAGACATACTCTTGGTCAGATCATGTGAAGACCATGTAGATTAGAGTATGAAATGGTCTTTTGAGGAAAAACCACACAGAATGAGTGGACCTGTCCAGTCAGTGCACGCATTTGTCAGTAATCGTGCAGCTCAACTCAAAACTTAAGGAGCTCAACCATTAGACGAACAATACCAAAGAAAGGACATTTGGGTAGGCCGCATAAAGCACTCAAACTGCCAGATCATCATTGAAACTACCTGAGAAAGTGAGAAATAAAACTGACGCACATAGTCCTCACATTCACAATAATTAAATATTAATGTTATACTTCAGAAAGTAAATTGTCGTGACATTCTATATATAATAATTAACAAATGTCAAATTTTATGTAAAATACAAATGAAAAAATAGCAAAAATAAGAATAATAAAAAAAAATCTGTATACAAAAAAGTGGAGCAACTCAATCCCAAGCCTTTTTGTCCTCAATATAATTTTTAACGGTATAAAAGGCAAAATAAAAGGCAAAATGAATGATTTGAATTTATTAAGGTTTAGGCTTGGAAGTTTATTATATAAAACTTAACAATAATTATGCGACTGTAACCTAATCTAGACAAAAATGAACATCAGACAAGTATATAATATGACGTATGCTGAAAACCAATCTCCTAAATGATTACTTACTGAAAATTTAAAGAAGTATGTTTTACTAAAGAATGAGTCAAATATAAAAGTAAGAACAAAAATAGGTAAAAAAATAAAATTTATCCTCATCATCAAAAATAAATGAATATATCACAAATTATACTATTCCGTCGAAGATCCGACTACAATTAATTCAAAGTAATGCCCTCAATGGCCGTGGTGAACACAGAAACTAATTAAAATCATAAATTTTAGACATTTTTATTATTAGTTGAGATATTGCACGTTAACTGGTTGTTGTAAGTTGTAACAAGTGGTGAGACAGGGGTCGCGAACCTTTGGGTCCACTGCCGTAGATGGACATACAACTGTGTTAGCATATAAATTATTTAGTGGAATAGAAAAAGATAAAGATCCTGTTTACACATACGCAACTAGTCTGTAAATAAATATTAATATAATTATATATATAATTATTATTAAATATAACTACCCAAATCGGGGTATTGAGAAATTAATTATCAGCGATGAGATCCTTACTGATCCTAAGACTATTACAAATACCTTTAATGATTATTATGCTGACATTCTTAAAAATACTGATAATATAATTTCCGCTGACTCAACAAGCAATAATTATTCCCACTTGACATTTAACGCCAAATCTATATTTATGCCCCCAACAATTTCAGCTGACATTCTTAAAATTATCACTTCTTTACGTAATACAAATAGCACAGGTTATGACGAAATTACAACTCAGATTGTTAAGGACGCAGCAGCTTTCATTGCTGCCCCTCTAAGCCATATCATCAACCTGTGCATAGAACATGGTACGTTTCCTGAGAAATTAAAATTGACAGTAGTAAAACCAGTGCATAAAAAAGACGACAAAACTTCTATTGGTAACTATAGACCTATTGCTTTAATAACTATCTTTTCTAAAATATTTGAGAAATACATATATAACTGTTTCTACCCATTTTTCGAAAACAATAAAGTATTTACTCCGTGTCAATATGGGTTTCGAAAAAATAAATCTATAAATTTGGCGATGTATAATTTTTATACAAAGTCTTATTAAATATGGATACTAGGTCGCCAGCCATAGCGCTATACATGGATATGTCAAAAGCATTTGACCGCGTAAATCACAAAATACTCTTGCACATATTATATGCGTTTGGTATAAGAGGTAACGTGCATAAACTAATTCAATCCTATCTTTGTGACAGAAAACAGGTAGTAGAATTAAAAAGAATCTCCCAAATTACCAGAACTGAAGAGACCTTAACCTCTGAGGTTAGAAATATAAACTCTGGAGTCCCACAGGGCAGCATCCTAGGCCCACTGTTTTTTCTAATTTATGTAAATGACATGTCAACAGTTACAATGCATCATATGACCCTATTTGCTGACGATAGTACTATACTGCTTACCGGTAATGACAGAACTGTTTTAAAATTTGACCTACTTAATACTTTGACAACAATTATAAAATGGCTTGATGAAAATGACCTGAAAATTAATCTAGAGAAAACAAAAATCATGAATTTTAAACAGCGAGTAAAATCAGATTGTAACTTAAACATACGTTACGATCAAACTGACATTAAGGAAATAGAAGCAACCAAATTGTTGGGTCTTCATATAGACAATAAAGTAAACTGGAAAACACATATTGAGCACGTGTGCAAGAGGCTTAGTCAGAGCTCTTATGCCCTTTACAGATTAAAGAAAAATGTCAATCAACATGCATTACTAACTGCCTATCATGGATATGTTGCTTTAATCATACGCTACGGTATAATTTTTTGGGGTAACTCTGTAGAAAAAGACCGTGCATTTAAAGCTCAAAAACGTTGTATTAGATCAATCAATTACTGTGCAATCTACAACGGATGGACTCATGTAAGCCACATTTCATAAATTTAAAAATATTAACTCTCCCTAGTGTATACACATATGAAACCATCATGTTCATAAAATCAAATCCAAGTTTATTTGAATTTTATACGAGGACCAGACACAAAGACAAGTTGCACATAGTACCTAGCAAAACAAAACTTTTGCATCAAAGCATCTTTTGTATGGGTCCACATATATTTAATAACCTTCCACCTTTTTTCAGAAATATGAGTGACATAAATACTTTTAAAAAAAAGTTACGTCAATTCCTGATAGCTAAATCTTATTATTCTATTAGAGAATTTCTAAATGACAAAACACTGAATCAGTCGACATTTAATATGACAAACCAGTATTGAAAATTAAATGTAAACTATTGATAAACTCACGCAGTGGATTTGTAGAATAATTTGGAATCTGACAAATAATTGACATTTAATTTGACACACAATGTGGCATGTAATCTGGCATATATAATAATGATTATTTTGTAAATAATAATAATAAACCATAATTTCTAAAGTCAATATACTGGATTATTATTGTTGTATTTTAAATTACTTAGTGTTTAACTGTTTTGATCTGTAACGTGTTATAAATTTTGTTTGCCTTAATGGCCAGACATAGCAGACCTATATGCATAACCATATTGTAACATCTTACTTTACCTATGTTCTACAATAAATTAATTTGAATTTGTATTTGAAATAGGGACCAATTAGTTCAACCAGGTTTCAGGCTGGCTAAAGTAGACTCATCTTTCATGGGGTACTGTTTAAAATGTTACAACAAAATACCTCCCGATATACTTCAACTGAATGAAACGAAATTTAAATCTTGTATAAAACGCACACTATGCAGTCAATCATATTATAAGTTGGGGGATTACATCGCTGATAAAAATGATGGCTCAACGCTGGTCTCGCTCCACAAGGGCGCATTAACTAATTGATTAGCATTTGGAACTACTGAAGATTGTAAAAACTATCTTTACATTGTATAAATTCAATCTTTTAGTATTGTATAATTGCATAGCATATGTGTGAGTACTTTGTACCTACTATAAAGCTACCATTTACTAGGTTTATCTTTCATTGACTTGAATGTGCCCTGGCGGCTGAGAGTATGTCATGCTCAATCAAATGTCGCGCTGGTGGTGGCGTGTGTGTTGGATCATTAAGTTCCCTTCAAAATGGTTGAGCTAAATGGTGCTGATCCATACGTCATGTTCGTGAACGGGCGCCATCAGTGGGGACTGGTCATCTCTTGGCTGCCACGGCTTATTTTAATTTAATATTTGAATTATTTTTGTCTCTTTATTACGGACGCCTTTAACGTTCTGCATCGTTCTCACATGCATAATTTCAACATGAATGATGTTACCAATATTTTGTAACCATATTTTGATTTAAAAGAGTGTCCATAGAGTTTCTTGCCCGTTCTTCTCCATAGGTACCTACTACGCTTTGGAATGGGCAACTAGCTTCATCTTTCTGACTGACCGACCCCTTGACAATTCAAAAGTGCCTGTAATTGGTTTATTTGAAATAAATGCTTCGAGTTTGAGTTTGAGTTTGAAATGTTAAGATTTTAAATTGCAAACATTTAGAGAATATTGTTGATAACTACTGTCCGCAATGGGTTCACACTAGGCTTCGAGATTGGGATTACATATTTTCTCAATTTTCTAATAAGTGTCTATTTCTTGGAGACGCTCAAATAAAACGCTAAATAAAATAATAAATAATATAACGCTCACCACTCCAACTGGTCAAATAAAACAGACACTAGAGGTTCTCAAATCTACGATGTTATAAGTGAAAATAATATGTGTACGATTAACGACGGTACATTCACTCGTATTAAGTTAGTAATGAATCATTTACAACAAAGCAGCCCCGATATTTCTATGGTCTCCTCCGATATTGCGCATATGTTTGATTAGCACATCACGAATGAGTTTTTAGGGGAGTGACCATCTGATAATAAAACTTTCTTTTGTCATGACAATGACCACATCATTTTATAAAAAAAGGAATTTGAAATCAGCCAAGTGGATGGAACATAGTAAATATTTAGAAGAATTATTTATGGATTTCCACTTTCACGAGGACCCTCAAATATCGTATGATCAGTTCATTGATAAATTAAATAAGGCTGCTGACAAATACATTCCAACTGATAATTTTTGTTTAGATCCTACAAATAAATTCAAACCAAAACCGTACTCGAATTCTGAGCTGACCCGTTCAGTAGCTAGAAGAAGATTGGCATTGGCTAAATTTCGAAATAATCCTACCCCCATAAATTTTGATATATTAAATGAATGCAATTCGGAAGCTCAGAGACTTATGACGGTAGCTTCAAATAAGAACTGGCAGGAAGTTTGTGACTCGCTGAGTGAGGTCACTTCCTCTGCAGAAATGTGGAGAAAGATGAGATGGCTGAAGGGTTACAGATGTCAGAGAACCCATGTAGATGAAGATAAAGCCCAAAGTTTACTTAATTGTCTCTGTCCTGACTTTGCACTTCCAGCCCAGCCTGTTTTCACCTCCAATAACGCAAAATTACAGCTACCCATCCATATGCATCAACTAGAGGAATGTATAAAACCAAAAGACAATGCTCCAGACCATGATGATATTTCGCTTTCAATGATCAAACACCTCCCTCCGTCAGGAAAAACCGTTCTAGTTTTATATAATTATTTCTTGTCCTCGGGGTTTATTCCTACTCAATGGAGAAATATTAGCGTAGTCCCTACTCACAAACAAGGCCGCGACCCCTCTTTAGTCTCTTCTCTTCGACCAATTTCTTTGATTTCGTGTGTCTGTAAAATCCTACATTTAATTCTGAATAAAAGGTTGGAATGGTTCATTGAGAGTAATCGTATGTTTTCAGAAGAGACAGTTGGCTTTAGAAAGTCTAAACCTAGCTTAGATACACTTGGGAGCAAATAAATCGAGCCACTACCTTTTTTCACGTAAAATGGTAAATATTTTTGGTAATATGGAACGTATCAATTCGAACTATATATCGCCTAAAAGTTTAGTTAATAACCTTTACAATGAGGGTAAATTATTGAATAATAACCTTATTGAATGATAAATTATTGGCTCTGCAAGAAAAATGGTAATTTTGATAGAAAATTTAGTAGGGCTAAAACAGTCCATAAAAACAATAAAAAACAAAATTATTGCAAAAAAAATATTCTTAATAACTGGTATTACCCCCCCGGGCCCTGATACATTCTTGTAGCCTATTAGTCATCGATCTGATCAGCGTTACGATGACATATTGTGGTATGTTCTCCCACTCTTCAAGCACAGCGACTTTAAGCTCGGGAATGGATGAAACAGCGGGAACCCTGGCTCGGACTCTCCGTTTTAGCTCGTCCCATAGGTGTTCGATCGGGTTCAAATCGGGACTTCGTGCTGGCCATACCATTTGTTGAATCCCGATCGCAGACAAGTATTCCGTAACGATCTGCGCGGTATGAGGTCTCGCATTGTCATGCATAAACAAGAAATTTTCTCCGACAAAACCAGCATACGGCATTACGTGGTTTTCAAGAATGTCAGTTATGTATCGGTCAGCTGTTAATCCACGTCTACCACTGCCATCGTTGGCGGGGTCGACGAAGACAAGTTCCGTTTTTCCGTCTAGAGAAATTCCTCCCCACACCATACAAGAACCACCACCAAAACTCACCGTTTCTCGAATGCAACATTGGGCAAATCTTTCACCAGGACGTCTATACACTCGGTTTCTCCCGTCATTGCTAAAAAGGCAGATTCTTGACTCGTCAGAAAACAAAACTGACCTCCAGTCTTCTAACGTCCAATTAATGTGTTCTCGAGCAAACTCCAAGCGAGATCGGCGATGAGCTACAGTCAATTTTGGGCCAGTTGCTGGTTTGTGTGATGTTAAATTTCGTTCTTTTAGTCTTCGTCTCACTGTCCACCTACTGATTGCGACTCCTCGAACGTCACGTAACGCTTGCTGTAGCTGAACAGCATTAAGTCCACGGTCGCGCAACGAATTGGTTGCAATAAAGCGGTCGTCACGTTCTGTTGTTGCCCGTGGTCGGCCAGTTCCAGGTCGCCGAACAAAAGCACCAGTCTCCAGATACCTGCGGTATACCCGCTGTACCTTTGAACGACTCAAATGAAGTCTGCGTGCCACTTCACGTTGTCCGTGTCCAACCTCAAGTAAAGCTACAACTTGGGCAGCTTCCGTCGGTGTAGTATCCATTTTATCAGGTTATTTTGATTACACAGACACAGATAAAGACAACAATAACAAGTAATATGGGTATGATTAACAAAAACCTCAAATTTAATCTTTTCTTAACAGAGTACAATAAAAATGTCATAAGCAAATTAAATGCGATAATTTTATTCTACCCTTTAAACTTTAATAAAAATGAAATTTTGAAAACTAACTACCCTCATTGTAAAGGTTATTAAATACCCTTTTAGGCGATATATGTTTCGAATCGATGCGTTCCTTAATACCAAAAATAATTACCATAATGCGTGAAAAAGGAAGTGGCTCGATTTATTTGCTCCCAAGTGTAGTTTAACACGTTTGGTTTCCAGAGTTCAATCAGGATTTTCAAAGAATCTTAATACCGTTGCATGTTTCCTTGACGTGAACAATGCCTATAATAATGTTGATTTAAACAAACTTTTATTTATTTTAGATACATTGGGAGTTGGCTCAAAAATATGTACTTATTTGTGGAAGTTTTTAAGTTTAAGATTTCTTAAAATTAAATTAGATAACTTGGACGTCACAAGAAGTACCGGTCGTGGTTTGGCTCAGGGTGACCCTTTATCTCCCTTGTTGTTCAATGTTGCGACTTATGATATTTGTAATTCAATAAATAATGCGTATGCTTCTCAATATGCAGATGATTTTGGTATTTATGTTATAGATAAAAACATTGAATCCGCCTGTAATGTTCTCTAATCAGCTATAAATATTATGGTTAACTTATTGGAAGAATTGGGTTTAAATGTCTCACCCTCTAAAAGTAACATTTGTGTTTTTAAGAAAGGTCCAAATAGACCCCAAGTAACGTTATGATTAATAGCGTGCAGTTACAAGTACAAGTAAATGTTAAATATTTAGGGCTTTGGCTTAATCGGTCTTTACGGTGGGAAAAGCATATAAATGAGATATCCGAAAAACTATGAAATTTTTAAATATTTTTATAGTGTTGGCTGGTCCGGGTTGGGGAGTTCGCCCTAAACATCTACGACGATTATATATTGCAATTTCAAGAAGTCGCTTAGACTACGGTAGTTTTTATTTGATAACAGCGGTCATTCTAAATTATATAAGCTGGACAAATTGCAAAACCAGCTATGCGTATTATCGGGGGGTACGTAAAAAGTACCCCTATCCACGTCATGGAAAGCGACCTGTGCTTCCACCCACTGTATATTCGCAGAAAGTATTTAGCTGGTAAATTTTGGGTGAAATCCAAGTCGCTGACTAATAATCCTACCATTTTAGTACTGAACGAACTAAGTTGCCTTGTAGATCAAAGATACTGGAGGCGAAAAAAGATTCTTACACTTATAACGATTCACAATACGTTTAAAGACATGGTAATTCATTCTGCTGATTTGTTACACATTTAACTATTGGATGACTTACTATAATATCACAGACATACTAAATCTACGAATAGACATCATCAGCAGTCCAAAGAGATTTTGTGATACTACAACCTTACGAAATAAATGCATAAACTTCCTTGAAAGTCAATATTCAGGATACTTTAAAAATTTACGGACGAGTCTAAAGAAGGCAATAATTTCATGGGAGTGGCATTCTTTGACCCTCAATCTGATACCTCCATGAAATTTAATATTTCTAGCAATATTTCGATCATGTGTTTAGACCTTTTAGCAATTAGTGAAGCATTGGCATACATAGAATCCATTGAACATACCGATTTTATCATTTTAACAGACTCTAAAAGTTCAATCCAACATTTAGCTCGATGTACCTCTGGCTTAAGAGGAACACCGATAGCTTACCAAATTATAAACTCCCTTATCAGATTGAGGGCCAATTCAAAAAATGTCATCATACAGTAGATTCCTTCCCACGTGGGCTTAGTAGGTAAGAAACGGTAGACCAATTAGCAAGATTAGCTTCAAGTGACGGCATACCATTGAGCATCTAGCTTTTTTATACAGGTTGCATGAAATCTATACGCGAACACTGTTTTTTGAACTGGAAGGAACACTTTGATCAGAGGTCTGTGAAGAAGGGGGTATGGTATAAAACAATACAAGGAGAACCATGGAAATCGCCATGGTTTAATTCATATTTTTTAGGCTAGGACAGAAATTGTGACAGCTCTCAGACTTCGTTCTGGACGTTCGTTCCCTTTAAATAAATTCGCATATTTAATGAAAACAGTTCCTTCCCCCAACTGCACAGCATGTGGGAAAGTGGAAGATGTTCTTCACACTATGGTAGATTGTGCCCGGAACGAAGATCTCAGAGCTGAGTTATGAATTCACTTTGGTGTAGATGTTAAAGAGGTAGGAAGATGCAATAATATTTTAGCATTCCCCTTGTCAGAAACAGCGAAGCTATTGTATAAACTCGTGCGGATTGGTATTCGTAGAAGATAGTTACTCATATATACGGACTATATTATATTTATAAAATGATGTATTATGTTATAAGACAGCGTTACGGAACGACTTAGTCTTGTTGACCAAGCACCTTAAATAAAGAAAAAAAAAAAAAAGGTAAAGGATGAGTATTTTTTGGACTAGATATTATTATTATTACAGGATTAGTGAAGTAGAATTAAGGGGCAACGGGGAGATGAGCACCCTGGGGCTGGAATCCGTTCTCATTGGCAATGTAGTTGACCTGGTAGACGACGCCATCGGGGCCGGGGTAGGAGAAAGAGCCACTGACTTCAAGAGCCTCGGCTTCGCTTCCAATGTTTTTCAGCTGACCCTGCTCTTCCTGGTTGATGCCGTTGGAAGTCTGGACCCTGTGGGTCATGGAAAAAGTGGTATCAGTATATTAGAGGATATAACTAATATTGCTACGAGGTTTTGGACTTTGTAAAAAGATCAACAATGAGATCTTGAGTTTCATTGATAAATTAGAAGTATTAGAAAACAGTAAACTCAGCAACTTTAGCAAAAATCAAACAAAATAAGGGGGCTTTTTGAAAACTTACGCGTATTTGTATTGTTCGACTCCGATGTTGTCGTTGTCGTAGCGGGTGATCTGAGCATCAGCGTCGGGGCCAGCGGGGGCGGCGACAGCGGCGGCGACGAACAGGGCGAGAACGATGAACTGTTGGCAGAAGACACAACTGTTAGAGACCAGCCAGAACACCAGCTATCACCAAAACTTGATGACAATCGATCGGAAGGATCTTGAGTTTTTTTTTGTTTCACTGCAAATGGTAATTCGAAAAACACTTTGCGTTTTGTAACTTCAAACGTACCGATTTCATTTTTGAAAGGTTTTTTTGTTTGTCCTGGAACTGTTTGTGATTGAAAGGCAATCGAGCGACTGATGCCTCTGTGTTGTCGCTCTGGCTATTTATAGTCGCCGGCGCATCGTTGCGCGGCAAGGACGCGCTTGACATTGGAACTTAGAATCTTCTTCGGCCACCGATGTTTAGCTAAAGGTTGTTTGTGACATGTCCGGCTTGCTCAAATGGCTCATACTGATATCATATAGCTACATAGCTTTAATGACATAGTATTTTAATATCGTAAATATATTATTGAACTAAACATTTATCATATAAAATTGTCAGATTTTGGGAAGTATAGGTACTATTTATTGCATAAATTGAAAGCAATTTCACATCAAAACGTTTCTTGAAGGTACTTTTTTATCTAGATTGGAACATTACTTTTAGTGAAGCATACTTAACATAGTACTTCAATAGGTTAAATACCAAAAAATTGCAGTTTTGGAATAAGACTCCTGTATTTTAATTGGGGCTAACAAGCATAAGTAGGTAACTATTGTCTTTAGATGTTTCACATTTATCAACCCGGAAATCTGCCAACTGATTAATAATATTAAGTTTATACTCGGTAGCTCATGTTTTTATGCAACTATAACAATATATCATCCTCCCGAGACAGAGATAAAGTGTCACTTCTCTCCTAGCACATTTATCGTGGGTATCGGGCGATCACACACGCATACCTTTATTTAAACTTTTCTTACAATACTTTTCACCTTGTGGCACTGTAAAGCTTCCGTCAGTATGGCAAAATAATGTTCAGTTAAACTTTCATGATTTATGTGGGAAAGTTGATTGGTTTAAAGTAACTGGATAGTTTCCTTCTCGTCTTATTTATTTAGTTTTAATTAATAATAACATAACTGGCGAAAGGTGGGTGTACTATGGTACCCTTTCTGCCTAACCCTTTGGGGATTACCGGCGTGATGTTATGTTATTCAGGGCGTGAATTTAGTCACCTGCATCCGTCAAGGTGGTGATTCTACACGTCATTCTAAACAAGTTTCGAATGAAACTCTTACCCGAATTGTAAAAACGAAATAAACAAAATGTCATACACATGCATCGAAATAGATCTACTGTTGTATAGCAAGTTTTTTTTTCAGGAATTGTGTAAGTTTTATAGCAAAAATTGTTTAAAATGACGGGTAGAATCACCCCCTTGACACATGCAGGTGACTAAATCGCCACCCTGTATTTATTAATAACATAATCACTATGTTTAATGGCAAGTGGCGACTCATTTGATGGAATGTATAGCATTTACCGTTGCCCATGGAAACATGTTGAAAGAGCATTGGCGCACTTATAGACCCCTGCAAATTCCCATGTGCTTGTAATTCCATACCTACCCAACAATCGTTAACACTTACTCTAATTTATTTTATGTAAGTATCTATGCATTCTAGCTCAGACTACATTGAATATATGATTATTATTTTAATATTGTGAATGTGAAGAGTATGTGGGTCATTGATGCTTTTTTTTCTCCTCAGTTAATTTTAATCATGGTCTGGCAGTTTGAGTAATTTTTGTGGCCTACCCAATAGTTTTTTCTTTGGTATTGTTCGTCGAATCGTTGAGCTCCTTAAGTTCTGAGTTGAGCTGCACAATTACTGACAAATGCGTGCACTGACTGGACAGGTCCACTCAATCTGTGTAGTTTTTCCTCAAAAGACCATTTCAGACACAAATCTACATGGTCTTCACATGATCTGACCAAGATTATGTCTGGATTTTAAAAGAGACTGTGACCTCTGTGTTTGTTTCGGCCTTTCTTCTCAGAGTAGTCAGATAGGAAACGCCGACCTCATCTACTTTTAAAAATATGATTGACGTGTAAAAGTGTTTGTTCAAACCTACTTACAGAAATAAAATCATTTATCATTTATCATTCACATATTAATAGTAGTAATAGTATTTACTGTGATATTTGCAATTTCGATACACATACACCGTAATCACTGAAAATACCAACTACCTGCAACAAAAAACATTATTTGTAGGTATTTATTAGGACCTACCTACAATTTTTTTTAGGTAAAGTATGCACTCAAGTTATAGCAATTACTTTCACCGCCTGTTACTCAGAGTCGGGGGCTTCATTTATAAAGTTTTCCAAATAAGGACAACACTTGGAAAAGATTGTCAAGACTTTGGTTATTTACACTTATATCTGTCTGACTGTCTTTTCAGCATACCCGTCAGGTGTGATAGTCTTTTATGTTCAAATTGTGCTTCACCAAAAGCGTGCACTTCAGCATGGAGTAAGTATTCCAGAGAGATGAGGGCTTCATTTTCTTTGAAAGATCGTTAAAAGGTCGCTAGAAAAATGTTTTTCGATAAAGAATTTGACTTTTTGTCAATTTTCCATTGCGCAAACTTTTCGTAGGCAAGTTTGTATTTTTCTTTTGACTTCGGTGGCAATAGATTTTCAATCACTAATTTCGCTTCCTTTTGAATGTCCGGCGATGTTAAACACATTGAATTGGAGGATTTAATTGTCGTTTGAAGAGTTAATTTTTACAATTTTATTTTAAATATCACAAACAATTATGAAAAACATTACGTAGAATTGCAAAAAAAATCACCGGGGTCGGATTTTTTTTAATTAGTTTATTAGATTGTACTGCCTATATAGCTAAATTCTGAATAACATATTTTTGCAACTGACTATTTTTTAAATAAAACTCGACAATAATGGATTTTTAAATAAAATTGCTGATGGCTAAAACTCACCAGAAATACGTACCAGCTGCTCACCTGCTGGCGCCTATTCAAGTAGCGCCGGCTTTGAGGCACACATTTCTGCTTATTTCTTACGCACTTTACACGTTTTATTTGCAGTCATGCGTTGTATGCCTTTTAGTCTGTGCTAAATAAATGCATTTTCTTTCTCTCTTCCTCCTTATTTAGCGGTAGAAATAGAAACAATGGTAGTAATTATAGGAGCATTACAACTAAACTTAAATGAAGTACCTACCTTCTGCAAAGTTTACATTTTAACAACCTTTCAATAAGTATCTGTGTTCGTATAGACAATGATTGGCTGTATTCCACATTATTCTAATACTAGCTGTACTCCGCGGTTTCACCCGCATAAATCTCGGTTCCGTGGGAATATCGGGATAAAATGTATCCTATATCCTTTTCCAGATCATGGTCTATCCATGTGGCAAATTTCATCCAAATCCGTTCAGCCATTTTAGCGTGAAAACGTAACAAACAAACTAACTTTCGCATTTAAAATATTAGTTGGATTTCAAGGAAACAATTTGCAGAATTTGGCTCAGAAGTCTCGCCTGTACCGTAAGGAATTTAGCCACGCTATGATTTTGGAAAGGGCACGCTGGCAAATAGACGGACCAACAGGTATAGAACACACAATAATTCAATGTTACACATAACACGCAGGTTACCATCTGAAAGTGCAGGTAGCGATTCATTGTAGGGCGTCCTGGATTTGACATTTATATTATAATTATCAAAAGTCCTTTATACCCCCTTTCCCTAACCTCCTCCTTTTTATCACTAATCATTATTATTATTATGCATTTTATGACAGTACCTACTCAACTACACTTTTATAGTTTTCTATTAAATCGGAGCCCTTTTGCACACATTATGTGTCACCACAGACTGTGATTCATTCTTATGTAATAGGAGGCATAAATAAAGTAAGCTTTACTTTGGTTTTGAGTAACTGATGAAAGTAAATGTAAAGTTAAGTGGTAGCATAATTATATCATACGAGTATATTTAGCACAATTCTAAAGTCCGGTTTAATAATGAGAATTTCTCAAAAAGTTACCAAAACAACAACTCATGCCAGATTCCTTCAGAAAAGTTCAACTTTTAGAGACGACTGAATTCCAAGTTACGCATCACAAAATTTAAGACTTATTAAATTAAATAACGTTTGAAGATCATTCACTAAAATTATTCAATGAGTTAGTTAATTAAACAAGTGTTATTTATAAACTACATTCTAATCTTCTTTAGTTTAAATTTATGTAAAAAAAAACGTTTTCATAAAATTCGTCAACATTTAGGTATAAGAACTGCACGTGTAGTGAGCGTGTTGTTTCAAACAGATTTATTTTAATATTATATTATTAATACTGTATTTATTATTACAAGCGACCCGCCTCTGCTTCGCACGGTTTTTAGGACTTAACAAAACACCGAGATTTATTTATTATATGACAGTTTAATATTAATGTAATATACCCATAAACCTTTCGGAATAAATTCTCCAAATGTTATTAATTATTATCTAACTGAAATCTGCATCAAAATCCGTTGCGTAGTTTAGAAGACCAACACGATCACACAGACAGACATGAAAAGTAACTTTAATTATATATTGAGTAGAAATTTTTCCTAGACCAAAAGAATAAAGGGGTGTTTGGTTGCAGCCTATAACATAATCTGGACCCCTCGCTGCATCCTCCTGCTGCGTAAGTTGCAGAAAATTAATTTAGTCGCGCCCGAGCCGCCCTGTCGCTACACTGATGTTCTGACCTGAGCCTCCTGTCGCTACACTCATGTCCTGGCCTGAGCCCCCTGTCGCGACATTGATATCCTGGCCTAAGCCCCCAAGCCCCCCTGTCGCCACACTGAAGACCTGGCCCGCGCCCCCTGTCACCACACTGATGTCCCGTCCTCCAAAAAACAATTTTCATTTATATAAAATTTTAAAAATCACGTTTATATTCAAATCTATGTTTAAAATCAATTAAATGCTACGAGTATTGTATTATGGCGTAACGTGTCCTGCACTAAGATATCTGTAACATCCTTTATGTTAACCACATTTTATGCAAATAAAGATAATACTACTTACTTGCTCCTGTCTGCTATACCGTCGAACACAGCCTTATTCTCTGCAGTATACGTAACATTGATCCCTCTGACTTAACTATTACTTCTATCAACCAGCTCGTTGTGTGGCCTGAGATACGATTAACAAGGCTCTGAGGACCAGAAGAAAAGGTCTTTGGTCCTCAGAGCCTTGTTACTCTTTTGGTCATTAGGTACAGCCAGAGGATGACCATGCAACTTTTTTACGTTCATGATCGCCCTATGAACCTGTCAGTGTTAATATACCACAACCTGGCCTTTCATTTTCCACAGAATTTTGTGTCTTATTGTTGACTTCCTGGAGCACTGTCCTCTAAGGAAAACCACATAGATCCTTCAAGCTAAACAAAAAATATAGAAACCTTGAAACAAGATTGAATCAATTTTACGGATACTAAAATAGATACCTAAAAGTTCACGAGCGCGCCTGACATTCTGCCTGCCTCCCGATCTGATGTCATTATTTATGATATCTGCTCTAAAGGAAAATCTTTTTTGTTCTATTTCGATACACCTACATATTATTTAATCTATAAAAAAATCTTAATGTTGCATTGCTGTAGCATAGGTACATCGAAAACTCCTTATTGTGTACATCATATTCTGGTACACGGTTGATGGCTATAGACCCGCCCCAATTCCATGGGAACCTAAACATAACTCGCGAAATGTGGGTGTAGTTACTATGTAGGTACTGTTATACCTTTCTCAATATATGAAAGTGGGGGCGTAAGAGAAAGGAAACTATATTTAATGTTCAACTAGTTTATTATATTTTATCAAGGAATTTTCCTAATACACCGGCAGGCCCTAGCCCTGCCTATCTACTTCTCTAAACAAACTACCCTCACTTTTCCTTCCAAAGCTTATTTCAAACTTGCTTGACTGTTCGAGAGTAACCAGCGATAATCTATTACCAGCCAGTCAACATAAGGTTGACACATGCAGATAACCTCTACAGTACACCTCTGCTTCACCCTACGGGGCTGACAGGTGTGATGTTGTGTGGTGTGTTGTGTTATTCTAGAATATTTCTGCGGGGGTTGACAAGCATTCATTGCGTTATTTACGTCGTTGAGCATACAAATTTTTCGAACATATGAAGCAATGGATTAGCAATATCGTTCAAAATGATTGAAAGTGTGTTACGCAATTTAGGTTGCTGGTTTACCAGATATGACAGGCGATCATAAATAACACATTTTCATAGTTTGCAATACACCGTCAAACCTCTTGGTGTAGGTGTCCTTATAAGGCGGTTACCACTTTACATCAGATGGGCAGTCCATTACGTAGAAAAACTAGCTGCTAAACAACATCGAACTGTAACCTGCTAAGAGAAAGCACTAAACAAAAGAATGTCATAGGAAGCAACAGCACTTACTCCATTATATATCATGATTGCGAGCACCGCCGCGGGCGACAACTAGTGTAACATTACGTCACAAGATATAAACAATAAGCTTTTGATGCGCGCGCGCCTGTTCTTACCAATCTGAATGTGCAGAAGAACCAGTTCTAACAACAGTATAATCAGCCTTAAAGTTCCCACTGGTGGGACATAACTTGACACTAGCCTCTTTTCTATGAGAGGAAGCGGGCTACAATCTACGACGCGGGCTCAGTGCAGGTTGGTGGATGTTAGTCATGTCTTCGAACTTTTGGTTCTAGTATATGCCGGTTTCCTCAAGATATTTTCCTTCACCGTTTTGAGTGATGTGGTGATGAAATAATTTAAACAAAGAAAAGTGCCTGCCTGGGTTCGAACCACGGCCTACAACTCGTAAGTCGAAACCACTACCACTAGGCCACCCCTGTTAACAACGCTTCTGAAGAAACTGCCACATACACAGTCAATGCGGTGTAACATGAATCTTTACCAAACTGAGCCTTCAGTTCCTATTATTATGTTATGTTGTCCGACATACTTGTTGTAACTTATGCGACAAGTGTATTTTTACCTAGTTTCTCATACTTTAGGGCGGACACACTACAGTTACCTACATACAAATTAATATGCTGTTGTTCCGATACAAGGATGCTATCCTGCTGACTGGCTAATATTTTTTCACTGAACTTTTGAACTATCCTCATATTTATGTAGATCGTGCTGATACGAGAGAAGACATCAAATGGCTAAAAACTAACTGATCGTAGGTTAGCAAACCTAAAGGTTTTATACGATTGTGATGTGAAAACTTATAGGAATATCCAATAGACCGGCTGAGAAGATCCTGTGTTTTATACAGATGCACTGACGATGACCTTTCAACCTATGCAGTTTGTGTGCTGGGTTTGAATGGACGAGTCGGTTGGATTGCATAGAACAGGGGTAGTGAACCTATGGCAAGAGCGCTACGGTTGCCATGTGATAGAAATTTCTGGGCACGGTAATGATTTTAGAAAGTTTTATTTTTCGTCTCCTATAGTGTATTGTTGTATTTAATACTAGGTATATCTAACTTTGTTTAAGATATATCCTGATATTAATGGATTTTGATGCAATACATTTTGTGCTAGTAATTCTCACCTTATATTTTTAAAGAATCGGTGAAAAAAATACCTGATAGAAAATATGGCACACATTTGTGAAAGGTTCGCCATCTCCGACGTAGACGTTTAGTTACACCGAAGCCTAGTTGCTTGAGTAAATTATCATTTTAATAATACGAGTATTAACTAAATGCAAGTTAAAGCCAAAGACCTCACCGTCATCTTGTAGTTTGATGTAATGTTGTTTTTGCTTTGCTTAAACGATTTTATGTAAATTCTAATATTTTGTTCTTGATCAATATTACATGCTGCATTCGATTCTATGCGGTAATAACTGTCTAGTCCATGCGTAAATACCTTGAAAATAAGTTTTCAGAATTAAAATTACTTTTGTTCTTAAATGTAAATGATTTTATTTCTGAAAGTAGGTTTGTACAAACACTTTTACACGTCAATCATATTTTAAAAGTAGATGAGGTCGGCGTTTCCTATCTGACTACTCTGAGAAGAAAGGCGAAACAAACTCAGAGGTCCCAGTCTCTTTTAAAGTCCAGACATAATCTTGGTCAGATCATGTGAAGACCATGTAGATTAGAGTATGAAATGGTCTTTTGAGGAAAAACCACACAGAATGAGTGGACCTGTCCAGTCAGTGCACGCATTTGTCAGTAATCGTGAAGCTCAACTCAAAACTTAAGGAGCTCAACCATTAGACGAACAATACCAAAGAAAGGACATTTGGGTTGGCCGCATAAAGCACTCAAACTGCCAGATCATCATTGAAACTACCTGAGAAAGTGAGAAATAAAACTAACTTACATTCACAATAATTAAATATTAATGTTATACTTCAGAAAGTAAATTTTCATGACATTCTATATATAATAATTAACAAATGTCAAATTTTATGTAAAATACAAATGAAAAAATAGCAAAAATAAGAATAATAAAAAAAAATCAGTATACAAAAAAGTGGAGCCACTCAATCCCAAGCCTTTTTGTCCTCAATATAATTTTTAACGGTATAAAAGGCTTTCTGGCACAACTTACGTTTAATGAATGATTTGAATTTATTAAGGCTTAGGCTTGAAAGTTTATTATATAAAACTTAACAATAATTATGCGACTGTAACCTAATCTAGACAAAAATGAACATCAGACAAGTATATAATATGACGTATGCTGAAAACCAATCTACTAAATGATTACTTACTGAAAATTTAAAGAAGTATGTTTTACTAAAGAATGAGTCAAATATAAAAGTAAGAACAAAACAAGGTAAAAAAATAAAATTTATCCTCATCATCAAAAATAAATGAATATATCAGAAATTATACTATTCCGTCGAAGATCCGACTACAATTAATTTAAAGTAATGCCCTCAATGGCCGTGGTGAACACAGAAACTAATTAAAATCATAAATTTTAGACATTTTTATTATTAGTTGAGATATTGCACGTTAACTGGTTGTTGTAAGTTGTAACAAGTGGTGAGACAGGGGTCGCGAACCTTTGAGTCCACTGCCGTAGATGGACATACAACTGCGTTAGCATATAAATTATTTAGTGGAATAGAAAAAGATAAAGATCCTGTTTACACATACGCAACTAGTCTGTAAATAAATATTAATATAATTATATATATATAATTATTATTAAACAAATCCCATACCCAATCCAATACCAATAAATTATTACCCAAATCGGGGTATTGAGAAATTAATTATCAGCGATGAGGTCCTTACTGATCCTAAGACTATTACAAATACCTTTAATGATTATTATGCTGACATTCTTAAAAATACTGATAATATAATTTCCGCTGACTCAACAAGCAATAATTATTCCCACTTGACATTTAACGCCAAATCTATATTTATGCCCCCAACAATTTCAGCTGACATTCTTAAAATTATCACTTCTTTACGTAATACAAATAGCACAGGTTATGACGAAATTACAACTCAGATTGTTAAGGACGCAGCAGCTTTCATTGCTGCCCCTCTAAGCCATATCATCAACCTGTGCATAGAACATGGTACGTTTCCTGAGAAATTAAAATTGACAGTAGTAAAACCAGTGCATAAAAAAGACGACAAAACTTCTATTGGTAACTATAGACCTATTGCTTTAATAACTATCTTTTCTAAAATATTTGAGAAATACATATATAACTGTTTCTACCCATTTTTCGAAAACAATAAAGTATTTACTCCGTGTCAATATGGGTTTCGAAAAAATAAATCTATAAATTTGGCGATGTATAATTTTTATACAAAGTCTTATTAAATATGGATACTAGGTCGCCAGCCATAGCGCTATACATGGATATGTCAAAAGCATTTGACCGCGTAAATCACAAAATACTCTTGCACAAATTATATGCGTTTGGTATAAGAGGTAACGTGCATAAACTAATTGAATCCTATCTTTGTGACAGAAAACAGGTAGTAGAATTAAAAAGAATCTCCCAAATTACGAGAACTGAAGAGACCTTAACCTCTGAGGTTAGAACTATAAACTCTGGAGTCCCACAGGGCAGCATCCTAGGCCCACTGTTTTTTCTAATTTATGTAAATGACATGTCAACAGTTACAATGCATCATATGACCCTATTTACTGACGATAGTACTATACTGCTTACCGGTAATGACAGAACTGTTTTAAAATTTGACCTACTTAATACTTTGACAACAATTATAAAATGGCTTGATGAAAATGACCTGAATATTAATCTAGAGAAAACAAAAATCATGAATTTTAAACAGCGAGTAAAATCAGATTGTAACTTAAACATACGTTACGATCAAACTGACATTAAGGAAATAGAAGCAACCAAATTGTTGGGTCTTCATATAGACAATAAAGTAAACTGGAAAACACATATTGAGCACGTGTGCAAGAGGCTTAGTCAGAGCTCTTATGCCCTTTACAGATTAAAGAAAAATGTCAATCAACATGCATTACTAACTGCCTATCATGGATATGTTGCTTTAATCATACGCTACGGTATAATTTTTTGGGGTAACTCTGTAGAAAAAGACCGTGCATTTAAAGCTCAAAAACGTTGTATTAGATCAATCAATTACTGTGCAATCTACAACGGATGGACTCATGTAAGCCACATTTCATAAATTTAAAAATATTAACTCTCCCTAGTGTATACACATATGAAACCATCATGTTCATAAAATCAAATCCAAGTTTATTTGAATTTTATACGAGGACCAGACACAAAGACAAGTTGCGCATAGTACCTAGCAAAACAAAACTTTTGCATCAAAGCATCTTTTGTATGGGTCCACATATATTTAATAACCTTCCACCTTTTTTCAGAAATATGAGTGACATAAATACTTTTAAAAAAAAGTTACGTCAATTCCTGATAGCTAAATCTTATTATTCTATTAGAGAATTTCTAAATGACAAAACACTGAATCAGTCGACATTTAATAGGACAAACCAGTATTGAAAATTAAATGTAAACTATTGATAAACTCACGCAGTGGATTTGTAGAATAATTTGGAATCTGACAAATAATTGACATTTAATTTGACATACAATGTGGCATGTAATCTGGCATATATAATAATGAATATTTTGTAAATAATAATAATAAACCACAATTTCTAAAGTCAATATACTGGATTATTATTATTGTATTTTAAATTACTTAGTGTTTAATTGTTTTGATCTGTAACGTGTTATAAATTTTGTATGCCTTAATGGCCAGACATAGCAGACCTATATGCATAACCATATTGTAACATCTTACTTTACCTATGTTCTACAATAAATTAATTTGAATTTGTATTTGAAATAGGGACCAATTAGTTGAACCAGGTTTCAGGCTGGCTAAAGTAGACTCATCTTTCATGGGGTACTGTTTAAAATGTTACAACAAAATACCTCCCGATATACTTCAACTGAATGAAACGAAATTTTAATCTTGTATAAAACGCACACTATGCAGTCAAGCATATTATAAGTTGGGGGATTACATCGCTGATAAAAATGCTTGGCTCAACGCTGGTCTTGCTCCACAAGGGCGCATTAACTAATTGATTATCATTTGGAACTACTGAAGATTGTAAAAACTATCTTTACGTTGTATAAATTCAATCTTTTAGTATTGTATAATTGCATAGCATATGTGTGAGTACTATGTACCCACTATAAAGCTACCATTTACTAGGTTTGTCTTTCATTGACTTGAATGTGCCCTGGCGGCTGAGAGTATGTCATGCTCACTCAAATGTCGCGCTGGTGGTGGCGTGTGTGTTGGATCATTAAGTTCCCTTCAAAATGGTTGAACTAAATGGTGCTGATCCATACGTCATGTTCGTGAACGGGCGCCGTCAGTGGGGACTGGTCATCTCTTGGCTGCCACGGCTTATTTTAATTTAATATTTGAATTGTTTTTGTCTCTTTATTACGGACGCCTTTAACGTTCTGCATCGTTCTCACATGCATAATTTCAACATGAATGATGTTACCAATATTTTGTAACCATATTTTGATTTAAAAGAGTGTCCATAGAGTTTCTTGCCCGTTCTTCTCCATAGGTACCTACTACGCTTTGGAATGGGCAACTAGCTTCATCTTTCTGACTGACCGACCCCTTGACAATTCAAAAGTGCCTGTAATTGGTTTATTTGAAATAAATGCTTCGAGTTTGAGTTTGAGTTTGAAATGTTAAGATTTTAAATTGCAAACATTTAGAGAATATTGTTGATAACTACTGTCCGCAATGGGTTCACACTAGGCTTAGAGATTGGGAGTACATATTTTCTCAATTTTCTAATAAGTGTCTATTTCTTGGAGACTATAACGCTCACCACTCCAACTGGTCAAATAAAACAGACACTAGAGGTTCTCAAATCTACGATGTACGATTAACGACGGTACATTCACTCGTATTAAGTTAGTAATGAATCATTTACAACAAAGCAGCCCCGATATTTCTATGGTCTCCTCCGATATTGCGCATATGTTTGATTAGCACATCACGAATGAGTTTTTAGGGGAGTGATCATCTCATGGCGGCATGGAGAGTGCGACTGTCGCAACCCAGCGCAGGGCACGCCACAATTGCGGCGGTAAGACCCCTCTTTGAGGAGTGGCTTGAGAGGCGCCACGGCGTCCTCACCTTCCGCCTGACGCAGGTCCTCACCGGACATGGCTGTTTCGGGAGGTTCCTGTTTCGGATAAGGCGGGAGGAAACGCCCGGGTGTTACCATTGTGTGGATCGACCGGAGGACACGGTGGAGCATACGGTGGAGGTCTGCCCGGCTTGGGCGGAGCACCGCCGTGTCCTCGTGACGGCGATCGGCGGCAGCGACCTCTCGCGTCCGGCCCTGGTTCAGGCCATGGTACGGAGCGAGAGGGAATGGGAAGCCGTCACCTCCTTCTGCGAAGCAGTAATGCTCGCGAAGGAGGAGGCGGAGCGCGAGAGGGAGAGGCAATCTCTACGCCCTCGCGCCCCTAGCCGCCGCAGGAGGAGGAGACACCCTGGGCGTCGGGAGTCGATTGCCGACTCCCGGCCACCGTAGGCGCGGGCTTGCGGACGGCGAGCAATGGGCAGCTCGCCGTCCGGTAAGGACCAGGCCCGGGTCGACGGCGCGTCGTGTTCCACGCGCGCCTCAAAGAGATGTCAGCACCATTGACGGGGTCCGATAGGACCGATGCCTGCCGGGGCTGCGGATTGTTCGAAAGAGTTACCGTGGCCCTGGCGCACAGGCAACTGAAGGAACACGGGTGGGTTTTAGTCAGTAAGAGTCTGACACGCCCTTCCGCTCCGCCCAGAGCGGGAGACGTCATTTGATGATTTCCCACCCAAAAAAAAAAAAAAAAAAAAAAAAAAAAACAAAAAAAAAAAAAGGGGAGTGATCATCTGATAATAAACTTTCTTTTGTCATGACAATGACCACATCATTTTATAAAAAAAGGAATTTGAAATCAGCCATGTGGTTGGAACATAGTAAAATATTTAGAAGAATTATTTATGGATTTCCACTTTCACGAGGACCCTCAAATATCGTATGATCAGTTCATTGATAAATTAAATAAGGCTGCTGACAAATACATTCCAACTGATAATTTTTGTTTAGATCCTACAAATAAATTCAAACCAAAACCGTACTCGAATTCTGAGCTGACCCGTTCAGTAGCTAGAAGAAGATTGGCATTGGCTAAATTTCGAAATAATCCTACCCCCATAAATTTTGATATATTAAATGAATGCAATTCGGAAGCTCAGAGACTGATGACGGTAGCTTCAAATAAGAACTGGCAGGAAGTTTGTGACTCGCTGAGTGAGGTCACTTCCTCTGCAGAAATGTGGAGAAAGATTAGATGGCTGAAGGGTTACAGATGTCAGAGAACCCATGTAGATGAAGATAAAGCCCAAAGTTTACTTAATTGTCTCTGTCCTGACTTTGCACTTCCAGCCCAGCCTGTTTTCACCTCCAATAACGCAAAATTACAGCTACCCATCCATATGCATCAACTAGAGGAATGTATAAAACCAAAAGACAATGCTCCAGACCATGATGATATTTCGCTTTCAATGATCAAACACCTCCCTCCGTCAGGAAAAACCGTTCTAGTAAATTTATATAATTATTTCTTGTCCTCGGGGTTTATTCCTACTCAATGGAGAAATATTAGCGTAGTCCCTACTCACAAACAAGGCCGCGACCCCTCTTTAGTCTCTTCTCTTCGACCAATTTCTTTGATTTCGTGTGTCTGTAAAATCCTACATTTAATTCTGAATAAAAGGTTGGAATGGTTCATTGAGAGTAATCGTATGTTTTCAGAAGAGACAGTTGGCTTTAGAAAGTCTAAACCTAGCTTAGATAGTTTAACACGTTTGGCTTCCAGAGTTCAATCAGGATTTTCAAAGAATCTTAATACCGTTGCATGTTTCCTTGACGTGAACAATGCCTATAATAATGTTGATTTAAACAAACTTTTATTTATTTTAGATACATTGGGAGTTGGCTCAAAAATATGTACTTATTTGTGGAAGTTTTTAAGTTTAAGATTTCTTAAAATTAAATTAGATAACTTGGACGTCACAAGAAGTACCGGTCGTGGTTTGGCTCAGGGTGACCCTTTATCTCCCTTGTTGTTCAATGTTGCGACTTATGATATTTGTAATTCAATAAATAATGCGTATGCTTCTCAATATGCAGATGATTTTGGTATTTATGTTATAGATAAAAACATTGAATCCGCCTGTAATGTTCTCTAATCAGCTATAAATATTATGGTTAACTTATTGGAAGAATTGGGTTTAAATGTCTCACCCTCTAAAAGTAACATTTGTGTTTTTAAGAAAGGTCCAAATAGACCCCAAGTAACGTTATGATTAATAGCGTGCAGTTACAAGTACAAGTAAATGTTAAATATTTAGGGCTTTGGCTTAATCGGTCTTTACGGTGGGAAAAGCATATAAATGAGATATCCGAAAAACTATGAAATTTTTAAATATTTTTATAGTGTTGGCTGGTCCGGGTTGGGGAGTTCACCCTAAACATCTACGACGATTATATATTGCAATTTCAAGAAGTCGCTTAGACTACGGTAGTTTTTATTTGATAACAGCGGTCATTCTAAATTATATAAGCTGGACAAATTGCAAAACCAGCTATGCGTATTATCGGGGGGTACGTAAAAAGTACCCCTATCCACGTCATGGAAAGCGACCTGTGCTTCCACCCACTGTATATTCGCAGAAAGTATTTAGCTGGTAAATTTTGGGTGAAATCCAAGTCGCTGACTAATAATCCTACCATTTTAGTACTGAACGAACTAAGTTGCCTTGTAGATCAAAGATACTGGAGGCGAAAAAAGATTCTTACACTTATAACGATTCACAATACGTTTAAAGACATGGTAATTCATTCTGCTGATTTGTTACACATTTAACTATTGGATGACTTACTATAATATCACAGACATACTAAATCTACGAATAGACATCATCAGCAGTCCAAAGAGATTTTGTGATACTACAACCTTACGAAATAAATGCATAAACTTCCTTGAAAGTCAATATTCAGGATACTTTAAAAATTTACGGACGAGTCTAAAGAAGGCAATAATTTCATGGGAGTGGCATTCTTTGATCCTCAATCTGATACCTCCATGAAATTTAATATTTCTAGCAATATTTCGATCATGTGTTTAGACCTTTTAGCAATTAGTGAAGCATTGGCATACATAGAATCCATTGAACATACCGATTTTATCATTTTAACAGACTCTAAAAGTTCAATCCAACATTTAGCTCGATGTACCTCTGGCTTAAGAGGAACACCGATAGCTTACCAAATTATAAACTCCCTTATCAGATTGAGGGCCAATTCAAAAAATGTCATCATACAGTAGATTCCTTCCCACGTGGGCTTAGTAGGTAAGAAACGGTAGACCAATTAGCAAGATTAGCTTCAAGTGACGGCATACCATTGAGCATCTAGCCTTTTTATACAGGTTGCATGAAATCTATACGCGAACACTGTTTTTTGAACTGGAAGGAACACTTTGATCAGAGGTCTGTGAAGAAGGGGGTATGGTATAAAACAATACAAGGAGAACCATGGAAATCGCCATGGTTTAATTCATATTTTTTAGGCTAGGACAGAAATTGTGACAGCTCTCAGACTTCGTTCTGGACGTTCGTTCCCTTTAAATAAATTCGCATATTTAATGAAAACAGTTCCTTCCCCCAACTGCACAGCATGTGGGAAAGTGGAAGATGTTCTTCACACTATGGTAGATTGTGCCCGGAACGAAGATCTCAGAGCTGAGTTATTAATTCACTTTGGTGTAGATGTTAAAGAGGTAGGAAGATGCAATAATATTTTAGCATTCCCCTTGTCAGAAACAGCGAAGCTATTGTATAAACTCGTGCGGATTGGTATTCGTAGAAGATAGTTACTCATATATACGGACTATATTATATTTATAAAATGATGTATTATGTTATAAGACAGCGTTACGGAACGACTTAGTCTTGTTGACCAAGCACCTTAAATAAAGAAAAAAAAAAAAAGGTAAAGGATGAGTATTTTTTGGACTAGATATTATTATTATTACAGGATTAGTGAAGTAGAATTAAGGGGCAACGGGGAGATGAGCACCCTGGGGCTGGAATCCGTTCTCATTGGCAATGTAGTTGACCTGGTAGACGACGCCATCGGGGCCGGGGTAGGAGAAAGAGCCACTGACTTCAAGAGCCTCGGCTTCGCTTCCAATGTTTTTCAGCTGACCCTGCTCTTCCTGGTTGATGCCGTTGGAAGTCTGGACCCTGTGGGTCATGGAAAAAGTGGTATCAGTATATTAGAGGATATAACTAATATTGCTACGAGGTTTTGGACTTTGTAAAAAGATCAACAATGAGATCTTGAGTTTCATTGATAAATTAGAAGTATTAGAAAACAGTAAACTCAGCAACTTTAGCAAAAATCAAACAAAATAAGGGGGCTTTTTGAAAACTTACGCGTATTTGTATTGTTCGACTCCGATGTTGTCGTTGTCGTAGCGGGTGATCTGAGCATCAGCGTCGGGGCCAGCGGGGGCGGCGACAGCGGCGGCGACGAACAGGGCGAGAACGATGAACTGTTGGCAGAAGACACAACTGTTAGAGACCAGCCAGAACACCAGCTATCACCAAAACTTGATGACAATCGATCGGAAGGATCTTGAGTTTTTTTTTGTTTCACTGCAAATGGTAATTCGAAAAACACTTTGCGTTTTGTAACTTCAAACGTACCGATTTCATTTTTGAAAGGTTTTTTTGTTTGTCCTGGAACTGTTTGTGATTGAAAGGCAATCGAGCGACTGATGCCTCTGTGTTGTCGCTCTGGCTATTTATAGTCGCCGGCGCATCGTTGCGCGGCAAGGACGCGCTTGACATTGGAACTTAGAATCTTCTTCGGCCACCGATGTTTAGCTAAAGGTTGTTTGTGACATGTCCGGCTTGCTCAAATGGCTCATACTGATATCATATAGCTACATAGCTTTAATGACATAGTATTTTAATATCGTAAATATATTATTGAACTAAACATTTATCATATAAAATTGTCAGATTTTGGGAAGTATAGGTACTATTTATTGCATAAATTGAAAGCAATTTCACATCAAAACGTTTCTTGAAGGTACTTTTTTATCTAGATTGGAACATTACTTTTAGTGAAGCATACTTAACATAGTACTTCAATAGGTCAAATACCAGAAAATTGCAGTTTTGGAATAAGACTCCTATATTTTAATTGGGGCTAACAAGCATAAGTAGGTAACTATTGTCTTTAGATGTTTCACATTTTTCAACCCGGAAATCTGCCAACTGATTAATAATATTAAGTTTATACTCGGTAGCTCATGTTTTTATGCAACTATAACAATATATCATCCTCCCGAGACAGAGATAAAGTGTCACTTCTCTCCTAGCACATTTATCGTGGGTATCGGGCGATCGCACACGCATACCTTTATTTAAACTTTTCTTACAATACTTTTCACCTTGTGGCACTGTAAAGCTTCCGTCAGTATGGCAAAATAATGTTCAGTTAAACTTTCATGATTTATGTGGAAAAGTTGATTGGTTTAAAGTAACTGGATAGTTTCCTTCTCGTCTTATTTATTTAGTTTTAATTAATAATAACATAACTGGCGAAAGGTGGGTGTACTATGGTACCCTTTCTGCCTAACCCTTTGGGGATTACCGGCGTGATGTTATGTTATTCAGGGCGTGAATTTAGTCACCTGCATCCGTCAAGGTGGTGATTCTACACGTCATTCTTAAAAGTTTCGAATGAAACTCGTACGCGAATTGTAAAAAATAAATAAACAAAATGTCATACACATGCATCGAAATAGGTGTACTGCTGTACAGCAAGTTTTTTTTTTTCAGGAATTGTGTAAGTTCTATAGCGAAAATTGTTTAATATGACGGGTAGAATCACCCCCTTGACAGATGCAGGTGACTAAATCGCCACCCTGTATTTATTAATAATATAATCACTATGAGCAGACAAATTTTTCGAACATATGAAGCAATGGATTAGCAATATCCTTCAAAATGATTCCAATTGCGATTGAAAGTGTGTTACGCAATTTAGGTTGCTGGTTTAGATATGACAGGCGATTATAAATAACACATTTTCATAGTTTGCAATACACCGTCAAACCTCTTGGTGTAGGTGTCCATATAAGGCGGTTACCACTTTACATCAGATGGGCAGTCCATTACGTAGAAAAACTAGCTGCTAAACGACATCGAACTGTAACCTGCTAAGAGAAAGCACTAAACAAAAGAATGTCATAGGAAGCAACAGAACTTACTCCATTATATATCATGATTGTGACCACCGCCGCGGGCGACAACTAGTGTAACATTACGTCACAAGATATAAACAATAAACTTTTGATGCGCCCGCGCTTGTTCTTACCAATCTGAATGTGCAGAAGAACCAGTTCTAACAACAGCATAATCAGCCTTTAACGTTCCCACTGGTGGGACATAACTTGACACTAGCCTCTTTTCTATGAGAGGAAGCGAGCTACAATCTACGACGCGGGCTCAGTGCAGGTGGGTGGATGTCACAGTCATGTCTTCGAACTTTTGGTTCTAGTATATGCCGGTTTCCTCAAGATATTTTCCTTCACCGTTTTGAGTGATGTGGTGATGAAATAATTTAAACAAAGAAAAGTGCCTGCCTGGGTTCGAACCACGGCCTACAACTCGTAAGTCGAAACCACTACCACTAGGCCACCCCTGTTAACAACGCTTCTGAAGAAACTGCCACATACACAGTCAATGCGGTGTAACATGAATCTTTACCAAACTGAGCCTTCAGTTCCTATTATTATGTTATGTTGTCCGACATACTTGTTGTAACTTATGTGACAAGTGTATTTTTACCTAGTTTCTCATACTTTAGGGCGGACACACAACAGTTACCTATTGCAGCGTAGAGCTGGCTGCTAACACGCCGCGGACTCGAACCCCGGCGTGAGGTAGCTAAAAATCAAACTCACGCAGCGAATACACTTTCGAAGAAAGATTCAATATTATTGAAAAGATATCACAGTTCAGTAGGAATTCCAACGACAGAATGCCTTAAAAAAAAATCTGCTAGACATTGTTCAGAACAATTGTCAATTTTTGAATATTCAAAAAAAAACACGAAAAAGTAAAAAACTGACCGAATGACTCGTAAAAAGAATTTAATCGACATGTCAACAAAAAGTATGTAATTGCAGGAATTATACTGCACTACATACAAATTAATATTCTGTTGTTCCGATACAAGGATGCTATCCTGCTGACTGGCTAATATTTTTTCACTGAACTTTTGAACTATCCTCATATTTACGTAGATCGTGCTGATACGAGAGAAGACATCAAATGGCTAAAAACTAACTGATCGTAGGTTAGAAAAAATTAGGGATTTATACGATTGTGATGTGAAAACTTATAGGAATATCCAATAGACCGGCTGAGAAGATCCTGTGTTTTATACAGATGCACTGGCGATGACCTTTCAACCTATGCAGTTTGTGTGCTGGGTTTGAATGGACGAGTCGGTTGGATTGCATAGAACAGGGGTAGTGAACCTATGGCAAGAGCGCTACGGTTGCCATGTGATAGAAATATCTGGGCACGGTAATGATTTTAGTAAGTTTTATTTTTACGTCTCCTATAGTGTATTGTTGTATTTAATACTAGGTATATCTAACTTTGTTTAAGATATATCCTGATATTAATGGATTTTGATGCAATACATTTTGTGCTAGTAATTCTCACCTTATAGTTTTAAAGAATCGGTGAAAAAAATACCTGATAGAAAATATGGCACACATTTGTGAAAGGTTCGCCATCTCCAACGTAGACGTTTAGTTACACCGAAGCCTTGTTGCTTGAGTAAATTATCATTTTAATAATACGAGTATTAACTAAATGCAAGTTAAAGCCAAAGACCTCACCGTCATCTTGTAGATTGATGTAATGTTGTTTTTGCTTTGCTTAAACGATTTTATGTAAATTCTAATATTTTGTTCTTGATCAATATTACATGCTGCATTCGATTCTGTGCGGTATTAACTGTCTAGTCCATGCGTAAATACCTTTAAAATAAGTTTGCAACATTAAAATTACTTTCGTTCTTAACAATAATTATGTGATTGTAACCTAATCTAGACAAAAATTAACATCAGACAAGTATATAATATGACGTATGCTGAAAACCAATCTCCTAAATGATTACTTACCGAAAATTTAAAGAAGTATTTTTTACTCAAGAATGAGTCAAATATAAAAGCAAGAACAAAAATAGGTAAAAAAATAAAATTTATCCTCATCATCAAAAATAAATTAATATATCACAAATTATACCATTCCATAGAAGATCCGACTACAATCAATTTAAAGTAATGCCCTCAATGGCCGTGGTGAACACAGAAACTAATTAAAATCATAAATTTTAGACATTTCTATTATTAGTTGAGATATTGCACGTTCTAAGACATGAAACCAGAAGTTTCAGTGCGACAGTTTCAGGGATTTGCATGAAGAAAATTCTGAATAAAAATCCAAGCCAAGAGCTTCCGAGAAGCTCTAGCGGTGCTTGGGGGAGGCCTATGTCCAGCAGTTGGCGACTTTCTGCTAAAATAATGATGATATAAACCGTAATAGCTTAACTATAATTCATGAGCTAATCTTAAAAAAGTTATAAGCCGCAACGAGAAAAGAAAGAGACCAACTCATAATTAACTGAGGTAATTGTTTTTGATTATATAAAAATATTAACTACCAATGTTATATTCTAATGCATTTTAAATTAAAATGAATTTTATAACTAAAGGTTTGGCAAGCAATCCGTTACCATATTATAGTTGACCATGATAGTAACAAATGACAACCTTCCGACTAGTCGATCGTGTACCGAAAACACCGACTTCTATCATTTTCACATTAATATCCCAATAAACTCATTAACAACACATTTACTCATATATAAATAAATTAAGTTACTTCTGGCCATCACTAAACGACCACGTGAACTTATGTTATAATTATAATGCAAGGTTTTCAATGTCAATTCAATGTAGCTATAAATATTCTAAACGAACTTTGAGGAGTTTCAAGAATGTAAATTATTGGAATAATTCAAATTCTTGCAGCTCATCATCATTATTATTTTTTAGGATTATACTCTGCCTATTGCGTCTGCGACCTGCTCAGATTGAAATATTTTTAATTGCTTTGAAATTGAATCAGTCAATCTTTTAAATGTGGAGACCCAAATGTCAGAAAAAAATGCAAGTCATTCAATAATTTTCCATAAAATTATACTATTTCCCTTTTCTTGTGGGCATCATTCTGCATCTATCGCATGAAAGAATGATCTAACTGACTCTTGATATCAGTTTTAATTATCACCTCGTAATTTAAAATTATCAATTAGAGTTAACCTTTAAAACTTTAGTTAATAAAACGATATGTTTTTCTCTGTCCTGTTAATTATATCGCTTCATTTATCATAATATGCAAAGTTGATTCCTTAACATTAATATTGTATTTGTCTAAACATCTAATAATATCTTGATACGAATAATTAATTCATGATGATGATCTATTGGGCCATTTGAAATCGGTGCGGCATCGACGTCGCATCATAATTATGTCTGCCGCGGAAACACTTGGTCAGCATTAATTATAAGTGTTTAAAAGTAAGTATACCTCCTTAGTCCACAGGAAGGTAACAAATAATAGGGTTCTATTCAATTTTAATGTCATGATGGCCCAGTTCTTACGACTCGCCTCTCGTGCACGAGGTTGTGGGTTCCAATCCGGGCAAGTACCAATGTGACTTGTTCAATTCATATGTAATTTCTGAGTTTATTTTGGATATTACTGACATCGGTGAAAGAAAAAGATCGCGAGGTAAACTGGACTTAAAGTTAATATAAGTCTAGAATCGTCAATCCGTCTTGAGCAAGCGTGGTGATAAATGTTCGTATCTTCTCCGTATGAGAAGATGCCTTTACCCTGCAGTGGGTAAATAAAAGGCTGGTGTTATTCGGTTTTCAAAACTGTCTGGAGTTATTCATGCCTTCGTACACCGTAGCGCACTGCGTATGCATTTCCCAATTATCATGTGCTCGTCACACAAGTATACCTACCACTACTGCCGAGCATAATTCCAGCCTTCGGTTTTGCTCCTGGCCACATAAGGCAGCGGCATTCAGGATGAATTCTTCTAAAGGATAAGGTTCCAAACTCAAACCTTCTGATCGTTTTAAACAGTATTTTTGGGGAATAGTTTAACCTGCGGTAGAGCCAACTGGCTCACATACATAAAACGTTTCAATCCCCTGTTTCTTTAATAACATAGCATCACATCTATATTCCCCGTAGGGATAGGCAGAGGTATACCTATAGTACACCCACATTTCCTATTACTATCAACCCTATAACCCTATCCTATAACCCTAGCCTATTGCTATCAACCAGGCAAAAATCCAGACTCCGGATTGCTACTGAGAAATTCTTCCTTTTCTTTTTTTCCTTTCCTTCTTTGAGCAATTCGTCCTTTTCTTCTTTTCCTTCTCCTTTCTATTTTTGTTACTTTTATTATTGGGCCTAATATAATTACGCATAATATATTCGTTTATAAACCTATAGACGTACGTCGTGGTTCTATAACTTTATTTCCATAGGTATGGGTGTCGTCCGACCTTGTTTTAAATTACTAACGCAATAATATTCGTTCTTATTCGGAACTTGAGGTTTTCTTTGATTCTGTTATTTTTGTGTGTCGATGATATCATTCCGGTGTTATATATTCAGAACACGAGGCTTAAAGCTTTGGTTTGGTTTGTAGGTATGTTAGCAATGAGATAGGTAGTCATTGTAGTTTAGCAAAGTGATTGCTTCATTGACATGTTCTAGCCAAATCTGGATTTTTCTTGTGAAAAATATGGATCATTTTCACCTGGTATCTGAAGGTTACGTTTAAAGATAATACCGACGTCTGTTTTTTACGAGGTTTTTTACCATGTCTGTAAAAAAGAGGGAAAAAGAAATTAAGAGTTTTAGTAGAGGACATACTAAGCCAATGTGTACCTGAATATTTTGTCTTTAGGAACCTATCTTATAAAATTCTGCAAAAAAATCCGTGACATACTCATCTTATAAAATTCTGCAAAAAAATCCGCGACATATTAAAAAAAAAAATGTTGTAAATTATTTAAAAATCCGTAATTATTTTACGTGTTTGACAAAGTCAAATAAAATAAGCATAGTAATCATTTGGCATATGCAATTGCCAAATTAAGTACTAATTCAACCTCTTTACAATGTAGGACCGCTAAAATATTTTCGAGATTCAAATATCAAGTCGTAACCAACAATTAAATGGCTGCTGACCCTTTTAACTTAAACGCCGTAAAGAAGATTTAACCGCATTCCCTAAGTGATCGGAACCGCACCCTAATTGTGTAACACGGTTAAAATCGCAATCGCGATAACTTATTTTGACAGGTTAACAATGTTCATTGCACTTGCATCGTGTGTTGTAAAATGTGTCATGTCCACTATAAGATGAATGGAGTGATACTGTTTTTAATATTCTCAAGTTTAAATTTTAGAAATATGACAAAGATAAAATCGAAAATGGAAGTAAATAAATAAATGATTAAATGATTTTATTTCTGTAAGTAGGCTTGTACAAACACACGTCAATACTTAATATTTTTTAAACTAGATGAGGTCGGTGTTTCCTATCTGACTACTCTGAGAAGCAAGGCCGAAACAAACTCAGAGGTCACAGTCTCTTTTAAAGTCCAGACATAATCTTGGTCAGATCATGTGAAGACCATGTAGATTTGTGTCTATATTGTGTCTATACTAAACCAATGTACTATTTTAGCGATAGCATTATTTACATCATCAGTAACTATCTGTTGTCGTTTAAGCTTAAATAAAAGTGATGTGTCATCTGCAAATAACACTATTTCATGACTATTCTTTACAAGGGAAGGTAGATCATTACTATATACGAGAAATAAAAAAGGGCCTAGAATTGAGCCCTGCGGAACTCCCATAGTGACAATGAATATGCCCTGGCGGCTGAGAGTATGTCAAGCTCACTCAAGTGTCTCGCTGGTGGTGGCGTGTGTGTTGTATCATAAAGTTCCCTTCAAAATGGTTGAGCTAAATGGTGCTGATCCATACGTCATGGTCGTGAACGGGCGCCGTCAGTAGAGACTGGTCATCTCTTAGCTGCCACGGCTTATTTTAATTTAATTTAATATTTGAATTGTTTTTGTCTCTTTATTACGGACGCTTTTAACGTTCTGCATCGTTCTCACATGCATAATTTCAACATGAATGATGTAACCAATATTTTGTAACCATATTTTGATTTAAAAGAGTGTCCATGGAGTTTCTTGCCCGTTCTTCTCCATAGGTACCCACTACGCTTTGGAATGGGCAACTAGCTTCATCTTTCTGACTGAACGACCCCTTGACAATTCAAAAGTGCCTGTAATTGATTTATTTGAAATAAATGCTTTGAGTTTTGAGTTTTTTGAGTTTTCTCTTTTAAAGTCCAGACATAATCTTGGTCAGATCATGTGAAGACCATGTAGACTTCTGTCTGAAATAGTGTTTTGAAGAAAGGACCACACAGATTGAGTGGACCTGTCCAGTCAGTGCACGAATTTGTCAGTAATCGTGCAGCTTAACTCGGAACTTAAGTAAACTTCCACTTAATATAATCAAGAAGTCAACTTACCTAAACCGTATCTTTGTTTACCTGTTGGTCTCGTGGTCAAAAGTGCGACTGCTGAGCATGTGTTATTGGGTTTTCCATTTATTTGATAGCAGCCCGGAGTTTGGAAGTTGGCGGTTTGATACCCCCGTACCTCGGAAAGCACGTTAAGCCGTTGTTCCTGCGCCACATCACTCTCCGGTCGTGTCGGATTGCCGTCCCATCGGACTATGAGATTGAGGGGTGCACTTGTGTTGCGCATACACTTTTACACTATAATATCTCCCGCGCCAAAAGCTAGTCTCCTTAAGATTGGCCGCCATCGCCAAATTTCCGTCTGGAGGACGATCATTTATTCTAAAATTATTATGAGGGTTATTCTCTGAAAGGCGTTGGTAGTATTTTGAACTCTCCCGGCTAAAGCGATGCGATGGCCTTCTGTACCCTCACCACCTCACCTCCCTCCCACAACACCAAAAAATTTTCCAGAATCTGTAACAGGTCGCAACAGTGCCCCTCTTGTACTACCCCTAGACACAAATATCTCCAGGAAATAACAAAATGGCGTGACAAATAATAAAATTTATTACTATTATGGTAATGCTACTACAAGGATTTCATAAAAAGCAAATAACCTGTATAAAGAGGACCATGTAAAATTATTTAAATGTGCATCTTTTCGTCACTCCGTCATAACTTGACACTCACCAGCTCTTTCGTAATATATCTACGTAAGTAATTTTTTCACCATCTTGAGTAACTCTAGGTCATCTCTTACAAAACGGTATTTTTACATGTTTATATTCTCAGAAATACCATTTTAATATGAGTATGAGTATTAAAGGAAATCCCTCGAGGTTATCCGGTATTGTCCTGTAGAAAGTTATCATTTAACAACCTGGTGTGAAGTTTAAAAGGGTTATGAAATGATGCCTGTTGTGAATGATTTAGTTATGAGCATCATCGTTTCATTCACGCCTTCTTCGTGTATATTTTTAAGCACGTAACATTGCAACATGGAATTATTTGCGTTAATTTATTTTTCGTATATTTATCAAGATCGGTAAATGGGGCTCCAAGCTACCGATGACCAATTTCGTAATTGAATCTTAACAGCAAACATTTTGATGTTTTAAATGCATTATTCTCCTTTAGGGTTACAACGCAGTCGGGTGAAAATAAATATCCATGCTAACTCATCCATGTTAATATAATAAATGCGAAAGTAACTCTGTGTGTCTGTTACCTTTTCACATCTTAACGGCTGAATGGACAGACCATGGCCTAGATCAGGACATAGGCTACTTTTTATCCCGGTAGTACGTTCTTGTGGGATAATTCCAACCTTCACGCGGCCAAAGCAAAATCTAGTAGGTATTTTATAAATCCTCGGACAATACAGAAACTTCACATAACATCATCTTTCCATCGACCGAGATCCGTCAAAACATTATACCTACTCATGCTTTAAGTTCAAGGCTGCATTCAAATAAATAGTGTCAGTGCTTCACTGCAATGGTAAACGGATATTAACATATATAAATAATTGTAATTATATTAATATTACACAGGGCTTTCTGAACTCTGCCCATTATTAAGGCTGTCACACACTCAAAGATATGCTTCAACATAATTTAGAGCTCACTGCGTTATAGAGGTAGATATCAGTCAGGTAGGTCAGCCGAACCGCTGTTTAATAATAATAAATAATAATTTATTTCAGACTATTGTCCATAGAGTGTTAGTAATACACTGAAACTTAAGAACTATGTTAGTAATACACACATACAAAAACAAACTATAATAATTATCCTATGTGTAGGCGAATCCTGTGCCTCCAGATAGGACTCTCAATATATTCAGCAATGACCCTCAGGTAGCCGTTAGGACTGTCTCTCACTCTGCGCAGCAACGATGCTGCTCTTTTTCTAACTATGGAATAATAGCCATCTACTTGTGATTCTGCAAACATCGCTGACGCATTTGAATAGCGAGGCAGCCCCATCAACACCCTGAAGGCATTGTTATACTGAACTCTCAAAGCACTCACGACTGCTGCGTGCAGTTAGCCCACAGGCTACAGGTATAAAAAGATTGGCAGAAGGATTGGATTGGGATTGGGGATTGGGATTTAGCCTTTTATTGGGAAATTCTGTTTAGAACACAAGGTATTTTAGATTATGATTAGTATAAATATATATTAGTATAGTAGGTATGTACTACTCCTGGCAAAGACTTCCCCTTGCCTTCCATTTTTCTCGATCTTCGCTACTTTCCACCAACTCTTGACGGAGACATCTACCATAATACGTCAAAAATATATTATTATCGATTAAATCTTTGACTATAAACAATCACACCATCATTATGGTTAATAATAGTTGACATTTTCTATATAGCAATAAATTGCCATGTGATTTATTTTTCGAAATGAACTTATGATAATTTGTTTTTCATTGATTAATTTTAAATAATGTCAAAATATGCGTTTATCAATGGTTTTAATTCTTACAAAATGACAATCTATTACGCAATTTTTTTTAACAAAACTGTTCCTAGTGACTAACTCTAGTTTAAAATTTGATAAAAAAAATAACTAGATGAATCGTCTAGTTTAAAAAAATTACGTGTAGTTTCCTAAAAGATCTACTTACAGAAATAAACATGATTTCATCATTTCAATGGTGTCAGAATCATAGCGAACAAATAAAAATGGACATGTTGGCATCGCACCATTCGAAGCATAATTTTAAACACTTTTGGAAGTCCACCAAGAAGTTCAATGGCAAACCTAGCCTCCCAGTGAGCGTGAACGATATTAATGATCACAGTTGTATAGCTGATATGTTTAAGGATCACTTCACTGTAAAATCACCATTGGGAACATCACAGTTGGTGAACGATGTTGGGCCGCAGTGTCAGGAGATCGGAGCTATAATTACAGCTAAAGAAGTTAGAGAAGCTATTAAAGCTATGTCGCGTGGGAAGTCTCCTGGTCATGATGGCATCAGCATCGAACATTTCAAACACGCGGGCCCTCACCAGCCTAGAGTACTCGCGATGTTCTATACCCTATGAATAGGACATTCTTATTTACCTCCTGCACTTATGAAAACTGTGGTGGTGCCAATTGTGAAAAATAAGACGGGTGATATTTTTGATAAATCCAACTACAGGCCGATTTCACTTGCCACTACGGTAGCTAAAATGCTTGATAGTTTGCTTAACAATCAACTGGATAAATAGCTGAACATTAGTAACAACCAGTTCGGTTTCAGGCCGAGACTCTCAACAGAGACTGCCATCTTGTGTGTGAAGCAAACTATTAAGTACTACACAGAAAGACAAACGCCCGTTTATGCATGTTTTCTTGATTTGTCAAGGGCATTTGACTTGGTTAATTACGATATCCTGTGGCAGAAACTAAAAGAAATATCCCTGCCAACTGAACTCAGCAGGATCTTTAAATTTTGGTATCATAACCAGGTCAATGTCGTGCGATGGTTGAGTGCATATTCCGAGCCGTACAGGTTGGAATGTGGGGTGAAGCAGGGGGGACTAACTTCACCCAAACTCTTCAACCTGTACGTCAACGCGCTAATAGAGGAGCTCAGCAGCACCCGTGTCGGCTGCCATATTGATGATGTTTGTCTCAATAATATCAGTTACGCGGACGATATGGTGCTGCTGAGTGCTTCTATGTGTGGCCTAACAAAGATGTTGGGCATCTGTGAACAGTACGCTCACAGCCATGGCTTGATTTATAATGTCAAGAAAAGTGAATGCATGGTCTTTCAGGCCAGAGGAAAATGTCCAACTACAATACCTCCTATAAAATTATGTGGAACACCACTGAAGAGAGTGGAACATTTTAAGTATCTTGGACATATGATGTCCTCTGATCTGAGAGATGATGCAGACATAGAGCGAGAACGCAGGGCGTTGTCTGTAAGGGCAAATATGATGGCCCGCAGGTTTGCCCGTTGTACCACTGAGGTGAAAACAACATTGTTCAGAGCATATGGTAGGTACATCTTTCTACACGAGCAGCCTGTGGGTCTCATACACGCGCAGACAGTGCAACGCCTTGCGTGTGCAATATAACAATGCATTCAGGGTGCTGATGGGGCTGCCACGATTCTGCAGCGCATCAGGAATGTTCGCCGAGTCGCATGTGGATTGTTTCTATTCTACTATGCGAAAACGGTGTCATCACTGGTGCGCAGGGTTCGGGCTAGCTCCAGCGGCATCCTGAGGACTTTCGCGCAGAGGTTCGATTATCAATACCTGAATCATTGCTGTATGGTTCACATACTAAGCAATCAAGATCAGTGATGTGTTTATGTAGTAGTTTTAATTGTGTGTTTTATTTATATTTTAGTGTGTGTTTTTTATTTCTTTTTAATTTTTTAATTTGGTAAATCATTTTGTGCATCTGATCCTTGTTAGTCGAAATAAACGTATTTTATTTATTTATTACGGCGGAGATTTCTTGAAAACGGTCAAAAAGGTGTTTTTTAAAGCAGTGTATCTGTTAAACCGTAAATAATTTAGCCAAAAAAAAAGACATTTTCAAGGCTTTTTTTAATACAGTGATGGAACTCAAAACAATACATACATTAATGCATCAAAAAATCTTCAAACACACCTCTTAATTGTCTTTAAAAGCAGTTTATCCCTTCATTAACAATTATAATTATAATTTAAAATATACCATAAAATTTCAAATGCCAAACTGCATCCAGTGATGGTTTATTTATTATTAAATTGTTTCATATTTAATTTTATACGATTTATTTGTATTTTTGCGATATACGCTTGCTCGTTTCCTTGCCGCCCGGGCCGCGCCAGTGTTCTTCGGAACGTTATTGAGAATGGTCCTGTGTCGCTTTTCTCCGCAGTGGAATTTTGACTTTTTGTACCGTAAAAATAAAAATGGGAAATAAAGATAATAGTGGCAAGAGATGGAAAGCTGCTCGTCGAAAGCACTTACTCCAGAATGTGTAGAATACGAGTATAGCACGAAGACGGTAAGAAACTTTATTATAAGTACCTAAATTAAGAATGATAAAAATAAATATTTTTCTAGTACCTAATGCCTGTATTACGAGTATAGGCATTGTTCCTAAATTGAAAATTGGTTTACCAAATCAAATCACCTGGGGCTCACAGAATGCCACAGAGTAATTAAAGTACCTACAGTAGGGTCAGCTGTGCTGCCAATTGTATTTCAATGATTTTATTATTTAAGATTGGCGAACAAGCAAAAGTAAACTCAAGAACTGGATGATACTGCTTCTCGATTGGATGTCGAGTAAGTACCTACCTACTCATCTCAATCGATTGCCTCCAAGGTCTAGTGGTGAGAGCGCTAGCTTCTCGATCCTGGAGATCGCGGGTTGGATTCCCACGGGGAATAGCAACTTTAGGTGTTGTTTCTAGTTGGGCTAGAACATTGCAGGCTGATCACATGCAGCCTGATCTCTCGCCGGTCGTGTCGGTCTACCGTCCCATCGGGTTATGAGAGTGATGGAATATTGAGTGCATTTGTCAAGTATTGCGTTTGCGCGCATAGGTACTTTGGGCACTATAAACAACTCCCGCGCAGTTGGCTGGTTTCAATTAGACCGGCCGCCGAAGCCGAATATCGGTCGGGAAACCATTATACCGGGTCAAATTAAATTACCTAGCGAAACTCCGCAGACGTGCTGGGTACCGATTTCTAAACATGATAAAACAAGAAATTAATTTTATGATGTTTTTTTGGGGTCATCCACCGTCGGTATTGTAGTCACTCAAAAAAATTTTTTTTTTTTTGTGAAAACTTTACAAACGTGACGTGTATTGATATCTCAAAAAGATAAAACAGATTTTATCAACTCACACTTCAAGTAACAATACTACGAGCGGACATTGATACAAAAAAAAACCGTCTAGATATTGATACCTATCACGTCTGCGGAGTTTCGCTAGCTAATTTAATTTTACCCTGTATTATTACGCATCACAACGAGACTTCTAGATACAGGGTAATAATTAGGCCGGCCACACACAGTCGGAATTCCGTTTCGAAATATCAATTCGGAATTTTGAAGGCAGCAAATCCATACAAAATAAATTCGAAGGCAGAAAAATTCCAACGGGAAACTATTATACGTGTGTGATAGATCCATAAACGAACAATAACAGAATCACGTACAGACTATCCTGCGAAATGTCGAATCGGAGAACATTTCGAACGGAGAAATATATTTTGAATGGATTTGCTGCCTTAGAAATTTCACATCGATATTTCGAAACGGAATTCCGACTGAGTGATGGATGGTGAGGATGGTCATATGGCTTTTCAGATTGCCTCACCCACATTCCATTATTTTTATACCGGCTGAATCACCTTGACCACACACAATGTTGTGATCTACAAATTAGTAACATAGACGTATGTATAATTACAAATAACATTAAATTATCTTCTTTATAATTATAAATAACTTAGATCTCTCTAAACTTGTATACGATACGACACAATACTTCATCCCTCCTCACTTAACTTGCTCGCATACAGTTTCATTAATTTTTTCTCCTGAATTTCCAGTCTTAGGGAAGATCAAGTCGTATGAAAAACTACAAACTTTCTTTGTAATCACAAGCCCACGAAAAAAACAAGAAAAGAAGCAAAAAACAACAACTACCTCTTTATAGCATAGCATCGCTTCCCACACTGGAACACATACATTTACCGAGTTCATACAACAAACTTAATGTCTAAAGCATTTAATTGCCACGTTATTTATACGTGCGTTTAGTAATATGTCAAATAGTTCACGCCAGTTTGAGAGGACAGGCAAGGACCAGCAGACTACCTTCAGTTTGTGGCTGAGATTTATTAACCTACATGCGACCCCCCGACTTGAAAAAAACATTAAGATTTTTTAATTATATCTACGTTCAATTTAAATGTTTTATACACATAAACCTTCCAGAAAAAAATCTCTAAATTATGTTGAAAACCGCATCAAAATCCGTTGCGTAGTTTAGAAGCACAACGCGGTCACGCAGACAGACACGATAAGCGACCTCTATTTAAAACATGTATGGATATTATTATATATGGTTTTGTATCCGTCTTCGTAAGAAATATTTTTCCAATGAATAAAGCAATTGACGGTCTTATTCAGTCAGAGAAATAGAATGTGCTTGCTTGTACACTATAGGAGTAGGCATTGATACAAAGTACTAGGTACTTAACAAATGGGCACGCCACAATTGCGGCGGTAAGTCCCTCTTTGAGGAGTGGATTGAGAGGCGCCACGGCGTCCTCGCCTTCCGCCTGACGCAGGTCCTCACCGGACATGGCTGTTTCGGGAGGTTCCTGTTCCGGATAAGGCGGGAGGAAACGCCAACGCAACGGGTGTTACCATTGTGTGGATCGCTCAAAGGACACAGTGGAGCATACGGTGGAGGTCTGCCCGGCTTGGGCGGAGCACCGCCGTGTCCTCACGGAGGCAATCGGTGGCGACGATCTCTCGCGTCCGGCCCTGGTCCAGCGCCATGGTATGGAGCGCGAGGGCATGGGAAGCCGTCACCTCCATCGGCGAAGCAGTAATGCTTGCGAAGGAGGAGGCGGAGCGCGTGAGGCAATCTTTGGGCCCTCACGCCCCTAATCGCCGCAGGAGGAGACACCTTTTGCGTCGGGAGTCGATGGCCGATTCCCGGCCACCATGGGCGCGGGCTTGCAGACGGCGAACAATGGGCAGCTCGCCATCCGGTAGGGACCAGACCCGGGTCGACGGCGCGTTGTGTCCCACCCGGCCGCGCCTCAAAGAGATGTCAGCACACATTGACGGGGTCCGTTAGGGCCGATGCCTGCCGGGCTCGCGGGTTTGACCGAAAGGGTTACCGTGGTCCTGGCAAACAGGCAACTGAAGGAACACGGATGGGTTCCCGCTCTGCCCAGAGCGGGAGAAGTTACTTGATGATATCCAACCCAAAAAAAAGGGTTACAAAATAAAATGAACAGGTCCCATTGATATTTGCCAAGTTCAAACCCTGAGTTCTTCTGTAAGACTATCTCGACATTAGTTGCAATATAAAACTTTAAATATTTTCTTAGCTCAATATATAAAAATACTGTTTTGAACTAATAGGGACTACAGACTTGCATCAGCATGATATAATTTTCCGTATTAGCACGTAGAACCGGTATTTCACGGCAGACATTGAAATTGTAACCACCTGTCGCTACTCTCAGGCATCACACGGCTTGAATTATTCATCACATTTAACGGATTTCCTTACTTTATTTTTCCTTCATGTTTTAGACTACAAAAACTCATTTTTACATTTTCGTATTGTGGCACCTGACTTCAACCCGGACATTATAATAACTGGCTGTATGCAAACTTCTTTCTATTCCTCATTCAATCATCTGTACTTTTAATATTATAAAGAAGTATTTGTGCGTATGTAGGGAGTAACCTTCCAAACTACTCATCCGATTCCGAAAATTCTTTCACTACTGGGAAGCTACAGAATTTCCGAGTGTCATAGGATATATTTTATGGTGTCCTGTATATTTTCCACTGCGCATTAAAATCCCTTTAAAGAAAGAAAAATAATATTTATCTGGCACAGTACCGTATGCTAGGTACATGGGAACAAAAGTAAAAACTTATATAGAATGATGAAACAATATTAATGTTATGTTGAATCTTTTATCTAAACATTTTAATGCAAATCGCCACTGTGAGCAAACGCATGTTGTGTGTTTAGGTTTGAATTAAATTCCTGATGATGAAACTAATTAAATTTTTGAGAAATTGTCCTTTGTACACATGCCTTTACTTTAGACCTTGAGTATTCAATTTTCTAAACGTTATACACATTTTTAGCGTCATTCACTGCAATGATGATGTTTATTTCCGTAAGTAGCTTTTTGACGTCAATTGGTTGGTCAACGTTTTGAAACTAGATGGCACCGGTATTTCCTAGCTGACTGCTCCCTGGGATGAAATGCCAAGATATACTCAGAGGTCATGGTCTCTTTTAAAGTCCGAACAAGTTATTATTAAGAATTAGTATTATTTGTTACGAAAATGTAAACCTTTGTCGAACCAAGCGGTTGAATGTTTTTATTGAATAATCGGATTAACCCACTAACATATTTGGTTCTTGTAAAATCAAGTTCGCAGTTTTTCTGTGTAGGTATAACCATCAGTTTAAGGCTATTCAATTGTATGCATATGGTTTAATAAGCATATAAAGTGGCTTTGGCATAAAATTGGACTAGGTATAAAATATTTTATAGTCACGACGAATTTTTGTGCTTTTTTATTTGATCTGTATTGAAATGTTGACCTTGGTCTTCTTATTTAATAAAATACTAGCTTCTGCTTGCGACTTCGAGTCCGCGAGAAAACTGGTTCTCCCGACCCACCCCGTCGCATCACGTCGCCTGCCCGCGCTATTATTTCATTTTTGCTTAGCGTTATTTCTGACTTTTTTTCTTTTTGCTCAGGCTATTAAATGCAAAAAGATTTTTTGAAATCCGGCTGGTAGTCCCAGAGATAACCCCCTAGGTACATACAAACTTACAAACAAACAAATTTACCTGTTTTAATATTAGTATAGATACTATTAATAATATTTCAAGGGTGTAAATACGAAGCCCACAACACAAAGGAACTTTTAATACTGCCTATCAACCTCATTTGCACTAAATGTAGGTGTCACTGAAAAGTGAAACTCCTCAACATACATAATAATTTAGATCGCAGCGTCACCAATGACGGTGAGACATTTGTTTGTATTCTTGGTTTTTGAATGGCGTTCCCACCTGTAAAAACAAATGTAAGCGGTAATAGTAAATAAATAAATAAATAATCCTCAAATCATAAAGGTACACAACAGCACCCTAATTGCGTAACACACTATAAGTCACAATCTGAATCATTTTGAAGGATATTGCTGATCCATTGCTTTAAATGTTCAAAAAATGTGTATGCTCAACAACGTAAATAACGCAATGAATGTTGTTGAACTGTCAAAAAGAAACGCATTCCTACTGTTAGTGTGTTACGCAATTACCCCGCTGGTCTAAACGAGGTTTAGAATTTTTATTCTTTTGAATGTTTGTTCTCCAAGAACAAAAATTCAGAAGAATTAAAATTCCACCATTGATTTTATAGACATGCAAATCATTTTACAATAGTTTAGTGTCAGGTTTCATTAATCGTTTTATTAACTTGTTTTTTTTTTTTTTGTATAATCTATAACATTTCGTTCGTCTCAGTCATAAAATGTTGACAAAGAAACTAATAAACGTGTTACATTGAATATTAAAATGCTAAGTACTTATAATTAAATATAACGCAGTGATAAGCCTTCGTATAATACAGTCCTTTAGACTCCAAACATGGATGTCATTTATCCTTACATGGCAAAATACCCGGGATACCGCTATAATTAAATTATCATAATATATCTACTAAAAGGTGTACCTAACTAATTATCATAATCGGTTCTTGTTCAACCCATCAATTAACTATGTATACCTACCGACCATCTATTTAAAACTGGTCGGAGCTCTGATCTTCTCTATAAGGTAAAAGATGACTTGGTCTATAAAAAGATACATAAAACATTTATGTAAATACCAATTTAACTACCTATAAAATTAAAAAGGATGAAAGGTCACATCAAACGATAGCGTAAAGTGTTCCTTCTGTCGTAACTGAAATCTTTACAAATAAAATAAAGTGATGAAACTGAGTAAAGAAGTGGAATCTAAGCAGACGGGAAACGGGACCTAGACCTAGATAATGTGTCACATGAATCACGCTAACAAAAGCTCCGTAATTTCCAATAAAGATTATTTACCCGTTTAAACATTCAGTCACTTTTAACAAAAATATTAATAATGAATTAACTTATCCACACGTCTCCATCGATCCCACGTCATTCCATCACTATAATTCGCTCCGACACAAACTATTGACCTCTAACTTTTGCACAAGCGTGCTGTTGCAAAGTTTCCCACTCCTGCACATAGTTACTGTGAACACTTTCAACAGGTGTGAGCTATTGCTTAGGTACCTAACTAAGCACATGTGTGTGAGTGCGTGTATGCACGTGTGTGATTAGGACAATGATAGGACTTCAGTGTGTAACAGTACTAAGGCCCGCTTGCATCACAAAAAATCAATCTGTTTTTCGTGTGGAGAACGATGTTTTGAATACGTTTAGCGGTAATTGTATTAAGTGATTTGTGGGGCAAGTGAGCCTTAGTGAGTCCATTCGTTTATTCAGAAAGATGCAACTACTAAATACTATACCTTAAAATCCAAATCACTGTACCTACCCCAAATAAACCCTATCTCGGAGTGTACTCCAATTACCAATACTCGGGTATACAATTGAAAAAAGTCTTTGTGTTTTCTTAATTCATCACAAACATGAACATCTAAAACCTGCTTTAGCTTAATCCAAATCTGACCATAATGGTCAAAAATGCGTGAAGACCTAACTGATTGAAAAAATCAAGAGTGATTTGCTTGCTATTTTTATTACTACACTCGAGAGCAATGAATCCGGGTCACTTAAAGAATGTTAAAAATCTCGGAAACTAAAAATGATAGGTTAATGCAATAAATTGTATTTAATAGACAATGTAATACTCCTTAAATGAAAGTAAAAAAAATATGAGTCACCATACATTTTATTAACACAAAATTACATAAAGAAAAAAACTGCTGATCTCTCCTTAAAACAAAAATAGGAAACATGAAATTTTTGAACTTTATTACGATTTTCTTGAATTTTAATACTTCGTATTGCCTCCTCGTGCTTCCATTACTGCGTTTACGCGGTTTGGCATGCTGTACACCAAGTTCCTTATACGATTTTGGGGAATATTCTCCCATTCCTCTGTGAGAGCAATTTTGAGCTCACGAAGCGTGATTGGGGGAGGGTTTCGTTGTTTTACGCATCTGCCTAGCTCGTCCCAAGCATGCTCGATCGGGTTGATATCCGGGCTGCGCGCTGGCCACTCCATACGAGTAATGTTCATCTCTTGAAGGTAGTCATTCACAATCCTACCTGTATGAGGTCGGGCATTGTCATGCATAAATATAGCATCCTCACCTAAATTGACCATAAATGGACCAACGTGATCATTGAGGATTTCTTCCACATATCTTACGCTAGTTAAAGAGCCGTTTTCTATGATCACCAGCTCTGTGCGACTTTCAGAAGAAATTCCGGCCCACACAAGTACAGACCCACCACCGTAGGCTACTTTTTCTTCGATGCATGCTTGCTTGAATCTTTCCCCTGGTCTTCGATACACTCTGTGTCTTCCATCGTGCTTGTAGAGCATAAATTTTGATTCGTCGGAGAACATAACTTTTGACCAATCTTCAATACTCCAATTTACGTGGCTCTGGGCATATCTTAGTCTTGAAATACGATGCCCACGCTCCAGTTTAGGGCCGTTTGCAGGTCTAAGGGGTTTTAAGTTAGATTCAGCAAGCCGACGTCTTACTGTCCATGCACTTGGGTTACTTCCTCCGAGGCGTCGAAACTGATTTGTGAGTTCAGTTCCTGTGAGAAAGCGATTTCGAAGCATGGTGTTCACCAAGTATCGGTCTTCTCGTGATGTGGTACACCTGGTTCTGCCCGTTCCTGGTCTGCGTAGGTTAGAACCAGTTTCTTCGTAACGTCGGAGAACTCTTTGTACTGTTGACAGCGACACACCGACAGTCCTGGCTGTATCGCGCTGACTCCGGCCGGTTTCCAGCATTGTAAGTATTCTGGTGCATTCTTCAGGCGTAAGCGACATACTTTCAGCTTGAATAATGAATATAGAGCACTATCAACATGGTTTATGTACCCACATAAATGACAGATTACAAACAAAAGCAAAACCAAATGCTGTAATTTCGTAGTTCCATCTTCGAAAGTGGCCCTTTTTCAAATTTGATTTTTTTATGATATAACTTTACAATAACTAAGAAGTTTTAATACCTTCATTTAAGGAGTATTACTTGTCTATTAAATACAATTTATTGCATTAACCTAGCATTTTTAGCTTCCGAGATTTTTAGGATTCTTTAAGTGACCCGGATTCATTGCTCTCGAGTGTAGATATTTATTTAAAAGAACTTCGAAAATATCAAAGATTATTAAATCAAAAGTATTTTGAATCCAGTTATATTCATAGTCTCTGTCAATTAGTCGAGGTTACTTCCCGCATGCATTCAGATGTAATTGCAAAAAGCGCAAAAAATATGATGATGAGCGATGTGCCTATTTGTCAAGTATCCATTTATCATTTATCTGAGGCCGTAAAAGTGCAGTGATAAACATGTCTTTAATTAAATCGCCCGTGTCTTTAATGAATAAATATTAGCCTAAAAGAGAATGGTGCTGGCCATGAAATACCAATTCTCATTTTATTCGAGAGCCAAGAATAACTGTATGTGGGGTGTCACTTCGCAGTAAATGGTCTTCCTTCCTTCTTACGCCGCCCCGTATTCCATTTCACCTGTACACAAGAGGGTCTAATGACTCGAAGATCGCGTTGCTGAATTTCGGGGCAAGCTTTGAATTTACTTATTTTATTATTTTTGTGAGCGACGCACGACTTTAACCGATAGAATTCCGGTGGCCCTCTGTAGGGCCGGGGTGGCGCCACCGTCAAGCCCCGCTGGCCCTAGAGGGTCGTGCGGTTAAATAATCATCATTATTACTTCTAAATGAGGGCTAATATCGTCTTTTGAGCATTTCACTGTATGGGCTTTTTTTTTTCTCTGATGAACTGTCTTATTCCACGACATACCGGTGGCGCCACCCCGGCCCTACAGAGGGCCACCGGGATTCTACCGGTTAAGAAGAAGACGAAGCCCACGTGAAGGAATATTTTGGCCTATTATTAAATTCAGGCCTATACCTCATTCCTATGAGTATGGATATAGATAATCATAACTTTAAAGCTGACCGTTCTGTTAATTTCGCAAACACGTTCAGGCACTTCCGCAAATCTTTATGATGAAAGGGCTATTGTACCGTCTCTTGCACAGAAAACATTAGCTAATATTAAAATCTCGCAAAAGTTTACGTCCAAGCTGTCATACCACCTATACCTTACCAAATATATTACCGGCAGATGTACTTATGCGGTATCTATTTAGAACCATCTTCTTGTATTCGGTAACGCAACGGTACATGAGTAGAGATGCAACAGAGACCCAACTTTACTCAAACGCAAATTGATCGGTGCTTTCACTAGTAAGTGTTTATGGCAATGCTATAGTAAAGTAATCCATAATGAGGGGAGCTGAAAAGTATCACCGAAATAACGTTCGACTAAAGTTTACATTCGGATTTATTTTTAATCAAGATCAAACTGTAATCTATACATACTACAAATAAATAAAATTAAAGTGTCTATTTTTTATGTCAAATTAACAGCTTTTTATTAAATGCATATGAAAGAATACGGTACATCTAAAAAAAAAAAAATTTTGACTGTCTTTCTATTTATTCCGGCTAATATCCGAAACGGCTGTACCGATTTTGATGAAATTTGTTATGGGGATATTTTAAACCCTGGAGAAGGATATAGGACACACTTTTATTCGACATACCACGCGGGCAAAGCCGCGGGCGGAAGCTAATTCTGTATAAAATTGACCACTACGTACTTTCGAGATTTCGTTCAAATTACACCTTTTTACTTTTACCTTTTAATTTTCTCTGTTCCTATAAACTGTAACTACTGTACTAACTGTACTTAAATATCGATTGTATTCATACAATCCTCCACCTCTGTTGGGTATGTACTCCTGGCATTTGGTCGCAGTCGCCGTGACATTAGCAGTTGCGATCGGCAACCGGTTGCATTATGTCGTGTTATGTAAAGTGCTGTCATACCTCCAATTCTTATTTCATTTCTTTACTTATGGCTTTTGTAAACAGGATTTTAATTCAGATTTCATTTTTTTTTTATTTGAAAACGTTGTAGGCCTAACTTGTAGACTGTAGATTTGTAGACCTTTTTATATTTTGTTGAGTACTTGTTACTTGTTGACAGGCTTAAACTGTCCTCCCATACCTGTCAACACTGTAATTTGAAACATTGTAATAGCCCCTTATTTTTAAAAGAGTAACCATCGAGTTTCTTGTCGGCTCTTCTCCATAGGAAACAACCAATTGGAACCGTGCACCTAGCTTCTGACGTTTCATAAGACCCATGTTGGTTTAAGTGAAATAAAATATTTTAAATTTGATTTTGTTGTCAATAGAAACCTGAATAGTGGGTTATTATAGGTTATAATGGTATTTGTTTCCCTAAAGGTAACTATGCTCAGATGGAAGTCGGCCAAACTTGGCACCTGCTTGCTAATCAGCATAATATACAGGCTGGTCCAAATAGAAACGAAAGTCAAAAAAAATTCCTATGAGGAATCTATTTTATTTTGTTTTAATCGTAAAGGAGGAATTTACGATCGAGTGATACAAGAGTCGAAAAACCGGTTATGTTATGATGAGTTACTTGAGACGGGCATTCGGTTTAAGACATTTGTAATTTTTATTCTTAAGAGTTTAAATTTATTAACATAATTAGATGTATCTAAAATTCCTCTCAATCTTATTGTTTTTTTCTGTCGTCACTATTTGGACCTGTTTGTCGTTTTAAATTAATTAGGAGCAGATTTATCCCAATACCTACAACAAAACCAAAAGAACTTAATTTTTTTTCCAACCCGGAACTATTTGCACAGGCCGTAAATGCATATTTTGTTTTATTACCTAGCTATTACAATCTATATTTCTTAATAGAGTCCTCCCATAACATCCTTTTTTGGAAAATATTTAGTGGGTCCAAGATTTATTTTTTCTAAAATAATTGGTCTTCTTATGACGTCTATTATGAGTTCAAACAACTGATAAATTAAATTATTATGAATCGAATTGATAGTTTTTATTGGAATTTTATTAGTCAGTCACGATTTGACTGAGATGATTCCATTGAAACACGAAAATTAATTATTTTTAGGCCGATTATGAGTCAGCTTTTTAACCAACTTCAAAAATGTAGAGGTTTTTAATTTTACTATTTTAATACCTATTTTTACCAACACTTGGCGACACGTACTTACAGGAATTCCTCAATAAAAAAAAAACCGCGGGTTTTTTCAACTTTCGGCGTTAAACCGAGCGTTTAACTTAACCAAATCTTTTAATATATTTTTTTCGGAAACCATACCGAAATCTAATGGATTAATTGATGAAATTATTGATGTTCACCTTTTAATCTAATTACTACAACTAGGTGTCAAATATCAAAACCCAACATCACTGTAACCTTCTATCAACAAGCTGTTTATAATTTATAAATAAAGACGTAATAAATGAAACATTTAACATAACTATCAACATAATTCTAAGTTCAGATGCAATTTGTTAGGTGACGTACGAGGCACGGTGTTTCCGCAAGCTACGAATAGGTAAGTTAGTATCAATAGCTCGGCCTTTTGCATCAACGTGATGAACGAGCTTTATTTCAAGTATTTTGCTTTAAAAATAGCAAACAAAGGACAAAGTCTCTTTACAATTTTATTGACGTTGAAAAATTTACAGCATTTATTCATAAAAAAAATATTTGTACCTACTGTGGCATTAATGAAACCCATTTATTTAAATTTTAAAACAAGTATAAGCACGTCAATATACATAGGTGAATTTCTAAGTAGGAGCCCAGACTGGATTGGTACCCGGTTGATAGCAATAGGCTCGTCCCCTATTACATGGGACTTAAACATAACTGGCGAAATGTGGGTGTACTATAGGTCCATCCCGTACACCTCCGCCGAACCTTTCGGGGAAAACAGTCGCGATGATATTATATGTTTTTTTATCCAAAACCTTTTAAAATTTATCCAAGCAACTTTTGACTCCACTAAGCTGGCTCCAAGTATAATTTATTTATTCATACACGTATGACTGAATGAACAAATTAAACATTATACGAGCTCAATCAGCCGCAAGTCAATAGTCTCCAACGGTAATGTTAATGACATAATGTGCGCTAATCTCAAGGTAATAGTGTTACGAGATACGACACGGTAACGAGATGTTGAACAGCTGATTATATTACTATCGGAGATGTTATCAAAGATGATTGTAAGCAACTTTGACAGCTTGGAATACGAAACAGACAGAACAGAACTCTCACTCTGGAATCATGGAAAAGCTACTTCTACTGCAGTTGAAGATTGAATGAAAAAAGAGAAAAAGAAAGAAAAATTATTTATTCTGCACAAACAAGACGCACTTTTCAGAAACAAGACATAAAATACACACACTAATACAAAGTAGCCAAAAGCATCGTATTCTGGAAAGAGTTACAAGAAAAATTAAGCCGTGCGACGCATCTGTACAAGAACTGGTCGTTGCTCAGCAAAATGCTGTGACTTGGGACGAACATATCGTCAAAAGCGCTGATTTTCAGTAACTACCTCTCGAGTGACGTAATGACGTCCACCTGTGTGATATAGTAATTCAGGTAAGTACCCTTTTACAAAATAAAGTGTGTTTCTAACTACACATAAATAAATAAAAAATATTATAACGCGAACTTTTGTCTAACTGCTTCCACCATAATCAGCTCGGCCAATAAAGGCAAGTCGAAGCTTCTAGAACATTCTACAAGCTTCCTGTAAAACAGACACTAATGACAAAAACAACGCGCGTCGTCTGTTTTTCAGGAAACTTCAAAGCCTGTCTGATGCAAAATATACGAATTTCAGATACAAAAAAGTAAAGAAATGCAATTTGTTTAAATCTTTTGTAATTTTGCATAAAATGGTACTTCTGATGCTTTACTTTATTGAAGATCATAATCTATGTTAATTATGAATACAATGTCAATTTGAATACATAATTATGTCATTCATTTAAATCTTATTCGCTTGATTATTTTTAAATGTTAGGCTTTAATGTTGTCTCAGAGATTGTAGTATTTTATGTATCAGACATTGATGCGACTGAAGGTAATACATTAAAGTTATTGGTTTAGTAATTTTATTAATTCCATTTTGCGGTTGTAAATCTTGTTTCTAATCGCAACCTTCAACTATGTATAATATTTTCGATTATTAGTATCCGTTCCAATGACATTTATAAATAAGTGGAAGATTACTATTCTAAGTTATTTTTTTATTTTTTACACATTGTTAAACATATAAAACCACATTCAATTGAAAATACATTCTGTTTATTTCATCGCTTGGGGAAAGCCTATGTGCAGTGTTGGACGACCTTCGGTTGAAATAATGATGATGAATGGAGAGGTACCTATCCTGAAAATTCTGAAACTTGTTAGATTAAATCAAATCAAATCATTTATTTTTTGCCGACATGGGTAGGGGTAAAGATGTTATACATGTTTTGATAATGTTCTCCATGCTCTGCCGTCACTTGGACATGCAAAATTGTACACATAAATTAACAATCTACTATCAAAATACCATGCTGAATAACATATTTTTTTTTTTTAATGAAAATAGTTTTAACCATTTTATTTTATTTTATTAAAGTGTTAGATTCAGGACTAGTCTTACTGTTCACATGGATTATATGGCTGAAAATTACAGTTTTAAAGGCACCATGCTCATTTTCTGAGCTAAAGAGTACGGTAAACTTACCAATAATAATTTATTGCAATATTCTATGTATCCATAAGTTGCATTAAATCTGAAACAAGTTAGGTAACTTACAACTCATTAGCTCATACGCAGAACGCAGTTAACGAAAGGTTAGCCGATTCCTTTGAACACGTGTCAAATATTTTAGTGGTGAGGAATCTGTAGCTAATGTTAACTTTTAATGGTCGAACTTACGGTTTTGTTTGCGAATATTTCGTAATTTTCATATTGACAAATGTCATGAGGCTCACGATTAACAGATTAACCCACGTATAGTTCATCATCACCTTTTTTTTTTTTTTTTGGGTGGGAAATCATCAACTGACCTCTCCCGCTCTGGGCGGAGCGGAAGGGCGTGTCAGACTCTTACTGACTAAAACCCACCCGTGTTCCTTCAGTTGCCTGTGCGCCAGGGCCACGGTAACTCTTTCGAACAATCCGCGACCCCGGCAGGCATCGGTCCTATCGGACCCCGTCAATGGTGCTGACATCTCTTTGAGGCGCGCGTGGAACACGACGCGCCGTCGACCCGGGCCTGGTCCTTACCGGACGGCGAACTGCCCATTGCTCGCCGTCCGCAAGCCCGCGCCTACCTCTCCCTCCCTCCCCTGCCTCTCCCTCTCGCGGAGGCGGCGGAGCGCGAGAGGGAGAGGCAATCTCTACGCCCTCGCGCCCCTAGCCGCCGCAGGAGGAGGAGACACCCTGGGCGTCGGGAGTCGATTGCCGACTCCCGGCCACCGTCATCACCTGCCAAGCCTTTTCCCAACTAAGTTGGGCCGGCTCCCATTTTAACCGGATGCAGCTGCATACCAATATTTTACATGGAGCGACTGCCTATCTGACCTTTACAACCCAGTTACTGGGTAACACGATACCCTTGACTGGTTACTATACCAACCAAGACTGGTTGTCACACTTTCGGGCTTTTAACTACCCGTAACGACTATCAATGATCTAGAAATAACAGTCGGGACCACCGTGCATCGGCTTAACATGCTTTCCGAGGCACGGAGGGGTCTCGCTATGTAATGGATGGTCACCCATTCACGGACCGACCTCGGCAAGCGTTAGACCCGTGCGGCTGTAATTATTTAGCCACGAGCTCCCCTAAACCATGTTTACGTTATTTATTTTTTATTTATTTATTTGGTACATCAACAGCAGTATATACAAAAAATTAAAACAGAACAATAACATAATAAAAGTACTGGTATGTACGCCTATTACAGGTATACACAGCATTCACCACAAAACAACATCGTAATTAACAAAAAATATACTTATAAAAACATAAATTACAATTAGAAATTAAAAAGAGAAATTAAAATTCAAAATAAGTGAACACAAAATGTTACCACGAGAGGTGGAAGGTAAAAGGGTATGAGTGTGAGTGATATCTAAGAATATTCAGTGTATGCACTACCGTACCTCAGAGGCTGATCTTCTAAACTTATTATGTGATACACCGTGTAAGTCGGTTTCTGACGATTTACAGAAACTGTCGAAATTTCTGCATATTCGGAGCAAGGGAGCAGACCCAAGATTGGATTTGTGGAAAGGGATATGAAACAGCCTGGTGATGGAATATCTGGGAGGTTCTGAAGGGACTGAATATTGGATACGCTCAACAAGATCGCTACATTTTACAAATCCGTTTGCAACTTTGTAGAGGAAAATTAAATCACGCGAACTGCGGCGGTCTCGCAATGTCTTTATATAATAACCCACGTATACCAATTGAAAACCCCAATTGTAAAGTATAAGTGCTGCTCATACGGACAGCGATGGCTAATTTTCCTGGATATAAAGGCTAGATGTTTAGTAAATGCTATTTATATTCTCTCAACTCTTTGCTAATGAACTGCACAGAACGGATTCCAGGCAACACTGGTATATTCCAACCGACTTCGCACCAGGGTATTGAACAAGACTATTCTGGTCTTTGTAGGTTGGAAGCCCCGGGTGTTCCGTTTTACAAAACCCAGCATCTATGCCGACTTCTTAACAATGTCGTTGATGTGTGACTTGAAACTTAGTTCATCGTCGACCAGAACTCCTAGATCCCGTATTTCACATACCTTAGACGATGTGGTGTTGCAGTGTGTTAGGTAGTAGAAAAGGATTACTTTTTTTTAGAGAAACGAATAAAGAAACATTTTTGCGTAGTTAAGGTCATATTGTTAGCTATGCACCAGTTTTCAATATTTGTTAAGTCGCTTTGGACGAACGTAGTATCTGCAGACCCCGTGATCTTCCTATAAATTTTTAAGTCATCAGCAAACAAAAAAGCTTGACAATGCTTAATTTGACTTGTGATGTCATTTACAAATAACAAAAACAAAACTGGGCCGAGATGAGAGCCCTGTGAGACTCCAGAACGCACATAAAATTCGTAGGAAACATAGCTGTTGACCGCAACGGACCTAGAGCGATTTATGAGATAAGACGCAAACCACCTCAGCAGCGATCCGTGGACACCACTAAGTTCGATTTTTGCTACCATAAGTGGATGGCTCACCTTGTCGAATGCGCTGCTGAAGTCCGTGTATATTGCGCTTCAGATTGTCAGATAAATATCGGACTAGATTGGTCTCGGTAGATCGCTCAACTCGGAACTCGTGTTGGCAGTCGGAAAGCTTAGTATCTAAGTAATTGGTAATAATGGGGTAAACGAGACATCCAAAGATCTTAGAAAAACAGGATAGGTTGGAAATCGGCCTGTAGTTTTTGATGTAGCTGAAGTCATCTTTTTTGTGCACAGGCACGATACGGCCTTTTTATTCATTGGGAAATACTCCCGACTCTAAGGACCGATTAAATAAGAGAGACAGTGGCCCTGCAAGCGCTCTCTCACGTGATTTCACAAAAACTGGTGGAGTAGAATCAGGACCCTTGGTGTTATCTATTTATTTTTATTTTAGTTAGAACTTCTTGTGATGTAAATTGTATATTAATGATCACTTCAATTGATTCTTGGACATCTGCTGTTGCACTGCTATTTAAGTCGGTAAAAATCGAAGTAAAATCAAAAGCAAAGAGATTTGCAATATCAGTTCCATTGTTAGCTACTACATCATGCATTTTCATTATGGCTGGAACCGCTGATTTAGTATTTCGTTTTTTTTTAATGTAGCGCCAAAATGCTTTAAAATCGTTTGTTATTTATTTATTAAAACTTTATGCACAAGTAAAAAAATAAAACTGTACAAAGGCGGACTTAATGCCTGAGACATTTTCTACCAGTCAACCTTAGGGTGATGCAGAGACAAAACATGGCAGGTGCAACATAAGGGATAGATAACATACATCTTACGAAAATAAACTTAGTCAAGAGAAATAACGATAGGAAGAGGAGAAAACGAATCCAGCAAATCAGCGCTGGGATGATTCTGCCAACTTCTTACGAATATGTTCACGTGCCTTCACTTTAAAAGATAACCGACTGGTTGCCGTCCTGATGTTCAGAGGAAGCGCATTCCAAAGAAAGACCGCCTGGACAAAGAAAGAAGAGGGAATGAAACCAGAGCGGGGGGAAGGACATCGTAGAAGACGATTGTTGATGGAACGAAGATTTTTACTATGCGCGGAGCATGTGATGAACATGTGAAGTGAGGTAAGAAGGAGAAGTAGGTTTGTCGAGAATAGAAAACAACATAGACAGAGCTCAACTCTCTGCGCTGACGAATGGGTAACCATTTCAAAAGCAACCGGTGCGCGGACACATGATCGTACTTACGAAGATTAAAAACGAATCGAATACAGTTATTTAGAAGGCGGTCAAGTTTATTCAGGAGATCAGCATTCAGGTCATAGTAACACACATCACCATAGTCAATTATGGGAAAGATTAGGGACTTTACAAGCATTGCCTTTATGTATGATGGGAGAAGGTTTTTCAACCGATAGAGCGACCGCAACGTACCGGTGACTTTTTTACTAAGAGTCGTGACCTGCTTTCGCCAGTCAAGACAAGTCTCGACATGTAGACCAAGATCCTTAACATCGGAGCTAAACGGGATGACTGCGTTGTCGAACATTACAGGTGTCGTTGTCGTACATTATTTTAGTCTCAATATGGTGTTTGTAATCTTTGTAATTTTGGTTGATCATTGTATGACAACGGCTTCTAAGTAAGTCGTAGCTCAACTTGTCTCAAAGATTATTGTATTTACGAAATTTACTACGATGCTTTTCTTTTTAAATAGTATTTTTATGAGCGCTTTACTAAACCAGGAAGGATATTTTGAATTTTTGTAACTGTGTTTCGGTATGTGCTGGATGATCAATTGTTTTAATTTTGTATAGAGTATAAGTACTAGGTCATTAATATCGTCGGAGTGTGAAAATTCTAGATGCTAGTCAATAGATTGTAGGTCTGACATGATTTTTGCATAATTACATTTGTAGAAATTAGGGCGAATGTTATTCTTTGAGCGTAAACATTTTGTTTTTCCCTGTGATATTGAAATAAGCAGTGCAGTGCGTTTAGGATCAAGTCTAGTAAGGTAAGGGAAGCATTAAGATTGTGTATATTGCTTATAACTAAGTCCAGTGTTCTATCGTCAATGTTGCAAACGTAGTTAAATTGAAAAAGATTGTTAATTCCTAAAAAGTCAACAAACATAATATCCCCTAAAGTGTTGTTATAGTTATTAGGAATATAATGGTTTTGTCCATTCATAGATGACCATTTAATAAATCCGAGATTAAAATCTCCAAAGATAAGAACATCTTCAATGTTGTTTAAAACATTACTGACATTATTCAGAAAATTCGATAATGAGTCTGCTTTTATTGGAGGAGTTAAATACGAGACACAAATAGCTATACTTTTTACAATGCTATAAAATTTTATTCATAGTCATAGTCATAGTCATTTATTCATGAACAATTATTTGTATCTGAATTTACACATTTTAAATAATAATAATAATCATAAGTACAGATGCAAAAATTAAAAATAAAATTATAAATTCATTAAACAAGGTAAATAAAAATAAAAAATTACAAAAAGAATCAATAATTCAAAAAACGCTAAATTGAGTGCACAAAAAATATATCATTAATAATAAAATAGATTCAAAATAATTAATTACACGTCATAGAATTTAAAGTAATTAAAACACATACAATGACAATAAATACAAATTACATTAAAGATGTCATGAAATAATAAATTAATAACAAAAGAATAAATTACACGTCTTAGAATTAAAAATAAATAACACAAAATACATGTCTTTATACCTATAAAAATTACCATTACGATGTCAAGATCAATACAAACAATACATATATACAGACATGGCATGCAATATTATAAATCTTCTACGGCATATAGACACTTACTCAATAGGAATTTTTTTAATTTTAATTTGTAAGAGCCATTATAAACTAATCTTTTTATGTCTAAAGGCAACTTATTAAATAATTTAACAGATTGATAACGTGGACTATGCTGAACAATTTTGAGGTTATGATTGGTCATATTATTTTTTAAATCCAGTCTACGGGTGGCTTCCCTTATCAGCCGCTCTTCCCCTGTTTCGTATTCATGCATGTTTTTAGCCATATTAACTAGAAGTACATGCACATATATACCAGGTACTGTAAGTATGCCTAAGTTTGCAAAATGTTGACGACAACTTTCTCTTTGAGAGATGCGGATCATAGTACGAATAGCGCGTTTTTGTAGTATGAAAGCCCTTTTGCAGTTATAATCATAGCTGTTTCCCCAAAGAAGTATACTATATCTAATTCTGGACTCCACTAATGCAAAATATACCATTTTCAGCTGTTCTATACTAATTTCATTCCTCAGGGCTCTCAGAGCATAACACGCAGAAGATACTGATGCATCAATTGCCTTCAACTCTGATTTCCAATTTAAGAGTTGGTCTATATGAATACCTAAAAATTTTACTTCTTTAGCGACTTCAATTTCGTCTTCATTCAAGCTTACGTTTAAAATATCGTTGTTCCGTGATGTTGTTTTAAATAGCATTACTTGAGTTTTGTTACTATTAATTAATAATTTATTTGCTGTGAACCACTTATGAAACGCTTCCAATGTAGCATTTACTATACTAGTTAATTCCACCATGTCATTAGCAGCCACTATCGCATTTGTGTCATCCGCGAAAATCACAATTCCAATGTCCGGTAAAATAAAATTTAAATAATTGATTAAGTCGTTTATGAATAATAAAAATAAAATAGGTCCTAAAATAGATCCCTGTGGAACGCCCGTTGATATGCTAACAATTTTAGATTTAATGCTTTTTTTGTGAGTTTTCTGTGTCTTGCCTATCTCAACAAACATCTTCCTGTTTTTTAAATAGGATGAAAAAAGCTGGAGACTTTTACCTCTTACTCCGTAATGACTCATTTTAGTAAGAAGCAACTCATGGTCAATGGTGTCAAAAGCAGAGCTCAAATCCAGGAAAATCCCTGCAACTCTCATTTTTTTATTAATCTTAGTTATTACGTCATCCAGTAAAGTATATATGGCGTCAGAAGTGCCAACACCCTTTTGATACCCAAACTGTCTCTTGTTTAATACATTATTTATTCGCAAGTGAACTAAGAGTTGTTTTTTAAGGATCTTTTCAAATATTTTAGACAGTACTGGTAATAGAGAGATAGGTCTATAATTCTTAGGATCTGTCCTACTGCCCTTCTTATAGATTGGTATTACTTTAGCAATTTTTAATTGTTCCGGGAAAATAGCTTCGTCTATACATTTGTTAAAGAAATCGGATAGAGGTTTAGCCAGTATTGTAATATGGTCCTTGATCAGACAAATCGGAATTTCGTCATTACCACAAGACTGTTTGCTCTCCATGCTCTTAACAAGATTAAATACCTCATTTGGAGTAGTAGGAGAAATGCACATTGTACTACTTACATCTTGTGTATACTGTTTTAGAAAAGCCGCAGCAACGTCTCCGTCCTTAACAGTTGAAGCACTTTTATAATTAAATTGTTCGACTAATATGTTACAAATCTCCTCGGGATCCCCTATAATTCTTTCATCAACCTTAAGTTTTAGTTCCGGCTGAAAGACTTTCTCCCTATTAGTGCATTTATTTACCACCTTCCAAATTTCTTTACTTATGTTTTTAGATCTATTTATCTGTGTCATTATTGCTTGCTTTTTAGCATTGGAAACAATTTTTCTATATAGCCTTACATACATGATCTTATATTTTAGAATACTGGGCTCAAGGTCATTACCATTACGTGCACATAAAAAACGTTTCATTTTGCTAGATGTGCGTATTCCTTTAGTGATCCACTTTAGTTGGGATTTATTTGTTAGGATTTATTTATTTTGACAGACCCAAAGTTTTGTCTTCGTTAAAATAAAATTTAAACCATAGGACGGGGTCTATTGTTGTCCGGATTTAGTTTGGCAACTCATGTAGCGTGAAGAATATCACCAACATCAAGTTGTTCTCCTAATGTTTTTACTAGGTGTATTACAGTGGTGATAACGTTTTCCGCCTTCTATTCCGGGATCCTATTGATTTCACCATTGTTCGTGCGAAGACTCTGCTCTACCAGTGTCAGTCTCATTACGTGGTCTGTGGATGTTGTTGATAGACGTTCGTTCTCAGCTTGTATTTTTTTAAATAATAATATCTTTTACCTCCAGACAGGATTTAAGAGTTTAAAATTGTGCGTTACAGAAATTAATTATGACTTTGAAGCCTGATATTTGTTCCGACATTTGTTTAAGCTGCTCTGTTACTAATGTTTTAATTTTAGTTTCAAGGAAGCAATTTAGTTCCTGTTTAATGATGGTCCGTAGATATAATATATACATATATTTTTTCTTCTAAGTCAAGAGTTTGTACCAAGCTACCAGTAGACACATTATAGATGTTCGACTTTTTCTCATGGTTATGTTGCAGATTCCTCTGTGAGAGGAACCTTCGAAAACGCTGGTATTCATAAAATCGATGGATGAGATAGTCGTATCAAGGTAGAAGTATTAACTCTAGTCAATTTGCTGCGACAATTCATGCAAGTCCAGAAAGATTTGTTGGTAGGCATCATTGCTTGGAAGCTTTTCTCAGTGACATTTGCACAAAGCAGGTGGTACTTGGATTTACATTTGCAGCACTTTAGAAAACCCTTATTTGGGAGTGTTTTCAGGGCAACTTGAGCAACTATGACCATTCGGCGCAATGTTAGTAATAATGCGCTAAGCAATTTGTTTACAATTCTGTTTACCGCAATCCTGGTAGCGAGCGTGATGTTTATATTTATGCGTAGGTAGAGCAGTAGAACATGCAATAATAATTCACAAACGGTGAATAGCGCACCTGTGCCTGCACCTGCGTCCCGCACGTGCGTGTGCTGCGCCTGTGTGCGTAGCAGCGAGCCGGCCACGGGTAGTCGTAGGTGCTTCTGCGAACTTTTTTGCTAATTACTCACGAACTCCGTCGAGTTATAAGCTGCTGTAAGAAACTATGGATATTCCTTTTTCACAGCTACACATTGGTATAACTCACTAGTAAAACACAGACGTTTTCACATTAATATGATAAAAATTAACGGAGCAAAAAAAAATACGTGTTGTCTTTGCAACGAGTACATGCAATACTTCAAAGTCACTAAAATTTAAGACGATGTTTTGTTTTTTCTTTTCTCCACCCTGGCAATCTGTCCTAGAACAATAAACCACTGTGTTGTCCAACTCCTAGTCTGGTTAGTTTTATTTTATTTGTTATTATGAGATAGCTTTCATTGGTGTGGCGTAGCTCTCTTCTCTCTATACGAATTTGTCGCTAAGACCGGGGATGTCACATCTCTTCAGCCTCGTGTTCTGTTGTCCTCCTACTCCAATCAGTGCTAATGTTAGCTCATTTGTGTGTTGTGCAAGTCGTTTCTGATATCAAGCTATGCTGACTTATTTCTTGCTTTACTGTTCGTATATTGAGGTCTAGGTACATGTTTTTGTTGCTTATATTTTGGAGTATATTGAACATGTTTCTTTAATGCTTTGCTCTGAGATTGCTATTGCTTGCTGTGCCCCATAGTTGAATGTCATATATCCAGATTGGCTTAATGGTGGTTTTGTAAACCATTATTTTGCTCTCGTTGCTTAGGTGGGTGCAGTGGCGACCTGTTAGCCAACACACAGGGTCAAATGAAATTAGCTAGCGAAACTCCGCAGACGTGATGGGTATCGATATCTAAACATGATAAAACCAAAAATTACTTAATTTGATGTTTTTCTTGTGGGGTCATCGACCGCAGTTAGTTTTCATCATCATCATTTAAGCCCGGAATCACCCACTCCTGAGTATTCACTAGAAATATCAGTTAGGGTGCTCTTTAATTCTGTTTAATAGGATTTTTTCAACTAGTTTACCGATTACTGGCAAGAGGCTTATAGGTATAAACGAGGTCCTTTCCTATGATGGTTTGCTAGGTTTAAGCACCGTTACGACTTGAGCAATTTACTATTGTCCTGGGAAGTGTTCGAGCCTAATGCAGGCATTGATGATCTTGACTAGGCTCATGATTTCCTTATGTGGTAGATGTTTCAAGAGGCTTGCGTCGACAAAATCGAAACGTGGTGCCTTTTGGCTTTCTCGAAATTTCTTATTACTCTCAAAATCTCTTTAGGATATACGCTTTTTAGCGGTAGACACATTTGCAGAGGTGAATTAAGGTACTCTTTATTTCTGTTTTGTGTTCCTGGTCAGACTCCGAGAATAGTTGAAAGACAGAGCTTAAATGATCAGCGCAGGTATTGGCTTTCTCCTTATCTGATCTTGCCCGCCCTCCTATGTTATCTCTAATAGAAGTTATTTGAGATTTAGGTTTCTTTAAGGATTTGTTTGCTTTCCACAGCGAATAATTCGTATCTATCGTTGGTGATAGTGTTGACAGTTTGTTCTGGAGGTTGTTGTTAGTTAACATTTCTATGAGGCTCTTTAATTCTTTTGAACATTTATTAATTAGAGTTTTGTCTCTCGGGTAACTAATGGTATGCCAAGTTTTTCTAAATCTTTATTTTCTTTTATTTTGTCTTTGATGGTCTTAGGGTAAATATTTTGTTTCAGGAAGAATCCTTTGCTTTCAGGTGTTGCTTTGTTGGCGGCTCTCTGAATGATAATGTTTAAGTTCTCGACGGCGTTTTCTAGGTCTTTGACCGTTAAGGTATTTTATGTAACTTTACTTCTGTGGAATTGACGCTTTGGTATATTTTCCAGTTTGTGTTTTTCATATGGTATATTCGTGTGCTGGGGGACTCAGTTAGTTACCGTTGTAATGATGTTGAGGATAACTGGGGGTGATCCGAGCTTAATTCGACACATGATTCCATTTTCGTGAAGTTCCTGTCAACTTAAATCAGGAATCGCTAAACTCGTTTAGTGCTAAACGTGTTTAGTGATTGGCGGTGCAAGTGGGCTTAACTTAAGTTACGTTTTAGTATTCGTCGGTAAGAGACCACCCGTAACGCTTTTGTGTATTATCATAACATACATAATCAGCGAATAGCAGTAAATTAAAATTGTTAATGGAGACAGCCAATTATTTCTCTGCAGCATTTTTGTGACAGTTATGAATCCTGTGGAAATAATAACAAGCCTTTTAGACATAGAATTCCAAAGCCCTTCCACCCAATATCACACCCAGAGGAAGGATTTTTGTTTACAAAGGTATTGTGAGAAACCTTTGCACATCGGCGGATTATCAGTCACAGAGAAACCATTCAACACATTTTATTGGTACGTCAAATTAAAAATTAATCTTTCCGAAGAAGAAGTACTCAGGCACATTATTTTGAAGCAGAAACCACATAAAATCATAATTTCCCATAAACACCGTACACACACGACCATCGTACAATTTACGGTCAGCGACAAAAGCTATTAAGCTAAATATTTAATTAAAATCGAAATAGAAGTAAAATTAAAAGTCTACTTATTCATTATTAGCTATTATAAAAAATGTTAAAATACAATGTAACCAATAATTTTATGTCAATTTAGATAATCAAATCAAATCATATCAAATATATTTATTTCGGACTCAAAAATTACATCCATAGGTGTTACAAAACAATAATTTTACAATTATCGAACCTGCTCACAAAATTTTACGAGACTGTTAGAAATGCGACCTGCGGGGTAATTACGTAACACACTAACAGTAAGAATGGGTTTCATTTTGACAGTTCAACAACATTCATTGCGTTATTTATGTTTTTGAGCAGATAATTTTTTCCATCATATGAAGCAATGGATTAGCAATAGGCTTCAAAATGATTCAGATTGTGATAGATAGTGTGTTACGTAATTAGGGTGCTGTAGAGGAGAACAGCCGGACATCCGGACATAAAATCACAAAAATCACAAAAAATACAAATAAAAATAAAAGTCTTGGGCAAATTAGATCAAAATAATAACATAATATATTAATAAAAACAGCAAATCTCACGTCAGCCATTAACATGCCCTGGCTATATGCCTACTGCAACATTTCCCCATATAAGGGCAGTCCAATCGTCCAGTAATCATCACTAGGACAGCATTGGAGCTGACCCGCACCCTGCGCACCAAGGACGTGCACCGCTTGCGCATTGTGGTGTGAAAACAGTCGGTGCGCGCTTCCGCAAACATGCCCGAGGCACTGCAGAAACGGGGCAGCCCCAATACCGCCCTGAACGCGTTGTTGTACTGGACGCGGAGGGCACTGTAACTCGCCTGTGTATAGCTAGCCCACAGGCTACACGTGTACAAAGAAGTGCAGTATGCTTTAAAAAGTGATATCTTAACTTGGTCAGAGCAGCGTGCAAACCTGCGTGCCAACATATTTGCTCTTATTGACAAAGCCCTCCGCTCCCTTTCGATGTCAGCATGATCCCTGAGGCCAGCCGTGACCAAATGCCCCAAGTATTTAAATTGTTTCACCCAGTCTAGGGGAACACTATTGAGACAAACTGGTGGTACACTTTCCGGGCATTTAGCACTACTCGTCTCAAAGACCATGCACTGGCTTTTGGTCACATTATATTTAAGGCCGTGCCCACTCGCGTACTCTTCACAGATTAGCATTAGCTTCCTCAAGCCACAGACCGAAGCGCTCAGCAGCACCATGTCGTCAGCATAACTAAGGTTATTGACGCAAACATCATCAACATGGCAGCCGACACGAGCACTGCTGAGCGCAACGATCAGTGCGCCCATGTAAAGGTTGAAAAGGGTTGGGGAGGTCAAACCGCCTTGCCTCACGCCGCACTCCAACTTATATGGCTCCGACATAGCCCCCGCCCATCTTACGCTGTTGACCTGGTGAGTATACCAATATTTAAAGATTCTTATAAGTTCATGTGGTAAATTAATGTCCTCCAGTTTTTTCCATAGAACATCGTACGCAACCAGGTCAATAGCCCTGGACAGGTCGAGGAAACACGCGTACACGGGTGTTTTACGATCCACGTAGTATCTGACGGTATGCTTAAGACACAGTATCGCACTCTCTGTAGACAGTTGTGGTCTAAATCCAAACTGATTATCATGCAACGCTACGACTTTGTTTAACTGTGTATTAAGCAGACCGTCAAAAACTTTAGCTACGATTGTGGCTAGTGAAATAGGCCGATAGTTACTTTTATCTGCAAGGTCGCCGGTTTTATTTTTCACTATAGGCACTACCACAGTCCTCATTAAATCGGATGGCAGGTAAGAGTGGCTCATAATGTTTCAGTACTTAGAAGTTAGTGTTAATCGACTTTTGTCGCTGAGCGTACCTATGTCTGCACCCTAATCGCGTAATCACAATCTGAATCATTTTGAAGGATATTGCTAATCCATTGCTTCTTATATTCGAAAAATTTGTCCGCTCAACAACGTAAATAACGCAATGAATATTGTTGAACTGTCAAAATGAAAGCCATTCCTACTGTTAGTGTGTTACGCAATTACCCTGCTGGTTCAGGCTAACGGGTTTCACGAATGATCTACCGACAATGGCCGGCCTTATGTAACGGTGCGCAATTAGGTATACAGGTTGTCTACTGATTAGTCTACAGTGACTCATGTCATAATGTCAGCTCTACGAGGAAGTCCAGCGGTACAATACAGTTTTTTGGTTTAACTATCAAGATTGTACCAACATAGTGTCCAATCGTATGTCTGACTACATAAAAGAGAGAGGTTAAAACATTTCAAAGCTGCATTTTTTCTATTATCAACCCGTATACTCGTATCATCTTGCTTTCGATTCTATGTTAATGAATTTAGTCGAGAAATTCTGAAACAAAAGCGTGAGTTCGGCCAGTACTAACATGCCATATATTCCATGTAGGGACTATAATTATGTACCTACTAACAACTCGGACAAGAACCTCAATTACCAATTAAAATCAAACCTCCCAGGCACCTACTTATATTTAACTATAAGATCTATAACAAATAATATAGAGTTGCGCTTGCGCACAGTATCGTGAAAGCTTGACATTTGCACTTGACTCATCCCAAATGCCACAGCCGTTTCGACAATCAGGTGTCGCAAACACTAACTAGTAATGACACGCGTTCTACATAGTTGATAGTTCGCGCTGTGATAGATCACATCACGATTATTATATATAATTGTGTAGGAAGAGTTATTGTATAAAATGTCGACTGTTATTACGAATTGCAAACGGGTTTGCAATCCTGGATTTCATTACGGTGGTCAGAAAAATTATATTAAACTAATTATATAGGGTAGCAGGACATCGACGCTTAACCTGTTACCATGGATCCAGTACATGATTCTGAATCCCCTGCGTTGAAATTTTTTCGTCGGTTATCAAAAAGTAAAAATTGCTGATCAATACATTTTGACCGCGTAGGTATTGCACTTTTCTATGAAACAGCAGATTTTTTTTTGATAACCGACGAGAAATTTCTACGCTGGTTTGTTTAGAATCATGTGCTGAATCGAACTCAAACTCAAACTTTTGAATTTTCAAAGAGTCGGTCAGTTAGTCAGAAAGTTGAAGCTAGTTGCCCATTCAAAAACGTAGATCTTATGATATAAGATTATGATAGAATTCTTGGTTACAGTTTGCGCGTCGAGGTTCCTGTCACCCTGTATATAAATATTAATGCAAAGCTCTTCGTTGATAAGCGCATCACTTGAGAATGGTTCAACCGATTTAAAATGTTAGTAATAGTCCGAATAAGGTTTATAGGGAAAGAAAAATTAGAAAACTTTCCCGGAAAATTGGAAAAATGGGAAACAAACTGAAAGTCCTTTTTTTCTTTGGGATTTTTTATGAAGTATTATTTGGACAGGACAACATCTGTCGGGTCAGCTAGTAATATATCTAGGTACTTAATATATTTATAAATATAGGATAATTTGTATTGAATAATATTTTTGTAGTGACAAGAGCTATAACCGACGAAAAATGTCTATGCTAGGGGTCTAGAATCATGTGCTGAATTCGTGGTTACAATACGATTCGAATCTGTGTAGTGATAAGCGCCGAAAAGGCAGAGTATGCCAAAAATAACCTTCCAGTTCTGCAAACTCGCGTAATTTCTTCTTCTTTCTCGGACCATACCTGTATAATAAGCTAAATAACATTATAAATATATATCCTCAAACTAAACACAAATGTAAAATTTCAGTCACTACTTATTTGAAAACTCTTGACTATCAGGGAACTGAGAATTTGTTGATCCCTCTCAGATAGACTATCTCTACCTACTACTGATCCCCTTTGCTGCTTCTTCATACCATCCAACCATACTCGCACCACACTCACACAAGCAAGCAACCTCTGACATTCACTCTTGCATCCCTCTTATACACTTTCTCTAGTTACTAACTCACAGTCTAGTAACTTTTTATTTTTTGTTGTTTGTTTCTCAATTCAATCTTAGTTACGTATTACTGCATTGCTGTAATGGTCCAAATCACAGGCATCTAGCCGCGGGAGGGCCCTGGTGACCTGTAATACCGTTTTTATATAAACTTACTTCAGACACCAGTCTCTCACAAAGTTAGCTCCTTGTTCGTGCACTATTCTCGAATATTAGCAGTAAGTACATAACTTGTGTAGAGAAAATAAACGTTTTTTTAATATTATTATGGTTACAGTTTGCGCGTCGATGTTCCTGCCACCCTGTATGCCTATGTAGGTATAGGTGCAGCTCTGCCTAACCCTTTGGGGAATATAGACATGTCATTATGTTATTTTTGTGCGTAAGAGTTGGAATAAAAGCCACATCCCCACGGTTTCACTTTGAAAGTGTCCTCTAGTCCAATTTTTTAAAGAAAGAAAGAAAAATTTTTATTGTGACTCGCACAGGAAGATCACAAACTAAACTAAATACACTTATAAATGATAAATGATTTTATTTCTGTAAGTAAGTTAAACACTTTTACACGTCCATCATATTTTAAAAACTAGATGTCGGCGTTTCCTATCTAACTACTCTGAGAAGAAACGCTAAAACCATGGTCTAAAAAAACAAGGTCTGGCATTCCGGGAGTGACACATGCTTACGTCACTATCCAGTTGCCACTTTATTGCAACAAACACGAATTATGGAAACATTTCCAGTCACCATTCTGTTAAAATATATATATAAAGCATTTAAATTGTCGTTTCGTTTTCCTAATCAAACGAAATAATTAAATTTAAACATCTACCAACATAATTATTAGTTAAAACCTCATTGCTTTATCGGATTCGCACAGGTAATAAAGGCGATTTGGGAGTTATTATTACACACTACTGGTAACAAAACGGTGATGACGCAGGCTTGTGTCTCCCACGTGACCACTATGTCTCGGAATGCTATACCTGGTATATTATTATAACCATGACCGAAACTAACTCAGAGGTCACATTCTTTTTTAAAGTCCAGACATAATCTTAGTCAGATCATGCGAAGACCATGTAGATTTGTGTCTGAAATGATATTTTGAAGAAAACCACACAGATTGAGTGGACCTGACCAATCAGTGCACGCATTTGTCAGTAATCGTGCAGCTCAACTCAGAACTTAAGAAGCTCAACGATTCGACGAACAATACCAAAGACAGGACATTTGGGTAAGCCGCATAGAAACAAAATATTAAACAAAATTAAAATTAAAATAAAAACAGAAAGTCCTGGTTTAGCCTTGGCTTATAAAACTAGAAATCTAGATAACTAAACAACCGGTTATTTTAATGAGCTCTAACCCACGTTTTTGCCCCATATAGGTATATAATATATTTTATTATAATGTCAAAAAAATTTAAATTAGGTAGGTATCATCTCATTCGTCAATCTATACCCACACAATATTGGATTCAAAATATCTCTCAAAGGACATAATTTAAATATACATAATCTAAAAGCAATCGCTAAAAGGTTAATCTGGACATTATTTACATTTCCATATATATTTACTGTTATTGGTGTAGTGGATCTAGTGGCCTGGTTGCCACAAGGTCGTCGGTGCGATCCGTGCCGTGTCTTCAACCGTTTTATGGGTATGTCCATAGTTCTGATGAGATTTCTTCTGTTATGGTGTACAATAAAAAGTACTTACATATTATATCTTTTACATAGAACTTTAAAAAATATTTGACACAAGTCATGACTAACCACTAAATTTCTTCAGGATTCTTGTCTTTATGAATCTATTTCCTATAGGAACCAGTACTATAACATATATTGTAATAGAAATGCTTTAAGTATTTACAGGCAAAGAAAGAAGAATTTGAAGTCGTTAAGTCATGAACTTAAAACTATCATGCAGGTATTTTATTACTAAATGTCTCCTTTTAGATACCTTTCCTCTAGGTCGTAAAAATGAATGAGCTTTAATAAAATCACTAATTAGCACCACAGTGCTAAAAACTGCATCTTGTTGAATTGATGTCATTTCTGTTTCATTTGCATTTCTCGCACAAAATAATAGAAATTGTCAAAATTCGCACCTACTTACATATAATAATAATACTTAGATAATTCTTAACAAATCGACTACAATCGAATGATCTCCTTTCTGCACAGTTTATGTTGGAATCTGCTAAAATTTCCGCAAACGTACCGACATAACGTTTATTGATAGAACAAACTAGTTTATTAACTTAGAACACGTCAATGCAAAGTACTTCCTGCTTGAATTTTTTTACTAATCCGTAAAAATTTTGACAATTTGAATCGGTTTCAATTAATACAACAAGAGGAACTTGATATTTTTAAGTTAACATTATATTATGGATTACGCATAAATATTATACTTACTTAAAAATAATGTGAAATTAAAACAATTACTTGCCAAAAATGCAGACCAGGGACCATAATAGTCACGGGCTTGAAATTACTCAAACTTAAGAACGCAGAATGAGTCGTGAAGATGTTACTTAAGAGAGCCCTTCCCGGTCCGTCTATCGTCAACGCGAGCATGATTGCAAAGCTTGTTGTTTCATCCAACGCAATGTTTGAAAAAGAAGCAAGAGTGAGAACGCGATAACATCGAACGAAAATTGGCGCGCAAAGATTTCACAAAACTTGTTCCAGGAAATACGTGTTTTTGAAAAAGCCTCACAAGTTTTTGGAAAAAATATTTATCTTTTGGAATCTCCATTACATGTGCTAGGTTTCTATGAAGATGTTTTCTTTATTTTTACAATTTATGAGCACAACATCAACAGCCAAAGTTCAGGTAAAATTTGTGCAAAAAAGTAGATTTTTGGAGGCTTATACTGAATTTGTTTCTCCAAATTTTGATTTTTGACTTGCATAAAAACTTAGATAATGTGCACTAGATACCTTTTAGTTCAAAAATTTCAATGAAAGATGTGTTACAACGCCATAATCACGTATGAGCGTTTGTATGAAAAGTATGACGGGTTGGCCGCTCTTAAAATAGCAAACAGGAACAAGATTTATTAAGCACCTGACTGAGATGAAAACATCTAATGGACTGGCTGACCAGAATTCAATGACATTTATTCTCAATGATGAAGCAACCGCTGAACACAACGCAGCGCATAATAAGAAAAGATTTGATTCGCCTCATTACGCCTAACGGACGTACTAATTAATAATAATCAACATTTGATAGATTGCTAAAATCATCGCAGAATATACAACACAAATGCGAAGACAAAACACAGCATTTGCAAGCCTATGCCAGTGTCAAAACCATTAAACTCCATACAATTGCCTGTCTAACAAAAATAATAACATACGATTAAAATTGGCAGAGACAATGACATACTGTCACTTTCTCAGCCCATCACTAACGCCCACACTATTGAGTAACACGTATCGTTTCCATGCTACTCCACTAACATCCAACAAACTATCTTATTTCACACATAAATCCGCAAACTTAAAAATATCCAATTAAAAATTCTTCGCGCACGTCGCAATACATCATTTTAGATTCTTGATTGTCTGACGCTTAAAAAATGCCTAGTGCATACAGTATACAACCTTGCAAGCTTTCTAGTATATAGGAATACCATCAAAAATTTCTTACAACACGATTTAAAGGCTAAATCTCACTGGAATGCCGCGATTACACGGCGCGTCGCGGCATCCGACGCGTTTACCTTGACACGAACCTAATGTCACGCGTCTTCTCATAATTAGATAAAAATAAAAGTATAACTCGCTTAGATCGCGCGCTTTGTTAACACATTCGCTGGACGCGTGATATCGCGTGGTTTGTGCGTTGTCTGATGCAGCACGATATTGTTCATCAGTTATTTTGTTTAATTAACTCGGAAAACTGTTTCAAACCTTATAACAAACTTTAGAGGTGTGGTTTTTCCATTTTACCAATGATTTACAGAAGTAGATAATCGATAAAGTTTGTGTTTCCAGATAATTGGTTTGAAACTGTTTTACGTTCACATGTGCCGTAAGTGTATCTTACGTGAAAGTGTTATATGTGGAATTCCATGACACATCTTATCTCTAAACACCATTAACTCTTTTTGACTAATAATGATTTTCATATTAGTTACGCCTACTTCATTAAGTTTAATCTTTTGTTCTTCCTGATTAAATAACGTACGACAGTGTACCCGCGCACTAACCACGGATCAGCAGGGGACGTCGTCCGCGATGTGACCAGCGTGTAGACGCCCACCCGTGGCTTATGGTCATCGTTACCACACCGTAGTCCCACGTGGCTCTTAATATGGGTTTCACATCTAATTATAATGCTTTGCCAGTGATTTAGACGCTGGCTTATGTTGACTACGAATAATCTGGCGATGTAATGAACAAGATAATAATAGTATGTGGCCATTATTATTTCTCGTAGAAACGTGAGTTTGAATTTAAGTAAGATTTTCCGGTGTATTACCATGAATGTACTCTTAATTATTTACTTCAAATGATTTCCTGATACATAAATGGCTTTTCTCCAAATTACAGTTTCTAATTAGATATTCGACAAACACTAAAAATAATTGGTACACTATAAATGAAAAAAAATCTTGCATGTTTGGGACCACTTTTTCCATTTGCATTATTAACGATGCATCAAGCTGCATAATGGATTGTGTTGAAGCTTTCAACATAAATTTGATACTATAATTAATAACTTTCATTGATTTTATTAGCATAAAAGTGACAAAAGATCATGATTATGAAGGCAGTCAGTTGACAGTTAAAGTCGAGAGAGCCAAAGCCGATGCATCTGTATTAAATCATCAATTACTCAACAGCACACACGCAAATTCTTCATTTATTATGAAATATTTACGTTAAGTGTGGGCCGATATTTATATAGCCCAATTAAATCTTTATTGAGAAATGGATAAACAATGGACAGCTTAGTTTAGGTCACTGGGTTTATTGCTTAAATATTTTAAAAGCAATCTTTCGCCATTACATTTGACAAGTTGAAAGGTGACGCCGCGAGCGAAATTGTTGAAATAATACAAACAATACGTGTCATCTGCGAGTGATGTGTGATTTTAATTTTAGATTTGTAGATGACGCATAATTAACGATATGAACGCTATTAATTTATAGTTACGTAATTGAAACCAATGGCAATTTGGTAGATAGAGTTATGGAGAGGCCCTGGCTCACGGCCGCCATGCCTTGGGCCATACACTGATATTATTACGAAATAGTTACTGTTACTATTAGCCTGCATCATCCCACTGCTGGGCAAAGGCCTCTCCCCATGACTTCCAGCTCTTTCGATCCAGGGCTAAAGTGAAATAATAACGCAATAATAATTATGAAATAATATCGTTCACTAAGATCTGGGTAGTACTGTATCTACTGTCTGTCTATTAAAAACTCTGTGCTCGTAAACCTTTCACAAAACCACAGGAACTATGCATGTGTATAGCCGTGTAAGGGATCCAAGTTGGGGGCCAAAGTGGCATGCAAAAGAAATCGTGGGCAGTAGATTTTATTATAACTACCAATGCACGACAAAACCTTAAAGTCTCCTTCAAACAGGCGCGACAGGTGACGTGAATCGCACGCGACACAAAAGCGTCGCTCGTCGCGCGACAGGCGGTGCCTATGTGTCGCGTCACGTGTCGCACCTGTGTAAAGGAGCCTTAATGATATATCCAAGTACGCAGTAATTCTAATCAAACATGCAAAACAAAATGATGTCAATGTAAATAGTTTAATGTACTTATTATTCCGTTGAACGGACCGATCTTCGGAAGTATTAGAATTAAATTCCTTATTATATCTGACGTGTGCCCTTTGAACGAAGATGAGTTTGTCTCAATAGGGTTGGCGCGCTTAGCGAATTGCTGAAATTAATTATTTCATTGGGGTATCAGATTCAGATTCAGATTCATTTATTTGCTAACAATGTAGGTACAGGTATAAGATGGTACATCACTAAGAGTTTTCGCTACATTCTCCCTTACGGCATGCACAGTCACAAAAACTAAAGATACAATTTTCATAATATAAATTAACAACTAGGTAATGTATCATTCTGTTCTAATATAAATTCTCGTATAATAATTATTTGATTTACAATACATTTTTTATTGCTATATATATGTATTTATCATTTAAAAAGTATTTTATACAATAATAACATTTTTCTAATAATAATGCTGTCAGCTTAGATTTAAAGATTCGTACCTTCGATTTCGAAGGAAAGATTCGACGCTAGGCTCTTATCCTTAGGAATTTACAGAATTAAATAATATTTGGAATCTTTCTCTTCATTACTTATTGCGACTGTATCGAACAACACCTTTAGAGTCTCTCATTGGGCAGTTCAGATACTAATACTAATCTAATATATAAAAATCTTGTGTCACAGAGTTTGTTATCGAACTCCTGCGAAACGGGTTGACCGATTTTTATGATTTTTTTTGTATATATTTGGTAGATAGATCGTAAAGTATATTTCATACCGCCGCAGGTGAAACCGCGGGGTGCAGCTAGTAATAATATAATAATATTATTTAAAAAAGAGACTTATTAAGAGGTAAAATTAGTTTGTTTGTATGTGGGAGGTAATTAATCTCTGGAACTGCCGCGGCCGGTCGGATTCGAAAAAATCTTTTTGTGTTTGATAACTCAATTTTTGGGTAAGGCTACAGGCTATTTAACACCACGCTGTGACTCTTAGGAGCCGAGCAAAAAGAAAAAAGTCAGAAACAACGCTAAGCGAAAACGAAGTGATAACGCGGGCAGATGATGCGATGCGACGGGGTGGGTCGGGGGAACAAGAAATTACACGCGGATGAAATCGCAGGCAGAAGCTATAGTTTCTCAGTATAACGATTGAGGAGAAATTCCTCCCTCTGCAGCCCTCATAACATACACAGATAATTATGACAAAGATTAATATATTAACATGCCACATTTTTTCTATACAAGAAAACATGTATGTATGCGTGCCAAATCTGCGTAGGCAACATAATCCAAGACGTCCAGTGATCATAATATCGTAATACGATGGCGTTCTGTAGTTTCTGCCCACCCTTATAGGAAAAAGGCTTGTTTGTATATATGTTTTTCAAAGGTTTGTATGTATGTTTTTCATGTCGTTTCAGCCCTGCACTTTTAGCAGTCCGGGATGGGTTACATCCCACGACCCACCGCCACTCACGACGCCATTATTTTATTTGACGAGGACTCTGAATACCACGGTGATTGTTGCACGCCCATCCATTTGTCTAGGGCTCCGGGCTCGTGTGTGCCCTATCATAAGTTCATAATAATGGTCGCAGGAAAGGTTATGGATAATGCTAGTATCCGTGCGAAGACCTGAAGTTCCTTCTGTGAGACATTCTGATCTGATGTAACTTCAGAATATCCCATAGAAGTGTTATGTAAAAATTTTAAGTCCATTTCTATCTGCCTAGGCTTGCGTGTGACTAGAAATAATAAGTTATCAAATATTATTTTAGAGCACCCTATTTTAGAGCGAGAGATGGTAATGTAATTGCGTGTATAACCGGAACCAGAATATTAATTTTATTCAAAATAAAAAAAATAAAAATCACTTAAACCTATAAGGGCACTTGTGAAACGTCAGGAGATAGGTGCACGGTTCCAATTGGTCGTTTCCTATGGAGAAGATCTGTCAAAAAACTTCACGGTCACTCATTTAAAAATAATTTGACTTTTTAATGTTTTCAAATTATAGCAGTGTTAATAGGTATGGGAGGACAGTGTAGGCCTGTCAACAAGTACCAGGTACTTAACCAAATAGCAAATGGTCTACAAATCTACAGTCTACAAGGCCGACAATGTTCTAACATTCAATTTTTTTTTTTAAATCTACTTGAAAGGTAAATAAAATAATAAAAACAAAAACCTATTTAAACCAAATGACATGATTGCCATTACAACTGTAACAAATCTGAATTAAAATCCTTGATTGCCTCTACTTGTACTTAGGTACACCTAACTCAGTTATAAACAGTGTCGATGCGGTATCATTTCATGTCATGCTAGACAGGAAGGCTTAACTCAACCAAAAATATAAGCAACACGATCAAAGATCCTGATGACATCACGGTTATTCCGTGACATAAGCCTGTTATCTGTAACATCTCAGGACACACATGTGTATCTGTCAGCAGGTAGTCTGGTCCTGACCTTCAGTCTCAAACAATGCTCACGTTTCATCCTTTGTTCGAAAGGAATGAGCTGATTATGTCAGATGTACAGAATGCCTAGATCTGACGTCATCAAGTGTGTGACCTATTGGACTTGATATGTAGCCTTTAGTGTGGGAATTGTTTTTATGATTTGTTAATGTTTACTGATTGAGATGATACAGTGATGAGTCGACATTCCAATCGGGTCAGATGAAGCTATATAAACGTTACTTAGCCTTTGGCTTTATAATGCCTACCAGAACTATAAGAAACTTTAACTTCTTAGCCGTGACAATGTGCTAATCAAATCTAATAAAAAGAAAAGTAATGTTCGTAGATGATAACTATTTGGGATTATGATACATCATATAATCTACCCAAGTATCAAACACTTCCATATCATTATCTCCACAAAATGACAGTAACTCGCACGCAGAACCCTTAAGACATCAACTACAAAGGGATGCGGCACACTTTGTGCACGGCACGCGTCATGAGATCAAAGAGCAGCCGCTGATTGTCACCGTTACATACCTAACGATGCTAATACGTGTAATTGTGTGAAAGCAAATGCTGTGTACCTTAAGGTGCAGACATAATAGTTGCAAAGTTCTAAAGGATTTGAAATTATCTGATTTGGTTTCAGTAAGATCACAATAACTTGGAAGGGCAATCAACGGTGACCAATAATAAAATATTCGATAAATAAAAAACCCGGGCAATTGCGTGTCGGACCACAAACAGTGATTGGCTACCTAGTTAGGATAAATAACATATAATGCATAATATTGATTTAATCGACCGCAAATATAACTTTGTATATTTCACAGTATTTCTCGAAAAAAGCTATAAATAAAAATAGGTAATAAAAAAAACGTGTCGAGTCGGAGGCCCCGAAGGAACGAAGTTCAAAATGGAAATCCAAGATGGCGGCTGCGAAAATTTTAAAATGACGAATAATTTTAAAATTTTCTCTTGGATTTCATTTTGACCTTACTTTTGGCTACTTTTGGCTTTAGCACCCTCGAAAACCATGAAAACTATCACTCTCTCTCTCTCTCTCTCTCTCTCTCTCTCTCTCTCTCTCTATCTCTGTCTGTCTCTTTCTATTATGAAAGTTGCAAGAAGGGGGCATAACGCTTTTTCATTTTACGTGGCGATTTCTACCAGTTTGCTCCTACCGCAAGCTCCGTTAAAGAACTTCGTTCCAAAAAAAAAACGCTTTTGTCATCATTCAAATCAAATCAAAAGTTATTTATTCAAACTAGGCTGAGAATCAGCACTTTTTGAACGTCAAATTACGCAAACACAGAAAGAAATTGCCATATGTCAGCTAGCACACGCCAATATACCTTGGATATGAAAGAACTGACATACTATACAGGTACTTAAATCGTAAAGTCAATTTAATTATTTTATCATTTTCTGTACGTTTTTTAAACCACATATTTTTATTTTTAATCTAGTATATTCTCCATTTAGTTAATAATTCTAAAGTCAATGAAGTTATGACTTGACCGGTTTACTAATAGTCACTAAAGAGTTCCACTATCCACCGCCTGGCTCCATCATCAGACGCTCTTCACTAAGTGCAATCTATTGGACTCATCAAATCGAAGCACATAACCCGAAACTCGAAGGTTTTACAAGTAGCCACTGAAGAGTTCCTCTATCCACCTCCTGGCTCCATCATCAGACTCTCGCAACCAAGTTCAATATATTCGACTCATCAAAACAAATCATATAACCTAAAACTCGAGGGGTATTCTAGTAACCACTGAAGAGTTCCACTATCTTCCTCCTGGCTCCATCATCAGATCAGCTCCAAGATACCAAATTATAGTATTGTCATCCGAACTTCATATACGTACAAAGTTTCATTTCAATACGACAATTAGAAGTAGGTTAAAATTGACTTCCAAGATTTTATTACATCGTTAGTTACAAGTGAAGCTAATAAAAGCGTGTTAATAACAAAATTCTATCTGCGGTTGTTATCGGAAATATCCCATGGCAAAGTCACTTAAAACATCATAATATTTTTAATTATGGGATCCTATAACACACGCTTATATGCAATGAATTTTTTATTTGTATCCCTCGGTTCCACGTATGGGAAGTGCAACCGCTAATATTTTTTTCGAAATTTCACTACCCCATAGTTTAGTGGTGCTTTCTATCCAATTTTCATCGATATAGTGCAAATAGTCTCCGAGCAAAATGAGTTTGTCACATCCGGAGACGTTCATGACGATATTATAAGGGTTCCGTTTTTGCCATTTGGCTACGGAACCCTAAAAAGTGGTTAAATTTTCTATCCTAACACTGATGCAGGCTGAATGGATGAAAAAGGCTTAAAAGCCGTGGATATTCATTGGAACTAATGAGAGACTACTGACCGTTGACACCGAATTAGGCATCATCATAGAGGACGATTACTCTGCCGATCCTCTTGACATTATCCTTTAGTCACCTTTAAAACAATGCGATCTTAAACAATACAAATCACCTTGAGGTCACTAGTTCACGGTCCCTCTCGTTGCGTGTCTGGTATTTATCGTAAATATTTATAAATAATAACTGCGAATTAAATTGTAATCACCACCTTGCGTATTATTTTACAATCGTTATCATAATGTGAGAGCTAGTTGAACGTTGTAATGTAATGTAATGTCATGTGCTAATGCCGATCAAGTGTCATGATTACAATCTATGTATGCATAAGTGCATTTTAAGTTTTTATTAATAACTAGCGACCTTTGCACGGTTTTGACGTCTTTACCAATAACTATGTAATTATAATATTAACGTATTATACACATAAACCTTCCGAAATAGTTCTCTAAATGATGGTGAAAACCGCATCTAAATCTGTTGCGCAGTTTCGAAGCGCAACGCGGTTACACAGACAGACACGCAAAGCGACTTTAATTAATAATATGTATATAAATATGGCTTTTTATTGATGACAATTTGTCATAGTGTGTGCCACCAAAAACATAATAAATTTTGCTGCACGCGGATATAATTGGTTTTTCTTTTTAAATAGTCATAATTTCTAGTGTATGCAGCATTACGGTAAAGCCTCAGAGATTATATTTTACTGGTGAAACATCTTTCTCTAATTAACAGTTCTTTAAAGAAAGATATTTCACTAATAGAATAGTTTCATTCGCTAATTACCTTTTATTTGATTGGACGAATGGGCATTAAATATATTATTATAAAAGGCTTCATAATATTTCAACGCTCACAAAATGTCATAATACTCACAGGAAAAAGCGCAACACAAAATCACAATATCGCTACCCATATTCCCCTCCGAACAGTTTTTACGCTGTTACCTAGTTCGCCCCAACTTTCTGCTCATAGGTGGAAAGTTTCACCGATACCCGAGTGTCGGGTGTTTGGTGTCGGGTGTCGGCGGTGTCCAACAGTTTTTGTGGAAGCACGTGGAGTGTTATTAGATTCGTAACTTTGCATGCGAGGTAAAAAGTGGTGAGGACAGCTAGACTGGAGTATGTGCACATGTTAAAGGTTTGTTGGGTATTGTTAATATTAACGGTGTGTGTGTACCTTTATTACCTACGTGTTGTTATTTGTTCACTACTCAACATTAAACCGCTGTTATGTACACCATTAAATTGAAGAAGTATCCTAACTAGACCGTTTTTCTAATCAAAGGATAGAAGGATGAATGGCCACAGGTTCTTAAGAGATACTGAAGTATTTCTTTCACCCTTTTTGAGATGAACTTCGATGCTTGATACTAAAACCATGATGACCGTTCAAGCAAATCCACGCAACGTATAACAAAATACCTAACAATCAGGCAATGTTTAACCCAGTGAAAACCACGAAAAAGATTTAATACCAAAAGAAACACATGTGACAAACAATATCAAATGTGCCATATTCACAGCCATCAAAAAAGTTTATCTTTAAAAAAAACTCCAATAACTATCCACCACCCACCTGTCCCCCTGCCGATCCTCTAACCCATAAACACACCATAACAACCCTAAGTCACAGATGATGGAGGGTCAGGCCGCGGCTATAAAACTTATGAATTTATGGGAAAAAAACACCATCTCCTATTGTGTGGGGCTGATGGGTGAAGCATAGTTTTTGGTAAATAATGTTATTGGTCAGCTGTGGTGGATGAAATTATTAGTTTGTACGAACAAAACAATAATGTTCTTTACATCTCTCTCTAAGTTTTACGTAGAGAATTTGTGAAAAAGCAACTGCTACTAAATGCCAATAGCCGGTTGGAAGTGTCTACATCCAACAGTTAATTTCAAACTAATTATTATCCCAGGTTTGAATTAATCTTGTATAATTATAGCGCCTATCTGGACACTATAAAACAGGATTACTGGATTACTGAACCTTAGTATCGCAAGCGAATTCACGAAAAAACTGCTGTTTTCTCAGAATCAGATGTAAAGTTAAACAATAAACTTTTGCTGCTTTTACGCAAGATTTAGTTAATAGGTAGTTAACTTATATACTTACTATAACTTAGCACACTACTTACCTCGTTCACAAAGAAATTGCGTACACACAAACTGTGACCAAAACGAGCATTAATCTAAACTAGCCTAGAAGTCCGCTACCGGAGCACTTAGCATAAATCTAGAAAGAAACAAAATAAAAAGAGCCGCGTGTAGTGTTAGTAATAAGTGTCAAAATACAGCAGTTAATTCTTCGCGAGGTGGCTGACTAACGAGCCTGGATGAAACGCTGCTTAAAGCTTGTGCAGCTACTGAAGCTATACTATGTTGAGCTATAATAATGAAGCTATCATCAAAATATAGCAGTTAATTCTTCGCGAAGTGGCTGACTAACGAGCCTGGATGAAACGTTGCTTAAGGATTGCGTAGCAACCGGGCTACGCTATAATGTGAAGCTATTCTCATCATCTCAAGTAGATTTAGTGTTCTAGTAGTCAGGCCTTGTATTCTCGCAGGAGGAGACACCCTGGGCGTCGGGAGTCGATTGCCGACTCCCGGCCACCGCAGGCGCGGGCTTGCGGACGGCGAGCAATGGGCAGCTCGCCGTCCGGTAAGAACCAGGCCCGGGTCGACGGCGCGTCGTGTTCCACGCGCGCCTCAAAGAGATGTCAGCACCATTGACGGGGTCCGATAGGGCCGATGCCTGCCGGGGTCGCGGATTGTTCCAAAGAGTTACCGTGGCCCTGGCGCACAGGCAACTGAAGGAACACGGGTGGGTTTTAGTCAGTAAGAGTCTGACACGCCCTTCCGCTCCGCCCACAGCGGGAGAGGTCATTTGATGATTTCCCACCCAAAAAAATAAATAAAAAGGCCTTGTATTCTAAACTACATAATACGCTAAACCGGCTCAAAGTCAGAGCGTCACCACTGACGTGCGGCCAACCAATTACTTGTGTACTTATGCAGAGATCAGTCAGAAGTTTTATCAAGATGTAAAAAACATAAACATATTGAGATATAACCAGTATCAACAACCAAAACTGGCGAAATGTGAGTGTATAGAGGTATGCGGAACAGGGTGTAAAGTTCACTCAAACCTCCATAGAAAAGGGAGGATCCTCCGACCAGACGGGTGTTGTGTCTGGTGGGCAACTGCCCGACGATTGCTGTCGGGATGTTGTATAAATACTAGTTGCGCGGTAAACTCTGCTTGCGCGATGCAGGATTTTGCGTGACGTCAGTATGACGCGTAGCTCGCATGTGGCGTTGTAGATGCCGCTACAAGTGCACTATACATCTCTGCCTAGCTCTACAGGGAATACGGGCTTGAAGACGTGTTATATCTATGTAAAAAAAAAGGTATTTAATGCTTGATCAGTAACTTCGTGGCCGTTTTCAAATAAAGAACATTCGTTTTACAGTTTTCAAACGATACTTTTTCCACCGCTTCGCATCGCTCATATCGTGTACTGTAGCGTCCCCTTAATTCCACGCTCACCGCTCACAAAGCAATAAATAAGCGAAGAGACAACACCTTGTTAACTGGCAATAATTAACGACGGAAAAATAACGCTGCCCCTGGCCGACCGGCTTTATTGTCTTATGGTCCGATGAGCTTTACATAGTTTTCTATTAATTTTATTTTGTTGACATTTTGACGGTAGTTTTTTTTTTATTTATGGGAGGTTTTATTGAACATGGTTATAATGAAAATAAGTGCTTTGGTACATACTTTTTTATTTTATTTTCATTTTGTTCAATTTTATCGCCGTGTTTAATTAATCAATACTGTATCTATACCTACCGATAGGTCACACTTTGAATTAAGTACGTCAACTCTCTCATAGGTAGTGAAAGACCATTTATTTAAGTGGAAATGAAATGCGTTCATCGTAAGTAAACCTGGACTTATAATTGAATATAAGTCTGAAATGGCTAATCGAGCGAGCGTGGTGATCAATGCTCATGAGTTTGTTTCGGCTTTTCTTCTCAGAATAGTCAGATTGGAAACGCCGACCTCATCTAGTTTTTAAAATATGATTGACGTGTAAAAGTGTTCGTACAAATCTACTTACAGAAATAAAATCATTTATCATGTATGAGAAGATGACTTTACCCTGTAGAGGGATAATAAAAGGCTAGTAATTTATTTATTATTATAGAATGCGTTAAGAACCACGTACGCACCTATGAAAGCAATAATTTGATCAAAACTATGAACGTATTTCTTCCAACGAGATAAGCTTGTAAAATTCCCAACTGAATAATATTCACATAACATTTTCCTCATACATACAACAGCTAATCTCCCCACATTTCCATTCAACCTTACATCTCGAATAACAAAATAAGGCTACACTATAATTACACTAGAAACTTTTCAACTCCGCCGTGAATAGCTACGCCGTAGCCCGTAGCGTGTAGCCCGTAGCATTGTAGCGCACCCCCGGCTACGGCGTAGCGACTCGGGGTTGTTTACAAAAACAAGATGACTGGCTTAACGTGCCCTCCCGTGTCTTTATTGGCCCTTGTAGGCTTGTCTGACAGTGGCTGACTGTATGCCTTAATGTGAAAAGAAAGAAATTATAGGTTTTTATTTTACCTGGTGGTAATTATAATTAGTTTTTAATATAATGAGTGTGTTTCAACGTATTGCACCTACCATTTTATGTCTCCATCACCTTATGATTAACTGGAGAGAAATGGTATAAAATAAAGCATTAAATCTATGGACCTTGGTATAAATAAATATAGTAAGAAACATTAAAAATAAAAATAAACTACATTATAACATTGAGTAAAACAAACAATATTAATTTAAAGTTTTATTTTCCTTTCGTCATTATCATTGATCAACGCTTAAGTAAGAACCAATCCTTATGACACGATCTTTAAATTCGCACACAAAAAAAGGAAGCCCAAAAATTCAACAAAACTTTTCTATTGCATGCCACACTTAACCAACCTTTATTTCCCCTAACCAACTGTAAACCCAAGCAGTACACATATAAATTGAATTGCAACACTGTGTAACGCGGTCCTGACACAACAATAGTCGGGTACACGAGTGAGGTAATGGCGCGTCGCCGATTAACTTTTACGTTCAGGTGCTTGCAGCGTAAACAGGTCTTCACAGGTACACTTAGCATAGTGCAGGGGTAACAAGAGTTTGTTCTAGTTTTGTAGGTTCCACATTTTGAGTGGAGTGTTTAACTGTTTAGGAGTTACCTCCTATAGTATTTAGAGCAACAAACTTGACCTTATCACTTTCGTTTCGGCTCAAGCTATGTAATTAAGCTATTTAGTAAGGATTGTAACGAGAGTACGGGACACGAGTTTGTTGGCCTGGCTGATAAGGTCAGGATGTAACCGTGCAATGTAAACAGTTTACAAATTGATATTAAACCAACCACTGTCTTAGACATACCACAACAAAGTCCTCATAATTATTTTTTGCAACGTATGTAGATATAATGCAGCTACCGTAGGTAAGTTTAAACTTCCGAATGCACTGTAATTTATTATTCTATAAAAATTGGCAACAAAAAATACCTTTTTATTTTATCTGCGCAATAACAACAAAAATGCGAAACATTATTTCTTTCACGGTGGAAGCACAGGAATGTACGCGAAAATTTTCCACCTTTTTTGTGATTCATGTTTTAAAAATTATAGCGTCCTAAAATACAACATGGCGGGTGGTTTAAAAATCTTCCGCGCGCTATCTGCTGGCGTGTGGCCAAACTACCTGCACAATAAATAATACAATCTGCGCTCGCGCGCCCCACCGAGCACACCTGCGACTTTTTTGTCGCATGCTATGTTAGTTGGTTTTTATTTGCTTAGTTATTGTTTTAAGAGCTGATAAACTTAATTAAACAGAGTATGACATTCTTGTATTCACAAATAACATTTAAAAAAAGATCACTATGTTATTACCCGACTGCAAAGAAGGGAACTTTAAATTCGAATGTTTTGATTCAGAATAACCAAATCTATCGATTTTATACGGTTTTAGTCGTAAAACGATGAGGCAACATTTTTATGGGCATTATATGTATACATATGCATATGATGTACTATAACCTTTTTGGTAAATCCTCCTTCTTTTTTCTCCATTTTAACTAAAATAAGTCCTCCATAAACTCCAACGTCTTTGTCGCAAAAGAGGGAGGCGGATTACACGTAACTTCAAACTATCCATCAGCCAATATTTGCTTTTACCAAGCTAATCACTGTCTAGCAAATCCTTCAAAAGTCGCTCGTCTGCACCTCACACGCGTTTCGCCGCGAGCAACGGGCGACGATAACTGCCATTGTAATAGGCGCGCATATTTTTAGGCGCACTTATTACAAACAGTAATGACGCAAGTAGGTGCGCTGTGCGTGAAATATTCGCGCGTTAGCGTGTGCTGATTCGTACGGAGCGATTATTTTAATGTAGCTGTTTAAAAGGGTAACGGTTTTTCTGTGAATTTTATGTTAACTTCACGCTACAGTTTTGAAAAGAGGTAGGCAGAGAAGGGCTGATATTTTGGTTAATGGTTCCAAGTGCTAGATGTTAACTTAGTCCATTTTATTGGTCTACCAAAAAGGCGGTAAGTCTGATTAAAATTCGTATTAGTTAAGTAGTAATGAAAATCTGTAACTTTTGGACTGACATTTGGACACATAACTTGCTACTTGGACCAATCCCGCTACTTAAGTCATGCAAATGTAAATCAGTCATTGGTATAAACATTACCCAGAAGTTCTGAATTTGAAATATATCAATCGTAGCTATAAAACTTCACTTCATAAAACACCTGTCATTTCGCACGTTACGACCAATAAAACTCTTCAACCTGTTCTAAATTCCCCTAAAATCGTAAAAACGTGTTTCATCGTACTCTTTGAAAGCATTTAAAAATTAATTGCACGCCTTTCGAACTGACAAAAAATCTCACTAACTGAAAAAGTTTTCAAGCACTTTTTTCTTTAAAATTTTTAAGTGATCTTGGTTTGGACAGGGATTAAGGGTCTCAGCTTTTAAGGATTTCTTCTCATTTATTATGTTTGTAATTAGATCCTAGGGAAGAAATCTCGTAGTTCTGGTAGGTATATTTAGGACTTGATGTTAAACCGATATTACTATTATAAGGCTTACAAAAGTAGATAATCTGGTACTGCTTATCAGAGACTGACTTAGTTTCAAATATTATTATAACACATTCTTATTAATTGCTCCTGGCGGACAACAGTCTGGCACATAGCCTGTTCCACCCCTCCCTGTATAACCTTTAACAGCCAGTTTGTCATGGCAACATCCTAATTAATATAGGTATGTAGCAGCAATTAGGTAAGTATTTTAGTCTAAGTTCATCTTATCACAAAAAAACCGCAACCATTCAACGCTAACCAAATCTCCACACTTACAAAACTGCAACTTTCAAACTACACCCAACTAAAGCTTACAAAATGTAACGATAAATAAAGAAAGTAAACTAAAACAAAAGCGTATCGGAAGGCGAGCATACGGGGTAAGTGAGCAACACATTGATTCACCCTCGACTCAAGGTGAGTAAGGTGAGCGGGTGAGCCGCTAGCACGCCCTCCCATTAGGTGGGTTTGCATTGTCTGCGCGCGTAGATGCATGGTGGAGTGGATACCGCATATTTTCTTATCCTTTCTTAAAAAGAACCAGATTCTTAATAATTAATAACAATCTTTATGCCTCTAAGATTAATAAGGAATTGTAATTTAACAATTTTTTTACGTGATAATTATTTTAAAACTTAGGATAGTGTTGATTGTACTTTGCACAGCTCCGTTCCACTTTCTTAGAGTCCGATAAAATGGTACTCAGAAGTATTGTTTTTGGGTGGGTTTGAACCCCTTTTTTTTCGTGGGAAATCATCAAATGACTTCTCCCGCTCTGGGCGGAGCGGAAGGGCGTGTCAGACTCTTACTGACTAAAAACCACCCGTGTTCCTTCAGTTGCCTGTGCGCCAGGGCCACGGTAACTCTTTCGAACAATCCGTCACCCCGGCAGGCATCGGCCCTATCGGACCCCGTCAGTGTTGCGCACATCTCTTTGGGGCGCGCGTTGAACACGACGCGCCGTCGACCCGGGCCTGGTCCTAACTGGACGACGAGCTACCCATTGCTCGCCGTCCGCAAGCCCGCGCCTACGGTGGCCGGGAGTCGGCTATCGACTCCCGACGCCCAGGTTGTCTCCTCCTGCGGCGGCTAGGGGCGTGAGGGTGCAACGATTGCCTCTCACTCACAAGCTCCGCCTTCTCCTTCGCAAGCATTACTGCTTCGCAGAAGGAGGTGACGGCTTCCCATTCCCTCTCGCTCCGTACCATGGCCTGGACCAGAGCTGGACGCGAGAGATCGCCGCCGCCGATCGCGACACGGCGGTGCCCCGCCCAAGCCAGGCAGACATCCACCGTATGCTCCACCGTGTCCTCCAGTCGATCCACACAAAGATAACACCCGGGCGTTTCCTTCCGCCTTATCTGAAACAGGAACCTCCCAAAACAGCCATGTCCGGTGAGGACCTGCGTCAGGCGGACAGTGAGGCCGCCATGGTGCCTCTTAAGCCACTCCTCAAAGAGGGGACTTACTGCCGCAATTGCGGCGTGCCCAGCACTGGGTTGCGACAGTCGCGCTCTCCATGCCGCCATGAGATCCCGCCGGAACAATACCCCTGAGTACCTTATTCTGCAATGTTTTATAATTTTGATGTTGTTCGGTTTAGTACAGCCCCACAGTTGGATGCAATATGTCCATATTGGCATAGGAATATGCTTATATAATAATATTTTCATAAGCATAGATAGGCAGGAATCCCGTCCAATCAACCAATACATGTTTTAAATACGCATGTCTAGTTCCTGTTTTTTATTTTTTATGTGCACTTTCCAGCGCATTTTCGCGTCAAGCGTTATGCCGAGGTATTTGGCTGTATTGCCGTATTGCACTTGTTGGCCATTTATGAAGATTGGGTGGCAATCACAATTCCTGTTGGTGAAATCAATGTGAAGTGACTTCGATTCATTCAATATGATTCTCAATTTTTATGCCCAGGCATGAAATTCATTTACAGCGATTTGTACCTTTATGATTGCTTCCGTATAGTATGACCCTATAGTCATACAATAATCATGGCGATTTCAAGACTTGCTTATGGAAAATTGATTCCCCCTCTTCTTCTCTTCGATCATTAGTTCAGTCGTCTAATTTATCAATTCTTCCTTTAAATGCGACACACCACTTTCTTAACTGTAATCCCTCACTGTTGGACCTTCTCATTGTTTCCTCTCCTCAACTTGCCAAGCAAGCATGGTCAACGCCCAGCTGACATGTTTTCTTACCATGACCTATTATTCCTCTCCCACAAAATTCGCCCACCTAAAGCAAAACCTATAATTCTACTGCAGCACAACTTTAGTGGCATGTATACAGATAATCTCCGAAGAGATGCTAACAGCATTGACTAGTCTCCTTTAGTCAGTGTCGAGTCGATTGACGTTAAAGTCAACCTGCTGACAGACAATATTGTGCAGCTGTACGATGTCCACACTCCCATTCGTGCTATAAAAATTAAACATCTTCCGGCACCATGGATTACAGACGATATTAGAAGTATCATGCACAGGAAAACTGTAACCAAAACTAAATTTAATTGTCAGCCCTTGCCGTCGAACCAGTAGATCCTTATGAATGCTCGTAATCGCTGTTATAAGGTGTGTAGAGGAGCCAAAAGCCGCCATATCCACACCTCAGTTGAAAACTGGTCGCAGCTTCCCCAAGTTCAATTTAACGGAACTGCTATTCCAGTCAGCAAAAAGGTTAAGAACCTTAGGGTTTAGATCGATAAATATATTTCATGCGGTCCTCAGTTACAGGATGTAAGTCATTTTTTTTTGCATCTAGTAAGTTCCTGAGACGATTGCAGAACTTTTTTCCAACTGCCACTAAAACTGCGCTTGTACAATACCTTTTAATTCCCATCCTTAACTACGCTAATGTCAATTATCTCGATCTAACTGAGGCACTACTCGATAAACTTGAGCGACTTTAAAACTATTGCATAAGATTTATATTTGGCCTGGGCAAATATTGTCACATTTCTGAATTTCGTACAAAGCTCAAGTGGCTTCCCATACGTCTTCGCCGGAATCTTCATATCTTATTTCAGCTCTATAATATTCTGTTCAACCTTACAACCCCCTCTTATCTTAAAGAACGTTTCAAGTTCCTTCATGACACACATAATAGATATCTGAAGTCATCGGGAAACTTAAACCTAGAGATACCGACGCATTCCACCAGTTTTTATGACAAGTCTTTTACAGTTCAAGCAGTACGGTTATGGAATGCCTTGGCCGTGTCCTGTCGATAAGGCGTGCTCAATCTTTGTCCACTTTTAAAATTCTAGTTAAAAAACACTTCCTCTCTCCACAAACATCATTATTACATATAGTTTTCTTGCTGTTGTTTCATGTTTATTATTGTATATATATATGTAGATAAGTATATGTTTCATGTATGTATTTATTGTATATGTAAGTGGTATACCACTGACTACCTACAGTATTGTCTCTCCTTCTCCCTTTAATCCATCCAAAGGATGTCTGTAAAAGACCGCTTTTAGCAATAAGACCGCCCATTGTGTAATCCTATGTAAAATTTCTACATTTATACCTATAATTTTTATGGTGTACATAATAATGAGTATTAAATTCTATTCTATTGTTAAGCTACAAAATCAAAACAATCAAAGATCATGAGATGCACCGTCTTCCTACATCGCTGTAACATCTTAAAGGCATACAAGGGAGAAACTGGACCGAGCATGAGTCAGGTACTTTAGATTAAGCGTCTAGACGACCGTGTGTCGCGCGCCTTATTTATGACCCCAACACACGTGTTTTCAATTTAGATACACCAGCGTTTTTTGGATCATTTTAGAGATATTGTGCTTGCTTGTTTAAATTATTACCCTGTTGGAAAGTTCTTGGAATATTCGCAGGTACACAAGACGTAAAAAGTATATTTTACTTGGCACTGTTTCCTTTTAATTTTAAAAGTTAAATATCTCATGGCTGTGTTTTTTATCTACAAGGAATTTAATAAATTAGTGAATGTACAACTTATAACTTCTTTAAGTGAAGAATAAAATTTGTAATGAGAAGAATCAAACAGAAAGTTTAAACCCCTGAATTTTATCCACCTTATCTATACATTATCACATACTCCATAAAGACAAAAAAGAAACATTTTCCTTCTTTAAATAGCAAATAAAAACCAAGCTGTTGAAAGTAACATACTCTTTTACATTCAAACAACATCGTAGAATTGCCGATTCCCTCCCAATTGTAAGTATTCGAAGCGAACTATTTTCATTTTCACACCTGATCGAGCGATTCCGTGCGATCGGACGCGCATCGAGGCGAACGCTAGCGAATGCCAAATGACTACCCGATTCCGGTGCAGTATCTCAGAAAGAATAGACAGTTTTACTCTGCTTACGACGAAGAAGACACAAGGTATTTGCAGTTCGGAGGTATGATGCATTATTCTTTAGTCGCTTGTTCTCATTGATAGGTACGTATTGACCGGAAGTTTAGTCAATAGAGAGCCCAGCCTTTAATACGGCTAATCGAGTTCATTGAAACAGTTTCACTGTATAAAGCGTATTCTTTCATAACTATGTGACCAGTGGCTTTCTAAAGCAAGACGTTTCATATCTCGCCTTTTAAAATGGAACATCTCTTCACATTGTTACTGTGTGTGATTATTTTATTATTATAAATCAAATAGGTATTGTTTTACCTCTTAACCACACTGCGCACTTTCTAGTAGACCATTCATGTGCGACATTTCAACTTCTCATTCCCACTTCAAATAAACCTTTCTCTACAATTTTCTCAAAACAAATGCACCTCCAATCCTCTTCAAGCCCTCAATACTCACCTCAATATAATCGCCGCTCTCCACTCGTGCGCACCGGACATTACTCAGTCCGGAAACGTGCGCCATTTCCCCCACCTGTCGCCTCGTGTCTTCCGGTCGGGTCCTTGAAACTTGACCTCTAGAATGGACTGAAAGGATTTATGTTTGAGAACAAAATAACTGTCTTCACACTTTCATTTCCTGGTGAGAGAGCTTGGTGGCATGGCGGCACTTATAGCTTTGAAGTAAGTGATTTTAAACATTGTTATTTTGGAAGAAAGATTGATTTTATACTTTTACCGGAGAACAAAAAAGTGTGCGAAGGTAAATAATATCTAAGTACAATTATGCATTGGGACGTCATACATTATACGCATAGAGAGTCTCTGGGGTAAGAGAAACATACCACACACCGCGCTGCTAGAGGGACTCAACAAGGAGTTCCCCATTACGAAAGCCATAAATGACCGGGTACCCAAAAAAAATATCTTCGTTAAAAAATATAAAATCCGACTGTACGAGGATCGCTGATGCGAGGGCTTGTGCACCTGCAGAGCTGCGCATCTTCACGGATGGATCTAAAACAGGTAGCGGCACAGGTGCTGGAATTTTCTCGGAGGACTTCAACATACGCATAGCCACACCATTGGGGGTCCATAACACAGTGTCCCAGGCCAAGTGCATGGGTATTTCTCTAGCCGCTTCGGCCATCATAGCCAGGGAAGTTAAGAACCACTCAATCCGCATACTCTCAGACAGCATGCCTGGTCTGTAAGCGCTAAACAGTCACACGGTTGATTCTGGGCTAATATACGAGTGCCACCAGCGCCTCAACCAGGTGGGTAGCCTCAATAACACAACCATTCAATGGATCAAAGGACACAGCGATTCGCTAGGTAACTATGCAGCCGAAGAAATTGCTAGAAGGGGGTCGAGCGTGGCACCAGTGGGACCTGAACCCATTGTACCACTCCCCATTGGGTACTTACGCACTCTGGTAAGGAAACGCACCAGGGACCAACATCACAAACTGTGGGTGGACCAAGGTGAATGCAGGCAGGCTAAGGAACTACTCCCTACAATTGATGGCCGCCTCGCGAAACAACTTCTCCGACTAACTAAACAACAGCTGCGTACAGTTACAGTAGCTTTAACTGGCCACGGGTCATTTAATAAACACCTCTTTGTCATAGGAGTCAGAGACAGTCCGCTGTGCAGGCCTGCATGGAGGACGACGAAACAGTAGCTCATGTGCTTCTAAACTGCCCGGTGGTCGCCACGTACAGGGCAAAGTACTTCGGTAACCCAGGTACCCTACATGAGATTGTCAGCAACACCAAGGCGTTGCTGGCCATCCTCGAGGAGCTGGGGTGGATCGAATAATTGATTTTCCCACCCGTACGCAAAATACGCGCATTGACGTGGAGTTGCGGATACCAGCCTGTATTACCTGTTACCTACCTATTACCTACGCATAGAGTAGAGAGACAGACTTTTATTGCACACAATGGAGAGGATTGCTCTGCTACCAATCATACAGCAGGAAATACTTTTATATAGTCTGAAAATAATTTTTAAATCCACCTCGCAGGTTACAAAGACAGAAAGTTTGACTCTACCTTACAAAAATTGCGAAATAAAACAATAAACATACAAAACTCAATAATTTAAAACATTAAAGACAAAGTAACAGCGTAAACAAAGGGACGTAACTCAGACCTCGCGCCACTAATAGAAATGAGATTTAAACTAGACCATGAAAAATAAACTATCTGTATGTTCGTTGGTGTGTTCAAAAATTATTACGAAAATGAAAAAATGTTCTGAAATGTTGTAAAAAATTTTAAACTAATGAAACTCCTGTTTCTAATTATTATACTTGCTAGTTAGGTACTGCGCATTGTTTCTAAAGCAGCCATATTCAGAACTTAGAAACATAAGAGCGAAATTAGTTTTTGTTATTTTATATGATTTCTTCATAAAGTATTTTTCACCCATATCTATGAAGTCACCCAAACCCGGCTCAAAACACGAGTATTATCTGCACCCTAGCCACGTAACTACACAAAATAAACGAGTATGTTCACGCTACACAGCTTGGAAGGCGGCCAGACTTCACAACGACTCCTTACCTGTTACAACTCTTAATTGTATATACTTTTTGTTCATTTACTAAGTTGGAAAAGTCTTGTTGGTATAATGCCTTTAAGTTATATATATACATATATTTTTTAAACAGTAATAAACTATCTTCGTCCCGCGCAGTATAGATAAAACTCGATAAAAAAACCCTATCTATAAGTTCGTCCTCAAGAGGTTTCGGTTAGACCAAACGAACGTAGAACCAAAACAGGACAAGAGCATTATTTTCTTGATATTTAAGTATGACTGGATTAACGAGAGAATGCTCTGCCCTATTTACAAAAAAAAAATTGGTAGAGTTAGTATAGAAACGGTATTCGCTCGTATGGTCTACACCGACCTTAACGTGTACACCTTGTCGAGCGATTACTCGCTGAAAATTTCAGGTACTCAATGAAAACTACTACACATGCATTCGATGCGTCTTTCACTATGCTTGAAGATGAAGTGAAAAACTTTAAAGTTTTAAATATATTTTAACAAAATATGTCTGCGATTATTGTACTGTATAGTTCAGTTTTCAGTAGGAGTGGTAGTGAGTGGCACACCTCACACTCACTATCGGCACTAACTCATAGTGTAGGTGCGACTGACAGTCGACACACGCGCCTTCTGATTTATAGCGCTGTCCTTCAGTGCCATAGATTAATATGACAGACACGACATTGCGAGCTCTGGACTGACCAACTTGCCAGGCCATATGCCTTAAATAGGCAGCAGAGTGTCATCGCCTTACCCATTAATTAAAAAGACTGTAACGTCTTTAAAAACTTCAAATTCACGTAGTCTTGAAACACTTTTAGATATTTTGAATCTTTTATTTCATCTTATGTGCTGTAATTCTAATGTCTTGAACGTTTATGGTTTCGAAAAAAAAAACATCCGAAAACTATATTTACATCGAATAGAAAAAAATTTGTTAATAATAGACGTTAATTACTATTACCTATTTAAAATAATAATTTCATTCTCTGTCATCTGCAAGGTTTGATTCAACATGAGGCATTTAATATTGGTAATTAGAATAATACCATTTTCCCACGACTTAGAGCCGACAAAAATCTAGTACAAAAAAACAACGCTTCTAATGATACTGCGTGACCTAGACCTATCCAGATTTAGCTAGACCTTCTTACCAAACTAATAATTAATTTAAATCATACAGACAAACACGGTCAAGTGCCAGAGTCATACAATTAAATGTATCGGTCATTTTACCTATATGAAAGAGACAACGCTTTACAACGTGTGTGACGCCATCTCTTTCATACACAAGATTAATTATAGGTATTATTTTGATTGTTAGTTAGCCGGTGCTCACGATTATAATGACTGAACTTTTGTTCAAGTGATTGATGATTATTTTTTGATCATTATAAAGTGTTTATTTACATTAATGTTTGAAACAGATTGTGACATTTAAAAGGTAATTAAAACAGCTTCCTATTTTGAATTTATCTAAACTTCGTATTTCTAGATTAAGTCTCACTTGCACCACACATCACTAAATACATTTAGCGCTAAACGAATAACAAATTTCGTTCTGTTTCTGATTTCTGTCAATCATTTGAAAATGAGAAGAGGCAGAATTACCTACACGCACAATGGTCCACATGAAGGACTAAGTGCGGAAACCAGAACCCATAAAGAAGAAGAGGCCGAATGATGTTTTAAAAAACTATTTTGCGCGAAACGCATTTAGGGATTTGTTGTACAAGTGGGCCTAACCGCCTAAGTGGTAAAAAAATCAAACGGGAAGTTGAGTTGCTCAAACACTTGAGCTATTTCATCTTAATCAACACAACAAAAAACTTACAACAAAGTGTCACATCTACCTATTACTCATATAATGTTAGTCTGTGGCACTAAAGCCCAACAAATCAACGCTATGCATATTGCGGCGGTCACCGGTGTCGCTGAATTTCATACATCAACACTTTTTGTGCTTTGTTCGCGAATTTATTGAAAAATAGACATCTCTGTAAAGATCAGATAGATTTAGAAGTGATTCCTTTTTTAAATCTGGGGAAGAAAGCAGAGGCAAAATGCTGATGTGCTAAACTCATGGCTTTTAAAGTTCCTTAATGACTAATTTAATAGAGAAATTAGCTTCATGTCATAATTATAACGTAGGTGATAAAGACATATCGACACTTTTAACATAATTAAGGCAGTTATGGTTATCTTGGGTCCCGTTACTTCCAGCTGCTCAAAAATATCCAACAAAACCTTTAATATATTTTTACCAAAATTCTTAACCCTCCTTACCCCCGATATAAAAACATTTACCGGTCACTAACCAACAAATCATCTAAACTGGACCAATCTCATAAAGCCATCTTCCATACCACCGTGACACTACAAAGAATATACAAAAGATCCAATTCTCACAAACAAATCTCACGAAAGCAGCCACCGCACGAAAACAAAACTAGAGCAATAGTATACATTCGGCGGCTAATAAAGATAGCTATTAAAATGTACTTAAGTACAGTACCAGACATTACATAAACATACTTAGTGCAGATATAGTGCAATTTATCGGACATAGGAGATAGGCACAGCTTTCTGACTCTAGAGGCTGAAGAACCAGGTTGGTGCGAAAACTCTGTTCATTAGCTTTAGAGACAATTTTTATTCAGTTCCACGATCTGTCCGATAAATCTGGCAAAGTTTGTACCTACCAAAAATTTTAATCAAAATTAGGTAAAGATCTTTTGGCGCCTGAATGACATTGACTGGTAGGCATTTATGAAATTTTCACAGAAATTGTATTATAAAACAAGATGGCGGCGTCAGTTCCGATGTTGGCCACGCGCCAAAAGATCCTTGTATAGTTTTATTTTATTTTTAACTCAAAAAAACTTCGTAATATCTAACGGAACGTTAGTGGACTTTCTGTATCGTTCTACACTGTGGCCCTATCGTCTAGACCGAGTTAATTTTCTGAATACCTGCGCACAATGCCCGCCCAGCGTCGTCGTGGAAAAAACACGGCATTTTTCTTGACAACAATGGCGGGCTCTTTTATGGGATCCTACGTGGCATTTAAGTTATTGGAGAGCAGGTGGACGGGAAGATATTAGGTAATGGGTTCCGATGATAGCGAGTTCCTTGTTGGACTTTGAAAGGAAATATTTTTAGTTTATGAATTTTTGGAAATGAGCGTTGGGAAAATAATTTTGTACTTTTAGTTTGTTCGGTCTCGATATACAGTATTTTATATGGACTGGTGTTTCAGTCTTATTAAGAAGATCCAGTGAATTCTAGTACCACTACACACAAAATAATTACTCTTGCCATGAAAATAAAGAAGAAACTTCTGTAGGTTAGTTCAATAAGCAAAAACTGCTGGAAATATTAAAACGATTACACCAATTTTTAAATCTTTCAAAACACCAAATTAACTCCTACGAGTATCAGACAATTGAAAATCGGTCCCCCACACAAAGATTTTCTCCTACATTCACTTCCCAAGTATAAAGTTTTCCTTACTTATCAGTGTTTCCATCTTAGTGCTAAGTTCCGACGTCACCTCTGAGGTGAATTTAATTGTCCCACGTCTATTATGTCTATAATGGCGTCTTAACTTTGCCACTGTGCCGTCTGCCGATCGCGTGGCGTTTTCCAAAGGGTACGACTCATTTTGTAGAGATAGTTAAGTTAGGTAATTACCTACTTCTATTAAAATGGTGACGCCTTTTCTTTAGCCGGGTTTTCTACCCCTGATTTATCAGATTAGCTATTAAAATACATGAGACTAGAATCACAATATCTCTAAGAAAATATAGCAGACAAAAAGATGTCTTCCACATGTAAAAAAAAAGTATTAAAAAATCCATTTTTAGGGTTTCGTACCCAAAGGGTGCCAACGGGACCCTATTACTAAGCCTCCTCTATCCGTCCGTCCGTCCGTTTGTCTGTTAGCGGGCTGTAACTCTTGAACCGTAATTGGTAAACAGTTGAAATTTTCACAGAGTGTGTATTTCTATTGCCGCTATAACAACAAATAATAAAAATTAAATACATTTAAAAATTAAAGGGGGGTTCCCAATCAACAAACGTGTTTAAAAAAAATGTAGTGTTAAATATTGAACGGTGGTACGGAACCCTTTGTGTGCGGCGAGTCCGACTCGCATGTTGTCGGTTTTTTTAAGAAGTGACTTTAAAAATAGAGCTCTGACTCACCACATATTAGTGACATTTCCTACTGAAAACTAGCAACAGCGGATCAATGCAAACAGTCGTTCTTAGTGGAAAAGCGCCACGTTCACCCCAGATCGTCTGTAAGTGGCGGCGCTAATAAAGTCGTCTCATAGTAACTGCGGCTAATCTCACCCGCCGACCCGCTAGTGTGCGCACACCTTAAAGATGTGGCTTAGGAAGTAAGAGGCGGCGGACTCAGTATAAGGACCAACAGGAGCATTATCACTGTGTGAAATTACTCCTATGCTATGATAATTCTTGAAAATGCTGCGTATCTCTCAGGTACCTAAAAGTCCTGTACATGTTTTTTCGAGAAATAATGAAGCAAAGTCAATTAGATTAAGCACTTTTGAACTGTCGAGGAGTTTGTAAGTTAGAAAGTTACTTGCAGGTTTTAAAGCATTTATCCTTGCTAACAATTTTCGAAGCATGGGCTGGAGCAGGGATGGCGAACCAATGGCACGCGACAAAATAATTTGGGCATGGCCGTCAATTGAGAATAATCATCTACTTATGCTTGTCGTTATTTTCAGAAAGAATAAGATTAAAGACTCGCTTAGAACCCGTTCGTCAGATGATTCTAGTTCAGCTTTAATTCTGATAAAAGTAACAAAATATGAACCTGATATAAATTATTTGGCATTGTAGTTTGCAAAAGCAGAAGTTGCAATAATTTGTTAATTCATTTAAATAAATATAAAACTGTTAATGTTAAAATTATCTACTGTATAATAGTAAAGGTATTTTTTTCTGTTTTCAAATAAAGAGTATGTACGTATTATTGTGAGAGTATTAAGTTTTTTCAGAAGTCACTAAGTCAAGGTTTTTTTTTGGCACGTGGTTTTCATGGCCACATTAAATATTTATTTGGAAAAAATGGCACGTAGATACGTAGAGGTTCGCCATCCCTGGGCTAGAGCAACGCATCTTTTAGAATAAGAAGATGAAAGAAAACAAATACATGACAAAATCCTGAGATATTTTTAATATAACGCTTCCATCTTCTTTTTTGTACCAAAACATGTCCAAGGATCGGCAGACGAACGGTTTAAACTAATCTTATTATACTTGAAAGCGTTTATGGGATCATTGTGGCAGTGGCAGGGTAGTGCTTGGGCATGCCAGGGTAATGCCAGGGTAATGCCAGAGTAGTGCAGGGTAACGCCAGGTAAAAGCTTGTGAGCTTGAGATTGTGGGACCATTGGAGATTGTAGAACGTTCATTTGCGTAGTAAAACTATCAAATTAGAGGCCTTGGGTTTGTTAAGATTAAGTCTTAGGATTCCGGTCGAATTAAACAAATTACCATGTCGCATTTAAATGAACCGTCTTCCTGATAATGGTAGCATAATAAATGATAAATGATTTTATTTCCGTAAGTAGGTTTGTACAAACACTTTTACACGTCAATCATATTTTTTAAACTAGATGAGGTCGACGTTTCCTATCTGACTACTCTGAGAAGAAATGCCGAAACAAACTCAGAGGTCACAGTCTCTTTTAAAGTCCAGACATAATCTTGGTCAGGTCATGCGAATACTATGCAGATTGGTATCTGAAATGGTCTTTTGAGGAAAGAACCACATAGATTGAGTGGACCTGTCCAGTCAGTGCACGAATTTGACAGTAATCGTGCAGCTCGGCTCAGGAAGTCAGGACTTAAGGAGCTCAACGATGAGGAGCTCATGATGAAGATTTTATAATAACCCTTTAAACAATATCGTTGCTGTTACAACTGATTTCCGTTTCATCCACGTAAATGAAGAGTTAGGTAAGTACGTACGTACGTACGTAGTAAGTACCATGTAAGTACCTACCATTTTCTAAGCTTGAAATCTGTTTACATCTACTATCAAAGTTTAAATAAACACGTTATGCCCTTATTCCACGAGAAATAATCACAATTCGTACGCCAAGACATAAAATTGTATGATATGGAAATCCAACAAACAATCAAGTTGAGTGTGATCAAGAGATGATGAATGGCCTGAAGATGTTCTGTGACACTACTCCTGCGGCGTCATCTGTCAGGATTATACCGACTTACCTATTGTACACCTTGACGTGGGCTAGAGATTTTATTACCACGAGGGTTATGACTCCTGAAACTCTATAAAAAATATATTGTGTAGGGCTATATATATATAGGGATATATTATGAATGTACTTATACTGCTTAGTAAAAATTTATTAAGGATAAGTTTGAGTGCAATATTCCTATTGACTTTCAAAGATATTTCGTGTAAATAATGTTGATACAGATCAGACTTTATTATTCCCATAACAAGGGTTATTCTATTACTAAACTGACCTTCAATACCTTAGTTCCCGTTTATAACCAATGTTCCAGACACAAAAATATCTACAAAATAATTATTATAACCACTCCACCCACTGTCACGACCACACTTTGCTCCAATACTCTTTGCCGACCACAAATAAAATCTCTATAAATCTTAGCTCTTACTGTCTCAGTCATAACATAATAGGTGGTGCGTCCATTTGCACAAAATATTTGTATGTAAAGCAGAAGAGCAATCCACTTACAGCGTCTCTTACCTGCACGATGCTCGTCTGTTACATTCTGCTACTTACAGATGGATAGTGGAAGGTGTGGAGACGTATTGTTTTGTTATTTTTCGACGTAAAACGAAATTGTAGGCAAGAAATCCTACTGACATTATAAATGTGAAAGTTTGAGAGGGAGGATGAATGGATAGATGGATGGATGGATGAATGGATGGATGGATGGATATTTGTTACTCTTTCACGCAAAAACTACTGAACGGATTTAGATGGAATTTGGAACACAGATAGTTTATAACCTGCATTAACACGTAGGATACTTTTGCCGGTAGTACGTTCCCGTGGGATAATCTCCGACATCCACGCGGGCGAAGCCGCAGGCAAAAGCTAGTATACCATATTAATAAGTTTTGTTATTAAAGTTATCAGTATGTTTGGACCACGGTCAATGTTGTTGAGATTATAATTTAGAACTCATTTATTTAAAATCCGACCTCCAAAACATCAACCTTGTGACCGCGGCTTAAGTAGAAATTAGAAATAACCCCAACAATACCCTCGTTACCTTCAAAACGAATTATGTACTTGAGTTATTATGAAACTAAACGAGGCAAAAGGAATAGGTATGTAAGGATCGTAGCAGGTGGCGTCCTATAGTTTCTGCCTATCCCCATTGAGAAGAAGGCGTGATTTTATGTATGTGTATGTGTGTTATTATGAAACTTTTACATTTATGATCTTTCATTGCTTTTTCCGTGTCCGTGGTCCAAGCCGGATTATAGATGAAAAAAATTGTGCATCAGAAATGTTCCTTCCACTAGCGAGAGAACAGAAAATGTTACCATCTAACACCGACTCCACGCCACACACAATGCACAATTTGCCAAGGACTTACCTCTTCATAAAGAGGGCTGGAATTTTTCTTTATTGTCGGGATTATTTGAGCGCCCTCTCGTGAGAGGTTTACGCGATCTCAAGATGACTGCGGCCCTTTTACGACAGTATCAAACTGCTATTCACCTTATACTTTTATATTAAGTTATTGACGATCAGATTCTTACAGCGTTAGCTTTTTTACTTAAAGTTTATTGCTGCAGTGAGGTGGAATAAGATCAATTTTGGACTGAAACTGGAACTTATGTGTGGAGCAATAATGAGGACATCGCTTTCGAGAACGTATAGGTGAAAACGATGTTTTCATTTATTTGTAAAAGTTTCCTGTTAGGTTTCCAAAGAACAGTAGTTTTCTTATACCAACATGGAACCTATGTAAATTATGTGCTATTTAGTAAATATCATTACTTATAAAAAAAAATTGCATGATGACTGAACCTTTTAATAGTGCTTAGACCTTTGGAACACATAATAAAGACGCAATAATAATTATTTCAAGCATTTACTATTCACATGAGGCACAACTGAAAATGTAGAGAGAAACTCGCATGTTGCATTTTTCTTTCGTTCCCAATCAACATTCCAGCAAACTGTGCTCCAAATAAATAGTGACAGAGGTACATATTCAGTTGAAAGTTTTCGTTTCCAATGTGCAGCGGATTCCTGAGCGGAGCGCACTAGACAACGCGAACAAATAAATTATCATTAGTGTATGTAGCTCACGGCAGATGCACTCGCCGTTGAGGGTAGAAGCGTGGATGTGGCATGTAAGATCGAGTGCCCACCATCCTCAGCCATCAATTTCAGAGGGCATGAAAACCCTCGTAGTATAGCTTTTGCAAAGAATGCAAAAGCATGCATTGCATTGTTTGTTTTGATTTTGATGTGCAGAATAGAGATTCTGGTGAATATCGCACAAGTCTCGCTCCTTGTAATTTTATGTTAAGTGACTGTTACAGATCGCATGTAAAAGTTATCGATTTAATCGATTAGTGTTCCTCATTTTTCAGATAAGTTACAACAGTAGTGGTTGGCATCAGTAGCTACATTTTTTTCAAGGACTATCGGCATTTGTATGCCATAGGTACTATCGACCATTTTTGAAGAACATCTCTTTCATCTAGCCCCATCTGCCTTCTACGTATTTTCAACAATAGAACCCCAATATGTATTTTCTTACCTCAATGCCTGGTGACACAGTGTGCACACATTCAGCCAGCACTTACGGTGAGACGGTACAAATTGAAAACGCGCTCAACGGTAAACGACAGTGATTTGTCGACCGTTTCCTTCTCGCACATTCTAGCTAAGACTTTGTCTAGCTCCTATGAATTACTAGGTTTTGTTGTAATACCAACTTAAGCAACTAAAACGATTAAATAAACCTTTTTACAGCTCTAATCTAAATTGAAAAATCAAACATATGTGAGTAGTAGTTTTGCAAAATATCGCGGTTATGGCTACCGCTTGACATAATTATTAAACCTACATCATTCTAGTAGAATTTAAAACCCTTTTTCTATTTAATTACCATAAGTAAGCCTAGAGGCTACAGGGCTAGAGGGACTTGTGGCTAAATGGTAACAACACCACGGGTCGATCAAAGGTTAAGCTACGATTGTCGCGATCGGCTCGTGGATGGGTGTCAATCCATTACATATCAAAACCCGTCCGTGCCTCGGAAAGCACGCTAAGCCGTTGGTCCCGGCGTTCATTCGTAGATTATTGACAGTGATTACGGGTATTCAGAAGCCCAAAAGTTTGACAACCAGTTTTTCCAAGGGTTATCGTGTTACCCAGTAACTGGTTTGTAGAGTCAGATAGGCACTCGCTCCATGTAAAATACTGATATTCAGTGCATCCGATTAGACTCGAAGTCAACCCTAAAATTGTTGGGGAAAGACTAGGCAAATTGAAGTAAGCCTATCTAAGGATATCTATCTAGCTTAGTGTTCTTATGGAATGAAAATAAATAACTTCTTGGTATTTCTTTCCCCTTATTGGTAATCAAATAACTCTATAAAAAGTACTTCCAATAAAACGACTTTTACTGTCAGCTTCATCTATAAAAAGCCTTCAAACCCTCTCTGCCTAGGCTGTCGAACTAATAACAAAGTCCCGTCAGTCACTGCTAAGTTTCAGGTAAGTACGATTTTTTATCAGCTTCAAGTCGAGTCGCAAGTAATCGACACTCGAATTAATGTGGCGTCACTAACTCGGCCGACGCCGGCGCACTTTTAAAAATCTCTCTTTCTTAATTTTTACATCGTTGCAAGGTGTTACTTGTGAAGGGATGGGGCAATTTTCAGTGAGAGATGTCGATATATCGATTGAATAATTATTTTTAGAAATTGAACTGACTGTGTGATATTTTCGTAGCTTGAAAGCTACTTAATAATTATCTACTTTATTTCGTCACGGTAATGTACGAATTCATGCTATGAACTAACCAGTTTTTCCAAAGAATTAATTATGTTGACGTAGGACGAATATATTCATCTAATGATCAAGTTTGGCTGCAAAATATAAATAGCTGCAACTCCATCAAGTACATTTAAGCAATTCGAACTTAAATTTTAGTAGGCCCATAAGCAATGAAGCGAAATTCTGCAAAATTTTCATACGTCCAGAAAAATAATATCGATAACTTTCTAAAGGTGATGCTTCCACACAATACCCATGTCTACGTAGAAACCTATTAATAATTTGCGGGTGGCAAAGTTTTTAAAAGTGTTTTCCCCGGTCGGCACCTTGTCGGCCGGGGGTGGGCACAGAGAGGGCCCATTAATTACACCACCTCACTTGCTCATGATATTGTCGACTTTTTATAACCACGGGGTGTTCATGAAAATTGTTATGTTGGCGCTGAATGCGCGTATTCATCCCCCGCTTGTTTAGACTTTTTGGGGTCAAGAAAAGTTGGAAGTTTGTGCATATTTTTAGGAAACTGATGATGCTCTCATTTTAACGTGTCAAGTTTAGAACGACGTGATCTATTTATAAAGAATTTACGGGTAGATACCTGGCCAGGCCTCTCCTCTAAAATGTAATGTAGATGACATCATTCGTTTATATCTAGATTGTAAGTATAATTATACCTAATAGTCATAGTTTAAGGTCAATTAACGAAGGTAGGTTGAAACAATCCAATAAATAAGATGACCGTCAGGAACTTGGAATACAGCATTAAGCAGGTAAGGATTTAACCATAGACATAAGCCTCTTCAGCTCTACCTCAATGACGCTCAATTTTCTTCTGCCCAGCAAAAATTCCCATAAAAAATCCTACCTAATTTTTTCGCCATAACACTTAGTTTTCGTACGCAATTACATCACCTATTCATCTCTCTGGAAGGGAATAGGAAATTGCTCAGAAACTTTTATCTGAGGCAGAGCTGTCACTCAGGGCGCGCGGCCATTTTTCAAAACTCTCTCGCGTCTGAGGTGTGCTTGCCGCCAGCGGTGAAACTTGTGTTTTACGAGTTTTTTGTATCTCCCTGTATTAAAAGTACCAGTAGGGATGTTTTTTCTTATAGGTTAAGCAAGGGATGATACAGTGGAGATGACACACGATCTGGAACTGAATTTGACTGCTTATTTTAAAACAATGATTCTTTAACCTACTTATTATAAAGTAATGTACTAGGCTAAATGCAATTAAGACAGATTTAGGTATTAGAAAGAAAGAAAAAGTATTTATTGGGACTCGCACAGGATTATCACAAACTAAACTAAACACACTCATAAAAACAAAAAATAAAATAAAAAAAAACAAAAGTAAAATGAAAATAACAATAGAAAGTCCTGTACGAGGCCAAAACGCCCTCAGACATCCATTTTTTTCAGCAAGTTTTCAGAATACGGATTTTCCTTGTTATGAATTAACTGCAGGCGTTATACCTTCATCATAATTCTTTAAAATAATTTAAGACCTGGCATAAATTAATAAAAAAATCACTTAACAACTTTTTAAGACTAGGAAGAAAACCTCCAGTTTTTACGTCCGTCAAAACAGGAAGTCGCCTAAAGCGCTTCCGGCCGATAACAACATCCGGTGCGAAGTTCCACCGAACTTTCGGTAAACTTTTGGCAAACTTTCGGCAAGTTTCGAGCGAAGCAGGTGCTCTTTTCGGATAAAAAGTGGCACCTTTTGTTGAGAAAATCTTTTTATGTGGAACTGAAACAGATAGGATTTTACGACAAGATCATTGTGGAGCCCTTCGAGTGTGCTAATCTGTTTTTAAGAGTTTGTGCAGATAATAGCGTGACGGGGAGATTTTTTTAAGTAACTTTATTAGATGTTGAGAGGGGCTTAGCGGTTGTTAAGAAAAGTTCGGATTATGCCGCTGAGATGCGCACTGATTGTGTTTGAATCAGTTGTGAAAATAATTTATGAGAAGGGCTGTAAGAATTGTATGGAATTAGGAATTGTAAGGATTGCACAATATCTGGAGGACCTGATCCGGTCGAGAATCGATGTAAGAAGGCACGATCTAATCTCTGATCGATAGTTTCTAGGAAGATAGCGTTCAGAACTTCAGCAACAACTGCCTGCCTGAGTCGCTGTACGGTACCTACGACAAACTTCAGCACATCACTGAAATCAAACGTAGACCATTACTAATGCCAACAAAAACTCATATTACTATTCCCACACACAATACGCGTTTACGAACATATCGTATGTCCACAAACATTTACTTTAGATGCCCCCAAAACTCTTGAAAGTAACCCTTTCTGTCTCGGGGGCGTGATGGCGATAAAAACTGATTGCAGCGTGTTTACGACACCTGACGTGATGCCGTGACACCTGAACACGGCCCTCGGAGGGACGTTTAAAGGAGAAGGTTGCCCTTTTTAAGACGGGGATTTTAGGGAACGCGTGGAGTTAGAAAAGTTAAACTGAGTACGTGAAGAGTATGCTATAGAATGATTCAATAAGTAATACGGGCTGACGTCCGCAACTCCATGTCAAAGCACGTATTTTGCGTACGTATAGAATGATTTAACAGTTGATTTTGGCCAATAGATAGGTACCTACTACGACAAAAACAGATCCTCGAATAGCACTTTCCCCTTGGGCTCGACCTTTCTATGTCAGCGAAATCAATTAGGCCAGAATTAATCACTATATTGACACGGTAATACCTACACATTATAATAACATGGTATCCGGGACCAACACTATGGAATTTTGAAAATAGCGTTTAAGCGATACTCTACATTGTACGTAATACGATTATTTCGATACCTAGCATTGACGCTTCATGCGATAATCACATATATTAATACTGTTAGCCTTTTAATAAATACATAGATACATCAACACGAACCAAACGGTGAATAGAATGTATACTCAGGATCACACTTCCAATTCTGCCAAATCACAAGGTGTGTTTGCGACACAATGCTGAATCAAAGCGTCCCTGTAATCACGGCGCCCTGTAATCTTACTGATTAGGGATTACAGACGGCACGTGGGAGGTACGAGGGTAATTACTAGATACGACATAATATGTAATTATGGTGAATGTGTGGCTATGTCGAGTGCTGGATTAGATTTAGTAGAATAGCTTAGTGGCGAGAAGGTTGGTTTTCTGCGCTGAGGGTTGCGGGTCCGATCGTCGTATGGGACAAATATTTGTATGGCCTATAAACTTTTCTATCTGGGAGTTTGTACATCAGAGGTTTGTGCCTGCAAATAATAATAATAATCATTTTATTTCAGGAAATTTAATGCACTTACGAACACACATACATACATAAACCACGCCTTTCATCCCATGAGGGTAGGCAGAAACTACAGAACGCCATCAGCTACGATCCTTACAGACTAGAGATGCCGATGCATTCCACCAGTTTTTATGACAAGTCCTTTACAGTTCAAGCAGTACGGTTATGGAATGCCTTGCCCGAGTCGATAAGGCGTGCTCAATATTTGTGCACTTTTAAAATTAAGGTTAAAAAACAGTTCCTCTCTCCTTAAACATCATCATTACATTTAGTTTCCTTGCTCTTGTTTCATGTTTATTATTGTATAAATTATATGTAGACAAGTATATGTTTTATGTATGTATTTATTTGTTGTTTATGTAAATGGTACACCACTGACTACCTGCATTATTGTCTCTCAATAAGGCCGCCCATTGTGTCACAATTTCTGTGTAAAATGTCTACATTTATATTTGTAATTTTTATGATATACATAATAAAGAGTATTCTATTCTGTTCCTTTTGCCTCGTTTCGTTTTTTACTTAAGTATCATTCTAATATCTATTAGTGTACGAAGATTGCTCCCGTACGTTTCGTGGGTAATTAATGCCAAAAGATCTAAGTCCTGGGGTTGACCTATGTGTATGTATGTGTATGTTTTATTATGATTATTTATTTACTCATTTATATACCTATACCAACAAATCAATAATGCCAGAGGTCATTATAATATTCGAAAACACCTAAGTTCTCGTAATTAGAACCAGCCCCAGAAATCTGCAATTAATATTCAAAAGCCACCGCCAACTTTCCTTAATTGTACACCAAAAATTGTGGCAGCCTCACAAACTCCATCGATTCACATAATCGGCTCAGACAGGTGTACCACGGCGATGCTATTTTAATTTCCAACTAATGTCGGCGCTCGTCGTAAAGCGGATTGCGAAGTTTAAAATGAAGCGACAGTGCCGAAGTTAGGACCGCGGCCTGGCGATGCTAAATTCCCTGCTAAATCTGTTTGGAGTTGCCGAGCGCCGACTATTGGTAATTACGTTGCGACGTCGAAGTGACGGTAAATGGGCTTTGATTGAGTTACTTTACAATACTGTCATTGGGATTTGAGAGGGTCTGGAGAAAGGTGTTTAACGAACTGATTGATTTTAGATTGATCGTGTAAGTTTTGTTAAATTTTCATGTTGTTTTAGCAGTAAATAAAATATGTAGTAAGAAAACACTTGTGTAGTTATAACTTATTTCTACTTACATATAGCTAGCTAACATAAAAAAAACTAATAATATCGCTACCAAATCAAGAGAGTCGTAGCACGGCGTAGTTGCGTAGCTCGTAGCTCGTAGCAGCGTTCCCGTAGCAATACAGGATTATTTAGCTACGAATTCACTAAATCAGGATCTTTATCCCGTCTGCTTTTAAATATTTTTGATTTGACTTTTAAAGCCTCTCGTATCTATTTTTGAGTTTCGTAAAGTGAAACAAGAGTAAGATAGTTGCAACTTAAGTATTCTCCATAAAAAGTACATATTGTTAAAAACATTTAGCCTCATGAAATGTTCCCCATGAAAGCTCAGCATAACTACAAAGAAAACGTCTTCGTTTACTTTAGTGTTGTGTAAGTTATCGACGCAGGAAGGTGCTCCACGTTAAGACGGCGGGCGCTTGCCGCGGCACGCGCGCTTATCGACACCGCCCAACGTGTAGGGAGGTGAAATATCGACAAATATTGATGTCTGTTTTACAGTTATAGTTCCACGATGAATATTGAGTGGCCGTAAAGTTAGTTCTGATGCTGTTTTGTTTCGAGGATGTTTCTAATATGATTTGTCATAAGAAAGAGCAAGCAAAGCAAAGGGGATTGTTTTTTTAACATTAGGAACTCTAAATGTGAATTGCAACCTGCACAATAAAACTAATGATTATTTAAATGAAAGAAGAATAAGTTTGTAACAGGTTGGTGAAATTTATCAAAAACATGACCTCTCGTTCGCCAGGAGCCCTTTCTTTTGCTTGTCCAAACCAAACTTACATTAATTTTCTTCGCTCTACCTATGATTACAGTTCACAATAACTACTCACATATACAATTATAAAATGTAAACCATATGATTGATTGTCCAATACCTACACAGCTCATGATACCTAATATGGATAAAGTGCTTAATTAGGAATGAATCATTGCCAAGCGATGTTCATCGTGATTTTACACACAATACAAATTTTTATTTCAAGACTGACTCAACAGCTCCGATATTTATCGACTCATTAAAATACAATAACATTAATCACTTAATCGACACAACAATCGACACAGCACATCACTAAAGCTGACACCTTGGAATATATTACTCCGTGCCACTGAATCTAATCACGATCTGACGGATTAATATCTAACCGTGTTCTCGTCTGCTGGCTAAGCCCACCGGCCATTTTGTGCCCCATTACTTAAACACCTTTAATCATACCACCTTAACACCCTCACAATAAAGCCGAAAATTGAACGCACAAAGGTCAGGATAATCTGGTAGTTTAAAATATTGAGTGGGTTACATCCAGGGGCAATTGTGAAGATTTATTATTATACCTGCGTATTGTTTGAATTGTTGTTTAATATTGAATTAGAAGGCTGATGGATTTAATGACGGAGTGATGGATAGCGATGGGTGTGCAGTACGACGTAGGTAGGTATTGGTGGAATGTTTTGTTTATTACTTTCTGATTACTTTGAACTTATGCTGCTGTAATTTGTACTAAACTTTCATAGAATAAGCATAGCATAATCAGCCTATAATGTTCCCACTGCTGGGACACAGGCCTCCTCTCTTTAAGAGAGAATGGGCTGTAATCCACCACGCGGACCCAGTGCGGGTTGGTAGATGTCACATGTCTTCGAATTTTTGGTTCTAGGACATGCCGGTTTCCTCACTATGTTTTCTTTCACCGTTTTGAGAGCAGTGGTGATGAAATTATTTGCACAAAGTAAAGCGCCTGCCTGGGTTCGAACCCACAACCTACAACTCGTAAGTTGACGCTTCGATAAGTAACGATTGCTTCTTGACTGTCCAAGTTAGTTGATGGCTTCTGTTGCTTCTTCTTTTGCTTCTGCATTCTTTTCATAGTGCAGCATCTTGTTATGAGAGTACTTGCAGCTGTGTGGTGTTTCATTACACCTTATCTTCTTTTCTATATTTCATATTTACGGAACTATTGTGCCGAACAATTATTGCTATAATTTAGTACCTAAATCTATGTTTTATAGTATGAAAATGTATGACACTCATTCTACTCAACATTTTATATAGGTATTTCTGAACACTGTTATCGCTGAAAAGAAAAACCTTTAGTTACCTTTGATTGTTTTATGCATCCAAATCTATATTTCATGGTATTTATTTCCTCCTTTTTAATAACCTTAGAATATTTTTATACATTGACATTTACATTAGAAATGGTCATCCGTCAGTTTATCTTTTCATGTATAGCTAATAAAGTAAAGCCAGGTCAAGTTCTCTATGTAAATCGCTTTATTGTTTCTGGCCGTCAATCTAATACGAAATAATTTGATTTGTATTTGAAATGTTTAAAATATGTAAAAAAATGTACTTCAAGAAGGGTTAGAAAGGGACAAGGATAGAGCAGTCATTTGTGTAAGATAGGGATTTTCTTTAAGTGGTCGCAGTTTAACTCTTAGCTTGATTACTACTGTAATTCTATCTACTGTACTGATCTAAATACAGTTATTCAAGAACGAAGCTTCTTTCATTTATAGAAAGTGTCCTAAATTGTTTTGTGTGAGACCCTTTTCCTCCGCTGCCTCCGGCCCTCTCGTCTGCGTCTGAGGAGGGCCCGGAGCGCCCTAGTTGAGTGACGTAGAGCACCGCAGCTGGACGTACCTGAACAGAAGAGGTCTTCCACGTTGGGGTGCTTCCCTACGAGCCGTGGAGGATTGACACGATCTTTCTGCCGAGCGAGTAAGGCATCGTCACGAGGTGTGAAGCACCAGCGCGACCCTCCCACCGACATGAAGCGCTGCTTAGTGCTGTGACGAGTCTGTCAGCGGGGTGTTATTTAAAATATCTATTGGGACTTTGTCTTTCTCTCTCTCAATCCTCAGGACAAGAGGTGGTGACGGGACGGTGCTCCTCCTCACCCTGTTCAGCGAGGGACACCGAAGCCTCGTCCTTGTCCAGTTCTGCTGAACCCTGCCGATCCTGTCCCGACTCCGAGCGTCCCGAGCTGCGTGAGGTTGAAAACGACCTGGATTCCTGCACCTTCATTTTCTTTTTTTATCTCTTGTGAAACTTTTAATAATGATGGCTTTCAGTTAGCCCTCTCAAATTATTGAGAGAGGGTTAACTGAAACGTTACAGCCGTTGACACCACATGATTTGGGCTTGCAGTTGTGCGTCTTGTTTCTGTTGCGAAGACATCTGAAGCAGAGGCGTTTGGACTTGGCTATGTCCCATCTTGCGTTTGCATGTAACTTATTGAACTGTTCGCACTCTGTTGCATTGGTGTGCCCCGTCTCTTCACATAAAAAAGCAATTCGTTGTTTGTGTCTTCTCAGTCATGTTGTTGACCCTTTCTGTAAATCGTAAAGTTTCTTATTGATAGCTAATTATGGCCAAAAACCAAAACCTACTCTCTGCATAACTTGGTTAACATCACTACCTATATTAGCGGTATAAACATTAGGTAGGTACTGGTGTTGTCAGCCAGAGCAGATCAGGTCCAAGAGGCACAGCATTTCAGCTCGACGCTAATCTAAAGATTTTTTTTTATTTCTTGCCCTCTCGAGTCTTTAGCCTCAGTTATTCAGTCAACTTCCTACGCAGAAGTATCAGACACTCACGAGCCAGGGGTCGTATTAAGGGGCTACCGACGAAGGCTCCTAGGCGATGATTAAACGATGGTCTGTGAAAATTTACATTAGTGCTTTCGTATGTGAGTAGTTCACACAGACGTATTTTCACCACAGGTTTAGACCTCTGCGACCTGTTTGTAACGATGTAGGTACGTCACTAGTACGTACATGGCTAACCTTGACAACGACTAGTAACGGACCTACATCGTTACAAAGGTCAACTAAAGTATCGATCAACGATCAACTTTCTCTGCTATTATAAAAAAAGCGTCTATCAAAGGCTTGCCCTCCAACCTAGTGACCCAGTAATGTGCACTAGAACTAGATGCTCGCTAAAAGGTGTGGAGTGGTGGCGCGTGCTCGACAGTCGATGTATCGACGTTTCAGGTCAAACGACCACTGAGTGCGACTCGATGTGGGGAAGTAGGGAGAGGGTGGTGTCGATAGTTTTAAAGGGGGTAATTACCGATTGAAATTAGTGACAGGTGTTCAGAAAGCTGTATTAAGGCTTAGAGATTAACTAAGCGGATTTGATCAGCATTGAATTTATGATGATTACTAGCCTAAGGCATAAGAAATTGAGAGGACACGTTACTAATGCGTCTGCGCAGAGAAACACCTTGGTAATGTTCGATCATACTCATTAATGTTTTTTTTTAATCAACTTAATCTCGACTCAAGCGTAACCTGTAGCTAAATGTAATGGGTAGGAAAAAACATGAATACTTAGTTCGCCGTCTAATCCCAGTTAAAAACCAACAACTTATTTTTTCCAAATTAAGAGTTTGAATTTAAAAAACGGGTGAGTTAAAAGTCTCACAGCTTCGAATTCCTATATTTAACCTTGATTCCTAACATCGATACATTGATACTGACTGCGTAACACCCCTAGTGATCACTTTCTAAGTGCTAGAGGGGCGGCACCGCGGCAGTCAGCATTTTGCAAACGGGTTGAGTGTCCAGGTGCTTGGCTGAGTGTGGCGCGTGGCCGGATGTGGGCCAAACCGATAATGGGCCACGCCACGTAAGAGACGGTCCTTTGGGGTCGCTGTGTTTTTTATACATAGTAATAATAAACTTCGTTCGAACAATAAACAAAGCATTTCCTTTTTCTCTCGAGTCCTCATGTGTTATTAACTTACTAGAGATCGGATATTCGGATTATTAATGTTGGCTAATTTGGAATGCGCTTTTGTATCGAAAAAATCCCGCTAACGTCAGATTTCAGTGACCAAACCGGACCAAACAATAGCGATCGAAAGTTAAGTGATTAAAGTTATTGCTGCCGAGGTAATATTTACGCCCAATCAGTATTTAGTACCTACTTAATTTAATAAAGATAATTATTTTAATTCATATTTTTTATTTTTATTTTAACTAACACACACCACGCCTCCTCTTACACCCTACATACACATGTTTTCATCGGGGGTTAAAAATTAATTTTAAATAAATATGCATCAGATTATTTAACTAAAAAAGTATTTTAAGAAGTCGCTTCCATACTTTCACAGCAAAAATTAACTTTAGGTAAATTGCATTCGAATATCCGACCTCTAGTTATAACCTACAACAAGAATATGTTTAAAAAGGTTACAATTTAAATGCTCACCAAAATAATTTTTAGACCCTAAGACTAAGTACCAAGTAAAATATGTTAACTTCAAATAAAATAAACACACTCTATACCGAGGTGCCTAAAGAACTAAGTTCCAAAATAATTATATACTCATCAGAATAATTGTACGTGTTGTATTTATATTCTTTATGCCTACCAAAATGGTTAAATGCTCACCAAATCTTGTTTAAGTTGCTCACCAAAAATAAGATTGCTTCAAAATGCTAGGGTGGGATAGGATGCAATAGCGAGCGAAGCGAGCCCGGGACTTGGGGCACCCCGACTCGGACAGGTTAGGTTAAAACGTAATTTTTTTTAAACCACCCAGAAGTAGGAGCCCCGCCATGCGGGGCTCCGTCGACTACGCCTTATAAATAAAAAAGAAAAATAGATTTATTTCTACAATACTTTATGAAACACAATTTGGTGAGCATTTATTCATTCTGGTGGACACAATTTGGTATTTCGAATTTTTTGGTAGTAAAATAGGTACTTTTCTGGTAGGCGTTTAAACACAAGCCGTTTAAAACCGAGGTAAAAAAAAAAACCTGGCAGCGAATTTAGGTTTAGGGCTGCCTGAAAAGGTTACCCCATAAGTACAAAAAAGTCTCATCACTCGTAGAGATTTAATTACTGTAGTCAAATTAAATTGTTAATAGTGGCAGTTTTAAAGTAGGCAAGTTGTGGAAACTGCAACTGCAACGTGACACTTTTACACAGATCTGTAATTTTGTAGGTTACAATAAAAACAACAAACAATGTATTTGTGGAAAATTTATTCGTGATTTTCGAAGTAGTAAAATAAAAATTCTACTATCAACACGCTACATAATTATCAGTGATTTAACTCTATGTGCCTTGGCTCCGTTGTGATTATTGATAAGGCACAAACACCTTAGATTACCGCACAAACCCATTTCTAACCCTGAATAACACTTGATCGGGAAGTTGAACCTTAACTTTACCACACACAGTTCAGATTCCATTGCAACTTTTTTGTCGGTTATATTTTGAATAATTTTTACATCTTAAGTCGATTTTATATCGTTACATTGCATTGTGTTTTTAATAGTATTTGCATTAGATGTCTACGTCGATTGACATTTATGGCACCGAAATAAGGTTCAAATTGGAATAATTCAGACATCATAAATGCAATTACTATAGTGTTGTTCACCTGCTAACTACGATCAAGTGATATTCGTTAAGACTGAAGAATAATCGCGTCAATTATACATTAAGGAACTGTAATATTTACGTTTCCCTGGTTGGGCTATGCTTTTATATGGGCCAATACCAATAGCCATGAGATATAGCAATGCATTTCGACTTTAAAAAGCTGCATTCTTTAAGCGTTTGTTAAATTAACATGATTAAAACTTCGTCTCCATTTCTTTCATTACATAAACAGAGCACACTATCTAAATTAACGTTACCCCCGGATTTTGAAAGCTTGTAAATGATTGGCTGTTTGGATAGCCAATCGGAATAGTTTACGTGAGATTTCACCAATCAGACTTGTTCAAGGTTTCAGAGTCCGCGGGTTACGTGGCGTCATATAACATTCCTTAACGATGATAAAGCAATGACATTAATTCATATTTTTATTATTTTTATTTGGAACTTTCAAGAGGAGCTTACTAGTGGAGTACACAAACTTATATTGTAATACAAAAATTATACACACGTTAAATAATTTGTATAATTATAAATTAAGTATAAAAATTATACACACCGTAACTTTGACATGAGTTACTTAGTAGAAAATTCATTAAAGATCTTGTATATTTAAATTAGTATGAATGATTAGGTAAAGTAACTACATTTTCCTTATATGTTGTATACTATGTTTACGTAAGAAAATTCAATACACTAGGGGCTATATTTATAAACGTAGCTCAAAGTTAAGTAATGATTAACGTCTGCTTAATCATAATATGTTTGACGTTTAAACGTCTCTTAACTCTAAGCAACGTTTATAAATAAACCCCAACGTGTTTAGGTATTTAAGTTATCCACTAATCGTCCCTACTAGTCAAAATACAAAACCGCCTTGCCGAATAGAAAGAAAATGATCACATCATTGTTAAGTAACGAAAAATATAATTTTGGACGGAAATAAAATAAAAAATGTTTCAAACGCGTTTTGACTTAAGCTAATAATATTCTAGTCGCTTATCCGTAAGCAGTCTAAGTAAAATAAACTTCTATGAAAAAGTTATAAAACTATAAAGAACCTAATTATAATCTTACGACTAATTTGTAATCATGTTTTTTTTTCTTGTCTTGTTTAAAGCGATAAACGACCTTATGCGTGAACTATAAGATTCAATTTTTATCATAATGCCGTGTGTAATACATATAAGTATCTTTTATTTATACAATATATGGATCGTGGAAGAATCCAAACGCTTAGGACAAGAATAGAAGGCGCGATTTTTTTTTTTATAGTAATAGGATTATTGGTGTAACTTATTCTTGTATATTATTGCGAAGATGTAAATAATTCGAGAGCTGTGAATTATGAGATTCATATGTCTAAAGTATGTGTAAAATACATGATAAAGTAGTTGGAATAAAATGAAAGCATTACAGGTAAGAGATTCATTAAAGATAGCTTGAATCCTGGACAAGTGACAGCAAGTAGCCAGATGGCACTTAGTGGGAGAAATACTTTAGAATTTAATGTACGATTAATTATTTCTTATAGTCATATATTTCTATGTTATAATTTGCTTGAATAACATTCATGATTAAGGATGTGAAGGGTTTTACTCGTATGCATGTCGCGAGCTGCACTTGTCGTTCCAAAAGACGAAACTTTTCAGCCTTGACTGAAATATGCACTCGAATAAAACCGTATACGTCCATAGATATTTTAGGGATATTTAAGATTACAGGAAGAATTGATTTAAGTCTAGGTTTTTTAGTCATAACATGACGTTGGAATAGTCAAATATTGTCCATACAAATGTTTTTGTTGAAGTAATTTAGCACTATTCTAGGCGTGAATATTAATAGTTTATAAACAGGATAAATATTTTATGTAATGTTTAGCAAAATGCGTTTTTGTAACAGTATTTTATAAGTTATTGGACCTTATGTGTTAATAATAGTTGCGTTTGAGGTTTTTTCAGTAAGCACTGTGTTTTACATTTTTTGTGAGGGCGCGTGTAGATAGAAATTGATGCTTTCCTTTGTGAAGTTTGTCTGGAAGCGTCCCTAAACTGCAGTTCGATTTGTGTACTTATAAATAGTTTATTATGTTTATAAATATAATTTGTGTAGTTTTTAGCATGCTTTGGGTCATAAAATAAGAAGGTACAGTTGATTCACTGAGAAAACAATGAGAAGAAACTTCCAAAAGTGATTGAAAATATTAAGAAAGAACTGTTTGATCCATTGATGATTAAAGTTTTCTTGTGCATCAGTTTTATCGGGGATTATAAGTACCTATCTTACTTTGTGTTGGATTTCAAGAACATTTTCACTGTCACTATTTGTGGTTATAAACGGCTGATTTTAAACACGATATATTTCATTGACTGAGTATGAAGAGCTAATATTACGTGGACAGGTCGTACGTACATCGTCCCGTGGCGGTTCTTACGTCACGAAATAAGTGCACCGTGTTCTGTATGCGTCCCGTCGGGCGGCACAGCTAGATGAAGAACTCCCTCCGCTTGGTGACGCGCGGGCCCGTGGCGGCCGCCAGCGCCGCCGCGTGCTGGTCCGCCGCGCCGTCCGCGCCGCGCTCCTCCTGCGGGGGACGCCGGTTATATCGGCTCTTACTGCTTAGTACACATTTCACCAGGGCCGGCAGTCTCGACATTACACAGCGACAAAAATCGGTCGCGAAGTCGTATCGTTGTCAAATTCCTTTAGTAAATTTTCAACTTTATTTCGAAAGCATAAAGTTGAAAATCTATTAAAGAAATTTGACATCGATTACACTTAACGACCGATTTCTGTCGCTATCTATATCGAGACTACCGGCCCAGGCTTGCCAGTCGGTAAAACTACACGCCAGTGCGACGAGCGTTACCATTTAAATAATGCAAAAGCAAAGTACGATAACATTTAAATATATACTGAAAGGATGTCACCAAAATCTACCCAAACGAAGTACCGAGGTACACGTAGTGGCATAAAATACACTACATTACACTGAATAATATTGCATTTATATATTTTTCTTATACGACGACAATAAAATAACTTTTAACATAATTAAAAGCACACCATTTTGGCACTCCATCATCGGCATAAACACAAATAACTCACTTATTAAAAAAAAAACTGTCTAGTGACAGCTGTCTGCTGTCAGCTTCAATCACTATTGTTTCACGAAGAAACGGAATGACGTGTAAATGACATTTACGAAATAATCTCAACCTGAGTGCCAACCAAATTTAACACAATTGCACATGCAAAGTTACCACATGATTTAATTGTTACAAGTTATTAAAATAAAATATAATACAGTTTTAAATTATTTATGGATAAAAATGCAATTATTTTCGAACTGTTTTATTTTTTCTCTACGAATTGGTAATAATAATAATAATTTAATTTATTTGCGTAAAACATGGTATACAATGGTGTTAACTGTAGGTCATAGCATGCAAAAATTTTATGTTACAGGGTAATTATAATAATGAATATATATTATTACATTAATGTTAGATATTCTATAATGAATATTCTTTTTTGGTTTAAAATTGATTTTCAGGTTTTATATTTGGTTTAAAATAAAAACTATTGCAAGGACGGGTCAAAATTATTTTCACTATTGATACGAAAATTGAAATGAATGAAATGAAAATTGAATTTATTTACAAAAATTGAAAAATTAGACGTTTTGTTGACACGGTGTTGCCGTGTTATTATTATTATTTTGTTATTATTATTTTTATTATTATTATTAGATTGATTAAATTGTATGTATAGGATTTGTCTAAATTTATTTTCAAATGGTGTATGTCAAGCCAGTGTAGTAGTATATCAATAGTATTATTAATGTCAGTCTCGTGATCTATTATGTCACAATTATGGATATATCGTCAGCGAATAAGATGCATTTATGATAAGTTATTTTTATGATATCATTTATATATAAAAGGAATAATATTGGGCCTAGTACGCTACCTTGGGGGACGCCATATTTATTATGTCTATATTCCGATGAGTATGATGTGATGTCTTTGGTTTCGTTCATTTTACTAATAATAACACATTGTTGCCTATTACTTAAGTACGATAATATCCACTGGAGTGTAGGTCCCCTAATCCCAATTGTTGCACGTGTATATGGGCGCCAAGCCATTATTTCATTATATTTTGAAGTTTGTTTTAATTATTTTGTACTTAATCTGACTTCCATGTTATTTATTAAACTAATACTTGTATTTCCGGTTAAGTCTATGTTAAGTTTTATTTTGATGTATTTAAAATATTGTTGTTTATTTCAGATTCAGATTCAGATTTATTTATTTGCCATCAATGTAGGTACAAGTTTAAGATGGATGGTATGATTTTCTGGTTGAATTTATAAAGTTTCTATTGTTATACTTCCTATTGTTTTTATTTTTTTTTAATATTATAGTTTCCGTCTGAATTTATATAGTTTTTATTCTCATACTTCCTTTTGATTTATTTAAAATGTTGTGAGTTTCTTTGTTGGTATTGAAAGATTTATTTTGACACATCCGCTTGAATTATTTAAAATGTTATATCCGCTTGTTTATATAAATTCTACTTGGCGGTAGTTTCGCGGTAATTTTGTGTATAAAAACTGTTGTACTGTGAATGGGAGGACACCCTTGTCCGATGAGGCGCCAGCCAGCGTCGTAGCTGAACCTGTAGCTTTAAATTCCCCCTATAATAATCATAATATTATAAACCTTTCGATCCAGCCTGTCCCCACTCGCTGCCCTCTCTCAGTGACGCCCTAAGCCGAGGTCCGTACCCCACAGGGGGTGCCCTTAGCGTGCGGTCATTTAAATATAATTTTAGTATTTAATTTCGCCCCTGGCTGGAGGCTTTTTGAGTCAAATCTTAAGGCACCCACAGGATAGTTCGGTTAAGTAGCCAGGACCTCAGAGGTCACAACTACGAGCGGCCATTCAAAAAAATAAATATATGGGAGGACATTCTTTGTTCGCTGCTCCTTGAATAAACACCTCTGAGTTCAAGTAAGGTATTTTCTTTGTACTCTCTTAAACATTTCTCTGCCATTTCCTATTACTGTGTATTTTTGTGGTATATTGGTGTAAAGCAATATGTCTGACTCCGACAACGACGGCGATCATGCGCCGACATGTTCCTCGAGGTACATGTTTGAGTAAAGTTGTATGGGCTTTTGGTGACCTCCTTTTGGAATAGAAAATATAATGAAATGCAAACAAACATACGACGTTATAGCGTTACTCGTTAAGAAATAAAAACATTACAAAATAATTTATAATATACGCGTTACACACAACCAGAATATATATTATTTTAATACATATACTCGTTACAAATAAACTAACCTGTGTAAGATATTCTCCCTTGTGTCTTGATAGCGCACGTACTAGCACAATGGCTACCACGATCAGCAACAGGAATATAAACGCCAGAACCGCTGTTAATATACATCTTAGTTATCAATGCAATCATAGAATAGAAGAATAGAATAGAATAGAATACTCTTTATTATGTACACCATAAAAAAATAACAGATATAAATGTAGACACACACAAACACACAACAAAAAGTCTTTATGCAACTTATTAAGCACCCTAATTAAATTCCGTTAAGTTTACAAGCATTTAACTGCCAAACTATGTGTTTTTCGAAAAAATACTTTAATACCCACACATTAAGTTTAGTTTGCGCTACAATTCCAAACATTTTTAATACTTTTTAATAGTCATTCTAAAATCAACTTAATTAACACTAAAATAAAGTTGATATTTGTTTAAGTAGTAAAAACAGGAAACGGATTTGAACAGTTTTGGAATCAAGCGTTATTTTTCGGAAATCCAATATAGTATAATGTTATGTAAACATATTAAGTTTTAATTCCGCAGTAACTAGAGCCAGGCTTGGACGCACTGTGCAGCCCCGCCCGCCGCAACAACATGCACCAGCAAAAGATAAGATATATTTCTTTGCTCAAACATGTGTACACATACAAGAATAAAATGTATGCAGAAAAACATCAGACATGTTTGCCTCATAGTATGGTGCAGCGCAGACGGCACACTTCTTGTGCGATCGAGTCTGCGGCGCACAAAAAGTCTGCATGGCGCGCAAAAAGTCGGTCGCGGATTTTTCACAGACTCAACGCACACGACGCACATCTTCGATCATTCTGTCGGCAGAGCTGTAGGGACGTAGACGCTATGGAAATCGTGCAGAGATCGCGAAGTATTATTTTGTACATGAAGTACAGAAAAAGAAGAAGAAATAGAGAATTTTGGGTACATCCTATACTTCCGGAAAGATTACTGAAGGGACAGTTCCATACTAAACATTCAATTCTGAAACAACATCCGGAAAAAACTTTTCAAATTTTATAAAATGTCTGTTACTACATTTGATGAGTTGCTATTTATTTGAAGACCTGCTTTGACTCATTCAGAGGCGCCATGATAATAGATCGCGTGCGTTACGTCCACCCCTAGCAAATGCAGTTTGCCGACTAAAGTGTGCGCCGTCTGCGTTAGCGCGCGTTGAAGCAAACGTTCAATTTTCTTCACACACTTTTTGTGCGGAGCGGCGCGGTGCGGCGCGGTGCGGTCTGCCCGAATTACACGGATTTTTTGTGCGCCGGACTTTTTGCGCGTCGTGTGCATTACTGCATATAATTGCATAGGTTCTATTTTCACAGACTAAAAAGTGCGTCACGGATAGTCTGTCGTCTGCGCTGCACCTATGGCGTGCAAATATTATGAATAATAATGATTTTTAATTATTAATTTCAAGTCAAAATATAATGTTACGTGAATTAGCAAACAGTAATAAATTGTAAATGTCAATAGTAAAAAAATCAATAAAAAATAATAATACAATAATGCTTAAAAACAATATCAAAATAAATGCTTCTGCCAGAAATTCATTAATATTATAGTAAGCTTTGTTAATTATAAAATAATGACTGTAGCTGTTTCTTCAAAAGTACATTATTAAGCTCCCTCCAACTTTTGGGTAACTTATTATAAATAATGGGAGCCATGCAAAAGAACAAAATGTATCTGCCATTCGCTAAAATAAATTATAATTACTTCGAACAAACATTACTGTTTCCAGAAAATAAAGGGATGCCAATGTCAAAATATTATAGCGAATAAAAGAAGACATTGCATGTTGTATTTTCGTTGTGAATTATACAGAATGTAATGTTAGTAAGAGTACTCACTGCCCAGGATTGCCTCGTCAGTGTTGTGCATGTCGATCTCGTGCTGCAGGTCCAGGTCGGGCGGCGGGCGCGTCTCCAGGCGCTCGGGAGGATGGGTCACCGGTTCCACTCCGCAGAAGTCCTCGTTCAGTACGCCACCTGTAGACATCAATTATTTAATATGCTATTTAAAATGGACAATAGCATCCGTAAAAAGTGTCTCAAACGAATCTGTTTGGACTACTTCAAACCACAACAAGTTTTGATCGGCTAACACTGCGTCAGAAGGCGTCACGACGCGACACAACACAGTAATATGAATCCGGTTTTACACAGCCTCATCGTGAAGATCAATCGGTTCTTTGGTACAACGGTGTAGATAACGCAGTTGTATCAAAAAACCAAAATTTTGCCCAATACTAGGCATCAAGCAAATTTTAAAATTTTACAGTCTTTAAAGCCTATTTTATTTGTGGCTATGACTCTGATCAAGTTGTTTAGGCTGCTGTTGTTCCGGTCAGTCAATAGCAAATAGTGCACCTACTAACGGACAACAGATTTGATCAGTCTAGATCACTGTTTCAAAAACGTCACACGTACGTCAGTGTCCTCTTTCTGGAGAGTGAACGAAACTGAACCGTCACGCTCACCTGAGCGTGACGGTTCAGTTTCGTCACAGGTCGGAGACGTTAAATCGGCTATACTCGGCTCCAGTCGGACGGTGACGCTGAATCGCGTATACTCGACGCTGAATCGCGTATACTCGACGCTGAATCGTGTATAATCGACGCTGAATCGCGTATACTCGACGCTGAATCGTGTATACTTGACGCTGAATCGCGTATACTCGACGCTGAATCGTGTATACTCGACGCCGAATCGCGTATAATCAACGCCGAATCGCGTATACACGGCTTGGCCATAACCACACACCCAGCCTATTTTTTAGTTAACAAAATGAAGGATAAAGACATCAATGTTAGGGGGAAGCGCCACAGTGGCCCGCGAAATTAAAATTTTCTTACGTTTTTGAAATATTAATCAATGGGGTATATGCACTTAGAGGGCTGTATTGATGATTTTAATGATTATAATTCTGTAACTACATACTTATTACGGTCGCGACCCATATTTTGTTCAACATACAACCTGACACTGAATTGCAAATTGCAAAAAAACGTAAGAAATATTTTATTTCCTGGACTACCCTTGCGCTTAAGTATCAAGTTTAGCCACAAATATAACCAAGTTCCCTCACCTCCCAGACTCCTAACATTAGGCGGCGGGTCCTGTTGGAACAGTAACTTCAGCGGGTAGATGTCGTCGAACTCGACGCGGCTGACACAGCCTACGAAACCTTCGTTCATGCTCTCGTTGCGTCCGATGTACATGTACTGAATGTTGTTGAACTGTGCGTCCGCCGAGTCTTTGATGTCGAAGTTGTATTCTTGGGTCTCGTAGCCATCGACCTGAGAACAAGTGTAACGTCATTAAATAAAGTAGTTCATGGTTGTAAACAGATCGATAGATGATTTATCTAGTACTGGGCGAAGAATTTATCGATATTTTCTAGTTTTGTGTATAAGTATGTCGATATTATTTAGTCATGTCATACGAATTATGTGGTGTACTATGTATTTATCGATATTTTCTAGTGATGTAAAATGAATGTGTCGACATTCGCATTGAACGCAGAGGAAAGTTCTCTAATTAATTTGAATATAAAATACAATAATTTATTAAAGGAATTTCTTTTTTTTATGATAGGTTTCGGTACAAAGAAGACCCTTGAAATATGTTTGAAAAGATTTAGGACAAAGAAGGAACGGACAAAAAAAATGTGTACCTGTAACACCATAGTGGCTCCACTGTTCTTCCTAGAAAGTCGCACGTCATGGTACTGTCCTAACGCGAAGTGTTTCCCTTGGAACACGATCTCCTGGCGCTCGAAGCCGAAGTCAAACACCACACGAAGATGACCTGTATATCACACAATATTATTATTATTACAGCTTAGCGATTGCTCGATAATAAAATAGAAAAAAAAAATATAACGAACGCAGTGTTGGATTTACACCGATCAAAAACTAGGCATATAACCGAAGTTCTTATAAGCCGCAAAATATATCTTATTCCTTACGGTTTTGTCTTACGACATGTTGAGCGTTATATATCCATACCTCTTCTGTGACTCGGCTCGGACTTGACTCATTCTAGCATAATTATTATTCATCTTCCACAAACGTTACATCAGCAAACTTTTTACATTACAACAATTCGACAAGTCTTTTCCAAGTTTCAGGGCCGGCAGTCTTGACATTAGATAGCGACAAAGATCTGTCGCTAAGTCGTATCGATGTCAAATTCCTTTATTAGATTTTCAACTTTATTTCCCAAGCATAAGGTTGAAAATCAATTAGAGAAATATGACATCGATTGGACTTAACGACCGATTTTTGTCCGTATCTATGTCGAGACTGCCGGCCCAGGACCACAATCGAGCTCAGCGAAATTAACGCAAACATCTACTATCCTCTCCGCTTTGTTGGAAAGCAAGCCTAAACGACAGTGCTTCAACAAAATCTTGACAAGCGACGGTAAAGATTTACTAGTCACTACTGTAACAACTGCTTTAAAAATGCTTTATTAAATTTTTAGGACTTACCAGAATTAGAAACCTGCAGCGTAAGATATTCTCCTGAGATGTTAGAGTAGAACCCAAGCAGGAATCCCTTGGGGTTGGTGGTGGTGAAGCCGACGCGGATCTTCTCGGCGATTGTGGAGCGCCAGGAGCCCAGGAAGTCGTACTTTACTATAGAGTTGGGGCGGAGGTTCACGCCGATCTCTGTGGGGAGAAGTGTAAGGTTAAGATTGGTTTTTGTGTGTGGGTGAAAGAAAAGCGTATCCGTTATCACTGTTACGTGATGGAAAAGAATCAAGCCTTCATTAGGCTTGATTTTTTGTAAAATATAGTCGTAAATAAAAAACATACATGTAGGATAAAAACATTGTAATAAAGTATGAACGCAGCTTATATTGTTAAATGGAACGCAGCGGATGAAAGAGAGGGAAGCATACGTGTGAGTGAGAAAGGGGACAAATGGCGACTACTAGATGGACGACGAACTTACGGTGTACGGTGGAACTTTTGTGTGCTAGTAATAAAGTTTTTAAAAGTACTTAATGCTTTCGTTTATTTTGCCATACAATCCCACATACATATTTTTACATAAAATCCCAAAAAGCAGTTTTTTTATTTTTAAACACTGTTCATTTCTTTTGTAGCCCAATGACCCAAAACAGAAAATCGTTGTTTTATAAATCATTTTCTATATTCAAGAATGTAGGTATCTATTTAGACCGAGAGTTGGTAACCAGCCGTTAGTGAGATAGGTACACCGAGTTTTAGAAAAACATCAGCTTTCTAGAGCCTCGTCTCGGCCTCTAATACCTATGTGACAGCCTCTTTACAAACGAGAATAAACCATTTCATTTCTCATTTCTATCTGAACCTGGACGTGCTATATAAACTCCCGGGTCATCAGTACAGTTACTTACCGTCAGCACAGATGGGTCCCTTGAAGGCCGTCCAGCGACAGTCGCACGAGTACGAGTCGAAGCCCTCGAGACACGTGCCGTTGTTCAGACACGGAGACGACGAGCACTTGCCCTGACAGCCCTCCGATACGCCGTACAGACCTAGCGGGAAAGTATACATGTTTGAGTTGATTTGTAGGTGTAGAGTAAAATTTAATGAAAGGGATTTTTTTTTTGTCTTCTTAATACAATGTATAGATTTCCCAGGAACAGTATGCACTTCAGCAATCATCATATATCTTCGGAATTACTACTTCACGATGATGAGATCTAGTAAAGAGCTGTAATAACCATGAAAGAACTTGCCTTTCTCAATTCTTTATTGCATTCCATAATGTTGGTAAAACAGTTGGTAAACTTAAAATAAATGAAACCATTATGGACCCTGTCGGGCCGAGCATAGTAGGAGAGAGGAGGACGAGCGCTTACCTATTTGTGTTTATATTATTTATGTATTCTGGTAATGGTATTTTTTACTTATTACTACTTTTACTTCTTTTTCTAATATTACCATGAATAGAAAACTATTATAGATTAACAACTACATGCGATTCCAAAAAACTTTTCTTTTGAAACTCACACGCAATGATAGATGTACTACTACGAAGCGCGCCAGTACAACACTTAGAAGCTTTACTTCTGTGGGAAGTTACTCTGTGGGGCGACGTTCATGCTAATTCGGAATCACGAAAATTGTCGAAGCACATAACTTTTTTGGTTTAACTGTATAAATAGCAGCAAGCGCTTTCCTTTTTTTAGATAACATCCAGTCTCCGTAAAGTTCAACCTCAAGCAACATTTCTATGTTTAGGTCTAGCTTGCTGCCACCCGATAAAAAGCCTTATTGCACACCACAAAACGATTAATTTAGATCGTCTTGCCAAGAAAACAAAAGAAGAATATTTCCTACCCCTTCTAGCATATCCCCTGAGGTCCACAGGTCTTCCATTGAGCAATAGAGCCCTCATGCAGCCCACGAAGCCGTCCTTCCGGTCTAAGGCGGCTCCTAATGCGACGCCGGTAGTGAGGTGTAGCGCTCGCACGGGCTCCTTGGCTGTGCGTATCTCGTTCTTTAGAGCGCCGTCTACTACGACGCGAGCCTCTTTCCTGGGAGAAGGAAAATATTTAAACTCCTTAGAACTCCAACATAAAACATTGTGAAAAAACTGTTTCTATGGTCTATTCCAAAAGTATCTGATGAAAATGTACACAAATGGATCTGAAAACATATCTGTGAATGATAATTTGTAGTGCAACTTACAAATTACGTGGTTCGATTTGAGTATTTGAATATTTAAACCCGAAATTCTAATTTTAAATCATCTTAAAAATGTTTTTCATTTGTCAATTGAAGTTCATTTTGTAACGTCAATTTTAGTCGATAAATAATTTTTCAATTACAATTTAATAATGTTCTTTTAACAATAATTGTTGGAAAAAATGGTGAGATATAAAGTTGTAACCTTCTAAGTACAGATGAATGTGTTACTAACTTCCTTTAGTGAATGTTTGCGTGAGAATTAACCTGAACACTGTTTGTTTATACTTTCGTCAGATACTTTTGGAACAGACTATACAATAAAAATTCATTCTATAAAACAGCACCGTATAGACGGTGCTGTTTTATAGAATGAATTTTGATGATGAACATTAGAGATAGCTCTAATGTTTTTGTCTTTTTACAATTCTTCACTTCCGAAAGTGCCTGTTGTATAAATGTAACAGAAACCAAATATTTGACTTTTACTTTTGCGAGATGCTTTCGTAGCGCGACACGCCTGGTTAAACAAACTAAGGCGAAGTTTGTTTACCCCAAGCGTATCGCACTTTTTATATGAGCCCTGAAGTAGTTAGACAACATTCTAAGTTCCAACATACCTGTTCCTCTCAATACTGACGGAGTGCCAGTTGTTGTCCGCGAGCCGGTTGCTGGTCTCGACCGACACGCCCAGCGGAGTGTCGCCCACTTGGAACTGGAACTGAAGCTGGTCTCCTCCGATAATGGACAGCTTGATGTAGTCTTGAGGACCCTGAGGAGGAGATATAGAAATTAATTTCACGCTTTTTTTTATAAGGAAATTAGTGAATCTTTAGGCCGTTTAATGCGTCCTGTTGTAAATCCTTAGCTTAACTGGCGATAATTTTAAAAAGCTCGTTTTAAACGCACGGTTTACCAAATGTGTGTTACAAATAAATAACGTGCGCGGGTGACAGGCTCGGACGCGAAGGAACGGTTTCGCAGGCATTTATATGTCGTCTTTTCTCAATCACGTTGTTCCGGCCTGTACGCCTCCTCCAATTATGGATATTCTCCCAAAGATACAATAAAACCCCAGTGATAAAATGCAAATGTTTCACAGTAATCCTTACCTTAGAATGTAGGAGCACAGAATTTTCCCTGGTAGTCTTGAACTCGAAGTAGATGTCGCCGCTGTGTCCCAGGTCGAACATAGGTAGCGTGATGATTGCGTCAGATATACGGAACGTCACCGCATTGCTGAACAAATCTGTTGGGGAAACATGGTGTTTAGATATTTAGAATGATGAGTATCTAAAAACACGACCTCTGTGGTGGTAAAGTCATGTCTGGAGTTTTGTAAGATGAGTGTATGAATTTTCTCATGGTTGTCTTTAACTAATGCAATTGGTCGATGGTCGTTTTATGTTAAGGTTAAATAAATATATAGGCAATTGTGTGTTATCGCACAATCCAGTTTTGTATAATTTAAGCATTTTTTAATTTTTGTATATTATAGTACCATGGATCCGTTTATTATGTTATTATGATGTATGTTGGCTTGAAAGAGCAAGGCAGTTGAGAGTACGTCATGCTCACTTAAATGTGTCACTGCTGGTGGCGCGTGTGTTGGATCATTCGGTTCCCTACAAATGGTTGAACTGGATGGGCTGCTCCACGCGTCATGTTCGTGAATGGGCGCCGCCAGTTGAGACTGGTCATCTCTTAACTGTCACGGCTTATTTTAAATTTTATATTTTTAATTGTTTCTAAATTTTTTTTTTACATTGTTCTCTCATTTAGGAGGAACAAGAATAATGTACCCAGGATTTTGTAATATCTTGATTTAAAAAGAGTGTCCTTGGAGTTTCTTGCCCGTTCTTCTCCATAGAGATCTACGTTTTGGAATGGGCAACTAGCTTCAACTTTCTGACTAACTGACCGACTCTTTGACAGTTCAAAAGTGCCTGTAAATGGTTTAATTGAAACAAATGCTTTGAGTTTATAGAGGTATGAGGAACAGGGTGTAAAGTTCACTCATACTCTATGGAAAAGGGAGGATCCTCCGACCAGACGGGGGTCGTATCTGGTGGGCAACTGCCCGACGATTGATGTCGGGATGTTGTATATATGCTAGTTGCACGGTAAACTCTGCTTGCGCGATGCAGGATTTTGCATGACGTCAGTCTGACGCGTAGCTCTCATGTGGCGTTGTAGATGCCGCTACAAGTTTGTCCTTATCGAATGAATGTTTTTCTTTTTCTATTCAGTTGACATAGTCGTTTTGCTAGCATTCCATAGTCAAACAAGGGACCTCTATAACGCTTTCGCATCCGCCTGTCTTGTTTGTCATTTCATCCGGGGTCTCCGAAAATCAACAATCACAATAATCAATTTATCTAGTCTTATAAGTTTGCCAGCCCCAGCCGAGGCTTGAACACCAGTCTACCCCCGTAAGGTCCTTATCTACGGTCAAAGCAAGGTTTGTTCGGAAGGGCCATGTAAGTAATAGATATACAGATACATCCATAAGCTACATACCATCTCCTTCACACAGCAGCGGTCCGAGTGTGTAGCGTCCTTCTTTCTCGTCGAGATGAGAGCCGGTGTCACCGAACCGTAGTTGTTTTACTGGCAAGAATTCTTTGTCAGTGATTTCACCGCCGTCCACTTGGAACTCTGAAGAGTAATAATAGTATAGAATAAATAATTGTGATTTTAAGGCCCACTTGCACCACAAATCGCTATAATCTGTAAACGTATATGAAACATCGTTCTGTTTCCGTCAATCGTTTCAAGACGACAGAGACAGAATGATGTTTTAAATATGTAACAATCAATTGTTTATAGAAGGTAAAAGCACAGAAAGAGCAAATCAAAACATTTAATTTTTTATTAATCAATTAAAACCAATATACAATATATACGTCATAATAGGAATATATATTTTTAGATTTTAACAAATATTTTAGAAAATAGCGTAAAAATAAACCAATTGATAAATCTCATGTTAGAGTATAAATTCGTACAACATATAAAATTACCTACGCATCTCACAAACCACGTCAACATGTTTAGATTTGATATTAACAAAGTTTAACGACAACAATATGTATACAACCGTAGAAGTACGAGGGCGCCACTGAAAATTTCGGGAATCAAGGAATTGACACAACATTACTATTTAAAAATGTATTTATTGCTTTTGGAAGTATTCTCCGCGAAATTTGACACATTTTTCCATACGATGGAACTAATCATTGAAGCAACCATTCCATTCGGAGGTTGGGGTCTCCAAAATAGCCGTTCTGTAGGCGTCCACAGCTCCTTCAGGTGATGAAAATCTCTGTCCACGAAATTTATTCTTTATTTTAGGGAAAGTATAGAAATCATTTGGGCTTAGGTCGGGGCTGTACGGCGGATGGTCTAACAATTCTGTTTTCTTGCTCTAAAAACTCTTTTGTTCTGTGCGCGGTGTGAGAACTCGCATTGTCGTGATGGAGGATGATGCGGCGGTTGCAGTTCTCTTTACGGAGTTCAGAAACGACCTGTGGCAAACAAATGCTAGCATACCATTCTGCATTAACCGTTATTTGTCCCTCAAGAGAAATAGTCGTAACATGGCCGGTTTTGGAGACAAACGTGGCCACCATTTTTTTTGCAACACTCCGTGAACGAACAATTTTTGTTGGCTTTAACTCATTTTCGAACACCCAAACTCGTGACTGGTTTTTTGTTTCGGGTTCGTACGCGTATATCCAGGATTCGTCACTTGATACGATGTTGTATACAGCATTTGAGGATCCTGCGTGGAATCTTTCGAGAGTTCTGACGCACCAAGTAACGCGAGCCGCTTTTTGCTCTTCACAGAGCGAATGCGGTATCCATCGGGAAAACAACTTTTTTACACCTAATTGTTCATACAAGTCTAAAGTTGCCTGAATTTCGCGGTATGTCACATGTCGATCTTCCTCAATCAGCTTACGCACAGCATCAACGTTTTCTTGGGTGACTGCAGTTTTTGGACGACCTTGACGGGGATCATCACTGAGCTTGACACGTCCACGTTGAAATACAGCAAACCAGCGATAAATTGTGGTTTTGGATGGGGCTTCATCACCAAATGCAGAAATCATCCGGTCAACACACTGTTTTTGTGTTAAACCACTTCGAAAGTCATAATAAATCATCGCTCTTGAATTTTCTCGAGTCAATTCCATTTTCTCAACGACTAAACAAGATTGACAAAACCTTGTGACAAGACCGAGAATCTTTTTTTAAATAAATAAATGGTATTCGATTTTTAAAACCAAGGAGTTTTCAATTAAAAAGATTTTAATATGACAGGAACAGTGGAAATATTGCATTCCCGATACTTTTAGTGCAGCCCTAGTATTAGAATTTTCCGAACCCAGTGGCACATTCATAGATATGATACGAAAACAACAAACTAAACAATCCATTTGGTTTGCCAATAAAAGACTATTCAACAAAGGTAACATACAATAATTCAAATCTAAACTAAAAACACTAAACTGGAATAATATCACACAGCCGAAAAAAATGTAGATGAGAACTATCAGTCGTTCCACAACACAGGGACAGATTTCTTAGAAGAATGTATCCCTAAACACAAGACTTAAATTAAAAACAAAACATAACAATTAATGGCTAATTATCGGTTTATAACAATCTTGTAAAACAAAGGACTATTAGAAATTCTATCTCTACAAAAACAAATACATGCTTCAATTCCCCAGGGAAGCGTTATAGGCGGCCTCCTATTCCACATATTATACATAAATGACCTCCCCAAAACCATAGATGGGCCATGTGTACTGTTTGCAGACGATATTTCACTCCTCACTTCATGCTTAACAAATGCTAATTTAAATGAGTAAATGTTCACTATTCTTAATAAAACAATAAATTGGATGAGCGAGCATAATCTTGAAATTAACTTTACCAAAGCCAAATTAATAACTTTTCATCCTCGATAAAAAAGGCGAACTTCAAATTTAATCAACAAAAATTAAAACAGTTAAAAATTACACTCTCCTAGGTTTGACAATAGACACACATAAACTGGAAGACACACGTACAGGTTAGTTCAATTTATTTTTTAAATCGTACGCCCTACGCAAAGTTAAAGAAAACTACCAACCTACAAACCGCACTAGTCACATACTATGAGTACGCCCATGCTTGCTTTAGCTAAGCCATCATCTTATGGGGAAATAGCACAGACGCTCCCTCACTATTGACCCTACAATAAGCTCTACAAAAAAAAACTGATACAAAGCCTTACTTCCAAAAACACAAAATTAGTACCTATTTATATTTTAGAATTGTGTAAACCAGTGCGCCAATACCCAGAAACTTACAACACAAGGGAAAACATACAAACAAAATATTCGTTGCGTCATAAAAACACATTAAACCTACCTCCTGCCTTAAACTGCACTCTTCTAGTCCATTTTATATGTCAATAAAAATATTATATAAATTACCGGAAAACATAAAACAAGAAAACAAAACCAATTTATTTTTAAATAAATTAAAACTATTCATAATCAATTAATAAAAGTTATTACACAATAGACGAATATCTAACCGATAAATGCAATAATAACTAGATACAACTGTTTACCAGATAAGTACAACAGTAAAAATAAATGAGTTAAAATATATAAACATACTAAATATTATTTTACATATATAACTTTATTGAATACATTAATCGCAATACAAAATATTTAAGCGAATAATTAAATAAGCAATATTAATATATAATTGAATACAAAAAGTACATAAATAGATTGACTTACACATATTAAATTCAGAGAGTAAATAAATGAGTGATAATATCTATTATTGTTGTAAAAAACAGATAAGATGAGAAATAATTTAAATATTCAGTAATAATTAGTGTAATTACACATTGAATGCGAAACTGCCCAATTTTACGCAATCAATTAGTAATTTTTAGGTTCTTGTCCAATCATGAGTGTATTGTTATCACAGCGCCTTTATTTCGTTGCAGAACAAGTGGTCTTCGTACTTTAAATATTACTACGGACGCGTGACGTATATTTGCAATGCATGTCATATTAACCATCTAATGACACATAAAAAACCTATATTTGAAATTAAAACTTTCAAGTGATATTTATGCACCATTTACCTAATGCTACTTACCATCTGGCTTCATATGCTCCTACATCACAGTTGCACCACTTGACCCTAGGACTCCACACTGACACATTCTGGAGTCCAGCGTGGCACCGGCCCAGTACTCCACAATGCTACTTACCATCCGGCTTCATATGCTCCGCATCACAGTTGCACCACTTGGTGGGATCGGCACAGGATCCTAGGACCCCACACTGACACATCCTGGAGCCCGGCGTGGCGCCGGCCCAGTAGTCCATGCGCTGGCCCGTGCGGGACACCCACCAGGCGAACGGGTGGAACGAAGACTCCTCGCCTGCGAAATAAAACCAACTTATAGTCAACTTTAAGATATTGAACCCAACATCTGCTAAATAAAACCAGAAGTGCATCTTCTGTCAAAAACAATTGTCATTGCTAAGCGAACAGCTGCTACAATTAGGCACGCATTGACTGATTGCCTGCCACACGATCGAATTTTTTTCTGAATAATATTAGTCCGCTGAAGTTAGCCCAAAAAATAGAGGTGAGATTCGCATAAAGCTGAATCATGGTTCGATTGTTGACCCCCATCGATTCCGCATGTGCAAAAAAGAAATTCAAGGTCAAAGTTCGCAAAAATGGGTTATTTGCATTTTTCAGCCAAATGGTAAGTTTTATCATAAAAATACATAAACTTTGATCTTGAATAACTTTTTTACCCATGCGGGATGAATAGGGACTTTTGACATTATTATTATTTATATATGTATAATTAATATTATGTGAATGCAAATAAGGGTGGGCGCTGATACCTATATTACAAGATATTAAGTTATCTTAGCTTAGGTATTAGTTGCAACTCTAACTTGTAAGATAATGTAACTACCTTTCGGCCTATTTTATTTAACTTGTTTCTCTCTGTTAATTTTGAAGGTGCAAATAAACATTTTTATTATTATTATTATTTCTTTTATATTGATGATATGAACAATCAAACCAAGATTCAGCTTTATGCAAATTAATGTAACCTTTAATTTCCATTTGAATGGACTATAAATGATCATACACATTTATTCCTCACTCGATAAAGAGCTTTGCAAAGGGAAAAACAATATACAGTCATTGGTAATTCAATCAAGTCCTTGAATCCCAGAGCTTTTACGAGGTATTTTCCGCATATTAAAAAGGACTTGTTAAATTTCATGTGTTATTATCCTGAACTTCCCGCCATTCGGCAAAAAAGGCATCTTTTGGTGCCTTCACAATGGGTATTAAATTCATACCATACTTTTCTGATAGGACAGCTAACGAATGAATAAAAAAAATACTTACCTACATTATGAAATCACACTTACTAGGCGAGTTCAGCAGCCTGGAATGCTTGCACATGTACTCGAGGTGCTGCATGCAGTTGTGCGACCTGTTGAGCAGCGCCTCGAGCTGCGCGCGGCCGGCGTCGTAGCTGATGTCCTGGCGGAAGCTGCCCGGCTCCTGGTAGCCGTCCACCACTGTGTTCTGCGACGACGAGTGCGCGACCGCTGTTATTATGCGACCGTCCGCTGGGAAACGAGGTTAGGGTTACAAATAGAGGCCTTTGACGCTGCAGAATATAGGGGAGCATGTAGCGTAGAACTAGCATAGGTGTGCGTCAAACGTATACTCATCGCAGATGCGACACCAGCATCGTATTTTCAATATAATCACATCACTTTCAAATCAAACTCAAAATCTAACCTTTTCAAAACAATCATACAATAAGGAGGTCTTTATACACTTAATATAAACGCATTTATTTCAAATAAACCATTTACAGAAACTTGTGAATTGTCAAGGAGTTGGTAAGTCAGAAACATGAAGTTATTTGCTCATTCCAAAGCGTAGTAGGTAATAATTTTACATCGCAATTTTCTTCACTCATATAGCAATTAAACTTCAAAGTATTTAATAATTAATCAGCAGGAGGCTGACACGGCCTACAAGACATTTTTATTGTGCTCAGTACAATCATGAATTACTATTAGATTCTATTTTTAAAGCAAATTTAATCTTTTGATTATGTTTATAAAGTAAAGCAAATCTTATGTATTTTATTGCTACAAACAGATATGACTGATAAGTGATAACTTAATTTTTTCTAGATAATTAAAAGTAATACTTACAATAAAACTCGCAAGTAACTGGGAAGGCCGGGAGTGGTCCGGAGCCGTCGACATCGATGTGTATGTCTGCAGAGCGCGACACCGCTTGCACGTTCTTGTACGCCTGGCACGACAGCGGGTGTACGGCTGGAACAAACATACATTTTAAAGCCGCGTTAACACGAGGAAAGTTGATGGCGAGAATTCATGCGAGTTTCGTAGGTGAAAATCACCGTGCGATTTATGACGCGTGTGTTTCAATAATTATGAAACGGATTATTACATAAAATGGTACAAACAGTGAGAGCCCGGAAGGAAAATACATTGTAGAAGTCATTCAGTATTTTGTTATTGCTTTCACTGGTATGTGTACTTTGACTTGATAAATTAAGCCAAAAGCGCCTATAGTAAATAGAGAAAGTAGATCAATTCCAGGTCAAGAAATTATTAGCCCATAACATTCCCACTGCTGGGACAAATGCCTTCTATCTGTGAGAGGGAGTGGGCCGTAATACACCACGCGGGCCCAGTGCAGATTGGTAGATGTCACGTTTTCGAATTTTTGTTTCTAGGATATGCCGGTTTCCTCGCGATGTTTTCCTTAACCGTTTCGAGAGTAGTGGTGATAAAATGAATCACACAAAGTAAAGCACCTGCCTGGTTACAAACCCACGACCTACAACTCGTAAGTCGGGGCCGCTACCACTGGGCCACCACTGCTCGAAGAAATTATTATTAACTAGCTTTCGCCCGCGGCTTCGCCCGCGTGGAGGTCGGAAATTACCCCATAGGAACGTACTACCGGGATTAAAAGTATCCTACATGTTAATCCGAGTTATAAACTATCTGTGTTCCAAATTCCATCCAAATCCGTTCAATCGTTTTTGCGTGAAAGAGTAACAAAGAAACATCCATCCTCACAAACTTTCACATTTATAATATTAGTAGGAAGTAGGTATATTCGAGTGAAAATTAAGTCACTTACAAGTATGGCACACGGCGCCCGCGTATCCAGTCCCTTGACAATTGCATGTAAACTCATCCGCGGTCTGTGTACACACTCCACCATGCTCGCAAGGATTAGGGTTGCATCTGTAAAATAATGGATTCTGGTTACTTATCAGGCAAATAACTTTATTAAAATGGTGTTGCATTTTTAATTTATTCGTACTAACGCGATGAATTTTCAAAAATTCTTCCTCAGTGCTAACATTCATTATAAAGTACGTCTTGTCCAAAGTTTCTTGCTTCTAAACCAGCGGTTTAGGCTGTGCCCTGTCCGTCAGTGATTAAAGATTTTTATTAAATAGATTGTGTGAATCCGAACATAAAAAAAACCATAAGTCGACGTTCTCACGGACGTAAAAATATCGCGGCAGGATTTTATAGCGCGCTGTATTTTCAACTCTCAGTGTTGAACCGAGCATCGACAATCCAGCAGAGTGCATCCCAACGCGTTGAAAAAACACACTGTTGGATTTTCAACTCTCGGCGCTAAGCCATGCGTTGAAGATCCAGTGTTTCATATATCCAGATTTTTTACGTCCGCGCGAACGTCGACTAATCGTTACAGCAAAAAGCACATTGAATTATTGAATTATTTCAGTGCCATTGTACCTGTCAATCATCTGACAGGCGTCGAACACCACTTCGTTGGGACAGCAGTACTCTTCCTTCTTCCAGTCAGTCGGCAGGCGGTAGTTGCCGTCTACTGCAATCTTGCGCATGCAGCCGATGAAGCCGCGCGGTGGGGCTTTTCCACCTACATGATTAAAGAAATGATTAGTTCACATTTCTTTCGTATAGATGAAAGAAAGATTAAAAGACTGCTAGCGTCAAAAATAATAACAAGGTCACAAATGCGGCAATTGGCATCCAACAGAAGACTAATTGCCGCATTTAAAACGTTCAAAATCAAGTCTCAATCTTATCTCAGTGACGATTGATTTCAAAAAGATTGAGATAGATTAGAATGCGAATGTTCTTAAAAGTACTGGAATTGCCGCTGTGATCCTTAACGAATTACTTGTGCACGCAATATTACTTGTCCTCGTGTTATATTATACTTACCTCCGATTTTACAACGACCTATAAGACTAAACTATGTATTGCAAAAGTTTAGACTTGAGCAATAAGTTCTAATCAATACTTGTATTATAAATTCGAAAGTAACTCTGTCTATATGTTAAGGTTTCACGCCTAAACCACTCAACGGATTTCGATAAAATTTGGCAAGGAGATAGATGGTATCCTGGGGAAGGACATATGCTAATAGACTAGCTATAAATCTTAGTGCCATGTCTGATGAGCATGGTGAGAGGTTCCACCAAGATATTGCGCACATGGAAAAAAGATATAACGGCAAGTGGTCCCCAGCAAGACTAGCTGATTTCTGCTGGGAAATCAATTGTGAAACATCAGATAAAACTTATAAAAGAAAGCTATCGACCAAATAGTTATTTTTGTTTTATATTATATTAGTATTTTAATTCATTTAAGATTTTAATTTACATCATAGAAGTCATGTCATGTGTGAGATTTCTGTACATTTTTCATAATAAATACGTATTTAATATGTCAATATTAGTATTTTATTTTAATAAGAAAAGCTCAAAAACTCGACGTGACGTGTCATCACACTAAAGTTAATTAAATACACATAACAATGTTTCTGCTCCCGACTTTTTTTTATTTTCCGAACAGTTATTTGAATTCTAATTTAAATCACCTTAGATGTGTTTCATTTGACAATTGAGGTTAATTTTATAATCTAAATTTTTGTTCATGATTTTTTAATTACAGTTTATTAATGGAAGGAAAAAGTGGTGAGATATAAAGTTGAAACTTAAATACAGAAGAATGTGTTACTTATTCCCTGTAGTGAGTGATTGCGTAAGAATTTAACCAAAACAGGGTTCACACTTTTATCAGATACTATAAAACGTGACCTGAGATCCATAATTCCTTACCAGCAATATAATAAATGCTGCCCGTCATAAACCTCAACTTCTTCAGCGTCTTGACTGGCCGGTAGTCTACAGCCAGGGTCAGGCTGTCAGTAGCCATCGTCAGCAACAGAGAGTGCCAGCGACCATCGTTGAAGTCTTCCGCATAGTTGTCTAGTTTGACGCGGGGGGAGCCGGGGGTTTCTAGTTCCACTTTTACCCTGCCTTCTTCTATGTATACCTGAAGGAAATAAGTTTTGTGAAGTCACTTTAAAATAGAAAAGAAATAGAAATTATTTATTGGCTTATAATGTAGGTACACAGATATGATGGAATTTTATAAATAGTCCCGATACATTTAACCTAACGTCATGAACAATTTTGCGAACAATATTTTGAAGGAGGAAATAACTAGACCATAAAACGACATATCTTATCCAGGGTCTATTGGAATTTTGACTTCCTGTGTTAATAAGAACGATTCGGATGTTATCGCAGGGCCTTCTAGAATAGATTTTGCTCAGCAGCTATCTACGTTAAGCTTAGTTAAGAAAACATCAGAGAGATCTACCATTATAAAAATAAATATATCAGACAGTTGGGGATAATTTATCGATTTCAGCGCCGGCGCTGATCGATTGATTTATTCATTTCGAAGTATGCAAAGTTGATTATTTTTTTACAGCTTCGTCAGGTCTGTGCCCTTAAGAACTCATGCCTAGCAAGATGTTCATCACCCTTTGAAACCCTACCTGCTGAAAACTATGATAAATCTCACCTTTACATGTCCTTCGGTGTTAAACTTATGGTATATGAGCAAGCCGTGTTGCTCATAGGTGCGGAACTCGAGCGAGATATTGAGCGTGTTCCCTCCTGAGTATCCGCGTAACCTGGCGTAGGAACCTTCTTTTAGGAAGGTTATGGGGACTACTGGTGGCTCCTGAGAAAGGAAAATATTTGGTTAACGGTTATTGTCATTTATAAAGAACTATAAACTGCTGTCTGCTTTCTAGTATAGCCTCCACTTTCATAAGACTTCGTAAAAAAATATCTACTGACTAGATTAGAAAAAAATCTTCCACATAATTACGGCATGCAATAAAAAGTACTCATTCGTACATTCTGAAGTTATAATTCATATTCGTTTAAGCTAACAATCTGAATCGACTCCTAAATTAAGAACACAGTGGTACAGATCAGATAAAAGTAGTTCAGGTTTTAATTAAAACTGGTTTACTTACCGGACAAGCATAAAGCGTGTTAACTTTAGTGAACTTAAAAGGCTCTCCAGTCTCGTAGCCGTGCTTCAGGTCCTGGATGACGTTGGTAGCGTTCAGGTACATGTTCTCGATGCAGCCGGTGAAGTTCTGGTTCACTACCAAGCCTTCCTGGAAGTTTGGTACGCCTCCTATGTAGAACTGAAATAAAATAAAAGGTTGTAGAAAGGGTTCTTTAAAAGCTTCTTAAAAAAGATTGCAAACGTTTTTTATGACAAAATACAATGGACAGAAGGACTGTGACTGACTATGACCAATAACCAAGGTTTGGATAGGATTTGTGGTGTGTCCTGTTCCTGTCCAATGAAGGTAATTCCAACTCCACTTATATTCTATCGTATTGAGAAACATCAAACAGGCTATGGTTTGAAAACTAAACTACAGCACAGGAGGCAGAAAAGCCGTTTGTATTTTTAAGAAAATCATCATTGCCATTATGTTTTGTTTTACTTCTAATATCTAAATGTAATGATTTTTATTGTGATGACCTGGAAGAATCCTTTACCAATAAATTACTACGACTATAAATTTCGATTCATTATAGACGCTGTTGGGTTAGAGGGTGGTTGTGCCAAATGTTGTCTAGTATAATAATAATAATAATAATAAATACTTTATTCATAAGTTCACATATAAATTACATAGAAGTGACATCAGTACAGAGTTACATATTAAAATTATTAAGCAAATATTAAACTATGCCTAAAATAAATCTAGTGGAGGTATAACTTATATAATATATTGGATAAAGGCCTAATGAAAAACAATAGCGACCTGCCTGATGTAGGTTTATTCAAACCTGTGTTTCAGGCCTTCACGTAACAACGCTGAGTGTTTTATTGGACTATTAAATTAATGTACATAGAGCTAGCATTGATACATAATAATTATATTATTAAATAAAAATTGCCTTAACATTAACAAACTTATTGCATGATTTCTAGCAATTTTTCAGTGTCTGAGTAATTTAATGTCGCTAAGTATTCACTTAACATTTCACTACATTTTTTACAATTTACACTATATATACTTAGAGACTTATTGATTTTATTATATAAGAACGGACCTAAAAAACCATAAAATTTATTTATAAAAGTATGTCTAGTTTGAGGCTTTATGCAAACTAAGTCTTTTCTTCTCTTATGTATAGGTATGGGGCAGTGTTGGGCACAATTGAATTAATTGTTTAATTGTAGAGGCAAACAATTACAATTTTTATTTCAACTAAATTAATTGCAATTAAATTAATTCAATTATTTTTTAATTGTGAAATGCAATTAAAATCAATTGCAATTAAATCTGTTAATTGTGGTTTACAATTAATTCAATTGCAATTAAAATTTTATTTGCAATTAAATTAATTGTTTTAAACAATTAATATTTAATTTAACTACGTAAGTATTTGACGAATGTAAATATGGCACCTGTGCTACACTTTTACGTAGTAATGTTCTGGCTTAAATCCAGGCTTTACATACCTTTGAAAATATTAAGGAGAATGCTCTTGTATTGTTTGCATTATGTTTTTTAGTTACTGACATTTATTAATTGTTAATTGTAATTGTAAACGTGTATCAAACAATTAACAATTAATTAATTGTAATTGCAAATTTTTACAAGCACAATTAATTTAATTGTAATTGCAAAGTTTTACAAGCACAATTAATTAATTGTTAATTGCGATACGTTACAATTACAATTAATTATTTTAGTTGTTAGTTGCAACTAAATTTGGCAATTTAATTGTTAGTTGTTAATTGTTTTCACAATTAGTTTTTGCCCCACTCTGGTATGGGGGTATAAGGGAGATTGCTATGCTGGTGTAATACTATCTTTAATATAAATAGTTGACGCACAGTTAAAACCTTACATGCCGTATAAAGCTCGTATGTGGGAAATCTAAATGGGCGAAAGGTGGCTACCTTAAGGATAGCTCTCTGCGCACGTTCTAATGGTAGTAGGATTGTTTTTGCAGCTCCTCCCCATGAAGTTATGCAATATGTAAGAATGGATTGACACAAAGCTAAATAGACCTGTTTAATTAATTTGTAGTCCGTTATATATCGTAAATTCTTAAAAATGTATATTAATTTACGCATTCGAGTGCATAATAAATCAATGTGTTTACGGAAGTTCAGATTTGTGTCAATCGTCACACCAAGATATTTCATATGATCGGCTTTTGCTAAAGTAGGACAATTACATGCATTGTCAGCGTACTTGCCGCACTTATGCGCATAAATGTTTATGTTAGTAGTTGGCAGGTTAGTATTTCTCATAGTGAATAAAATGTGTTTAGTTTTTTCTGCATTTAGTGTTAGGAGATTTTCATGTAGCCAATTAGACACTATATTAAAACCGTTCTGGGCTTGTTTATACACCTCCTCTCGAGACTTGTCTGAAAACAATAGAGCTGTGTCATCTGCATAAGACATTATGACACCATTTTGGAGTGTTAAGCTGCACAGGTCATTAATATATACTAGGAATAAAGTAGGACCCAATATACTACCTTGTGGTATTCCGTAATTACTATTTCGAAGCTCAGAACTGACGTACTGACCAATTTTTACACATTGTTCGCGGTCTCTTAAATAATCAGAAAGCAGTGTAAGCGTTGTTCCTCTTATTCCGAGTCTTTCAAGCTTGCCCAATAATAAAGGACAGGAAATTGTGTCAAAGGCCTTGGCGAGGTCTAGGAAGATCCCAATGGAGTGCATGCCCTGATCCAAATTAGTTGTTATATAATCCGTCATTTGATGTACTGCTTGATTAGTTGATTTTTTGGGCCTAAAGCCAAATTGTCTATCCGAAAGCAATTTGTTATCCTCTAGATATTTCATTAATCTAATATTAATGATTTTCTCTAAGATCTTGGAGAGCCCTGTTAAAACTGAAATGGGTCTGTAGTTGTTAACACATTTTTTGTCACCAGATTTATATACAGGAGTAACCACTGCTTTTTTAAGCGACTTAGGGAATACACCATTAGTTAAGCATAACTGAAAAATATGAGTTAGCGGCGGAGCAAGGAGGTATTTGAAATGTTTAAGTATGTTGTTTGATATGTCGTCCCACCCAACCGCGCAAACGTCCTTTAATCCAGAAATGATTGTTAATACTTCATCGACATCCGTATCTAGTAAGACAAAAGATTTGAGTCTGGGGAAAGATTTAGGTTGGTTTTGAGAGAAAGAACCTCTAGATTGTATGGTCTTTTCTGCTAAGGTTTTGCCTACGTTAGAAAAATAGTAATTAAAGAAAGAAGAAAGAAAGAAAAATAGTTTATTCTGCACAAACAAAACGCACCTAACAAATGAACGACATTAATTTAGAGACATACAAAATAGCCAAAAGCCTCGTATTCATGTTACAAAAGTTTCATAATTTTGTCTATTGCTTGATGCCAGAGACCAAAGACCATACACATTGCTCTGTGTTGCGACACTGGCAAATGACAACAAACAAACAATCAAAACAAAAACAAAATGCCGATTGCAGTGTGGAAAAATAACTACTTTTGTAACAAACAAACAATAATAATAAGAACAATTAAGCAGTGCGTCGCATCTGTGCAAGAACAGGTCGTTGCTCAGCAAAATGCTGTGACTTCGGACGAACCTATCGTCAACAGCGCTGATTTTCAGCAACTACCTATAACTATAACTATATTTGTTGATTCTATTGGGTTGTTCTCTATAGTCAATAAGTCAAGTGGAGGTTCAAGTTGTTTTGATCTAAATGTATTTGTTTTTATAAATTTCCAAATAAGTTTACTATTTTTGCCTGCTTTCTGCAGTTCTTTTCTGTCATATTCATTTTTTATTTTTTTCAGAAGGTTGTTGCAGAAGTTTCTATATCTTTTATAAGTAATGGAAAGAATTTCATTTTCAGGCTCAAGTTTGAACTTTATGTGAAGTTTGTCTCTATGCCTAATACATCGAACAAGTCCGGGTGTAATCCAAGGTTTAATGCACTTGTACTTCCTTGACGTTATTTTGGCGACTGTATGCTTTATTATTGCAGAGTGAAGTGAATTTATAAAATAATTAATAGCAAAGTTTGCATCGGTGGAATTATAAACTGGGTCAAAATTAATATTACGTATGTCTTTTTCGAGGTGTGTCATGTTGACATTGGTATAGCTGCGTAAACAATTTTTTCTTGGTAAAGAAACTTGTAATATTAGTAAAACTGCTTGGTGATCAGTAAGCGAAGAGTTAGTAACAAATGTTTTGGCTGGTTTATTTGTTTTTATAATGAAATGATCTAAGCATGAACCACTTTGATGCGTGGGGTGGTAGTGAGCTGGCAAGAGTCCGTGGAATGAGCAGATATTAACATAGTTATGTGCATGAATGTCCATTTTCCCGGAAGCAATGTTGATATTAATGTCCCCCATTAGAATTATGTGTTTAAAAGTTGTAAGACTTTGTAACTGTACGTTTAGTGAATCTAAGAAATTTGCGACATTTTGAGAAGGTGGTCTGTATATAGCCATAACTACCGTATCTGTATTAATTTTAATGAGTAAGCAATTTCAATTTTGTAGCAAAGGTTCTTCTACAGTTGTACTTAAATTATTGTTGACAAATACAACTAAACCATCATTCTGGTTGATGTTTCTGTTGGTTTTATGCGAAACATATCCGTCTAAAGATGGTAAAACAGTGGTTTGGTTTGACAACCAACATTCTGTTAGGACGATAATGTCGCAACTTATACCCAGGTTCTGTAGCAATATTTCAAAACCATTTATATTTCGATTTATGCTGCGAATATTTTGTGTGAGAAAGGTCAGCGGTTTCTCTCCCAAGGGAAAGTGGTGCTTACACTCATCAATATTACAATTTATAACTTCAGACACAGAAAATTGATCTAGGTCCTTAAGTAATTGATCAGTCATGATAAATAAACACCTAATAAATATAAACAAACAAAAACTACTACTAGTGTGCTTAAAGGATAGGTTAATAGGTAGCGCTCTTAGGCGCCTTCATAATCTATGGAATGGATATAGCTGTCCTCGGCATATTTCCGTGCAGGACAATTTACATCACCAGTTTTATGATCACTTTTCCTATTAAAACGTTTGCACGTCGCACAGTTTGGGGGCACAGTATAGGGGTCGACAACCTGCGGCTCGCGAGCCACATGCGCCTCTTTGGATGTGAAGCTGCGGCTCTTTAGTTCCATACGCAAATATTATTTATTTTTATACCATATATATATTATCTAATTTGTTGTGAAAAAACACTACTTATATATGAATAAATAGATATTTTTCTTAGGAATAAACAGATTAGATATTTTATCAAAACACTGTATTTATGAAAGTACTATTTATTGTAGGAAAGAAAAAAAAATTGTGGCTTTTTTAAAAACTTTGAAATTTTTTAAATTGTAACTTTTGACTCTTCCGACTCAAAAGGTTGCCGACCCCTGGTCTATTAGACTACTGTATAGCGAGTGAATCATACTCACAGCCCTGTTGAGGTTGAGTCGCGAGAACTCTCCCTTGATGCGGTCCTGCACGATCACTCGGTCCACTGAGAAGATGACGGAGCGTCTGTTGCGGGATATCACCACGTCGTGCCAGATGTTGTCGTCTAGGAGACTACCCACTGATAACGACGTGGATGTTCCTGAACCTGTTGAATGTTGTCTTGTTAGATACCAACCCTTAGGCTGGCTTTCCACCAGAGCATTGCGATGAAGTAGCTGGTAATAAATCCACCAATAGAATTGATCCATATAGAGCCATTAGATGTCTGACGGAAAAGCAGCCTTACCTGTACTTTGGAACTGTATTTATATATATTTTAGCAAGTAATAAATATTTTAGGCCAAACCTATTTGAACTTTGCTATTACTTTTGCCATCGATACGCTAAGAAGTTAAACTTTGCTATTACTTTTGCCGTCGATACGCTAAGAAGTTACAACAACTCAATATGTTAGGAACAATATTTCGCATCTTTAAAGACAAACCGTTACTAAACGAAAATATAAATTTTTACACAGGAGCTTAAATAAAACGAAGTACACGGCTTTTCACAATAGAATTTAAGGTTATGGAGCTTTGAGCCATCTTTTGAGGTCATAATGATGGATATTTATTTACAATGTAACATAAGTTCTATTGCGAAAAAGTCGTGCATTTTATTTATTTAAGTTCCTGTGTAAAATTTTATAATTTCGTTTAGTAACGGTTTGTCTTTAAAGGGGCGATTTGTTTTACTATTTTGTGTGACATAAACAATACATTATGTGCATTGTACATATTTAATGGCAGAAATATGGAAATAGAACGTCATATTAAAATGAGAGCTTTTTCCTTTTATTAATTACAACAATTGCTGAAGAACTTACCCAAATCAATATTCAGTACAAGTCTATTATCCCTCAGCTGTAAGGCCATGTAATCTCCCTGCGTTCCCCTGGAGTACATGAGGGCTCCTGACGCTGTACTGGTCTTGAACCGGAAGCGGATGACCTCGCGGGAGGCCGAGATGGGGTCCCGGAGTAAATCCATCTTGACGATGGAGGAGCCATTGAAGTAAAGTGTGTCAGCGACTGGAGGGAAAAGATTGTGGTTTTTATAAATGGCGAAATAGGACTTCCCTTAGATCAGTGTTTTTTTTTCTCTCTCAAAATGATACTGGTCACAATTCTTAGTATTCTCAATGGTAAAATTGATTTTTAACTGGAAGTTATAGTGGATCCTCGAGAAAGTCATTGGAGGTTACTCTACACACGCGGCGGGCGGCGCTGTGAGCAATACTAGTCAAGGATATCCTAATCCTAACTATTCTAACTAATATTATAAATGCGAAAGTAAGTTTGTTTGTTTGTTACCTTTTCACGCCTAAACCACTGAACCGATAATCCTGAATTTTTGCATATATGTTGTCAGGTGTACTGAAACGGACATAGGGTACCTTTCATTCCGCAAAAAAGTACTGTTCCCGAGGAAAACAACAATAACGTTCTTATGATAATAGATGGCGCCACGAGTCTTTCGAATCATGATTGAATTATAACCCGAATTTATAGTCAAAGTCTAAATTAACGCGAGCGAAGCCGCGGGCAAAAGCTAGTTTAAGATATTTTATAGCTTTGACCTTCCAGTAAGTATAGAGCACTTGAACCTGAATATAGCTAGACGCCTGTTCATGGCGTATTTTTAAAAACCCATAAAATATAACACTTCAATACCATTGGGCGCCAGGTGTTTTAATTTTCATATTTATAGCGCACTCTAAAGCAAGTAGTTAAAACGATTTACAGAGCTGTTAATCTGTTATTTTCAGAGTAAAAAATATACGTTTCTATTATTTTGAGCATAACGTCTAACTCCTGTTGCTAGAGGAAAAAAAAAGAGTCGCAGATAGATTTTGTGACCAGTACAATAGATGCAGATTCTCGACACAATAATGACCTCTATTCTTCTAAGCATACGTACCATAATCGCATCCATAAACCTCGACTCTCATGGAGATCTTGTCGCGCCATCGCATAGGGTTGATCCGTATGAACTGCGCTATAATAGGAACTTCGAATTCGTTTTTCTCAACCGTGTTGCCATCGTGGTTGCCTTCAAACATCTGTTGGAATATGAACTCAATTGGTTAGGTGTTTAAGTTCAATTTGGCGTGTATTATGAGCATGGAAAATAACTAAAATTGTGTCGTAATTGAGCGATATGGATTAAGTGTAAACAAGTATTGTACTTGTTTACTAAATTCCTATGTAATCATGGCAGCACAGACAATGTTCATAATTGTTCGCAAATTGCTGAAAAAGTTCGTAGCATTGAATACTTTACAGACTCATCCATATTCAACACACATCGAGCTTGCTGGCTCTAGATCTCCTCCATAGACAAACCAATAAGTATTTAAAGCATACCGAGCATTTTTTTACACCCCAGTAATTACCCCAAGCCAACGCATTCAAAAAGGTACCTATATATACAAGTACAACAGTTAACATTGTTGACAACGATGACAAATGGCGGTCCTCGTTTCCTATAGCATCAATCAAAAAATTATTTACAAAAAAACAACCGACTTTCAAAAAAAACACAAAAAGAAAGCGAAAAGTAACTTTAATTTCGGAAGTCGGTGTCTTTGGTTTTGTATTTTCGTTTTTTGCCACCGACTTCCGAAATGAAAGTTATTTTTCACTTTTGTGTTTTTCTTTTTGAAGTCGGTTGTTTTTTTGTAAAAAAGTTTTTATTTTTCACTTTTTAGTTGTGGTATCTACCCCACACAAGTTCGTATACCACTACTTGATATGTAAATAACAGTGACAGGAAATTATTAAAACATAATATAAACTAAGTGGAAAAAATACGCAGTATTAAGGATAACTCAAAAACTACTGGTCAGTACTTGAGCAAATTTATATGGGAAGCACCAGCTTACAAATAAAAAAGAATCATCCAAATCGGTTCATCTAAAAAAAGTTCTGAGCTAACACACATAAAAAAAAGAAATGTAATCGAATTGAGAACCTCCTCCTTTTTTTGAAGTCTGTTAAAAAGCAGAATTCTACCTTTGAATATAAAGCAGATATCAGACGCTTAATTTTTTGTTCATTTTTGTCCATCATCTTCCACCTCGAAGTGATACGTCTAAACGGTGAACACAAAATTAATTAAAAGTAAAAATAAATTTATTAGGATCGAGGATCGGTTCACAATCCAACAATGTTGGATTTCGGCACTCGGCATATTTCACTCGCCTGCCGAAAGATTAGAAAATGAAATTAAAGGAGCAGATTAACATTCATTCCTATGTAATTTTGTCAGTGTCATGTGAACGTGGAATGAAACAAAAATTAACATTCATTTGAGTGAACCATTCACTCAGGAGAAGCGTCTGATACTTATCACTTTTAGGAAGAGATTGTTAAAACTTCAAAACTATGTTAGAAACTGCACCCAAACCGCCCTACCTGCGTATACCCATCCTCAGTGGTCACAGGTCTCCAGCTCTCTCCATCATCAGAATACTGCAGCATGTACTCGGTGACATACTCGTCAGTGGCAAAGCGGCCGCGCGTGGCGATCCCGCGCATTTCCCGCCGCTTGTCCAGTTGTATCGTCAGGTGTTGGTAATATGAGCTCTCGCGGGCCGTCCAAGCTGCCGTCCCTTCACCGTTATTTGTTAGTTAGTGCTACTCTTGCAAATATCATCAAAAAAAAGTAGGTATACAGGCAACTTGGCTAACTCGCAACTACTTCTTATAGACAAGTCTTTGACATCGCTGTTCAAGTGTGTCTTAGGGGCGCTACACGCACTGTCTTGTTCGGGTCTGTACAGCCGAGCGGCAAAATCGAATATATATTTTACGGCCAAATCGTGCCGAATCATGCCGACCCGAACAAACCTTGAGTTAAAAGGCACGCAATGAAACTGTAAATGTGAAGTGTATTGAAAAGATTATTGTTTTTGCCTGTATACCTAGCTCTTTTGTTGGCTGTACTAAGGTGATTGTGGATTGCATTTCGGAGTTGACATAATTAAATGGTGTCCTCCGAGAGTTTCGGAGTTATTTCGTTACTTAAAATGTATCTAATATTTATGTATGAGGATGGATGAATGTACCTATTACCCTTCGAGGCCGACCCCAACATCGGGATTGAGAGCCAACAAATTATCGTTTGGAAAAGTTAGGGTGATAATGTATTCTCTGAATGAATTATGTTGTTATAGCATCCACGCAGCTCAATACCAAGGATATTAAACACATTGAATGACAAGGTTCAACATCAAAGCGATTATTCCGTTTATCCACCACCAAAAATCCATCCTAAGGTGGATACGCGGAAACGCATGTCCGAGAATCCACCTAGCTAGGGTGGATTCTCGGACATGCGAATAACCGCTTTGATGTTGCACCTTGTCATTCAATGTGTTTAATATCCTTGGTATTGAGCTGCGTGGATTCTATAACAACAGTCGTTTCACTTAGAGAATACAATATCTCCTAACTTTTCCAATCGATGGCATGGTTTTGTTTCCACAATGCGTACACTGAATGAGAGTAGAATCACAACACAATAATAGTTTGTTGCTATTTGAATATCTCTTCAATTAGGGACATATTATTTTTTGCAAACCACAATCAGATTCGTACTATTTAGAGGTGTAACGATTAGTCGAAATTGTTAACGTTTAGTTAGAGAAAAGAATGAAAATATCAGCATTCGTTTAAATGTTCAAATGTGTCGAGTTATTACAAGCAGCCTTAGCAGTTTCTTCTAAAGGACATGTTTAGGATAAAAAGCAGTGTTTTCGTTTAAGCTTCTGAATGATGAGCAGAAATAATAAATGGAATGGCAATCAGAGTAAAAATAAAACATTGAATACTTAGTATGTATATTTACTGTTGTTTGATAATACAATGGATACAAGAGCTTTCACTGGTGTACGTCATTATGAAAATATTTGTGTAGTATTTTCATAATGATAAGGAGATTAGACAAAGAGCCAATTTACCAAGGGAGTGATCAATTTTAGTTTAACTAATAATATAATGTTCTGTCACAATATTATTTTTCTTTACTGCAAATTCAATACTGTATATTAGGTATTTACTTTAACCACTACGAAGTCCAGCAAAATGACCACACCACATTTGAAAAGGGATAGTTTTAAAATTAAATTATAGTAATCTAGAAAAATATCTACAAAGGGGAAGAACCAGCAAACTAAACACTACTCCCAAATTAAAATTAATGTGACTATTAAAACGTGACAACACCACACGAAAACCAAACAAATAAAAGAAGCTATCGCATGCAAACCAAACCTCTCAACCTGTAGTCATGTTTTAATTATTTCAGTTTATGTTTTTACCTTGACTTCGCCTCCCGCTGCCTTATACTGAACGTAATCGAGTCCATTGGAGCCATAGCTGATATGATACTCCTGGACAAACTCCTGGGAGTGTGCGCGACCCTGGGTGGCCACCCGCGTGATGTTCTTTACGTTACCGAGGTCAATGACCAGCTGCTGGTCGAAGTCATTCTCCGACGCCGTCCAAGCGTTCAAACCTTTTCAGCGCGGGAAAATTTACCAACTTTATTTCAAGTTTCCTTGCTTTACTTTCATTAGTAGGTCAAACTGTTAGTCAGTTAAATAATACGTTACTGTTATTTAAATAATCATTTATTTACCTTTGCCATTTATTGAACTTCTTATAACTAATTTATATGATCCTAAACATAAGTAACATCTATATAATCCAAAAGCAACCCAAATACTAAAAATATAACACATCAGAAGTAAATAAGCGAACTTTTAACATTACAAGTTTATGAAAATATTGTTTTTTCTTTCGCAATAAATTCGAGATTCATTAACCCTTCTTGATCTAAAAGTGTTTCATTTGCTTTTCTACAAAATCGGTACTGAAATTTAAGTCCGGTTCATGTAAGGGTTTAGCTCCTTCCACAATCTCATCAAAGGTCAGATAAGTATAAGGCGAGGGTACATAGTTTCCATTATCTTCAACTTTTAAAGAAACAGCCACAGCATGTCTGTCATCCAATAATGTCTCTTCAAAGATCCACCCCTCTTTTAGAACATTTTTCACATGCAACACCGTATCAGTTACTAGCCTCCCCACTTCCAACTTGCGTGTTTTTAGTGAAAAACTTATTTCGTCCAAGGGTACAGTTATACCAAACCCTATGTTCTTCACATAACTTTCTTTGAGACACCAAATGCGATAGAAACACGCGATCTGTTCCATTTCCGTGGGAAAACTTCGTATCGACGACCATTCGTGTCTCGAAAATTGACGCGACATAATACGAAAGAATTCGGGGATGTTTTTATTTGCTGGTGGTTCTACTTTCATAACATCAATGCCAATATTTCGGTCTTTATTGCCAGCCAGTACTACATAGTCTCCTTGATGAGACACATTGAACGTTATTGGTATGTTTCCACCGTCCACTAAGTAGGGCTTGCCTTTTTCGTCTCTGCTGAATCTTACTTCCTCATAAGGAATTGTAGTTGTTTCACACACAAACTTCCTTAGCATCAGGCGTCCAACAAGTGATGACTTAGCATCATTCTGAAAAACAAATTTTGCAATTCTTTGCTTCTCCTCTTGCTGTATGTAACTTGAGGCAGCTGTTATTTCCTCCTGGGTAGGTTTCCATTCAGTGGCATTGAAGGCCCATCTGACATTTGAACTGGCCATTTTGGTACTAAAGTCTCTATTTAGTATTGTTACTGAGGTCCAACTATATAGTGTTTTATATTGATAACGGACCTGCAGACGAATGAACCCTGTTACTTTCTGTCTTCGTTTCATTTATTTTTGAATATTTTGTTTACAATTCACAGGTTAAGAAGCATAAACTATAATTCTGGCAACTGAATCACGAACACAACACACAGCATGCAAAAATAATGGCATGACTTCTGCCACTCTCCAAGTGAAAACAAAATCAAATGACCTAAATTTTGCCATCATAGCTGGCACATGTCCTACTGCATTCTCTAGCATTCATAACTTGTAATGATCCATAACATTTTAGTTTAGGAACAGAATTTTACCAACTACCTACTTTAAAAAGTCCACAAATGTTATGAAACACTACAGGTGCAGCAAAGGCAAAATGATAGTGAAAAAAAAAACAATTTCAACATAATTATGATATTAATTACATGCTAACATGATCTGACAATGCTTTAAGTATATAAACATAAGGTTATCGTACTAATGACTTCTTTTAACATAAAAAGAAACAGCCTTTTTAGTTAATATTACTGATAAGATAATTATTGTATGCTTTTGCATATTAAGTTACATTTAATTGTAATACTTAGCCATTATCAGCATGTCAACATGTTTTAATAACATTCATTGCAGATCCCAATCATAACTTTTTAACTGCACAGAATATTTCAAAGTATTCTTTTAATTTTGCCTACTTCAAACAATACTATTTCTGACATGTATGGGAGAATTACTACTGAGAACAATAGTATAGGCATAAAATATTATAGGAAATCTGAATAAAGCCAGTCTCAAGTAAGAACTCTTCCTTCGTACAAGCCAGAATCTGGTGTTTTCATCCTATGTCCCATACTCACCATATAACTTAGCATTCTCTGGTCCCCTGTCTCTTAGGCTGGAGGTTGCGGTCAACTTAGCGTTGGCAACGAGAGGCTCATTACATTCGTAGTCGTAATAATATCTTACTGAGTCTGAAAACAAGACAATTACATGGTTGAAACATTGTTTCGGCCTTTTACAGTACGAAAATAGTAACTGGCACAGTTCTTTTCAGGGTTGAATGTATTTGTAACGAAGTAAACAAGTATGCCTGAAACGCGTAACACTTTCTTTTGCAAACAAAGCCCAAATTTAAATACTAGTTTATTTGTCACCCAAATCCACGTTTATTCTTCTACTAGATATACGTTAAATATTTGAATATTTTAAGGGAATACAGCCAAAACTTGTATTGGAAATAATCGTTAAACTAACCTGCATCAGATTTCGTAATGCTATGGCAAAGCAACACAAAGAAATAATACACGAAACCACTCATCATAATTTCATAGCTATTTTAGAAATACTAGTAATGTTAAGAATGTAATGTATCAGTCAGAAAATCATATAAAACTGTTTGATCATTACGTTAGCGTTGTTACAATCATCAAGCCGGACAACACCCAAGTACGTTTTAGATACCCAATACGTCATATTCAGTTACAGTTTCAAAATCTTATTGGCTCATTTGTTTAAATAGTTTTTTTAGCATCTTTCCACCAATAGCATCAATGACATTTATTACAACGAGGAGAACAAACTTGCTTTACATGCGTTTAATAACTTTATTGTTTTAAAGTTCCTAAGATTTAAACATTCTTTAGACCATGGTATCAATTTAAAATTGACATAATCAACAGATCAAGAAATCTTTGATTTGTTGCAAATAAATCGTTGATTTTTATTATTGTAGATCAATGAAAAACGAAATATCAGGAATGGCGAACACACTTTGAAAGCATATTTCTGAGACGATTTTCGAACGCTTCTTACGTTTCCTTGACATTATCAGATTTTATTGCCAAGTTCAATTATCTAAAACTGCAAATAAGTGGGAGCTTGCTGGATATTTTTTATTCTCACAAATAATGAATAAATATAAATTTTAAAATTGATAATGAAATAAAATAACACCAAAAAAAACAAAACGCAAATTTTATTATCATAATCCCTAAATTTTCACCGCAATTCACTGAATTCATTGTTTATGTTTTCAGCAAATTACACAGGTGAGGAAATTACAACAACCATAGTTGCAACACTAGTATTTTCTGCCGAAACAGGGAAATTGTGTTGATCGATCGATATATTTTCGGTATTTTAGAGAGAATTATGCGTATTTTGAGAAAAGTTTGTAATAACAGTACCGAATAAACTTAGTTAAATATCCATTATACGATTACACGGTTTTACTGGGCCGTTTGTTGTTATTGTATGGAGTGAAATCCCGTTACACATATTTTATTTTTGCCACGTTTTGTGTGAATATTTCGTGATAAACTTGTATAAAAATGCTTATTTTTGTTTGAGGAGACAAGTATATAAGCAGGTAAATGTTTAACTATGCTTAAAGACTTTTTCCCAGTCGTTGACAATGAATCACCTGCCCCCATGACATGACATCAGACATGTCCTAATAGGACAGGCTTTCGCCTATAAGAAAAAATAACTCGTTTATGTTTACCACGAGAAACTTGTAAACTATTTACCATTTTCAAGTTTTTAATTGTGCTCAGGCACACCTACCTACACCTTTAATTTTTTACTAATGAGGTAATTTCTGAATATTCATAAATAAATTAACTGAACGTAAGTAAACACATCTAGGAAAACCTTTTGTTTATAATATTTTAAATTCAGCATTCGGTCAATAGTGACCATGAGTGACTATAATATTCATTAAGCCCCAACGTATAATACATGTTTTTATCAAAAAAGATTAATTGTTTACAATGTATTTCAACAGAAGCAACAATGTCAAGCATGTCAGACCGTAAGGCGGAGCTGGAGCGAAAGAAGGCGAAGCTCCAAGCTCTCCGGGACGAGAAGGATCGCCGCCGCAGGGAAAAGGAACAGAAAGATGCTGAAGAAGCCCTGGTATGTTAAACTATGAACTTATTTTTTTGTTGAAGTGATCAGATGTACATCATGTATTTGAAACTTTAGGGACTTCATGCCCCATAAAAACGCTGCATATTAGTTTGAGCCAGCTTGAGCCAGTTAGTCTCTTTTCAGTCCGGACAAGATAGGAAGTCTTAAGACGGTCCAAAAATGCCTGGAAGAGCTACTGGTCAAGGAAAGAGCTTATGAAAGGAAACTGTTGTCACTCTAGTGAAAAATTATGGACATGTGCATCCTTCCCATTTTGACCTATGGATCCTATTATGTGTTAAGTAACACCAATTATCGTAATTTGTGTATTGAGCTAAGTACCCTAGAAATACAAATGGATAAATCATAAGAGTAGGGTAGGAACAATAATATGATGAAGGCTAGACATAAAACCTAAAAGACAGAAACTTATAACCTACGAAGTATTTAGGTACCTATATACAACATTACATACCTTTCCCCCAAGTATACAAAACATATTTAAACTTTAACTTATACTTAAGCAATTTTGTTTTTATTTAAATATCTACCATTAACATTATGTCTATACGATATACATTGAATCAGATCTTTCATATGGGCCTTGTGTATGAGATAAAAGTTTACTTTTAGTCTTACCCCCATAGTAGCCAGACTCATAATCACTGGATATACCTAACATCTCCGCCCATTTCTCCGGGCTTGGTATTTCAATTATTACCTTACTCGAGCCCATACCTCCCATTTCCCCATCTCAATTTTCCATTTCCAAACTGGCCTCTTCATTATTTACTTCTTCCCTCTCTCGTTCTCGGTTGGCATCTTCTGTGAATTTCTTTTTAACCAGTTGGTAGATGTGTCGGTTGACAACATTACGATTACCGGTTGTAACTTGATAATTGGATGGCCCTTGCCTTTTAACCACCGTACCAGGCAACCAATGAGGCCCACTACTATAATTTCTATACATCACACTTTGGCCCACATTAGTTTCTAGAGTTACATTATGAGCATTATTGGTAATCTGTTGATCAGTTTTATTTTGAACACGATAATCCGGATGTATAACACCTAACAAGGTACGTAGGCGCCTGTTCATCAAGAATTCAGAATGGCTCTTGTTTGCAAGGAGTTACCTGCAATCCTAGTAGCATTTGATGAATCTTAACATCCCAAGAGATGTCATCCGTTTTGCGAAACTTCTCTTTAACAGTTTGCACCATTCTTTCGGCCAACCCGTATGTTGCAGGATGATAAGGCGCTGTCTTGTTAAGTTTTATTTTATTCGCGTCCAAAAATTGCTTAACTTCAGCTGACACAAAGGACGTTCCGTTGTCGGAAACCAAAGTATCACACAAACCATGGATAGCAAATAATTTTCTGAGGTGTCTCATGACCGTTCCCGCTGTCATATTGTTTACTAAGATCACTTCAGGCCATCGGGAATATGCGTCTACAACAATTATAATATATTTACCTTGGAACGGTCCCGCAAAGTCCTCATTTATTCGAAACCACGGCTTTGTAGGCGTGATCCACTCAAATGTAGTTTGCGGAGACAAGTGTCGATTTTCTAGATATTTGCTGCATTCGCCTACTAATGCCTCAACATCCTCGTTCAGTTTTGGCCACCAAATATAACTCCTAGCCAGTGATTTCGTTTGGACGATGCCGTTATGTGTTTTATGTAAAGCACGTAGTATCGTTTCACGCAATGATGACGGTACCACCAGTCGACAACCCCGTAAGATACAATCTTTATGCATAGAGAGTTCCAAACGATGTAACCAGTATAGACGCAGTTCATCATCGGTAACTCTAGCTGGTCAACCGCTTAGTACATGGTGACTGACACGAGATAATAGTCTATCTCGCTTCGTTGCTAATACTATTTGGTCAGCATCCACAGGGAAGTCGGTAGTTGTCTCTGCCATCAGCAAAACGTCATGTAACTGCTGTTCAGGTTGGTCGGGAACCGGCTGTAGCCATCGGCTCAATCCATCAGCATGACCAATCTGTTGACCAGCTTTGTACAAAATTTCGTAATTGTGTGACGTCAACATAATTGCGATCCTCGTTAGGCGAGGCGACAAGACTGTGGGCATAGGTCGCTTCGGATCGAAAATGCCCGGCAACGGTTTATGGTCCGTAACTATAGTGAAAGATCTTCCCATTATATAGTTATGAAACTTGCTAACTCCAAATGAAATGGCAGTGGCCTCTTTATCTAATTGTGAGTAACGGCATTCGTGAATATGTAGAGTTCTGGAACTCATAGCTACGGGGCGCTCCTGTCCATCTTCCATAATGTGGAATAATACAGCGCCAACGCCGTATTCTGAGCTGTCGCAGGTGAGTACCAACGGCTTGACTAGATCTTAATGAACGAGCGTCAAGTCAAATGACATGACATGGACATGTCTGCCCATTGCCAAGATTGTGCTTTGTCGAGCAACCTATTTAGGGGCTCGAGCATGGTGGCTTTGTGAGGTACCGATCTCTCATAAAAATTATATAATCCTAAAAATGCTTGTAGTTGTTGAACGTTCTTTGGTTCAGGAGTGTTCAGGATAGACTCAACTTTGCTAAGTGCAGGATGAATACCCTCAGGGTCTATGACAAAACCTAGAAACTACACGTTCTTTGACAAACTTACATTTGTTCCGATTGAGACGCAAACCTGCCTTACCGATGCGCTCCAGTACAGTGTCGAGGCGCTGCGTCATCTCCGACATCTTACGGCCACTGACGATGACGTCATCGATCAGTACCGCGACGCCGGGAACGCCCTCCAGCAACGCCGTCATCAAGAGCTGGAAAATTCCCGGTCAGGCTTTAATACCAAAAGCAAACCTGTATACTGAAAACAAACATTTATTTGCATGTGTTTAAGGTTAACAGCTGTGCTGTGGCGTTTGCGACGACCACCTGTGTATATGCACGGCCAAGGTCGTGTAAAATTTGCCACCAGCAATCTTAGCAAAAACTTCACTTGCAGTCGGCATAGGCTCGATAGCCTGATTAACCGTACTACGGTAGTCACCGCAAAGACGAATGTCCCCGTTTCGTTTGGGTATTAGTAAAACCGGAGTCGCCCATTCTGAAAAAGACACAGGGCGAAGTACCCCTTCCCCCACCAAACGATCTATCTCTTCTTCAACTTTTTCTATAATAGCACAGGGTACGGGACGTGCCTTCAAAAACCTAGGAGTCGCATCTGGTTTCAAATGTATAGCCACAGGGTCCCCCCTGTAAGTACCGAGTCCGTCCTTGAAAACCTCGCTGTGCTTACTTACAATCTGATCGTTCGCAGACATGGCAAGTTCAGATATAATATTAATATTTAAAGAAATACCTACTGCCTCGAACCAGTTACGTCCCAACAAATTTGGTCCGGAGCCCTTAGCTACAATGACATTTAAAACACAATGTGTCTTTATATTGTACTTGCACTTGAGGTTGTCCCATCACTGTGACCCGCGAGCTGTTCCACGTGCACAGGCGGTTGGGTACCGCGTGCAAAGCGATACACGAGCGCACGCGCGGGCATGTCTGCTGGTCCACCAAGGAGAAAGCGGCGCCGGAGTCCACCTCCATCGCTACCTGTGCGTCATCCAGTAGCAGCTTCGCCTCGTTTGAACGCGAGAGCTCGTCGTGCTCTCCGTGTTATAAATGCCATTAAGGTGCACGTCAGTCTCGTTTTCGACTAAGTTATTTTTTTCAGAACGACTTTTCTTTTTAGCGGTGCATATTCTCTCGATGTGATCTTTCTTCTTACAAAAGTGGCACACGGCGTTAACGAAGCGACATTCGCCCGCGTGCCGGACTCCACATCGATACCACAGTCGAACATTTGCTTTGGCTTGCACGGCATTGACGTCCATAGGTTCACATGACGGCGGCGACGACGCCACGGCGTCCACTGCCGTCGCGTCGTAGCTGACGACGGCGTCGCTAACGGAGGCGATCTGCATCATACAAGAATCCCTGCCCGCACTTTCGGTCGATAGCGTAGCATCCACTATGTCATGGTATCGCAAATTATCTTTCTTTAGCAGTTCCTACTGCAAATTATGATTTTTCATACCGCATACCAATCTGTCACGAAGCATCCTTTCCATGTCTGTAAAGTTACAACCGGAACTGATTTTTCTGAGTTGCGCTATGTATTCCGTGGCGGATTCGCTGTGTATTTGATCGCGCTTATAAAATTTGAACGACACAGAAATTTAATTAGGTTTTGGGCTGTAATGTTTGGCTAGGATCGCTTCAATTTCACTGAATGTTACTTCGCTGGACATTTTAGGTGTAATCAACGCCAGAAGAGTCTCGAACACTGCTCCGCGCACTGTATAGAAATTTTCCCTTTTAGCCAAATCTGAGACAACGCCATTCGCCTCAAAACAATATTTAAGTCTGTCGATATAATTGTCGCAGTTATCACATTTCACATTGAACTCATGAAATTTCACTGATTTACACTCCATTGTCATGTTTTCTACTCGTCGCCAATATTATGTCTTCAATAAAACACCAAATATCGTAATTTGTGTATTGAGCTAAGTAGCCTAGAAACACAAGTGAATAAATCATAATCAAATCATATCAAATCAAAATATTTTATTTCACATAAACCAACATGGGCACTTATGAAACGTCAGAAACAAGGTGCAGGGTTCCAATTGGTGGTTATCAGCTGTTTTTATAATATCTTGCAGACTGCATTCCGTTCCCATGCAACATTGTAGACTCATTTAATTTACATTTAGGACCGGTTGGAACTAGCGTTTTATAAAAGGCTCCCAGTTTATTTTAAGATCATTGGCGCCCTTGCCTCGTCTTGATCAACATGCCTCGACAGTTACTGGGACGAGTTATTCGACGCGGAACCTACAATAATAAATCAGTTGACTGCTTGTGTTGCTTACGCGAGTACCTTTATTCCGGCAATAGTCGTCAAGTCTTACAAGACATTCTCAGTCCGGGACATGTTCAATCTTTAGAGTGCGCCGAACATCATTGTGGAATGGTCAGCCAAAATTCGTGGAAAACAGCGTCATGCGAAATTGATTGTACCGAAAGGGGAGATACAATATTTCGACCAGAAGGCTTGTCATTTGAAGAAAGGGACGATGGAATGGAGGATCCATCTATTCTAACCGATGACAGTGAAGCGGGAACAACCGGACATCAAATACCAAGCAAAACAAGGAAAGTTTTCGATGGACAACAAGACAGTTCAAAATGCGTTGCTTACAGCAGAAATGATAGCGAAAATAACAGTCGAAACACAGATATTATTGTGGTTCTATGCAAAGCAGGTGCTTTCACAGAAGCCGAAGCTATGGGACTGTTTGCAAAAACAACTAAAGGGATTAAACTTTATCTGCACAAAACACTACGCTGAAAAAATCAGGACTTACCTCCACGTCGCCCGAGTTTTAGTATTTTCGGAATCGTTAAAGCAGCGATTCGAAAGAGCAAAAACAAAATACGAAAAAGACAATGAAACACTAATGATCGAGGCAACACAAGACGAAATAAAAAGGAAATTTAAAGAGATATTAAACATTAATAATATACTGCAGCAGAAATTCTTTGAAGACACATACAATCACTTTATAAATCGGAGCGAAAAGAAGAACGATTTATTCTTTATAGGACCACCATCAACAGGGAAGACGATAATAATGAACAGTTTGGTAGAGTGCCACTTCAACTTTTGCAGACTGACCGGATTAATATCAAACAGCAGTTTCAACTTCAGTGGTCTGTTGCAAACAAACGCGTGCCTGATGGATGAGTGTAAATTAACAGAAAATCAGTTTGAACAGTGGAAGTTGTTGGTGTCTGGATTGCCAATATCAACAGATGTAAAATATAAGGATAGATGTGACATAACGGAAGGAATATTATATACATGTAGTAATTATCCAATAGATATGTTCATATTGTAATCTACTAATGGCAAGAGAGGCAGTCAATTGTCGCCCAAATACATACGAATTGAAAGCAAGATGTCCTTGGTATATTAAGATTAGTTCACATATCTGGGAACAGATGTGGGCTGAATATTATAAGATATTGTAAGGAAAAATAAAGGTTAAAAAATGGAAAAAAATAAAAAAACGAAAATACAAAAAAAAATGTACTTAATAGTTTAAGTTTGGTTAAGATAAATTAAGTTTGGTTAAATAATGGTTAAAATAGGTTAGGATAAATAAAAAAACAAAATAAATATTGTTTAAGTTACCTACCTTAGGTTAACTCTATCTCTCTATCTACATAGAGTCAGTTAGGTCGTTTGAAGTTAAGTAGGTTTATTATGTATAGAGTTAGTTAGTCAGGTCGTCTTTTTTTATAGGGTTAGGTTAGGTTACACGTCTACTACCACCTGTACATGTATCAACATATAAGGATGACCTTCAACCAACACATAACCCACTTAATCACAACAAACCTTCAACCCACTCACATAAGAGTAGGGTAGGAACAATAATATCATGGAGGGTAGACATAAAACCTAAAAGACAGAAACATATAAACTACGAAGTATGTAGGTACCTATATACAACAGATCCCAGACTGGATCTTTGACAAACTTTCAAATGTCCAAACTCTAGGTTTGCCAACGTACAATGGAGCGCAGTATTCTAGGCATCAAATTGACAGACCATATTCGCAACACCACACTGCGCTCCAAAACACAGATTACTGACATTGCTCAAAGAGCCGCTAAGCTGAATTGGGACTGGGCTGGCCACGTCTGCCATATGCCCAATGCGCTGTGGGCCAAAATAACTACTAGGTGGAGCCCTGAGACAGCTAGAAGGCGTCGCGGCAGCCCGCGTAGAAAATGGCGGGAGATGACGAGCTGGAGAAAACAAATGACCAGTGGTCCACATTAGCCCTGGATCGAAAGAGCTAGAAGTCAGGGAGAGAGGTCTTTGGCCAGCAGTAGGATGATGCAGACTAACAGTAACAGTATTAGTTTGAGGTCAAACCTGAACCATATTTCTGTTTCTGCTGCAATAACTACTGGTCAGTATTTAATGGCAGTATGTAACACTGCTATATGAGCAAGCATCAGTCAACTCCTTGTCCTGGAAGACTCAGGGCTCGCAGTGCTGGTTATCTAGTAGAAAAGATATTATGGCATTTTTATTCTAACTTGATTTCAATTGCATTGTAGTAATCCATTATTTACGGGTGGAGAAGTGAAGTTAGTTATAAATCCATAGTAATATTATAAATTCGAAAGTAACAGTCTGTCTGTCTGTCTTTACAAGCCTAAACCGCTGAACGGATTTCAATAAAATTTTGCAAAAAGATAGATGGCATCCTGCAGAAGGGACATACTACTTTTTATATTGAAAAGTAATCCTAGAGGGCGTGATATAGGGGATGAAAGTTTGTATGGGAAACCGATCATTTCTTAAGCTAGAAATGTGAAAATTCAAATTTATGCTTTTGGTAAGAAATAAAGAATTACGTGTTTAAGCGTGTTTGTAAAATAATCCCCCAAGGGGGGGGGGGGGTAAAATAGGGGATGATTTTAAAAGTCAGTCACACTATTTATTTCAAATAAGCACATAAAAGGCACTTTTGAACGTCCGCATTTACTTTAAAATAGAATTGATTCTAGTTGCCCCTTCCAAAAGGTAGTTTCGTACGGAGAAAAATGGGCAAGAAACTCCAACGTTACTGTTTTAAAATGTTTGACAATATTTTGTTCACATTAATTATATATTTATATATGGAGACGATGCACCTAGAATAAATTACTACAATACGTAAAAATAATTAAAAAGGAAGCAATGATACATGGTGCTCACGCATTTACAAACATTGTAGAACTATGTTATTTTCCTAATTTTTTAACAAGTAATAAGTCAGTGTGTGAGTTAAAGTAATCACAGAATGTAAATCAATGTCATAAAAATAATAAATTATACAATTAAATTAGCATCCAGTTTGATTTTGTCTAGACTCTAGATTGTCCTAGAGAGCTGGACCAGCATGTTTCCAAACATTCTTATCTTGAATATAATTCTCTAATTTGTAATATGTTTGTTCACAAAGGAAAGAGGAAAAAGGAAAGAAAATACAGTATAAAACTCATAATATAAACTACCGTTTATATTATGAGTTTTATACTGTATTTTCTTTCATTTAATTGCAATTCACATGTAACATTGAAATTTTTGTGTACCTACCTCTTTTTAAGAGGTTTGAGGGATTAAAAATATAAATGATGAATGATTTTATTTCTGTAAGTAAGTTTGTACAAATGCTTTTACATGTCAATCATATTTAAAAAACTAGATGAGGTCGGCGTTTCCTATCTGACTACTCTGAAAATAAAGGCCGAAACAAACTCAGAGGTCACAGTCTCTTTTAAAGTCCAGACATAATCTTTGTCAGATCATGTGAAAACCATGTAGATTGTGGCTGAAATGGTCTTTTGAGGAAAAACCACACAGATTGAATGGACCTGTTCAGTCAGTGCACGCATTTGTTAGTTATCGTGCGACTCAACTCAGAACTTAAGGAGCTCAACGATTCTACGAACAATACCAAAGAAAGGACATTTGGGAAGGTCGCATAAATAACTCAAACTGCCAGATTATCATTAAAACTAACTGGGAAGCAGAAAAAAATAAAAAGTTGTTCTCACATTCACAATAAGTAAATAATAATATTATTAGAAATCAGAAGCGGATTAGATTTTTTAAAAACAAAATTTACTTGACCTAAAATTATCAGAATTTACAAAACAAATACAATCAAAAAATTACACAAAAGAATTATTCAAATACAGTATGAAGAACGCAACTTAAAAACTCACGACCTCCTCGTACGACGGATGACAGCAGAAAAGGGGCGCGCGCACCTTTTACATCGCTTTTATACCGTCATCCGCCGTACCCCTACCCTTAACCTAAAAAATAGCCAACACGGCCTCTCCTGACACCCTGACGTCCACGGCAGGCTTGGTCGACTGATCCAGTTACAGCTTAGTCAATTTCAGGCATATCCAGGCCTCGTGCTGGTTCTTCTCTTAGGTCATCAGGTCTAGTAGACGGTCCTGGTGCTGGCTCATCTAATTCAGGCTGATTTAGCGTTGGCGGAGATTCCAGTTGGTCCTGGTTTGGGTCTTCATTTTCATCAACATCATTCGCTGAAATCATATCGCAATATTACAATTAAAATCGTAGTAAGTTTGCCACTCACCATGTGTCATCTCTAAATTAGTTATGTAGGTTAGAGTTAGTTTTAGTTGTACTGATACGAAATAAACTTTATTCGAATGTCAGTGTTCTAGAGTAAAACTTGAAATATTTCGTTTACTAAAACAAAATAAACTATCCCATGGGTCACATCTAACTTAAGGTCTCTAGAACACACATTCAGACAACCACACCATAAAGAATAACAACATGCTTAATAAAGAACACTGTGAGCTCACACTGCACAGCGACTGATCGGTTTGCAAGGCCGACCAGCTTCCGAGGTCGTGGGTACACCCCTCTGAGTGTACCACACAGACAGACAAGGATCCAACAGCACCATTCATCAGAATAGATGCAACACTTCCGGACCAGAGAGATCATACAGATCTGAGACTCACCCTCAAAGAAGGCAGAGCATGATTCGGGAGTCCATTCACCTCCCCAAGGAACCATAAACTGAGCAGCAGCATATGTGGTCTTCCCGTATGATCCAGCCAGCAGCCTCAGCTCATAGCGGCCGTGAGGAAGAACACGCACCACTCGATAGGGGCCGCGCATTCCATGGTCAAGCTTGCCCGTGGACTGAGCATACTTGATGACGAACACATGGTCGCCTTCCTGAAACACACGAGCGGGGCGTCTGTCCCGGTTAACATAGGTGTCCATTGCTGCCTGGTTTCTACTTAATCGTTCGGCCGTCCTCTGCCTGACCATTTCTCTTCTTGCCTCACGACTACTTGTAGCAGGCTCCTGGGCGACATCTCGCACCAGAGCGCGAATCGCTGGCGTAGTGTTTTCATGGCCCACCAACAGTTTTAAAGGCGATGTTTGTGTAGTCTTGTGCTGTGTTATATTAAGAATTAGTTGCAGACGCCATAATTCTTCAGCCCATTCCTGTCTTCTGTGATTTGCCTCAATTCGCAACATGTTTAAGACAGTTCTAGCGTACCGTTCAACTTGCCCGTTAGCGTGATGCATCTCAGCAGTAATGTGATGTAGCTCGATTCCGAGTACTTGCATCCACGATTTGAACCCAGACGAGTCGAACATGCGGCCTCTGTCGGTCACTATTAATTTCGGTGTTCCAAATAAGGATATAATAGTCTTACAGACCTGCTTCAATTCGTCCAAGTCTTGGCGGTGGATAGGAGTAAGGAGGCAGAACTTGGTGAAGGCGTCAACGACCAGCATCACGTGCTTAAATCCTTTCGATTCAGGCAAAGGGCCCAGCACGTCGAAGTGTAGGGTGGCGAACGGGACGTCAGGTTTAGGCCAGGAGGAAATAGGTTGAAAAGGAGCTCTAGGAACACGTTTATGAGCAACACAAGTTATACAATGACGTATGTATTTTTTTACAAAAGCCCTAAGGCCAGGAAACCAAAAATGCCTAAGTATAAGCTCGAATGTTTTATCAGCGCCAATATGGCTGTGTTCATCGTGAAAGACCCTAAGGAGGCTTAACCGTTGGCCCTTCGGTATATAGCAAAGGAGCCTCGGCTCTTCCCCTATCTGACTGTACCGGTAATAAAGAATATCATTTTGTACTCGATAACGTGATGGGTCTAACTCTCCCCGTCCCACAGCCTCGATCATATTACGGGTCTCTTCATCACCAGATTGCGCCATTTGGGCCCAATTACGCGGCCTTTCAATGTTATTAACCGAACTACTGGGGTTGCGGCTCAGATAGTCCGCGTGCGGCAACATGGTGCCTTTTCTGTATGAGATGGTAAAATCAAAATCTTGCAAGTAAATCCACCATCTTGCCACACGCGGTAACAAATCTTTCTTACTCTGAGTAGCTTTCAGTGCGTTACAGTCTGTTACCACCGTAAAATGTGAACCAACTAAGTAGTGCCGAAAATTCCGTAGCGCTTTTACTACAGCCAGGGTCTCGAGCTCATATGAATGATATTTTGGCTCAGCTCCCTTGGTCACCTGGCTGTAATAAGCAACCACGCGCTTAATGTTGCCTTGATGGACTTGCAACAAAACCGCACCATAGCCCAAACTGCTGGCATCGGTATGTACCTCCGTGGGTAAACTTGGGTCAAATATAGCCAAAACAGGTGCACTGGTCAGATTAGCGATTATCTCCTGCCTGACACGCTCTTGATCTGATCCCCAACTAAACTGAACGTCCTTGCGAGTTAGACGTGCTATGCATGCTGTCTTAGTCGAGTAGTTTGGGATGTATCTACGAAAATACCCTGCTAACCCAAGAAGTTGGCGCACCTGCTTGACATTTTGCGGGGGACTAGAGTTGACTAAAGCCTGAATTTTTCCGGGAGATGGTCGTACTTCGCCATTTAATATAATTCGTCCTAGGTATTCAATCTCGGTACACAAAAACGAACACTTTTTAAGATTGATCGAGAAACCCGCCTGGGTTAACGTAGTCAAAACCTCTCGCAAGGTCCGCAAACCCTCGTCAACTGTATCGGACAGGATCAAACAATCGTCGATGTATACCAAAACTTTTCCGGCCTCTATGAAATCGCGTAATGTAGTGCTTATAATGCGTTGATACACTATAGGTGCATTAGCCAAGCCATAGGGCATTTTTAAGTATTCAAAATGACCCTCTGGCGTTACGAAACCGGTTAATGGCACAGATTTGTCATCTAACCGAATTTTATGAAAGCCTGTGGCCATATCTAGCGTGGTGAAGAACCTACACTTGCCCAAGCGATCAATGTGGTCCTCAATTAGCGGTAGGGGATACCTATCCTTAACAGTTATTTTGTTCAAAGCGCGAAAATCAACACACATACGGTCGGAGCCGTCCTTCTTTTTGACCAACAAAATGGGGCTAGAATAGGGTGACTCCGACTCCCGAATGATGCCTTTAGACATAAGGTCTTGAACAATGTCGCGAACCTTCAATTTTTCACTGTGAGACATTTTATAAGGGCGATAATGTACGGGGACATCACTGCTGAGTTGAATGCGCATACATCCGGTATTGACAGTTGATGTAGCAGTACCCGAGATCATGTGTTCCGAATAATCTTCTAAGATAGCTTTTAACTTAGACAAATCATCACCAGTTAAAGGAGTCTTAACAACCGGCTGCACATTCAACGCCGCAGTTGACACAGCCAATGGATTTGAATCGCGAATAATGCGTTGAGTATTCTTAGTTCGTATGTAAACAACGCCATCCCTATTAAGTACATCTGTTCCGATAATAACAGGGGCGTTCATACATTCGCTTGGAACTACCAACAAATCTACCTGCAGTGAGATACCTTCCAATTCGATTGTAAGCGTCACATATGAATCAATTTGAGTAACTGACTCACCTACCCCCTTTATTTGACAGTTAATAGTCTTCTTGGCACAAGAAAAATGTGTCACAATCGAGAACGATATCAATGATACACCAATGGCGCCACTGTCGATTAAAATGTCTACTGGAATGCCCTGAATGACACCCACGACAATATCACTGCGGTTTTGCATAGGAGCCGAGCAGAAATTAACTTTTTTATTATTACGTTGCTCATCAACACGTCGTCTGGCAAAACATGATTTTATGTCATGACCCGGCTTTTTGCAATAAGCGCACGTGATTTCATTCGAACCTGGCCTACTTTCGGAGGAAGATGGTTTCGATCCTGAATCAGTATTGGCACTAGACTTAGGTCGTTTTGGGCACGAAATTTGCTTGTGTCCAGACTCACCACAACTATAGCACTTGGTTGGAACTTTCTTAAAACTCTGAGATTTGTTCTTGTCCCTATTGGCAGTAAAATGGTGATTTGTGCGTTTACTTGTATCTAAGGCTGTAGTTTTGATAGGTTTCACAAAAGTAGACAGATAATTGACCAAATCAACGGGTTTTAAGTTAGCATTCGTGGCTGTTGCCTTCACATGAGGATCGGTTATTCCTCTCAAAACAATCTCTGTGATTAGATCATCGCTAAGACCTTTTACGATACGCAACCGCAATAGTGACTTCCGTGCATACTCGGCATATGTACGGTACTTATCCGAGTTAGTCGACATTACCTCAAACAAAATACCCGCCGAGTCTATTCTTTTAATGCACAAAGGTTTAAAATCAATTTTAAAGTTTGTCCACGTTCTATCATTTGATACCCACTCATTGAGCCATGATTTGGCATCACCTTTTAGACAGTTCCCTATGCGTGAAAGACACTCGTGGTCGCTCCATTTATTGGCAAGTTTAGCCCTATCGACTTCACTAAACCATGTATCAACATCATGAATGCTGGGGTCAAAATTAGAGACGTAATAATGACTAGTACCCACAGATTTTAACGAATGTATGGCTTCAACAATTTGTTCCGTGCCTGGTCCTGCGGCGGGCTCAACTGACACTGGGGCATGCGAACGCCTCTCTAGCGCCTCCAAACGTGAGAGCACAGTATTTAAAGAGTCACAATTTCTATGCAATGGCGGTAAGGAAGGCGTACGCACAGACCGTGAATATCTCTCTCTGCGGTTAACATTAGTAGTTCGATAAGGCGAGTACCTATCACGACGACATCCTCGATCACGAGAACGGCATTCTCGTCCCCGCGAAGCCGATCGACGACTGCGCATACGCTTAGCATGCGGTGAACGACTGCGCGAGTAGCTACACGAGCGTCGGCCTCGGGAACGCCGATCCGAAGAACGTCGGTTACGCGAGCGTTGGTAACGCGGTGTGAAACTACGCGAGTGACTGCGCGAGCGCCGAGGTTCAGACGATTGATTTCGCGAACGGCTATGCGAGTGTTTACCGCCGCGTGAACGTTTATTCGGGGACCGATTATTACGCTGGCACCTGCTACGCGACTCAGGCGAGCGATGATTACGAGAACGTGAACGTCCCGGCTTATCCATGTTTCAAACTCAGTTATAAACAACAAAACAAAACGTCAACAGAAACCTAGTTAACGTAAATGACTATAAAATTATAAGGAATGTAGGTAAGCAAAGAAAGATGTTCAAACCTTAGTTAAAAACACCAAAACAAAACGTCAATACAAACAGAGTTAATGTAAGTGACAGTTAACGAACGTAAACAAAGAAAAATATCCTCACAAGAAAATAACTTTCAAATTAACGAAGTTTTGTGTTTTAAGAAATGGATGAGAACAATAATCAAGATGAAAGTGGGAATGTTTTCTTTATCCCACTTCTGATATTAGAAATCAGAAGCGGATTAGATTTTTTAAAAACAAAATTTACTTGACCTAAAATTATCAGAATTTACAAAACAAATACAATCAAAAAATTACACAAAAGAATTATTCAAATACAGTATGAAGAACGCAACTTAAAAACTCACGACCTCCTCGTACGACGGATGACAGCAGAAAAGGGGCGCGCGCACCTTTTACATCGCTTTTATACCGTCATCCGCCGTACCCCTACCCTTAACCTAAAAAATAGCCAACAATATTATACTTCACAAAGTAAATTTTCATGTCATTGTGTATCATAATAGTCATAAAATGTCAAAGTGTATGTAAAATAAAAAAATAAGAAATAGCAAATAGCATTCGGTTTGCAGAAAATTTGAGCAAGTCAATGCTAAGCCTTTTTGTCCTCCATATAATATTCAACAGTATAAAAGGCTTTCTGGCACAACTTACGTTTAATTAATGATTTGAATTTATTAAGGCTTAGATCTTGAACGTGGCTTGGAAATTTATTATAAAAGGTTTATTATAAAAGTTTATTATAATAAAGCATTGACATCTGAATAGTCATAGTTCGTATCTTGGAGTAACATGTAGTCTTTATTTTAAGTAATAAACATCGGTCCAGTCCGTCAAAAGTTATTATAATTTAAAGTCACAAAATAACTTGGCTAATGTATCGGTAATGACGTGGTCACTGCAGACGCTAGAGTATTTCAATTTAATGGTGATAATATTAAAATTTATAATTATTCTTAAGTTAGATATTTAGAATGATAATAACCTGTTATTTATTCAAACAAAAAGATTATTTAAATTTATAATCTGTCCGTTACCTTTTCACGCCTTAACGGCTGAACGGATTTAGATAAGAGGCATACGGATATGCCATGACCTGGGTTAGGACATAGGATACCTTTTTTTATCCCGGTAGCATGTTCCCGTGAGATTCTCTTCGAGTTCCACGCGGGTGAGGCCGCGGGCAAAAGCTAGTAATATAATAAAAGAAACAAAATAAAATATGTTTATTTCAGCCTAGGTATTTTTTTTTCTTAGTACTTAATAAATTATTTTAAAGACTATGTATTATATGCATGGATTGTCACAATCACAAACATCAGTTGTGGTGCACCTCGGACTATCAGCCCCTCTAGCAAACCTTGTGACTTGCTTATTTATATTATAAAAGCCAAATGAGTTATCTAATCTTGGAACAGTAAAAAAAAACCTTTAGAGGAATTTTATCATGATGTAACTGTTCAACAACTTATCTACCCATTCCAGCAACGTGCCTCAGCGGCCTCCAGCCTGGACAGCCGGCGCGACCTGGATGAGATGCTCTCTTCTCTTGGAGTGGCTCCCGTGAAGGATGTACTCTCATCTCTCTCGTCAATGACGTCATTAACTCCACCGCAGACTGCATCGCCTGATGCAAGTCTGCCACACACTGATAAGTCCAGTTTACCTGCACATGGGTAAGAGGATCTTTATAATGTTAACATAAACTATTGCAGTGAAGACAGAGAGACAGCATGAAAAGTGACACCTTATACATCATGGCGATTGAACTGAAGAAAATCAACACTACAGCAAGTCCTCTTATTTCCTCATCAATATCGGAATTTAGCAATAAAAGAAAAACTTGATAAGATTTCTGAATATAAAATGTACCAGGTCTCCTACCATATTCCCTCTAACTATAACAACTCGTCAGTTTTGTACAGTATATGTAAAACATTCACATTCACTACTAGCGGCCCGAAGAAAGCGCCTGCCCTGCAAGTGGTATCGGTCCAGTCTACAGACATTCCACCTAAGGAGAATGTTACCTACGCGAAGCAAACTCAGACCACAGCGACAGGTGTCAGCGAGCTGCGCGATGGTAAGCTTTACGTGTAGTCTATGAAGCTAACATTTATGCTAGATTTTTTTTTTTTTGTACTTATTGAGTTGACTGTCTTTGGTTTCTTTTTCTCTTTGAGTTTTTGCAAACACTAAGAAGTAGGTTTTATGCAAACATTAAATATATGTATGGTTTTTGAAACTATTTAAAGGTCTATGTGAAGAGCAGACATTGATTAGTTCTAATTAACCACCTTAAATTAATTCTGGACATAGGACCATAGTTTCGACTGGATTAGTGATCACAGTTTGATAACTTGAGCAATCAATTTAGAAGCATTAACATATAGATTTTTATTATAATGGGAAACTCCATTTTATTATAATATTACACTTTTAATTACTTCAGATATAAACATTACAAATTAATAGTGGGTTTTGGATCGTTTCTGTGTGCACTGACATAATTATTTTTATTTGTTCAACAACATAATTTGAGAGTTTGCATACCCATTTGAAACATAATATAATTTCGTTTAACTGTGATGTCTGGGTGTTGGTTTAACTTACTTTGTTATTTGCAAATAATAAATTTTGTTTTATCTGATCATTTTAAATATACTTTATTACATTTAATTAAATTAAAATTGTCCTAAATTACAAAAAGTCCGAGAATGACTGAGAAATATGACTCAATAGTCAACAATATCCACTCTTCTGAAGGAAATCAACGTCTAATTTAATACCATAATGAATATTTTATGACAGTGTTTTGGAATGTATTTGCAAATGACAAGAGCCCCTTGTAACCAATGACATCCCTGTAGTTTTTAAAACAGTATTTACTTTTCACTCATCTATTTTAATTTGGCCTTTGATATGCTGTCTGAGTTTATAATAGTCAATTTGTGCGAAGATAAAAACATTAAGACCTTATATTAACGTGTTAAATGATATAAATTTGTGTGTCTTTCTGTCCTCCCTCTGGTTAGTACGGGTGCGCATCGTCGCGTCGTAAGCAAAGAGACAATAAAAAAAAAATAAGTACCAACTTGCTTTAAAAATATTAAACAACTTTATTTTTCTGTAATAACTGATTTGTAAGGGGATTCTTATGCTGAATATACTAGCAAACGTGGTCTTATAATCGGTTCTTCTATTCATCTAGCTTGTACTACATTCTAAACAAAATAAATTCAGGCAGCATTTATTTGCGAAATTTTTATTTATTTTCTCAGCTTAACATGTTGTGTCGTCTTTCATTATACCCTTCTAATGAATTAATGATATTAATTAAAAGTAAATACTGTATGAGACTTGTGGTGCAATGTTTGTGTTTGTGCTACCATAAAAAAAGGCTGCTCTTCCAATGCATCACCGCTTGCAGGATACATGGAGGACTGGTGGCGGCCGCGCAAAGGTAACTTGTACCTTATTAACATTGTTTTACAGTATATATTTGTTTGTCCACGAATACGCACTGTGACTGTTTTAACGTAAGTAGTTGTGTGTGTTTGTGGTTGTCAATGTCGAAGTAATAATTAAACCATAGACTTATTAAGTAAATTGAAGTGAGTAACTTGTAGGGTCCTTCAGAAATGTTGAAAATATAAGACGAAATTGTTTCTAACAATGCATGATTATATAAAAAACTGTATGAAATCACTTTAGAAAAATAGACAGTTGAGTTTAAATATTGTTTGTACTTAAGGATAGACACCTTCACGTATAAAGTAGACTTTAGTGTCATATTCGTGGACAGTATAATCAATCAGCCCCTCACATGGGCCTAAATATACAGGGTGGCGGGGATATCGACGCACAACTTGTTACCATGGATTCGGTACATGATTTTGAACCACCTGCTTTTAAATGTTTCGTAGGGTATTTAAAAAAAAAAAATCCTCCACCATACATTTTGACCGCGTAAGCATTATAATTTTCTATGAAACAGAGGACTTTTTTTTTTTGCTATCTGCTGAAAAATTTCTACGCTAGGGGTTCTAGAATCATGTGCTGAATTCATGGTTTCAGTATGCGCGTCGATGTCCCTGCCGCCGTGTACAAAGCATGCACAGATATTTGTTTACGTGAAATGGAACAAAACATATTCATTTAATAAAAAATAAAAAAAATATGTTCTATTTGCGAAACAAACCACATTGGCTTATAACAACGTAAAGTATCATTAAATTAGATTTTTTACAAAATTATTGTACCATAAACCACCGTTGTCCTTAGATAAAGTACACTGTTTATATTTTGTTCTAATTTTAATTGGATTTCACATATTTGAAATGGATTAAATGGTATTAGACTTATATAAAAAATAAATGCAATAAGTTTTGTTCCATTTGAACTTGTAACTAATACACCTTTTTGAAATATTATTTTAGAGCGTAGCCAGATGATAAAGTAAACTCTATGAATAAGGCATAGAGTTGAAAATTGAACCAGTTATGTTAATACCCCTGGCTACGCCCATTTTTAAGTGTGGGTTTTGACCAAGTTTGTCCGAGCATGTATGTATTAATGGTTGCCGTCAAACTAACGTCACAGTGTGCTGCACTTTACTTAACACTGACCGATGATGTGACTGACGCAAGTTTGAACGTTAAGGCCGTGGACTCGGGAATAAGCGCATGTCCACAACAATCGTTAATGTCGGTCTGTTTGTGTTTTGTACACGGAACTTGCCGTATTCATCTAGGCCATGGCCACATAGGACTCGCATGTGCTCACTACAAACTTAATGGACTAATATCAATTCATTGTGAATACCATCCATACCATTTGTTAAAGAATCATTTACATACGTTTATGTAAATATGAATACTCAGTATATTTATCAAAACAAAAATATTCAACGGTTCTTAAATATTATATATCTAGATAGTAGTGTAAAGATATGTATTTCATCACTGAACTATAACTGACAGAATATTTTTATTTTTTGTCCTTTTCTAGCGCACGCAACCGACTACTACGGTAAGTCATTATTCCGCCAGGACGCTTTCTGTCGTTGACCCTTAACACTACCTCTCTCTTATCATGTCGGTTAACACGGTGTCGGTTGTATATTAGTCCTCATCTCGGTCTAGATCTGTATATATTTAGTCTAGGTTATCCTTACTATCACGCTTCTAGTTATTTCCTACTAACAAATAGGTGCGGTACTCAGATTACTTGATAAATAAACTCAGTTTAGCCGAACATCTAGAATTCTAGACCATTTAATCCATTTCATTTTATCAAGAAATCTGTAACGTTTAGTCTTTAGAGGGGGGTTTGAGTGACACTACTCAACTAAAATATCATCATTTGATGCACGTTTAAGAGTTTACACGGAATTGTGGCCTTCCAGAGTTCTCCACTAGGTCTCCCGCGGGAGACCTACATAACGGCCGCAGAAATATACAGAATATAATATGTGTATATGAATTATGGTGGTATTATGGGGTCGCCGTATCATTTCACGCTGTTTTACCCTTCGAGTCGACTAACATACACTGCACAGGTCCTAACACACGGACGCGCGTTGCGTGGCCGCGCCCGTTGCTGCAACAAACTACACAGCGACCACGTGACCACGCATCGCGACACGGTCATGCTGTAAAATATATAAGCACTAGCTATCTCTATGTATAGTTTGAAATTTTTATTTATATATTATGGTCGAAAGATACTGACATTGTTTTTTTTGTTTTTTCCTCCCTTTTCAAGATGAGTACAATCTAAACCCGGGTTTAGAGTGGGAGGACGAATTCACAGGTAGGTTTCAATTCCGAATCATACAAACAATCATTTTAACTAAATATTGCCCTTCGTAGAGCCTGTGCCTATCACCTAGCATGGTTTGTTGTCTATCTATTTCTATTATGTAACGCTATTTATGAAAAAGCTAACAAAAACATAACGTAGCATATATTTGTGTGTGTGTGTGTGTTTTAATACAGGATCCTTCATTTCTAATTTAGTTGACGGTCGGCCAGTAACATGCTAGTAAATAATTGTTTTATAAAAAATCTGGACCCCTAAAAGACTTTGAAATATATATAAATCAAACGTAATTATATAAATGAAACAAAAAGTGCTTTTCAAAGTAATACCACAGCAAAAATACTATACTTACTTTTACTGCTGACAGTCAGCTGTAAATAACCCACAAAATTCTCCCTGTATTACATACATACATTCCAAATTAATTCTTCATTATTTATAAATAATACATTTAAATCCATGATGCATGTGACAGAAATACATGTTGTGTATAAGTACCTATGCATGACAAGTAACGTCATCCATATGTTTGTAATAGACAAGTATTATTTTTATTTATTTTTCTATTATGATGAAACATGTACCTCTCTTGTGGAGAGCTCGGGAAGTTATTTTGCATTTTTTTTAAATATTCCAAAGCTTTCTGTCACCAAATGTTTAACGCTTTTAGGACTTTGTGTGTTTTAGTTGCACAGTTTTAGAGGAAATAAGTAGATCACTTATCGTTCATTAAAACATGTTGATTTACTAGCTTGTTTATGTGTAATAGATTAACTTTCAGTTTCTCTTAAAAAATAAGTATTCCTGCCGAATATATCAACTCAAAGTAAGTTATAAATGTGTTAAAAGCGTAAAAATTTATCAATCAGAATATGCAACATCCAACATTTCCCATGATTGTGATCATGACAATGTTATTGCCTATTTCCCACGTTGGCATACAGATTAGTGATTAATTACAGAGTATGTTGTTATAAATACATCGACAACTACAGAAATAGTATGGATATCACACATAGTCATTTTCACTTCACAATTTCTTTTCGAGAAACTGAAAGCTCTGAGAATATAGTTACAGTAATGCTTTTCTCTTTATACGCTGCACATGAAGGTATTTTAACGAACGTGGTTATGAAATACGAGGTCCTATAAATGTGTGCATGAAATTATTTTGATTATGTTAATATAATTAATGTAGATACTTCTAAATTTACGCAAAAGTCTATCGTCCACAACGCTACTCAAAAGTAACGTTTACAAACTCAAATCAGCAATGAGTAAGTAGCCAGAATGTCACAACACTAGTATTTCAATGGGGGACCGTACAGGATACAACCAATCAGAAACTTGGAACTAGCGTTATTAAATCGCGGCGGGTATGGACCACCTTTGAAATATAGTGCTGTGACATTCTGGGTCTCATTGGTTATTTCAGTTTGTAAATGGCTACTTTTGAATAGCGTCGTGAACAACGGACCCAAAAAAAATGGGGTTATATGTCATGTCTAACATAAAAACCCTATCCGTTTAGCAGCATGCATCCCGAAATTTTATAGATTTTTTGATAATATGCGACAGTTATTTTTAAAATTATGGTTCTGGTTATAGGGTTTAGTTTATTATTTACTGGTAGCTATAGGATGAATTGTATTACTCATCCTAGAAACATAGGTATTTTTTTAATCAGAGCGAATATAACAAAACAAGCTCTATTTACGTGATAGTAAAGTTTAGGTTGGTATAGCATCGTTGAAGTTTCCATAGCTTGTTTTAAAAGCATCTATCTTTTTTTAAATACTAATTTATTTTAGTGAGTTGCTGTAACTGTAGTCTCATGCCATTGCTTTAGATTTGAAAACCACATGATTTAAGTTTGTTAAAATATTTGAAGTCTTAACAAACTACGTCATGTTGTCGTGAGATCATTTAACTTGTAGTGATGACGCTTATAATAGCTAATATTCATGAACAGATTAAAATTATATCATTGACTTACCATATTGTTCGTGATAGTAACGTACGTGCTTTTGATAAGGATGAATAGAAAATTGGATGAAAGTTTTCCACATGAATTTATTTTAGTAAAGGTAAAAATTTAATCTTTCTGAATGTTTTAAATAAATAAATAAGAAGTAGTAATTTAAAAAAAATTGTTCACCTGTATTTCTATTCATTTTTTGTTATCGTACTCATCAGTTTACAATGCCTTAAATACAAGCAGCTTTTGTTAAAAATAATAAATTGTTAATCAAGTAACCTTACTGACAACTGTGTTATTTTGACGTCAATTTCATCATTATTAATGATAGCAATTAACTTGTAAATGTCATAAAATAAACGAACTTTGGAAGACCAATCCATATACGTTCCGTGTTCAGAAATTCAAAATTGCTGCTTATATTTGGGTATTCAAACGAACTAGTAAGACATCCATTTACACTCAGTAGTTAGGATTAGCTACACCAGTAGAACAGTAGTTATATCTATCTTCATAACTCATTACATTAAGTGTTTCATGAAGTTATATACAATACGAATCACTTGGTAGATATTTCTCATGAAAATGAGGGCGATTACATTTATTTTTATTGACAATGAAAGACAAACTAGGCAAGAAAATTATAGCTTATTCTCGGAGAAACACGAGAAATAAATAACTTCATGAAATTCAAGTTTAACACAAAGTACGGCTGATTTATACAACAACGCTCTTTCAAGCGCGTTGACAACGTTTTTACATTCTTAAAATAATATCAATTTGAGTTGCTGATACTTCTTTCAAACGTGCTGGCATCAATTGTTAGTTGTACTTTCCCTTCAGAAATTCATAATTAAAATTGTCTAAATCCTATGTTTATTGGTATTTATCCATGCGGGATATTTCCCTACTCTCTTACAATATTTCTTTCAAATTCAACTTTTTATAGTTCCAGCTTTTTTGCCTTCATCCAATCTTCCACTTAACGTGTCCTCGTCATAACGTTTTTTGCCAAAACAAAATCACATGAAAATATCTTCATCAAGCAATTTAAAACTACAAAGTATCAAAGCTCAACAAACTTCAATTTAAAAAAAACAAGTTTATTTCGAAATAAATCAGCCTTACCGCTCATACACACACCCCCCCGGCAAGGGCCATTCTTATTCACCGTCCAGTGCTTACATTCGACGGCGACGGCGCGCGGCAAGGCGATGAGGAAGAGGCAGCATTCCACGGCAAGCTTCCCCCCGGCATACTGCCGCATGGACTGCCTACTGTCAAGGAGGTGCAGCCGGCTGTGACGGTGGAGCCGCAGGAGAAGAAGGATGAGGAAAAGGAGAAGAAAGGTTGGTGCGACAGTTTTAATCCGATATAACGTCAATAGCTTTTGTGCTAAAATTGCACGCGGTTTCTGAAAGCCTACAATGCTTACAATGGCAATACCTTTCATTTTAACAGTTCAACAATATTCATGTGTTGTTTACAATGTTATGTACATTATCAAGCAGACCAATAAAAAAAAAAATGAAGCAGTCGATTGTGTATTTCCTTCAATATCCTTCGGCTTGTGATTGTAAGCGTGTTACGCAATTGAGGTGCTGGTTTATTTAACTTGTTATAAAATATGATTGGCTGTATTTCTTTTGCTTGAGCAAAATTGGTTGAATAAACCAGATACTTAAATCAAGAGATTAGGAGTTCTATTTAAGTTTGAACAGCTACTTAATATTTTAATCAGAGATGTGGGACAAAATGTCCTTACCGATCAATAACGACCCGACATGTCAATGTAAACCTTGTTTCGTTTACGATTGTGATTTGCAATTGCAGTCAGTCTCTGAGACTGCATCTTTTCTTTTACTATAATATGCCGTGATTGTCAGTTCGCGAGCTGAGCGCGGACGAGAAGCAGACCATCATGCTGTCGTCGGATTTCCAGCGCTTCATGTCGAAGGCGGGCCGCGTCATCGAGCGCGCCCTGGCCGAGTCCGTCGACATCTACACCGACTACACCGGCGGCGGAGACGCGGAGAACGCGCTGTGAGTACCTAACATAATAAGATTCGGATAAACTAAAGATAAACCAGCCGATCTATACTTTAAAAATCTCACCGTGACATCTGAAGTGAAGTGTGCTGCCATGCCACCTGATGCTATGGATTGACACTATTGACTTCACCTAAGACCTCAACGTGAGATTTTGACATGATAGATTGGCAGACATTATTTACAACGGATGCTCTTCAAAGCCTTGATCGAAATTGCATTCAGTGATGCTTAAGGAGTTGATTATTGCTACATATATTTTACTCTGATAGTACTAAAGGAGAAACCCAAACTCCATAGAAGCTTGGGCCTGGCGTTACAGGGTTGAAATTTGGCCATAAATTAGAGCATTTAATAAGGTTACACGAGCCCAATTATCACGTCTCCCAGCAATGGCCAAATTGGTAAAATCAGAAAATGTTTACATTTTAGGTTATTTTTATTTTTAGAGTAGTTAAATTAAAAAACGATATTTTTGAGGCAGTTTCCTACGTAAATCTGGAACGCACAAGCGCAGCCGCTGTGCTGAAGCGGCTGCAGCTTAGCACGATGAGGTTTTAGGTAGGTACATAATAACCCTTTTTTTTTTTTTTTGGTTGGGAAATCATCAAATGACCTCTCTCGCTCTGGGCGGAGCGGAAGGGTGTGTCACATAATAACCGCTTAAGGGTGACTTCAGATCTATCAGATTGATCTTACTGAAACCTCAGCTGAAAACTATGTTTATTAGACAAGACCCACTCACATCAAAACTGGCTTGCATTTATAAATATTGTATCGACTAGGGGGATTTGATGCAATCTCAGATTACAGTAATCTGAGATTGCAATAATACATATATAAAAATAAAAAATCACACATAATTGTGATAACAGGTTTTATTAATCAGCTTGTTCATTAGGATTATCATAATACAATAAGACAGTATCCAGAAATTGTGCAGGAGACAATTGACTACCCTGGTGCCGTGCCCAACCAAGATACCATATTATGCTCATGGTGTGGGCACAGCAACCAACTGTTGTTTTTCCAACGATGCAAGTGCAATAATATTGGATTATAGCATCCCTTCCACTTAGAGAGCTGTCGACTAGTATATAAACGAAATACATCCTTTTACTAATATGCCTAGACTTTATTCGTCCTCTTAACATCCAGGTTGAGTCCGATGTTGACAGCTCTTGCTGTAGGTCACCATCCACCTCTCTACACACTTCTATGACATATGAGCCATTTTCTCTCACATGCTCCCCATAGTAAGAACGGGCCTGTTTAACTTGGTATGTGCCCAAGGAGACAAGAATAAGCTCACTGTATGTTAACTCAGGAAACTCGCTAACATTATCTCTTCCAACATCTATTGCTTGGAACTGCACCCTACGTCGATTTATATTGTTGCTAATCACGTAGTTACTTAATCTATTTTCCACATACATATACTGATTAATTTTTTGCAGAATTTCCTCAGCATCACTACGATTTGCGATAGGAGGGTGGAAAGCATTTATTAAAGCGGCAGCCACTTCAAAGTGTACCATTAAATTCTTTGACGCTCTATTAAAAAAATCTTGGCGAAAAAGCTAAAAATGTCGCTTAAACCTACCATTAATACTTCTACAACCCATCTACATATTGTAACTGTTCTCGATTTATTGGCTTCAAGGGTTGAAAGTTGAGATTCACCCCTGTTGCAAAGAAGATGGTACATATGTTCTATAGCCGCATTCATTGAGTAAGGGCAAGGCATCCCGGAAGCCCCTATCCAATATAAGCGCATCTCCAGATTCAAAGTACTGTCTTAGAACAGATTCGTTTCTAAACTCTTTATTAATTATTTCAGCATCTGAAGTTGTCGCTGGATAGGGGCCCAAAACATCAATTATGTATCCGTCAGTACAAACAATCAAAAATGGTTTTACAAGATTTTGATATTTATGCAAACTGTATGTCTTTTTTTGGTACTTATAATTTGAGCTTTTTTGCACATAAACGTATGTGCCATCTAAAACAACTATAGGTTTTATTTCACTATTATGGTTACCAAACAATTCATTTGGAATAAGAAGATTCCTTTCAATTATTTGCTGCTTATTAATATGATTAAGTCCTAAGTGATGGGGCACAAAATAATCATACAAGAGACTTCTAGCTTTACCCAGTAGAGTAGCTAAAGTAGTTTTAGGAATTTTCAGAAGTGTTGACAATCGATCATCCGAGTCCCCAGTCCTAAGTTTAGTTAAATAAGCAGCTAATATAGTAGATCCCCTTTTAAGGTTCAGAAACTGAGGCACTTCATTCAATATCTGTCTGAATTGCTCTTTGTTAAAACCAACCCAGGGGTAAAAAATATGGTCTTCCATAGACTCAACATTTTCAAAATCCAAAAAATTACAATCGGACTCTTTTAATGAAAACATATCTACAATTTGATTTGCACTAAATGTGTTGATAATATTATCACTAATATCATTGGGAAAGTCCCATGATGTGCATGTTAAATGGATATCACATAAGCGATTATTTGGAGGTACATAATAGTTATACATTTTAAGCAACTGTTTTCGCATTGTAATTGTTATTCGGTTTCTTTCATGTCTCCGACATCCTTCCACAAAACATCTACTTTCTGTTTCAACAGCTCTGTAATAATCAGGTAAAATAATAAGAGTTCCAACTGTAGGTGCCCTTGGTGCAGAATAAGTTTCTTGCCTTGTCGGAGGTTCTTCTAAATGAGGAATGTCCTGACTATTTGGCTCATTGACAGCTGATGAAGATGCACCAGATGTTGAGGGGCCTGAATGGAAATGCCGAGATGCTCTATTTGCTCGCACCCAACAAGAATGACAGACAACACTTGAAGCACCCACCTGAAAATAATTTATCTATATTAAAGGTTGCCTTTACACCAGAGATGAGTGATGTGTAATTGCCCATTTTGTAAAAGACTGATCTAAAGAAATCCTGCGAATGAGAAATCCTGATGTAGGAGCTTGACCTTTATCACATCTTTCTAATTCACTTAAATGTTTCAGTATACCAAATAACATTTTTTAATGCCCTTGTTATCAAAACTGAATTAAAGAATGTTACTAATAAACCATGAATAAAACTAATAAACTAACCGTGCGTGGTAAGATCCATTCTCTTATAACTTCGTTTATTCTGCGTTCTTGCACTGTACCAGTCCTAAGTTGATGGCAACGAACTCTTCTAAGAAGAGAACGTCCACAGTGAATACACACTCGTCGGTGTCCTATAGGTGTCTGTTCATCTTCTGGTCTATTTCCATCAAGAGATACATGATTGGCATGATTCCAGCAAGCTTGGCAGATAAAGTCATTTTCATTTACCTGAAGCAAACATTTATATTTTGACTATTAGGTCTAGCACTAGCATTTAGCAATAAACATCTGAGTGGCACATTTGGGTAAACATAAGCAGCCTTATTACATTCCCACTGCAGGGACATAGACCTCTTCTCTGAGAGAGGGAATAGTCCGTAATTAACCATGCAGGGTCAGTCCGGATTAGTGATGTCACATGTCTGCGAATATGAATTTGTTGCACATTCTGGTATCATTTTATAAAATACAACTATTAACAGACAACTGAACATAAGCGATAACACTATTTAGTTTGATGACATTAAATAATTACATAGTACAAAAATGTTAATATATAGAAATATCGGATACTAACCGTTTGAGGCGCGACCCATTCCTGAACAATTGAAAGAATCATTTCATCTTCCAATCTTCGCCTTCCTATTGTATTGCAGCGGTCCGTCGCTATTCCGCAATTAATGCACAGGCTCATGATGTCGTATATCGATGTATTATCCAATCGTCAAAACAGCAATATACAAATCCGGTTTGCCAGCAAAGGTCAGCGGGGGTGGCAGGGTACGGTGTCCAATGTTCAAGCGAGAGTCAGTCAGAAGGCAATCAATTTCGGAGTCCAGGTATTCGAGCAGAGGTCTTATGAAATAATAAATCCTTAGAAATACTGAAAAACACATTCACTCGCGCATAAATACGAAAAGCGAATGACAATTATGACATTAATGACATATGACATGACATTACAACCATGGTAATTGACAGCCCTTGACATTGACATTTGCCGTTTACTAGTGCAATCCGAGGTGCCATCGATTTTATCGATTTTTCTTTCTTTCAATGATTTTTTAATGGTGGTTACGTTAAAAATAAATTAAATTCCATATTTTTATATTTTACTTTGATTTTATTACCTAATAAAACAATTATACTAAAACACTGGAATATAATTTAATTATTTGTAACAGTATCGATTTCCACTTTATCGATCATATTCTTAGGGTACGCTCTATTGATATAATGTCAACGTTTGTGAAGTTAGTGACGTATAGTGAAATAAGTGTTTTAACGGTTTACAAAGGTAGTTTAAAGCAAAAAAATAGAAATCTACATATTTTCTACACTTGGCCATTGTTATTGAGGCTAAGATTTAAATGGGTTAATTAAGCAAAATAGACGATTTTTTTGGTACATATCTGATTCGTGTAACGGTAGGCCCAGAAACGGGTTTCTCCTTTACCCCGGTCCAGTGTCTCTCAAGGTCCTGAATAAGGATTCATATTTTGACTTCCATCGGAAGAATTGAAATGTTTTCATAATTATAATAAGAATGTTTTTTGTAGGTATGATGATGAGTATGAAATAATTGGTAACGTAGTTTTGAAGTGAAACTAAAGTGTTTCGTTTTTGTAATTCTTTCTTTTCAATAAAAATAACAATACTTTTTCCGAAGCTTTAGATAATTTCAACTTGTTGCAATAGCTGACAAGTCTTTTGATATGCAATACTTAGGCCAAGATTCACAAACACTATTTTGACTTACATTTACTAAGCCAAGTAAAATAAAGTATCAGCACTCTGTGGTTGTAACATTGAGAGAAACCTTTGAACACAGTGTTGATAGGTTTGTATTTTATTTTACTTGTATTTTTGGTTATTGATTGTTTTCAACTTAACAGAAACACTCACAAATGGCCTACGATTCTATCATAACTTTATAACACAAAAACACAAACATTCACGGTCAATCTGGGTTATTTTTACTGTTTTCACTTGACATAACTACTCACCAATGATGTCGTGTCCTCTGATTCCGCTCTAACACCTTCAAAAGCTCACCCTAATGGCGAAAATAACCAAATCCGTCTGTCCGGCCAGCGACGACAAGTCGGACGCGCGCCTGTCGCTGGTGCGCACGTTCTACGACGAGCGCTGGTCGCGCGGGCGCTGCGTGACGTGCGTGGACTGGTCAACCGCGCACCCCGAGCTGCTGCTGGCCGCCTACCACAACAGCGATGACGCGCCGCACGACCCGGACGGCGTGTGTCTGGTGTGGAACACCAAGTTCAAGAAGAGCACGCCCGAAGATATCTTTCACTGTCAGTCGCCGGTTATGAGTGCTACTTTTGCGAGGTGAGAACTGAAACGCTTTTTTTAAGGAACCTGGCCAAAGTTGGATCAAAAGTGTCCTATGAACCATTTGGACTAATTTTGCTCAGCTTAATCAGCTTTGTGCACTTATCCCTGTACGCACAGGGAAAATCATCGGTTGGTGCCTCATTTCATTAAAAGCATCTAACGGACCTCCTACGAATTGGCTTCGGCCCCTCGTACGCTGTCCAAAGGTCCGGGACCCCATGGTCCCGAGATATGTTCACGTAAAAATCCTAATCCTAACTTCCTAACTTCCTAACTATCCTAACTAATATTATAAATGCGAAAGTAAGTTTGTTTGTTTGTTTGTTACCTTTTCACGCCTAAACCACTGAACCGATCATCCTGAAATTTTGCATATATGTTGTCAGGTGTACTGAAACGGACATAGAGTACCTTTCATCCCGCAAAAAAGTACTGTTCCCGAGGAAAACAACAATAACGTTCTTATGTTAATAGATGGCGCCACGAGTCTATCAAATCATGATTGTATTATAACCCGAATTTATAGACAAAGTCTAAATTAACGCGAGCGAAGCCGCGGGCAAAACCTAGTAAAAAATTAAGCCATTTATTCAGATCATTTGAAACTTATGCTATTACAATAAAATTATTAGTAAGTTGTAAATAAAGCTTAAAAAAAAAACTATTATTGACACCGGCTGTCTTGGACTGTATGCCCATTAGCAAAGGGCCTCCTCCATTTCCTTCCACTTTTTCCTATCGACTGCTATGAGAGTCCATAATTTTCCTCCTGTGGTTTCCAACTCGTTGGTCCGGCGTTTTATCTACCTTCCTCTATGTCGTTTGCCATTTCTCGGGTACCAGACTGTTACATTTACTCCATTTGTCCGTGCCTCTGAGGGTGTGACCGGTCCAATTCCATTTGAGTTTTCTGGCTTTCCGTGTGTCGTCAGCCACCGTAATTACCCGTCTAATTTCTTCGTTTTTAATCCGGTCTTTTCTTTTTACTCCCGTCATACTTCTTTCCATGGCACGTTGACATACAGGGAATTTGTTACGTTGTCTCTTTGTTAAAGCCCAAGTATGGTATCCATATGTTAGGACCGGTAGCACGCATGAATCAAATGGCTTCCCTTTTAATTTTAGACTAAAATCCGGGCTCTTCATAATCTCCTTTAGGGACCAATACCTTACCTTTGCTACTCGTTGGTCTATTTCTTTTTCGCTGTTCGTTTTCGGTTCATGCTGGAAATTATTTGTCCTAAGTATATATACTCTACTTGATAATCGATGATTTTGTTATTTACAATGATTCCCTGTCTTTCATAGTTGGTTATAAGTTTGGTTTTGTCGGTATTCATAGTAGGTCCAACCAACCGCTTTTTTAGCTAGGTCTAATATCATTTCTTTGAGGGCAGTTTGGTGACTCTGCAAAGATAACTACGTCATCGCCGAATCTAAGATGGGTCAGTCTGGCTCCATCGATTGCTATCCCTAAGTTGTCCCAGTTCAGTCTGCGAAAGACTTTTTCAAGAACTGCTTAAAACAGTTTAGGGGAGAGTAGATCACCCTAACGCACTCCTGTTTTGATTATACTGGTTTTACCCCTTTTTCTGTAGCTGTATTCTTGCTGAACTTTTTGTGTAAACATTTTTTATTATTCTGGTAACTTTTTCATAACACCTTGTTCTTTCAGCGCCTACCAGATTCGAGTCATGTTCCAAAGAGTCAAATGCCTTATTGTTACCGACAAAACAGCACCTACAAGGAAAGGTTGTACTCATTATATTTTTCAATAATTTGTTTGACTGCGTGTGATCTACGACAGATATCCACATCTGAATCCTGCTTGCTCAATAGGTTGATTCTCGTCCAGTGCTCTAGATATTATGTTTAGGATGACTTTGGAAAACACGTTGTAAATGTTGGACATCAAGCTGATTGATTGGTCTGTAGTTGTTGATACTGTATATATCAACTTTTTTGTGAAGAAGGATTATTGCTGATTCTGTCCATTGGGTATTTTCTATATTCGCGTAATAGTTACGTTTTCGCGTTCTTCTTGATTTAATCATGCTGGTTTTTTGCGGTAATTGGTCCTAGATTGTTTTTAAGGTAATGCTTCGAGGTTCACTCTGATCATTCTGCTGTGGTCTGTGTTGAAGTTAAAGTTATTTAAATCGTTAAAATCATCAAAAGTTTTAGAATTATTTGTGAGAATAAAATCCATCTTGTTTCTGTATTCTGCGTTAGGGGATTTCCAAGTCCACCTACAATTTAGTTTTTCCAGAAATTTTCTGTTTAGAATCGTGGGGTTGTGTTCGAATGCAAAGGTAATGAGCATTCCCCATTTTTAGTTCGTCTTCCTGTGGCATGAGGGCCCATTATGGTATCCTCGAAGTCTGGTCTACTTCCAATTTGAGCATTGAAATCACCCATTACGATAAGAATTTTATGAGAACAATCTTATAAACTGTTTGACCCATCTATGATTCAAGACGGCAATGCCTTCTAATTTTCCAACAATTTCTTCGACATTCTTTGCATACTCTTCCTTTATTATGAAATCCACATACATAGAAACATTGGAAGTTAAATAAAAAGCTTGTAATAAAATTCATTTAATTCAGGCAGAACCCATACAAAACTTTCACAATACTGCCACAAAATAGATCAGGATAAAATGTCAATGCAATTAAAATAAACGAAGAATATAATATGTATAGCTATAATTATAGAAATAATTTTGTACAACTTTTCAGCAGTGCTTCAACAGCTATCTCTGAAAGTATAAGTGTAAATAATGCTTGTTTATTTAACCAGGTTCCACCCTAATCTGATCCTGGGCGGCACATACTCGGGTCAGATAGTTCTGTGGGACAATCGCGTGCAGAAGCGTACGCCCATACAACGGACACCGCTGTCGTCACTCGCACATACCGTACGTGTACATTGTCAAATTAATCATGAATAATAGCTTAACCATCAAAGAGATTAGAAAAGTGTTAAGGAAAAACTTAAGAAATTTAGAGGTTTCCTAAATGTAATTTTCATCTAAAGTTGATAAAAACATCGCAGTTGGGACTTTTTTGGCCACTTTGTTGGCCTGCGAAGGGGATGCACTAGGAAAGGCCGTGTTATGTGATAATTTGTGAATAGGCTACCAGAGAATGGGTTACCAGAATAAAAGAGATTATATCTATTTTTTATACCTTCATCATCTTTACGTTCACTGCTGTGTTGCCAACCTTATAGACAGCCTATAAATGCCTCACGCATGAAACAAAGCAACAGAATGAACACTACTATTTACTTTACAAAGAACTTTCGTATTTCAAAACATGCCACACTTCATCAACTCATTATAAATCTTATCTTTTATCTTCCAGCACCCCGTGTACTGCCTATCTGTAGTCGGCAGTCAGAACGCACACAACCTGATCTCCGTATCAACAGACGGTCGCATGTGTTCCTGGTCTTTAGACATGCTGTCTCAGCCTCAGGAGACGTTGGACCTGCAGCATCGGCAGAGCAAGGCAGTAGCCGTGACGTCCATGGGCTTCCCGCATGGCGATGTTAATAACTTCGTGCTGGGCAGCGAGGATGGGAATATTTATACCGGTAAGTTAATGTTAGAAACTTAAGGGAAGTGGCCATGGAGAAGATATGGAACAAGAAGACGAATGTTACATAAGTGAATGTAGTGAATTGTGAGGGAAAAAAGCGCCCGTTGACTCTAGGCGGACCGTACGCGTAAGAAATTAACTGATCAAGATCATACACCGAAAGAAATTATGGTCCAAAAGTCCGTCCTTTAGCATACGTTGATGATTTTTGGCCTTTGTTTTTTTTTACTTTCCTTTACGAGTTCCAATAAATACTTTTTCTTTCTTTCTGTACTTAAACGCGCGGGTATGCAAAACCTACAGAAAGCCACCGGCTGCGGCTCCTACACACTCCTTTTGCCTCGTTCACGTTCATAAATCTGCACAAACAAGTTTGCCGGTTCCGAGTATGTGATTGTCGTTGATAGCTATGTCCTTGTAAGGCGATCTCTCCCGAAAATTTAATTTTTTAGATAAGCCATTAAAACCGAATGCACCTTGCACGATGTCCCGCAGGCTGCCTGTACGGCCAGCGCGCCGGCGTCACGGAGTGCGTGGAGGGCCACGCGGGGCCCATCACAGGAGTGTCCTGTCATGCTGCCGCCGGCTCCGTGGACCTGTCGCATCTGTACCTCACCTGCTCCATGGACTGGAGCGTCAAGCTGTGGAGCCAGAAGGTAGATAGTCTAAAACTTTACGAGTCAAAGTGTCGATTTTTCAATCTTTTATTATTTACCTTTTAATATAGATACCCATCACGTCTGCGGAGTTTCGCTAGCTAATTTAATGTGACCCTGTATAGTTCACCACGTACGTGCTATTCCGGGACCTAGCTCCCCACTAGTGTAGTTAGTTATGTAAGTAATATTTTTTATCTATTTATTTATTTATTTGTGTTTTTGGAGAAATGTGACACACTACGGCACTACATAGAGTAATATGAATCCATAACAGCTTGGAAGTTCTGAAAAACAAATGTAATTGCGAGGCTGGAAACAAATATCTCATATATGTGTCGTGTTTGTTACGCACATGCCCCGCCCCCAGGAGAACAAGGCGCTGTACTCGTTCGAGGACAGCGGCGACTACGTGGTGGACGTGCGCTGGTCGCCCACGCACCCCGCGCTCTTATACCTAACGTGTCTAACGCACATGCCCCGCCCCCAGGAGAACAAGGCGCTGTACTCGTTCGAGGACAGCGGCGACTACGTGGTGGACGTGCGCTGGTCGCCCACGCACCCCGCGCTCTTATACCTAACGTGTCTAACGCACATGCCCCGCCCCCAGGAGAACAAGGCGCTGTACTCGTTCGAGGACAGCGGCGACTACGTGGTGGACGTGCGCTGGTCGCCCACGCACCCCGCGCTCTTATACCTAACGTGTCTAACGCACATGCCCCGCCCCCAGGAGAACAAGGCGCTGTACTCGTTCGAGGACAGCGGCGACTACGTGGTGGACGTGCGCTGGTCGCCCACGCACCCCGCGCTCTTATACCTAACGTGTCTAACGCACATGCCCCGCCCCCAGGAGAACAAGGCGCTGTACTCGTTCGAGGACAGCGGCGACTACGTGGTGGACGTGCGCTGGTCGCCCACGCACCCCGCGCTCTTATACCTAACGTGTCTAACGCACATGCCCCGCCCCCAGGAGAACAAGGCGCTGTACTCGTTCGAGGACAGCGGCGACTACGTGGTGGACGTGCGCTGGTCGCCCACGCACCCCGCGCTCTTATACCTAACGTGTCTAACGCACATGCCCCGCCCCCAGGAGAACAAGGCGCTGTACTCGTTCGAGGACAGCGGCGACTACGTGGTGGACGTGCGCTGGTCGCCCACGCACCCCGCGCTCTTATACCTAACGTGTCTAACGCACATGCCCCGCCCCCAGGAGAACAAGGCGCTGTACTCGTTCGAGGACAGCGGCGACTACGTGGTGGACGTGCGCTGGTCGCCCACGCACCCCGCGCTCTTATACCTAACGTGTCTAACGCACATGCCCCGCCCCCAGGAGAACAAGGCGCTGTACTCGTTCGAGGACAGCGGCGACTACGTGGTGGACGTGCGCTGGTCGCCCACGCACCCCGCGCTCTTATACCTAACGTGTCTAACGCACATGCCCCGCCCCCAGGAGAACAAGGCGCTGTACTCGTTCGAGGACAGCGGCGACTACGTGGTGGACGTGCGCTGGTCGCCCACGCACCCCGCGCTCTTATACCTAACGTGTCTAACGCACATGCCCCGCCCCCAGGAGAACAAGGCGCTGTACTCGTTCGAGGACAGCGGCGACTACGTGGTGGACGTGCGCTGGTCGCCCACGCACCCCGCGCTCTTATACCTAACGTGTCTAACGCACATGCCCCGCCCCCAGGAGAACAAGGCGCTGTACTCGTTCGAGGACAGCGGCGACTACGTGGTGGACGTGCGCTGGTCGCCCACGCACCCCGCGCTCTTATACCTAACGTGTCTAACGCACATGCCCCGCCCCCAGGAGAACAAGGCGCTGTACTCGTTCGAGGACAGCGGCGACTACGTGGTGGACGTGCGCTGGTCGCCCACGCACCCCGCGCTCTTATACCTAACGTGTCTAACGCACATGCCCCGCCCCCAGGAGAACAAGGCGCTGTACTCGTTCGAGGACAGCGGCGACTACGTGGTGGACGTGCGCTGGTCGCCCACGCACCCCGCGCTCTTATACCTAACGTGTCTAACGCACATGCCCCGCCCCCAGGAGAACAAGGCGCTGTACTCGTTCGAGGACAGCGGCGACTACGTGGTGGACGTGCGCTGGTCGCCCACGCACCCCGCGCTCTTATACCTAACGTGTCTAACGCACATGCCCCGCCCCCAGGAGAACAAGGCGCTGTACTCGTTCGAGGACAGCGGCGACTACGTGGTGGACGTGCGCTGGTCGCCCACGCACCCCGCGCTCTTATACCTAACGTGTCTAACGCACATGCCCCGCCCCCAGGAGAACAAGGCGCTGTACTCGTTCGAGGACAGCGGCGACTACGTGGTGGACGTGCGCTGGTCGCCCACGCACCCCGCGCTCTTATACCTAACGTGTCTAACGCACATGCCCCGCCCCCAGGAGAACAAGGCGCTGTACTCGTTCGAGGACAGCGGCGACTACGTGGTGGACGTGCGCTGGTCGCCCACGCACCCCGCGCTCTTATACCTAACGTGTCTAACGCACATGCCCCGCCCCCAGGAGAACAAGGCGCTGTACTCGTTCGAGGACAGCGGCGACTACGTGGTGGACGTGCGCTGGTCGCCCACGCACCCCGCGCTCTTATACCTAACGTGTCTAACGCACATGCCCCGCCCCCAGGAGAACAAGGCGCTGTACTCGTTCGAGGACAGCGGCGACTACGTGGTGGACGTGCGCTGGTCGCCCACGCACCCCGCGCTCTTATACCTAACGTGTCTAACGCACATGCCCCGCCCCCAGGAGAACAAGGCGCTGTACTCGTTCGAGGACAGCGGCGACTACGTGGTGGACGTGCGCTGGTCGCCCACGCACCCCGCGCTCTTATACCTAACGTGTCTAACGCACATGCCCCGCCCCCAGGAGAACAAGGCGCTGTACTCGTTCGAGGACAGCGGCGACTACGTGGTGGACGTGCGCTGGTCGCCCACGCACCCCGCGCTGTTCGCGGCGGCCGACGCGGCCGGCCGGATCGACCTGTGGAACCTCAACAGGGATACTGAGGTAAGCAGATTGGCACTTTACTTGTAATTGAATATTAACTTTTATCATACTGTATCGCTAAAAGTTAATACTACTACTGTAGTGTTACTACTGAGTAACACTATAATTCCAAAACCAGCTACTACATACACTTTCAAGGTCAAAATGTTACCAGTAACGTCCGATAGACTCTACTGAATCAGAAATAAAACTACATCCATGAGGTGTAGTCACAGACTACTTAGCCCCGTAGACACCTCATTAAGAACATTTTGTTCGAATATACTATCGCCAAAAGTCAGGGGGGGCTGAGGTGCAAAAAGAGCTGTGATTGGCTATTTCAATATTACATGTCATACGTCAAATGACTCATAAGACGGCTTAGGGTTGGTATGAGAGTCGATATTTTTATCGATAAGCAACATTTGTAAGTACTTAAATATAAATAAATAAATATTTATCTATTGAAAAAGGTATACCGATCAAATACTAATCTCACATTATAGCACAGAGATACTACGTTTAATAATTATTTATACCTAGTACTTGTATCTAGGTATACTTAATACAGGAAATATTTTTTGCATCAAACAGAAAATAGTTTTGGAGAAGCACGTGCCATGTTTGCGCCAAATTCCATGCACTGAGTGTATTAATTAGTGCCAAAATATTTCGGGAATTAGGAAACTAAAGTCGATAATATCTGACAATATTGAAAAGTGACCCACGAAAGTTGGTAACATAAGCGTTGGTACAGCAGTAATAAATAAAATTCGTCGTTTCTTTTTGAGTTCAAAGCAATCTGTAATAAAATGACGGGAACATATAACACTATTTGTAGTGGGACACTAATTTTCATCTCGTTTTGTAGCGCTTATACAAATTTCTTTAATTCTAGGCATTTTGGAAACCTTTAAAATAAAATAATGATTATTTATTTATTTTGTTTGTGGTAACATATCGATATTTTATTTGTAGATTTGTTATCGATTCATCATCACTAGTAAACTGTTACCGATGATAGAGCAAGATAGTCATATATAAATTATAACGTGAAAGAAAGAGATTTTTCAAAAGACATCAACGAGTGCTACTGTACCTTTGCATTTGTTTCGTATTCAAATAATGTCGTTAAATTAAATTTTGTAATTATTTAGAATAGAATAGAATAGAATAGAATACTCTTTATTATGTACACCATAAAAAATAACAGATATAAATGTATTTTATGCTTTTAAATAACTTATCGGTGAAATGTAATGCCGTCTTTGTGTAACCTCGAAGTTTTGTTACATTTTCCGCACCATTTCACTGCACAATACGGCATTTTGAATATTCTTTTCGATTTTTAAAACCTCAGAACAATAACTAAAACACGATAATATTACGTCAACATTGAGTAACGGACTGACTGGCGCTTCCTAGACGAGTTGGGGGCGTGGCTATCACATATGACGCCGTAGAGCTAATGCTTGGCGAGCGCGGCTGCCCTCCTATGCGGTGTCTACGGGGCTAAGTTGTCTGTGGGTGTAGTAAAATATAGTCAAATAATTTGACAAACTTATGTGACATCGTATACAAAGTGAAGATACCATTATCTCGCTTCATGACACATGATATTCAAATCATTCTGTATGACAGGCACGCTCATGCGCTCCTGCAGTTAGAAAAAAAACACAAGTTAGCATTGCTTCAACCGTATCCAGTCTCTCTACTGTGCTGTAACTCCTATACTCGTGCCTTCTTAGAATATAATAGAATACTCTTTATTATGTACACCATAAATGTCCGATGATTCTCCTCTTGTGGCACAAACTTTGTGGCTAGGCTCACACGACCCCGTTCTGAGTGGTCGGTGACAATCTTTTTTTGTGGTCCGGGCGTTCCGTCCAATGCCGTATTAGCTTGATTTAATTTAATTTTACATATTTTTTGACATGGAAGCAACTAAAGTTCAAGTTCAATCAACGTTGGAGGAAACAGCACTTTTTGTCATTCTACAATGATAGGGTTACAGAAAAATATAAGTACACATTTTTGATACATTTATTTTGTTACACGATAAAGTTACATTGAGGTTACTTTCGACGCAAACAACACCCATTAAGCCGTACCTAACGTAGCCACTATTTCGTGCGGGGTAGGGCGGTCTCCGGTCGTAAAGTTATCAGCGTCTTGTGGTCTTACAAATTTCATCACCTCGGCGTAATCCAGTTCTCGTAACATAATCGCGATATTAGAAACATGAGTTAACATGCTCCGGACAATAATGGTGGAAGTAATCGTATGGGCATTTGTCCGCATCCGAATCCCATCCTAATCCCGGTATGTATATTCCATCAACACACTTATGTAAACCCAGGTTTATTTTTACAAAATAATACACCTCGGATACGCTCACAAAAATGTAATATTCCCCATCCGATAGAAAGATCCCAGCAAATTTGTGTGTCGATAGTTGCGCCAGCATTTCTTGAGAAGTCCCGTCTTCTTCATCATTGAGCAACATAGCTCTAATCATAGACTTCATGCTGATCGCACTTATGTTTTTACTCCTTGTAGCCACGCAAAGAATCGGACACGTCCTGGCAACCGCACTTATGTTTTTTTACTCCTTGTAGTCATATTCACGCAAAGAATCGGACACGCCCTGACATGCAGTCGTTCAAAGTAGACTGGTTCACACCGACTGGCTCAGTTGCTCACTTTATATGCTCGACGCGTAAAAACTTTAGGACCTTCCGCGATGACATCAGCGGGGCGAGCACGGGCGTATCCAAAACGTTTGTAATTATGAAAAGATAAAATAAGACCATGATAAATTATGGCATGTCTTACAATGATGCTAGCACGGGTCAACCATGGTATAATAATATACTTCGCCAGGTATAGCATTCCGAGACACAGTGGTCACGTGGGTGACACAAGCCTACTAGTCACCGCTGTGTTACCAGTAGTGTGTAATAATAACTCCTCAACCGCCTTTATTACCTGTGCGAATCCGATATAACGATGAGGTTTTAATTTGATTAGAAAAACGAAACGACAATTTAAATGCGTTATATATATTTTTTAACAGAATGGCGACTGAAAATGTTTCCATAGTTCATGTTTTATTGCAATAAAGTGGCAACTGGATAGTAACGTAAGCATGTGTCACTCCCGGAGTATCAGAGCTTGTTTTTTTTAGACCATGGGGTCAACCATGTGACATAACCTAAAATCGCGACATGCCTTTCTTGTTGCTGACTTCATAGTGTGATACAATAAATTAAAAGAATTAAGGGGGATGCGCCAAGGTAGCCCGCGAAATTCAAATTATCTTAAGTTTTTTGCAATTTGCAGATCAGCATCAGGTTGTATGTTGAACTAAATATGATTCGCGGCTGTATCAAATATTTATTTATAGAATTATATTCATAAAAATCATTAATACATCTCTCTAAGTTCATATTACCCTATTGAATTAGTATTTCATGAAATTATGACATTTGAGGCAAATTCTAACTTCAGGAGTTGTATTGCTGATTCTAATGATTATAATTTTATTATGTAAATCCGTATTTGTTACGGCCGCGAATCATACTTTAATCAACATACAACCTGACAGTGACCTGAAAATTGCAAAAAACGTAACTAAATATAAATTTCGCGGGCTACCTTGGCGTATCCCCCTTAAAATTTCTATGACCATCTGGATATGCAACCAAATAAAATAATACGTCTAAAAGAGTACAGTCATACAGTTTAACCACTTTTTAATTTCGTTGGGAACTAATTCATTTTTGACATACGCACGACTCTCGTTTTGTTTGTTCGGTTTGATAATTTTGTGCAAACATTGTATTTTTATTACAAGCTTTTTTATAACTTGCAATATTTGTATGTATATGTATGTATGTATGTTAGTTTGCTTAGGCCAAATCTTACAACTGAATTATTTTTAAACAGTTATCCCCAACTGATTGAGCTGAAATTTTGCATACACGTTTAGTATGGATGACAATGTATGATTAGCTAAGTGACGTCATTCTAAATCCAATATGGCGGACTCCCAAAGAGGGCGGACTAGTTATTTTATATGCACCATTGCACCCCCATGATATGGGTATCAATTATTATTAAAAGGATTTGCTGAGAAGAATACGAAAAAAAACAAGTCCAGTGAAAAAAATTTTTTTTTTTTTAAATCCTTATTGTAAACATGTTTTGATCTATAAAGAAAATAAACATTAAATGAATCATCATTTAATTACAATTTATATGAAAATAAAAGCTTGCAGCGAGATTTACCTGTGTAAATAAACAAGAATACAATATGTAACTTGAATCTGGACACAAGTAACTCTAAAAAAACATCTTAAAACAAAATGTACACCGGTAAATCTCGCGACAAGCTTTTATATAATACTAGCTGCTACCCGCGGCTTCGCCCGCGTGGATATCGGAAATTATCCAACGGGACCGTGCTGCCGGTACAAAAAGTAGCCTATAACATCAGCTATATGTCAGTGGAAGTCCCGTCAAAATCGGTCCATCCGTTTCGGAGATTACCCGGAACAAACAGACAGACAGACCGATAAAAAATTGAAAAATTGGTATTTTGTTATAAGTCCCGTATATACTTTCATATGCATTTAGTAAAAAGCTGTTATTTTGACAATACAAACAGACACTTCAATTTTATTTATTTTTACAGATAAATTGTATAATGTAATAAGTTTTAATTTAATTAATTGGTTTGATTTAATTTTAAGTTTTTAAGGTGTATACCTTTCGAAAAATCTTTGCGGTATTATGTGACGGTATTGACGATTTCGTAGTCTTTGACAAGACTACGAAATCGTCAATACCGTACTTATAAAATCATTTACATTATTGCATTTTGGTGCAGTAATTAGCAGGAAAATATTATTTTTATCAATTTTCAAATCTTATCACCAGCTCCGAAGCAAGCTATGTCACGGTACTCACAGTAAGCCGTGCTCGCCCCGCTGGAGTCATTAGGGGTTATCAAACGACGGTTTGATAAACGCGCGAGTATTTTGATAACGAACGAGGCCAGCCGGTCCAACCTATGATCACAATGATGATCTGGAGCTGTGTTTTAATATTGCAATAGTCAGTATACATTAACAATACATCGTATCATTCCCATCTTACAATGTACTATGGGGGCAATTTTCATTTAGAACCAGAAAAACTAGTGCGACGGTCAACATTTTCGTTTGTCCTCCTTTCCATGTTTCCTTCTCTTTCGCACTGGCTATTAGTTGAACCAGATCTGGATTTTATGAGCTATGGGGAAGGCAACTGTCAAAATGGCGCTGTCGTAGCTAGTTCCCAAAATAAGCTAATAATGCTAGGCGTGTGGTGGGTTTTATTTATTTTTGCCAAAATGACTCGTTGTTGCGTTCCGAAATGCTCGGAAATTGGAGTCTACCATTTTCCAAAAGACCTTAAACTTAGAAGATTGTGGATTAAAGCTGTTCGTAGATAATTATTTTAACTCAACAAAGTTCTAAGTTATTACGAGTAAATAAACATTATTTAAGATTTTTAACTCTGACACTTTCAATGTCGAATAAATATTGATTTAAAATATTGAAATCACCGAAAATAACGAAATAGTAAACACGAAATGGAATGAATGAAAGAAATGTCAAAATTATTGTAGGCCGGAGGGACCTAGCTATGGCCACGCCATCTACAATTAGCTTTGACCGACCTTCCTCATTGAAATAACATAACGACCCATTGTAACTCATTCTCGGACCATAGTGCTTGCACCATGTCCAAGTCGCAAAAGGGGCTGCTATTACAACAAACAATTGAATTAAATGAATGTTCTATGATTATTTGGAAAATTGTTTTTGTGAACTGTGAATGAGGATTTCCTGAAATAAAATTATCTCCTTTATTTCATTGTATATGTAATGTACATACAAATTATATTTTTAAATATTACAATATAAAAACATTTAAAAATATAAAAATTGCAGCCCACCGGTATCGGGAACAGGGTCCAAGCTACCGGCAGTCAGGGCTCCACAGAATAAAAATTATTATTATTATTTTAACTTTGCGCTAAATTGTAATCCAGACTTGGACCATAATACTTGCAGTATGTTCAAGTGGCAAACGGGTTTACGTGCCACGACTACAACAACAAAAGTTCTATAACTTATGATGGCAATACAGGGGGCAGTCCTTTACCCAGCAGTGGGTTAAAATGTACTGAAGAGATTGAAGTCTTGTTTAATGGTTTCAAAATCAAAATTATGTATGTCCAGGTGCCAGTAGCATCAATCCAGGCGGAAGGTGGCGTGGCGTTCAACCGCGTGTCGTGGACGCCGTCCGGCACACACATCACTGCTGGAGACGACGCCGGCAAGATATGGGTCTATGAACTCGCTGAGGTATGTTGGAGTATATGTTTCTACTGTTATTGGGCTTGATAAAGGCCATAAATGTCTGACGACTAGTGGTCGAACTTACGGCCTAAAAGGCATTAATGTGGCATAACCAGAACAAAATGGCGGAGTCAGTTCAAGTTCCTTCAAAAATACTGTTTCGTACTAGACTACAATAAAAAAAGAGAAATTAATGCAGTATCGTAGCTGGTGGAAATCTCTGTGTGATAAGAAATCTGTGTGTCTGTAGTTGCCAAAGCAAACACTACAGATTTCCAACAAATGATTTTATTTATGCATGAGAATGGATCAATAGAGATTAGGAAGGCTTTTGCCTTGCAGGAAAAGACGTCAGCTGTTTCACATTATCAAGGTTCATCAATCTGTACGTTAGAAGGATGATGGAGGGCGTCATGAGCATGGAGTGCTCCTGTTCCTTTTAGTGTCCAGTAGCAAACCATTCTGTTATTTAATAACAATTTCCTCACCATTTCGTTTGATCGTGTGCCTCTTCAACAGTCTTAATGTTGGCTTCCTTTAATAAACGAATAATGTATCACCCACAGCATGTCTCCCAACCACGTCATGATGAATGGTCGAAATTCGTCTACACTCTCCAAGAGCTGCGCAATAACCAAGCCGACGAAGAGACCGACCGGCTGAGCCTGGCCGCCAGTGGGCCATCGTCGCTCACCAGCCTCACCAGCCTGGCCAGCAATCCTTTGAGGTAACTGCTGGGTCAGCAGGCAAGGCCGCACTGGCCCTTGTGAGTGTCCGCTTTGGATATGGTAGTGTGATGTTGAAATGAGGAAGTTGGAAATGATGTGGTTAAGCCACGTATTAATCGTAAACAAATGAAAAAAACAAGCATTTCGCTAAAACATGAAACTTGCAACACAGCAAGTTTCAGTGTTTCTATAAGCATGTTGCTGTTCTTACGCGGACTTGCAACATTTGAACTTGAAACTATCAAGTTGAGCAGCTATTGCTAAGCATTTGTTTACCATGAATACTTGGATACAGGCCGGGTTTGGGCTGGGTAGTGCGATGCATAAATAAAAAAATGATTAACTAAATATTGCTGCATTAATGTTTGTTTTAAGTACGACGGCGAAACGGCGGAATATTTTATAAAATATAGATAATGCATCGCACTACGCGTAAAGAACCTGATGAGATTTGTATGTGTCTTTAAAGAAGGTTTAAGATTGAATTGGCTGAATTTTGTATGGCTGTAACATTAATTAATTAATATAATTTGTACGATGGAGATACAGGATTAGTACTGATTTAATGCAAATAAAGAAAGAAATTCGATATTACATTAACATATTCAAAGCTTGTTCAGGACTGAATAGATATGATGTACAGACAGGTTGAGGGGTTCTCTTGAAGAATGGGAGGCGAGATAAATGTTTAGTTGCAATATACAAATAATCTATATCTGTATACAACTGCACAATGTTAGATAGAATATTATTATTATGCATTGTTGTTACTTAGAACTTTGCTTACTCCATATGAGACTTATAATATACATAGATAAAATGAGTATTTTGTCAATCACTTAATAAATGCAGGGGTTTTCATTCTTGTTATATTATTATTACTATGTAGGTAGGTACTTACTTACATAGTAAAATATGTTGAATGTTGTAACTAAACATGTCTATTATTTTAAACAACATCTCTTTTATAGTTAGAAGAACAATACGAAAAATATAATTTAAATGTTGAATGATATGTCTTTTAGAACTTGTAATAGAAGCAGCTGATAAAACCTTATTTATGTAAAGTGATGTAAATATGATACAAAATAAAGATGGCAAATAATACACTTGCGTGCAAAACAATTGGCCCTACCCATGCTGTGTATTTGAGCGACGATATTTCAAAAATATTACTGTTTATTTTAATTATTTTATATCGTGTAAAGGTAGGTAAGACAACGTGTATTTACACATACCCTATCCTTTGATAAATGTCCTCGTCACTCACAAATTCTTGGAGAAACGGCGAGACTTTTTTTTTTCAGTGAAGTTGACAAAAGCTTAATTTTGTTTATTACTGATCGATTATTGATTATTTAACTTCAATTTATAACAGACTTAAAAAAAGGAGGTTCCTTATTCAACCCGTACGTTTTTAACTTCACAATTTTCTCAAAAACAAACTAGTAAATCGGTTCTGATTTTTTTTTCACAGACGTAATCGACATACAATCAGGAAGATTTAAGTAACACAATATATTAGGTTATTGTTAATTAAACTTGTTGAATTATCTTGTTTGAAACCGAAGAGAACGGAGTGGATCGATTTTTTTGCACGAAATTGTATTATACTCTCTCTGAATCTAGAGTAGAGTAGATTTTATATTACTGCAACTATTATTCAAGAAGAAATATTAAGTACGTACTTAACATTTTAAATCTGTAGCTGCGGCATTCCTGCCACCTTTATTTTGTGTCCTAATTTACTAAAGCAAGTAGGGATATTTCTATTACTGCTAACTTAAAGACAACATGAGAATGTGACAGATAAAGCTAAGTTGGTTTAGTTTTGTGTTATATAACTTAGTTATCTATATTCATATCGCTAATATTTATTAAGTACAGGTACCTATTTATAGTATTACTCAGAACTAAACAGATATTGCATTATTGTAAAAGTTAAATCAAATAAACAATTGCTTATATAAAATGGTTTTTGATTTATTTGTGACCTAAACCTTAAATTAAGTCACAATATAGTTTACTTTTTATTTTGTGTACCTTCTTTTGTGTCCCTCATTTTGTTATTTGGTGTGCGTTCCTTTGCTATTTTGTGGCCACAGGAGTTTCAAAAAGAGTAGTCTTCTCTATTAAACAATATAAACACTAGAAACTACATAAGACACCTCCAAAACTTTAACTAACTTCAAAAAATAAGGATGCTATTTTTTGTAAAATAAAACAACTACATGTTCAATAATAACTTTATTGTGGACTAAAAGGTATAACAAGTTTCCCTTTAGACATGTTAACTTCCTCCCAACATGAGCATGTTAATGTCTTCTTGTCCATGATGTCTGTATAGATCTTGCCGTCCAGGTGATCCATCTCGTGCTGGGCTATCCGTGCTGACCAGTCTTTAAACACTTGTGTACTTTCCTCTCCTTGTGCATTTAGACCTGAGATGAGTAATATAATTTATGAGGTAATAGAATTAACGAAATTTCTGTGGGTAGCGTAGCATTTTTGATTTATTAATTCATAAGAAGTTTATAGAAAAATTAGGTTTTTAAGTTAATGAGTTATTTTTTGCAAATATTGCTATCGAGAGTGTGTCATAAAAATAGGAGAACAAGGTGATTTTTATTTTATTTCTGTAAGTAGGTTTGTACAAACACTTTTACACGTCAATCATATTTTTCAAACTAGATGAGGTTGGCGTTTCCTATCTGACTACTCTGAGAAGGCCGAAACAAACTCAGAGGTCACAGTCTCTTTTAAAGTCCAGACATAATCTTGTTCAGATCATGTGAAGACCATGTAGATTAGTGTCTGAAATGGTCTTGTGATAAAAGAACCACACAGATTAAGTGGACCTTACCAGTCAGTGTATGCATTTGTCAGTAACCTTGCAGCTCAACTCGGAGCTTAAGGAGCTCAACGATTCGACAAAAAATACCAAAGAAAGAACATTTGGGTAGGCCGCATAAAGTACTTAAACTGCCAGACCATGGTTAAAACTGAAACTATGACCCACATAGTCCTCACATTCACAGTAAATAAAATAATATAATACTTTGTACAGTAAATATCATGTCTAATATAGTTAGCAAAAAATTTATAAAAGAAAACAACATTCACTATGTCAATTTATTTGAGCAGCTCAATCCCAAGCATTTTTGTCCTCAATATAGTCTTTCACAGTATAATAGGCTTTCTGGCATAGTCTTCGCTTTATAAAAGATTTGAATTTATTAAGGCTTAGATCTTGAATGTAGCTACGATGTTTAGTATAAAACCGTATACCTACATTGATTGGCATCTAAATGAGCCACTTATTTTCTTGAGCCTGGTTGTAGGAACAACAAATTTGTGTTTGGTCCTAGTATTTAAAATGAATATCACTGTATTTTCTAAACAGATTAATATTTTTATGTGTATATAAAAGATGGAATATAATGAGGAGGCACAGTCATTACATTAATCTCTTTAAATTTGTCTCTGAGGAAGTGTCTGGGACTTAATTTATAAATTTAATGAATTGCTCTGTTTTGTAAAACAAAAATTGTCTGAATATTGGTGGCATTTCCTCACAACAGAATACCGTACAACATCAGACTATGAAATTAAAGTATACTAAACGGGCAGTCTCTAAATCAATTAAACCAGGAATTTTTCTAATGGTGTATGCTGCAGAGCTAAGCTTTTTTGTCAATATATCTATATGGGGCTCCATTGAGCTTAGCATCCAAAGTGAATGCCTAAGAATACTGTTGTATCTTCGGGTTTCAACACTACACCCTTTATGTAAACACTAGTTTCTACTTGTCTAAGGTGAGGTATTGTAAACTTAATACATTTAGTTTTTATCTCATCTTAATGAGCAGGTTAGTATTATTAAACCAGTGAACTACTTTTGCGAGGGCACTATTTTGATTGTCAGTAACCAGCCGCTGATGTTTGATTTTACATAAAAGTGAAGTGTCGAATTTGAAAATGTAGATGAACTTAAATTAATGTAAGTGTAACTACCTGCAACTTGAACTGCCTTATATCTGGGTACTTCAGCCTGGTATCCTTGAACACTTTCACACCCTTCACTGTGAATTACTTTCTGGTAGTCAATCACCTTTAGTTTGGGATTTATGAACACCTGAAAAAAAATAGGCATGAATACAAATGATGATTCTATAGAACTGTACCTATTGGTTATCATCACAGAAATACATATTTACAGTAAAACAGAATACTCACTTACAGTGAAAGGTACAACGTCCATTCCTCTTAGTCCAGCTATTTCCCTCGGTACATTCGCAATTTGCTTCACTGTGTGTCTCATAGCAAATATTCTCAAGTTCACTCCGATTTGTGGAGCCGACATACCGAGGCTACCGTACTTATTGATTACATACTCTAGTTTCTTGATAATGGTTTGTATTTCATTCGTTTTAATTTTATTGAGAGGAACGGGCTCGGAAACTTTACGTAACATTGGGTCACCGATTTGCACGACATGTTCATACGGTGGAGTTGATTTGCCGTGTGCGGGGGCTAATCTGGCATACCAATTGAGTACTTTTCTCGTGACACCCATCTTATAAAATAATAATACAGTTTATATTTGCAGTTTACAACTCGAAGCCTTCTTTAAGCATATCAATGTTTTTAATTTTTCAGGTTATAAGATCAGCTGGTTATCGCAACTGCCAAAACATGTTATGACATTTTTGTTATTTTCCCGCAAGGTTTTTTTTTTCAAGATTGAAGATTATTTCAAGATTGAGAAGAAGATATGCGTTCACATGGATTCGGGTAAACTCGATTACAAAATGAAATATGGCTTTACAGAATTATAACCATTAGAATCAGCAATACAACACCTTAAGTTAGAATTGGTGTCAAATGTCATGATTTCATGAGATAGTCATTCAATACAGTAATATGAACTTAGAGAGATGTATTGCTGATTCTAATGATTAAAATTCTGTAAAGCCATATTTGTTACGGCCGCGAATCATATTTTAATCAAAATACAACCTGACATTAACCTTCAAATTGTAAAAAACGTAAGAAAATTTGAATTTCGCGGGCTACCCTTGCGATTCCCTCTTAAGAAGAATTATTTATGAAATACTGGAATTCGTTCAGTAGTCCACAAACAGTTCGTGTAATAGAGGGATTTATGGATGACAAAATGGTACATTCCGAATTACGCCATAATTGCTCACAGCGGTCACATCAATAATTTTCGTTCCGATTTATACATATAATCACGATTATGACAGCTGAGAGCTGTCAACAATTTGGAATGCTCGTGATCACGCTCACAGTGCTCGCTCAACGTCAACCTTAAACCTTGCACAAGAAAGACTGACTGGATACTTTTTGAAAATGGAAGTTTAACGCATTGGCACTTCTGTTTTGTTGGTTGAGATATATGAGACCAAAGATGCTACTCAAAACAATTTACACACAATAGTCATTTTTGACAGCGCTCACGATGATATTAATTTATGGCATGGTCGGCGTTATCGCAAGATGGCGAATGTCATGACGTCATCTATTACGATTCACGGGACATCGTTATCGCATGCACGCTAATTCGGAACGGGTGTAAGCCATGGTCTAAGCACACTGAATTCGATTACAGTGCAATTCGGAACATACTCATGTATTGACATTTGACATGACATTGACACGGGAAAATATGTCAAACACGAATTTTGGTCTTCGTACCGGACGGATACGACCGGTTTCTGGGTAGATTTATTTATTTTAATACTCTATCTTCACTCTTCATTATCATTTCATACGAAGCAGCATATTGATCGCTAACTCCTTTTTACGAGTGTCGGTGATCTTCTAAATGAGTTACTCTGTTATCATTAGATAAGAGACGTGGTTTTTGCAAGTTGATATTTACAGATAACGCTGTTTTCGTAGGTCCAAAGTAAGTAATTATGCAATTTATGTTATCTGTAACGTAATTATATTCCATGTGCCGTATATATTCGTATATAATAAAAGGTATTTTGTTAATTATTGTCTATCCAGTGTTCATTTGAACAGTTGTAACTTTGTTTTTCTGTTTGTGATAAAAGGTTAGTAACCCCAATTTTTGGCCATTATGTGAACATATCATACTTTTTTTTCACACAGTTTTCTTCTAATTAAGAAATCTTCTTACCATAGAATAGATAAACCTGTCAGATTCATAGTAGTTCCACAAAGGCTATAAAAATGCTTATAAAACCATATTTTTTGTTGCTGCAGATTATACCGAAGTATTTGTAGCAAAGGAATAATAATAAACTGGTTTAATTTTTTTGCTTTAGAGCATTAGACCTGTGACAATTTTGCATTCCAACTTGTCAGTTAAAGATAAGTTTGGATTAAATCTATATTATAAACTGGTGTACTAACTTAGTACTTGATCAAATAATACATTATCAATTCTTATTTAAAAGCAAAAGGTTACAAGGTAATTTTCATTAAAATTACTTTTTCTCTAGAACTTAAACACAGCCGCTGTTCCTTTGCTAAATCAATCCAGATAAATAGGATGTTATACTAAGAGCAAGTTCTAAATAAAACTTTTGTTTACTTGGTGATGGTACCCATTGGTAATGGCCATTATGTAAAATATGTTTTGGTTCTGTGAATAGTTTTCATTTAGCTGAATGTAATCTGTAACACAAACTCCTTCCACAGATGTTTAAGCTCAGTGTTAATCTTACACGCACAGCGTCACACTACATAAAACGCACAATGTCTAGTCAAGAGCAAGACGTCCTGTTTGAAACGCTTAACAATGCGGGGATCGTAACTCTTAATCGACCCAAGGCATTGAACTCCCTCAATACTTCCATGGTATCAAAACTGTTACCACAGCTCCAAGAATGGGAGAGTAAAAAGACATTGGTGATTGTCAAAGGAGCTGGTGATAAAGCATTCTGTGCAGGCGGAGATGTCAAAGCTGCTATAGATAAAGTGGAAGGCCCAAGGTTCTTCCACACTGAGTACAACGTGAACTATCTCATCGGCAAATACAAGATTCCGTACATTGCTGTAATGAATGGCATTACAATGGGAGGTGGCTTAGGACTGTCGGTTCACGGCAGGTACAGGATAGCTACAGAGAAGACTGTGATAGCCATGCCTGAGACGAAGATTGGTCTGTTCCCTGATGTTGGAGGATCATATTTCCTGCCAAGGCTACAGGTCAATTTAGGTTTATATTTGGGACTGACTGGTGAGAAAACGTAATAATTTTCTTTTATTTATTCCCAGGTAAATAGCGTGCATATAAAAGGCACTCCAGTAATTAGGATGCATCTAAATAAGCCTTAATTGACTAATTATGCAGCAGTACATGTTTATGATCTATTTGCATACTTGTATTGTACTGCAAATGTACACCAATCCTATAGTACAAAAGAGCCCACAAAATGGCCTTAAATAAATTACATATTTATGGTCAAAATTAAATAGTATATGTCAATAATTTTCATAACATTTTCAGGTGATAGACTTAAAGGATGGGACGTAGTTAAATCTGGCATTGCCACACACTACGTACCCAGCAAGAGGCTATACGAATTAGAAATTTTGTTGTCACGGTCTGCTGATGAAGTAGAAGTTAGCAACCTCCTGAGCAAGTTCCATGAGCCGTCAGATCAGTTCACGTTGTCTGATAACATTAAACATATTAACTATTGCTTCGCTGCTTCATCAATAGAAGAGATTGTTGAAAGGCTGGAGAAAGTTCAAAATGATTGGTCTGTGAAAACTTTGAAGGTGAGAGGTTACAATATCATATTATTATTATCAATACTTCTATTGTTATCAACCGTGAACATCTTACCATTGTTATTTTTTCAAACATGTATTGTCTTATTACACAATGAATTCTTACTTTAGTTCAAACTTAAACCTTCAACCCAGTTATTGTATTTGGAACTTTATTCTGTCTGTCGTAAAGTTCTTAATACAAAATTCTCAACTTAGACTCGAATCTAAAGCCAATTTTTGTATTACGAGCTTCAGATTTGTTGGCAAAAAGTTTAAAATACAATAACTGGTTTGAAGGTTTGGGCTTGAAGTAAAGTTAGAACTTGCCAAAGAAGTGTGGCAACATCATGCAGCAACATAATGTTAACCTAAAATCAAATATTTGCTACAAAAGTTCTGCTACACTCGGACCACTAAGGATCAGCTGTTGTGAAGGGAAAGTTCACATAAACCTTTACATAATACCCTCTAGTAGAGTACATAGCTCCCCCCCCCCATGTTAACATCAAATCAAACAAATGAAAACTATACCAAGCAACCAACCAATCTTCAAACCCTGTATGTTTTCCAGACCCTCAGCCAGATGTGTCCCGGTTCCCTGAAGATCACGCTCCGTGGGCTTCAGCGCGGCGCCCAGCTGGACCTCGGACAGTGCCTGAAGATGGAATACCGCGCCGCCTGTCGCGCCACTGAGAACCATGACTTCCCTGAAGGTATGTAGAATATGCGCCATCTACTCCTATGATTGAATATGATAGTGAACTTATTAGCTGTAAAATATTCAATGGTAGCATACAGCTGGGTATCCACTACACACGCGCACCAACTGCTCCGCACATCTGCTCTGCCGTGGTAGCCATTTTATGCAATCCAGGTATACCATACTATGAAAGCTGTGCACAATATGAAAGTCCAATTAAATATATTGTACTAAACGACAAGACGTGTGGCAGGCGCGAGTGGTCATAAAGCGTGGGAGTAAGATGGGAATATTTAGTACAGTTGTTCTATCTCATGAAGGCGGGTGATACTTAAGTTGTGATGTAAAGAAGTAAAATCATTTATGTCAACATTCAAAATTACAATATGGAGATATCGTTGGTTGGCACATATCGTTGGTCTCAAACTAGGCACAGCCTCTATCATGGGCACCATTAAATAGGTACAAAATTTTGGAAATTTTTAAATAAAATTAATTAAAATAAAGTTTAAATTGGCTACTGTTAAGCTAGTTAGCCTCATTCTAAAATGTAAGTATCTTACGTTTCTTAAATGTAAGATTTTTGATCTCGACTGTAGATAATTATATTATTTTATAGTTTACTAAGCTTAATTCAGTTTTAGCACATTATTATTAATTTTCAAAATTTCAAAATGTTACTAGATGAGAACAACTGCCGACAAACTGTTATGCAGTTTGGCAGACTAGAATTATTGTGAAAGAATTAACAAAATAAAAAATGTGTCTGACTCGAGACTGTGTCGAATACCTTTGCGAGATCTATGAATAGGTCTAGGCATTGCCGGCCCAGGTCAACGAGTGCGTGCATTTTCCCTGTCTAAAGCCAAACTGGCGGTCCGATAATAAGTTGTTTTCTTCGGTAAACTTCACAATACGTTTATTGACTACTTTCTCAAGTATTTTAAAGAAAATGCTGAGCAAGGAAATTGGTCTGTAGTTATCAGGAGTCCCTTTCGGCCCTGCTTTGTGGATTAGAGACACCAAAGCAGTTTTCCACTTGTCTGGGAAGACTTCTGTTGACATGCTCAAATTGCAATTATGCGTAAAAGGCTCCAAGATTGAGTGCCTTATGTATTTGATTAGTGAAGCCTTGTATCCGTCTATTCCAGGAGAGCTCTCGTTTTTTAGATTAAGAATAATGCTTTTTACTTCGTGTATGTCAGTAGGCGCCCAAAATATGGAGTTACTATTTGTTACTCTACATTTGATTTTTGCGGCTAAATCTTCCTCATTCGTGGACAGACTTGTTATTTATAATATTTGGTCGACAAGGGTTTTTCCCACCGATGCAAAGTAACTATTGCAGTGGTTCAGCGATGCCTTGATGGATCCTAAATGTGTAGAGACACGAGCTGTCGTGTGCACAACTGCAGATAGCATTTGCAAGTTCATCGTTATTGAACAAAATAATATAAGTAGGTAGTTAGATTTGTGTTTCGCTAAGTGATGAAAAAAATATATTTTCGTGTTCAATATACACTACTTACATACATTAGTACAGATACCGGCACGGATCTTGAGCGCTCGGCAGTAGAGTGGGGATCGCTTTGCGCATCGTACACTTAAGGCAAAATAAAACGCACACCCATTTTTTATTATTTTTTCTAAGTTACCTACGTAATTTCTTACTGGTTGTATGGTTGAAAGGATAATGGTTTTACAATGATTTATTAAATTAAGAAATGGAATTTGGGATCAAAAATGTAGGTAATTAAAAGTGTTTCCAATTTAAAATTATAACTTAGTTCTTGTAGTTTGTCGAAAAGTAAAACTAAAACTTTTTATTTGTTGATATTTTTGATCTCGAATTTCATTTATTCGTTACTGAAATGAAAACTTTTTTTCAAAAAAGAAAAATATATTTTATAAGGTATTATTATTTAAACCCTCCGTAGACGGGTAGTGGCAAAAACGTTACGGTGATATAGGTGTGACACCTTCCATTAAATCACTTTCCGTAATGGAACTAGTACTAGCGGTTGGCATTTCATCATCATCTTCCTCGTCGTCCTCACTGTCAGTAAAGTCATCACTATCGGAGTCGGTATTAATCCGAATAATTAATTCTTCTGTTAACATGTCAACCACATGATCGCTTCTTTTGTACTCCTCTTCAATATTTTTAACTTTTTCACACAACTTATTCCACTCGCTTGCACCCATTAAATCTACTTTTTCTTTAACTAAATCAGTTACTCCTTTATCGCTCCAAGTTACGTTCTTCCTGGATACGTACCCTTTAATGGCAGCCCATGCCATCTCAATCGGATTGAGATCTGGGTGATAAGGAGGTAGACGAAGTACGTCATGGCTATGTTCTGCCAATATTCTGTCTATGTTGAACTTTTTGTATTTGTCTTTGTGACATTTTATTTGGTTGTATAGCTGAGGTTTCAACATATCCTCACTATATTCTATGCCTTTTCCAGTTTGCCAACCCTGCATTTCCTGCATTTCAGACTTTTTGGCATTTGATGTTGGTGCTGGGCAGTGTTGGGCACAATTGAATTAATTTTTTAATTGTAGAGGCAAACAATTACAATTTTTATTTCAACTAAATTAATTGCAATTAAATTAATTCAATTATTTTTTAATTGTGAAATGCAATTAAAATCAATTGCAATTAAATCTGTTAATTGTGGTTTACAATTAATTCAATTGCAATTAAAATTTTATTTGCAATTAAATTAATTGTTTTAAACAATTAATATTTAATTTAACTACGTAAGTATTTGACGAATGTAAATATGGCACCTGTGCTACACTTTTACGTAATAATGTTCTGGCTTAAATCCAGGCTTTACATACGTTTGAGAATATTAAGGAGAATGCTCTTGTATTGTTTGCATTATGTTTTTCTGTTACTGACATTTATTAATTGTTAACTGTAATTGTAAACGTGTATCAAACAATTAATAATTAATCAATTGTAATTGCAAATTTTTACAAGCACAATTAATTTAATTGTAATTGCAAAGTTTTACAAGCACAATGAATTAATTGTTAATTGCGATACGTTACAATTACAATTAATTATTTTAGTTGTTAGTTGCAACTAAATTTGGCAATTTAATTGTTAGTTGTTAATTGTTTTCACAATTAGTTTTTGCCCCACTCTGGTGCTGGGTCATATTGTTTATTATGGTAGGAAGCGTTGTCAACTACCACGACGGAATTACTTGGCAGATTAGGTATTAGTTGAGTTCGCAGCCATTTTTCGTAGTTATCGAAATTCATATTGTCGTGGTAGTCACCAGTCTTCATACCTGCTTTAAATGTGAGTAATCCATTTGGAATAAAACCTGTCTCGGACCCAGCATGAACAATGACTACCCGCTGTCCTTTTGAAATATGTTTTTTAATACCTTTAGTTGACTCGTCTGACCAGGCTTTGGGAGTTGAATGAGAAGAATCTACATATGATTCGTCCGTATATACTATAGGCCTTCCTTCATGCCTAAACTGGCTCATTCGTTTTAAACATTCGATTCGTTTTAAGCGAATATTTGAGGTCTCTATAAGTACCTGCCTATTATTTTCAATCTTTTTCCATTTGAACCCTAAACTTTTGATAATCCTCCTCAAACTTCTTTCGGAGCCTTTTAAATTTATATCATCCTGCAGTTTTCTTCACAGTTTTTCTACTGTGGGTAATTCCTTTTCGGTGATATGAAAACTGTGTATACACCTTTTAATTACACCCTGGTCAAAATTATCAACACCTGTCATAGGTTTCGCTCTAGGTCGTTTTTTCCTGGTGTTCTAAATACTGAAAGAAACTCACCACCACCACTTTCTTTCATAATTCGCCTCACAGTTGCAACAGATGTGTTCGTAGCCTCCGCTGTTCTTTTTTGAACTTGTTTTAAATTTCTGACTCCTTCTTCAGCCTCCTTTTTCATAAAACAGTTTACATGGTAAATCAGTTTTCTGGCTTGTCTATTTAAAACAGTATTCTTTCTTGGCATCTTAAACCTAAAAGGAATTAAAATAAATATGTATTAGATATAAAAAAAAATCTATTTATAGCCAAGAAACAAAAATAATTCCGACAATAATAGGTTTTTTTTCGTTTTCTGTTTTTCCGATACTCGACCTTTAGTTTAATAAATATTAATTAATAACGAATTCACATAAAATATTTGAGTTCTAACTTACCAGAGAATTAAAACGAATTCGTTTAAAAAGCGGTGTCAATTAAATTGGCCGGAAGTGTACTCGTCGTCGTGAGGTACGTGCAACAAGAGTAAAGAACGAATCACTAGTGGCGGCTATGACGCGACGCGCGACGAGATAATCACTGTACGACAATATATATACCCCGCTCCCGCGCCTCACTTCCTACCACCAAAGGGACCCAATAACTCACTTTTGCGCAGGCGAAGGTCAGCGCTCAAGATCCGTGCCGCGGGGTGTATTTACAAATTAAATTATAAGCGTAACAAAAATAATTGTTTGAATCATAACTAGACCATTCCGTGACAGTTTCAGCGTCACTATCATCTTACAAAATGATAAATTTTAATTCGGTATTAAAGTATTCCATATATTCAGCTTCTTTCTTAATCACACTATTGCATGTATAACGCCAGGTTTCGCTAGTTATATTTTCAAAACCTTCGTGAATAAGCATTTCGTATTTGTCATATTTTGTTCAGTGTCTTAAAGCAAGATAGTTTTTTGAACCCCCATATGTTCTCTATAGCATTTGACAGCCCTAAAATAAACAATGCATAATTAGAATCACGTATTACATGTTACAATTAAACTCACAAGTCAATATTTAAACATTATTTACTTACTTGACTGTGAACAAACTTTTCTCCGTTTACATTCCATGTTGACGGTACGTGACGCAAAATTCTGGCGCGATACATTTAGCACTAGTAACCCGACCGCAGCTCGGGCGATACTGACTGACCGCTCCCGAGTTTAAGCACACAGAAACAATGTGCATGTGCATCTACACACACACAACTAAGACCAACTCGCGGTCGTGAGATAGAACAACTGTAGCTCAGAGTTACTTAATAATGATTTCTAAAGCTCAAACTTCGCTCTTTCTAGGAGTCCGCGCCCTCCTGATAGACAAGGACAACAGTCCCCAATGGAAACCCAAGACCCTCGCGGAAGTAACCGATGACTACGTGGAGAGCTACTTCAAGAGGCTGCCTCAGGAGAAGGAGCTGCAGTTCTTCGACTCCAAGCTGTAGGCTGGTCGGTCACTACAGGGTGTAAGCGAATTTATATTTTGTTAATTGTGGGTACTGATATGTGATGTTTTAGGTCTTCTTTGAAGAGTAACATTTAGGTATAAAATATCAGCTAATCAGAAAGAAGGTAGCATAGCTAATTGCCTTGAATGCTTCGGACGAACGCTTTGTAACGTCACTCATGGAGGCTCTTTTATATTGAAAGTGTCAGAGTATCTCGCGAAATTCAAACTTTCTTAACTTTTTTGGAATTTGCAGGTCAGAATCAGGATGTATGTTGATTAAAATACGATCCACGACCGTAAAAAATATGTATATACAGAATTCTAATCATTAATACAACTATCTAAGTTCATATTACCCTATTAAATGACAATTTCATGAAATCATGACATTTGAGGCCAATTTTAACTTATTGAGTAAACTAACTTAAACTCCTATACTTAGGTTGTATCCATAAGAGTAGGTACAGTCAAAGTATTCCATAGCAATACTTACCAATACATTTATGGTGCTGGTTTTTTAATAATAATATACGTAACATGCGATATTGGGATACCTAATTATTTGCATAGCAAAAAAGGCAAAGAGGATACATTATGTCTTTATTTGTCATTGTGATGCGTAAAGTATGGTACAGCATTGTTACAAATTCAAATTGGTCAATTCTAATGCAAATTATTCAAAAATAATGGCGTAGTGTCTGGTATGCAGTCTGCGTTATTTTTTGACCTTGCATTTTTAGATTTTAATATGTAACCATAATTTTAAGAATAATCGTAGAGGCATAAGCGCAGTCGTTTCGCTCGAGATATCGACTCTAATCTACCATCTCAATGTCTAGTTTCCTGTGTCGACCTGTTAATTCTTCTTTTATTAAGTAAATAAATATACACATATCAGTACCCAAAGCCTTCGACTGATAAGAAATATGGTGCAAGAGGTTATGCAATTATAGCCATTTAATTATAGAACCAAGTTTATTTGTAAGTGTTCCACCACGTATGAGAGTTCCTTAATTTTATATATATCATGTTTTAAACCTTTTTGGCAAAAAATATTTGTTGAGGATGATGTGACACGGCCGCCATGTCTGTTTATCATTCATTTTTGGGACACAACTACCTTCCGCCTGCACTTCCGCAAGTCGTAATATTATTTGTATACATTTTGTTCTGCTAGTGGTAGTGTATATTCTACCTCGTAATTGCTTTACCTCCCTGACGTTGAATGTCACTCGCACGTCACAAAACGACGAGGTCTATTTGTTTATGTGACAATTAGGTAGTTTCAACCTTAGTGAGTTTAAATGTTCAGGGAATTGTTGTGAAAAGTGAAAGGTCTTGAGTCTCGTATCTTCGGAGGTTGCACATTGAATTGTTGTGTCTAAAAAGTACCTATTTTCTTTTATTCATTCTTTATAAATCTTCTTCTGTTTGATGGACTCTGCATTTTAGTAGACAAAATAACGGGTGTAAAAAGACACGAGAGTCACTTGTACTCCCCGTCATTGTAATTTTTTTTTTCTACTGTACCATAACTGGGAACCTTCTGGTTACGGAGATATTGAAGGTCAAATTCCAACTTTTACCGATGTTTTTTTTACGAAAACAAGTTTTTAATGTTATTATAACACACCTTAATACCCCCACGACTCCTGTACCGTTGCAGGCACCCATAAGCACAATGTTTTGTGTGTTACATTGCGCACTACCGCAAACAGCAAATTTTCACACCAAAGATAAAACTCATTTCGCAACCATTATTTTTGGGCAGAGTTACTTAGTTTGATGTACAGAATACGTAGTTGATGGCTATGTGATGGGTATTTTTACACCCTGTAAGTTGCGTCCTTGTCACACAACCAAGCTCTGTCTTTAATTCAGCCTGAGAAATAAGCTAATCGCATTACATTTGTAGTATATACGCCTTAAGTTCCATTTACACGGTGCAAGTTTCTGGAACGTTCAAGAGCAATAATTTCATGCCATAAAGCACGTTCAATGATTGCCATTCAAGAAATGCATGCATTTACTAAACACGCGTGAGATTTCCAAAAAATGGCGTACAATAACTAAACGCAAGTTTTGCCATTTAATAAAATTGCATGCGACTTATACCAAGGCAATAAAATTGCAACGTGATTATTGCATGCAAGTTTTGTCTCGTCTAAACACAGGAGTTACACTTCCTTGAACAATTGATTCAAGTATTGCCAGATTTTGCATTGCATTTTGCATGATTGTGCAATGAATGTTGTTGAACTGTCAAAATGAAACCCATTGCTACTGTTAGTGTGTTACGTAATTACCCCGCCGAATTGAATGCCATTTTATTGCACGTGCGATTTTATTGTACGTGCTGTTTACACCTATACTAGTTTTGAACGGCAACTAACTTGCTTGTATCGTGCAACAATTGTACGTGTTGTTTAGATGGTGCCAGTCAATTGTTGCTTGCACTTGCACTGTGTAAATGGAGCTTTAATAATTAGGTTCCAAGTGCAATTAGGATATGAATGTCCTTAGTAAGTGACCAGTACTTTACATTTTTATACTGTAGAAGCCATATTGTAATAAGAATGTGTAATGAAATGTTATATAGAAAAGGCAACTAGGTTGTATAATAACCGAATGTATAACTTAACTAATTCGAAAAAAGTATGACTTTTGTAAATGTGCCTTTTTGTAATGCTGTTTAGTAATTTATTGTTTATGTATAAAAATATGTATGTAAAAGTGTGGCAGGTAAATTAAAACCACCTTATTGTTTTTTTCTCTTGGATAATATATCATGCTTTTGTAAATCAGTAAAATCAACATGCCTAAATGTAAGGACAATACAATTTATTGCATTTATTTTGATAAAAAAAATAAGATTTTCAAAAATCTTTCTATGTACTTTATTTGGATGTATATTTTGTGTAAAAATGTAAATTGAATGTGATTGTTGTCAGTTAATGTTAATCAATTAAAGAGCAAATTATATACTTTGTATATTTTCTTTTATTTAAAAATATTAAGCAAATAAAAAGAAAATATTCTCATACGTTGTTTCTGCAGTGTTACCTACTCAAAAATTGCAAAGTTAGAAGCTGTGTGATTTCTTGCATTTGCCAATATCAGTGAAAAAGGTTGTAGAATTGTTTGACTGTGCAGCGACTCCATTTCTCAATACAACACAGAAAATACTGAATAAGAAGACTTCACGATCTGTAAGAGAAGAAACAATATAATTACATAGTTACCAATTAATTTATCTAACACAGTATATATCTTTTAAAATGAATTGCAAAGTGAACTCACAGACACGTAGGATTGGTACGACAACGGAATAATCCCGAGACCCATCAGAACCACTGGTTTCTGTAAATAAAATAAGAATACTTGCTTATAATTATTATAATTGTGTAAGTAATTAAATATCAAAACACGGTAAGTCACATCCCTACTTGAAATTGAACTGTGAATCGGGTCAAATTTCAAAATGCATAGGTTTGCGTTTTCCAAATGGACGTAGTTATGCGAAAATGTTTCATTCCACAGTAAATTGAATTTGAGATAAAAGCATTTACGCGTTTCAATGGTATTCTTTTTTATTCTAACTAGTAAAGGCCAATACTAAAGGTTTTATTGTTGAATTATATTGTGTTTAGATAATCGTATGTTTAATTTTAGGCTATTCACTTTACAATAAGAAAAAAATATGTTATTGGTATTGGAACATTTTAACATAATTAATATTTACATGAACATAGCTTCAAATTAATTTTGCACAAACGTTCCAGGTACTTTTTATCCATCTGTACCTTAATATTTATGATCTAAATTTTACATATAAATTTTATTTTTTAATAAATATGTAAAACCTGAACAACAAATAAAAGAATAGTAATTACTTATGATTCTTTTTAATACTAGGTCACAATTTAAAAAACAGTATAAAATCTTGTGCTTTTGGGGAGGCCTACGTCCAGCAGTGGACTGCTATAGGCTGATGATGATGATAAAATCTTCATACGTCATACTCATCATCCTCTTGCATTTCGAAATCTGGTTCCCCACCAAACCCATCGACATCATCTATGATTCCCTCCGTACTCTTTAGGTTTTTTTAAAATTTATGACAATCCTCAGGGATGTACTGATACATGGATTCTAAATCTGCTAATTTGGCTGGAGCAATGGCTTTACCATCCGGCCACAACAAACAGAAATCGGACATGTTAATATTTCGTGATTCCCCTCTAATTTTTTTTTCAACTGTTAATTCCTTGTAATCTTCCTCAAATGATGATTTCATAAAAATTGAAGACACTTTCTCTTTTTCAATTCTTATTTCTTTTGTCTTTAACCAATTGACTTTGGTTTTGTCTGTGAATTTTTTTCTATTGATAATATTTTTTTCAAATTTTTCCGTACCATAAAAATCTGTCTTATTCATTTTAAATACTTCTAGAGGTTTTCTTTTTTTACACGTTTTAATTATGGACATATATTCTTCGGCTGTATAAATTCGTTGATAGTGTTTGAGAGCAGTTTCAATTTTGGAAAAGTCTGTGTCATTAGGCAGGAAGGTATGCCCAGACTCAAGAAATCGCATTGTAATGACTTTTAGTGTCATGTGAGTTTAGAAGTGCTTTCAACATGAGAACTATTTTTATGTTGCGGTTCTGCCCTCCACAACAATCGCTCCAAAGAATAAGGTGTTCAACAGTGGGCCTTAGTTTAGTTTGAATATATTTAATAAGGCACGATCCCACCTCTTGCGCACCTCTTCCTGCTTCCCCTTCAACCCATATGTAACAATGACCAATGTCATCTGAAGCACTATGGATGCCACTGTTGTAGAGCCACAATTGCCTTTTATAAAACACAACATTTGTAGGTATTCGTGGTAATGGTAAAGTTTTTTCCAAATCGAATGTTACACATTCAATAGTCGACTTGTTTCGAGCGTCTTCAAAATCGGAGTTCATCTGCTTCCTCAAATTTTCAGCCTTTTCTAAATGTCGAGTCTTTTCTGTTCTAGCTTGTTCTTTTTCCTCGAGGGTGTTAGCGTTTTGAATTTTTATGGCTAACATATCGCACTTATTGCAAGTGTATTTTTTTAATGACTTACACCTAAGGTTAAACTTAGTGTAAAAAATCTTTTTGACTGATTCGAAGGAAGCGCACTTTTGCCCTTCACCATAAGTATTTGTGTACTCCTGCTGATATATATCGTAAATTTTAGGTAATGTCATCCCCGGTTGTAAATATAACGTGTCATTATTCTTTTCTCTTCTGTAGTGCGACTCATACTTTGGTAGTTTTGAAATAGTTTCGACTATGAAATTATACATTTCATCTGATAATTTATTCTTGCCACCTGTGCTAACTCCTCTACCATCCATTATGGGCTCCCTACTTCTAAGTTTTTTTAGTGCAGTGGTAACTTTTTGAGTAGTAATTTGATAAGTGTTTAAAAACATATCACGACATACCTTTGTACCATTAATAGAATAGACACGGATGAATTGCTTTGGCTTTTTTTTTGCCTCGGGAACATTAGTCATAGTGTAACTGCGTTTTTTATTTTCTTCTTTAATACATGATCCTAAGTATACACATTGTGCATTGTGGGACCCTAGACGCACAAATTTTTCGAACTCTTCCTTTCTATTCTCTATTGGAATCAAGCTAGCACAATTTTTTAAACATTTACAATTATATTCAGTAAAGGTTTTTGGTTTCACTAATTTATTTTTAGTGGTCGTGTATGCAAACAGTTAAGGATGAAGCTAATTAAAGCGTGTTTAAAATGAACCCTTTAAAGTTGAAACATTTTTTTTTCGAAACAGGTTTTTTATTTAGGTAAATAATAGTACAAAATTCATGAAACCTTTTAAGTTTTCAAATTATGGTATTTAGGTCTGAAACATAACGTTCCACAAATTTTGGAACGTTTATGCCTCGCTATTGTAATTTTGCAAAAACGTTCCAAATATACATGGAACATTTGTTCCAAAATAAAATGGTTTAACATGGTTTTGCTAAAACGTTACAAGATTGTTGTGGCGTTTTAACAAAATAAATATACTGTTTCGTAAAACATTAAATGTTCCTGTCCTCATAGTACGTTCTAGTTAATTTACACAAGTTATTATTTGATAAAGGTTGTGGGTTGGAACGTAAGTGAAAAAAATATTTTCTGATATAAGACTTAAAACTTGGAACCTTAATGCAAATCTGACTCTAAGTGTCATAAAAGGTAGTTTGATCACATTATCTCGATTTCGGGTGACTTGTGGGTTGGAACATTTCTGCATAACTACGTCCAAATCAAGGTAAGTCACTAAAAACATTACTAATTTAACGTTTAAAATCGGTGATTTCTTTCATATTCCGGTATGTCCGGTATGTTCTTACATTTGTTTATCAAAGTCAAGCACGTCCGCGACTTGCGTCATTTATCAAAGTCAAGCACGTCCGACCAATCAGCGTTAAGTACGAGGCCTAACGGAGGTCGCCCCCGGCGGCCGCGTCTTTTTGCAGCGATTCCGTAGCGTGCTTCTTCAACGCGCGTTTGCATCGCTACACTTGGCCGTTTGTCGCATTTGCAACGCGCGACAAAATCGATTCAGTAGTGATACAGAGGGCCTAGACAAATGGCATTCGCTTCGGAGCGATCCTAATTTCTACAATCGCTATCGCTAATGTTGAAAACTAGCGATAGCGCTTGTCAAAAAGTGCCATTTGGCTACGCATCTCTATGGAAGTAATCGTTCGACGCTGTTGATTCGTTTCATAAAATCGGACAATGTTAACATTGGTGCCGATTCTCTTGTCGCAACATTCTCTAAATTTGACAAAAAATCACTAAAATTTAGTTTATTCCTGTCAAACGACGATTTCTCATTCTGAAGTAGATAAAGGTGACACAACTTAACCATGTTTTAGTTTGACAGCACTAAGATGGCACTGAGTTATTAGTTTAGTGAAAATGGCAATTTTGCTGTTCTGAACTAGACGTTTTTCACCAAAAATTTTGGTTGTCTAACTAAATCTGGCTATTACGAGTATTAATCGCGATTAAAAGGGTGTGGAATAAAATTTGTTGTCACGAACTAAAATTCACCACAACATTTCGACTTCAGGTGCAAAAACATTATGTACTGTATCTTTTTTATTTTATTTTGCTTATATCTTGAAAATGGTGTGTCCTATCGCAAAAATAATGAAAATTTCGACCCCCTTTATGTTACCCTTAAACCCTTAAAACTCTACATGTAGGTACTAATTTTTTATATTTTCCATACAAAAAGTGAAAAATTCCATATAAAACACGCCGAGACTGCCTCCGATGCGCGCCTCCGGCTCAAAAAAAAAATCACGGGGTAGGGCAAACAAGTACCACGTGGAGTCGCGATTGTCCAATTAAATTTTAGGTGCGTCAAAATAATTTTTAAATTTAGAGATATTTTTTTGCAGAAGCGCTTTACGATTCTCATAGCCAAAAGTATGGAATTTTAGTGATAGTTTAGTTCAGTATACAAGAGAATCGGCACCAATGTCCGCGAAATAATGGCTAACAGATAGTTTATTGCGTGCGTTAATTATACAGAACAGTAAGAAATACTCGTACATATTTTTGAAATAATAGGTATTAGTTGGCTATTTTGAAGATGGCTAGCCATCTTTTTGAACTTAGCGTGTAAGCGCAGAAATGTCCAATTCGATGAAGTGTGTGTTATACGTATCTACCAGTGATGGGCAAAAAGTATTTAGATTAACAATTACAAATTACAGTTACATTGTAATTAGTAATTGAAATACTTTGTAACAGATTACTTAAGTAACTAATTGCAATGAGTACATACTGTAATTAAATACAAAGTCATTGAATTACAAGTTAATCTAATTACATTATAATAGATTACATAAGTAATCTGATAAAATGTAATTACTTACCTACACATTTATACAGGATGATTTTAAAATCTTTAACTAAATTTTAACAGTGGCTTCTACTCATGATACTGAACAACTTTCCCCAAGGAAAACATTTTTCGGACAAAAAAAATTTGGACTTTGTATGGAGACTTGACCTATCAGCTGACCGATCTCCATACAAAGTCCAATTTTTTTTTTGTCCGGAAAATGTTTTCCTTTTGGTTAACGATTTTAAAATCATACTGTATAAGTATTGGACACCTCTTACAAAAATGCACTATTTAATACAGTTTTGACAAATACAAAAATAAAACACGTTATAATTATTCAAAAAAAAAATTTAATCATCTGTCAATCATTGTTTAGTTTTAAATCTTTTATTAATTATAAACTTTTACCATAGGCTGATAAAACAAAAAATAGTTTTCTGATTTATAATTTAAATTATACAAAAAAAAAATTTAATCATCTGTCAATCATTGTTTAGTTATAAATCTTTTATTAGTTATAATTTTCACCATTGGCTGATAAAAAAAAATTAGTTTTCTGCTTTATAATTTAAATTAACCTTTAATATGACCCTTTTTTCAAACATTTCGTCTGACAAACGGTTTGCTTTCGGACAATTGATCATTGTCGCGTACGAAAACATACGTTCCACTGGTGCAGAAGAAGGTAGAGGGGTATTAAATTTTAAAAATATTTCTTTAATTTCTTTATGATTATTTAATATTTGAAGTTCTCTGCTATCTTCTGCCAAAAAATGAGTGACTATAAGTTCTGCTTTGGATCTTGGTTCACTGCTCTGGTTGTCTAATGATAAATGATAAATGATAAATGATTTTATTTCTGTAAGTAGGTTTGTACAAACACTTTTACACGTCAATCATGTTTTTTAAACTAGATGAGGTCGGCGTTTCCTATCTGACTACTCTGAGAAGAAAGGCCGAAACAAACTCAGAGGTCACAGTCTCTTTTAAAGTCCAGACATAATCTTGGTCAGGTCATGCGAAGACCATGCAGATTGGTATCTGAAATGGTCTTTTGAGGAAAGAACCACACAGTTTGAGTGGACCTGTCCAGTCAGTGCACGCATTTGTCAGTAATCGTGCAGCTCGACTCAGGAAGTCAGGACTTAAGGAGCTCAACGATTCGACGAACAATACCAAAGAAAGGACATTTGGGTAGGCCGCATAAATTACTCAAACTGCCAGATCATAATTAAAATTAAATTAGAAAAAAAAAAAAAAAAGCAATTACCCACATAGTCTTCACATTCACAAAATTAAAATAATATAATACTTTACAAGTAAATACTCATGTCATTGTATATATAAAATTTATCAATGTCAATGTGTATATATAAATTCGGCAATAATGTTTGAAGATCATGTAGATCGGTGTCTGAAATGGTCTTTTGAGGAAAGAACCACACAGATTAAGTCGACCTGTCCAGTCAGTGCACGCATTTGTCAGTAACCGTGCAGCTCAACTCAGAACTTAAGGAGCTCAACGATTCGACGAACAATACCAAAGAAAGGACATTTGGGTAGGCCGCATAAACTACTTAAACTGCCAGACCAAGAATAAAACTGAAAAAAAAAAATGACCCACATATTCCTCATATTCACAATAATGAAAATAACATAATACTTTTTATAGTAAATATTCATGTCTAAAAAGAGTTAGCAAACTAAAATCAACATTCACTGTGTAAATTTATTGGAGCAGCTCAATCCCAAGCCTTTTTGTCTTCAATATAGTCTTTCACATTATTACTGCTGCAGAGTCTTTACTTAAAGAAAACGTCCCTGTTTGTGATTCTGAATTTCATTTCCAATATGTCACCTGTAAAGATATAATTAAAACCTTTCAAACGTTAAATGTTAAAAAGACCGCAGATCTATGGGGCAATTCTGTGGACGTTGCAAAGTCGATTATAAACATTGTATCACCTACTTTAGCTGGTATTTTTAATAAGTGTGTTGACTGTGGTGAGTTTCCTGATCTTATGAAAAACAGTAAAATAATACCGTTGTTTAAATCAGGTAGTACATCAGACCCTACTAATTATAGACCCATTTCAGTGCTACCTACTTTTAGTAAAATTTTTGAAAAACTTATTTTGAATCAAATGCAAAGCTTTTTTAATAAACACAAATTACTGCATAACAAACAGTTCGGTTTTACAAGGGGTCGTTCGACTACTGATGCCGGAGTTGAACTTTTAGGACATGTTTATAATGCATGGGAGGACAAATGCGATGCTTTGGGAATCTTTTGCGATTTGTCCAAGGCATTCGATTGTGTTCTTCATGAAACATTAATCAGGAAACTGCACCACTACGGAATCCGAAACGCCTCTCTGGATCTTCTTACTTCTTACTTAAGTGATAGGATTCAGAGAGTTGATGTTAACGGAAAACGTTCACCCGGATCTGTAGTAAGAATGGGGGTCCCCCAGGGCTCAATTCTTGGCCCATTTTTATTTCTTATTTATATAAATGACTTGCCTTACCTCATAAAGGATAAACATGATATAGTGTTGTTTGCAGACGACACTTCACTTTTATTTAAACTCAAACGTCAGCAGCTGGTTACTGACAATGTAAATAGCGCTCTCGCAATAGTAGTTAACTGGTTTAATGTTAATAACCTACTTCTTAACGAGAAAAAAACGAAATGTATTAAGTTTACGATACCTCATGTTAGACAAGTAGAAACTAGTGTTCTCATAAAGGGTGAAGTGTTGAAACCCGAAGATACAACAGTATTCTTAGGCATAACTTTGGATGCCAAGCTTCAATGGGGCCCCCATATAGACAAATTGTCGAAAAAGCTTAGCTCTGCAGCATACGCCGTTAGAAAAATTCGTGATTTAACAGATTTAGAGACTGCCCGTTTAGTATACTTTAGTTATTTTCATAGTGTGATGTCGTACGGTATTCTGTTGTGGGGAAATGCCGCCGATATTCAGACAATTTTTGTTTTACAAAAAAGGGCAATTCGTTCAATTTATAAATTAAGTCCCAGACACTCCCTCAGAGATAAATTTAAAGAGATTAATATTGTTACTGTGCCTTCTCAGTATATTTATGAAAATCTTTTGTATGCACATAAAAATATTAATCTGTTTAAAAAATACAGTGATATCCACAATATAAATACCAGGAACAAACACAAATTTCTTGTTCCTACAACCAGGCTCAAAAAAATTGGTGGCTCCTTTAGATGCCAATGTATACGTTTTTATAATAAACTTCCTAGCCACATTCAAGATCTAAGCTTTAATAAATTCAAATCTTTTATAAAGCGGAAATTATGCCAGAAAGCCTACTATAATGTGAAAGACTATATTGAAGACAAAAAGGCTTGGGATTGAGCTGCTCCAATAAATTTACACAGTGAATGTTGATTTTAGTTTGCTAACTCTTTTTAGACATGAATATTTACTATAAAAAGTATTATGTTATTTTCATTATTGTAAATATGAGGACTATGTGGGTCATTTTTTTTTTTTCAGTTTTATTCTTGGTCTGGCAGTTTAAGTAGTTTATGCGGCCTACCCAAATGTCCTTTCTTTGGTATTGTTCGTCGAATCGTTGAGCTCCTTAAGTTCTGAGTTGAGCTGCACGGTTACTGACAAATGCGTGCACTGACTGGACAGGTCGACTTAATCTGTGTGGTTCTTTCCTCAAAAGACCATTTCAGACACCGATCTACATGATCTTCAAACATTATTACCGAATTTATATATACACATTGACATTGATAAATTTTATATATACAATGACATGAGTATTTACTTGTAAAGTATTATATTATTTTAATTTTGTGAATGTGAAGACTATGTGGGTAATTGCTTTTTTTTTCTAATTTAATTTTAATTATGATCTGGCAGTTTGAGTAATTTATGCGGCCTACCCAAATGTCCTTTCTTTGGTATTGTTCGTCGAATCGTTGAGCTCCTTAAGTCCTGACTTCCTGAGTCGAGCTGCACGATTACTGACAAATGCGTGCACTGACTGGACAGGTCCACTCAAACTGTGTGGTTCTTTCCTCAAAAGACCATTTCAGATACCAATCTGCATGGTCTTCGCATGACCTGACCAAGATTATGTCTGGACTTTAAAAGAGACTGTGACCTCTGAGTTTGTTTCGGCCTTTCTTCTCAGAGTAGTCAGATAGGAAACGCCGACCTCATCTAGTTTAAAAAACATAATTGACGTGTAAAAGTGTTTGTACAAACCTACTTACAGAAATAAAATCATTTATCATTTATCATTTATCATTTATAGTAGGCTTTTTGGCATAATTTCCGCTTTATAAAAAAATTGAATTTATTAAAGCTTAGATCTTGAATGTGGCTAGGAAGTTTATTATAAAAACGTATACATTGGCATCTAAAGGAGCCACCAATTTTTTTGAGCCTGGTTGTAGGAACAAGAAATTTGTGTTTGTTCCTGGTATTTATATTGTGGATATCACTGTATTTTTTAAACAGATTAATATTTTTATGTGCATACAAAAGATTTTCATAAATATACTGAGAAGGCACAGTAACAATATTAATCTCTTTAAATTTATCTCTGAGGGAGTGTCTGGGACTTAATTTATAAATTGAACGAATTGCCCTTTTTTGTAAAACAAAAATTGTCTGTATATCGGCGGCATTTCCCCACAACAGAATACCGTACGACATCACACTATGAAAATAACTAAAGTATACTAAACGGGCAGTCTCTAAATCTGTTAAATTACGAATTTTTCTAACGGCGTATGCTGCAGAGCTAAGCTTTTTCGACAATTTGTCTATATGGGGGCCCCATTGAAGCTTGGCATCCAAAGTTATGCCTAAGAATACTGTGGTATCTTCGGGTTTCAACACTTCACCCTTTATGAGAACACTAGTTTCTACTTGTCTAACATGAGGTATCGTGAACTTAATACATTTAGTTTTTTTCTCGTTAAGAAGTAGGTTATTAACATTAAACCAGTTAACTACTATTGCGAGAGCGCTATTTACATTGTCAGTAACCAGCTGCTGACGTTTGAGTTTAAATAAAAGTGAAGTGTCGTCTGCAAACAACACTATATCATGTTTATCCTTTATGAGGTAAGGCAAGTCATTTATATAAATAAGAAATAAAAATAGGCCAAGAATTGAGCCCTGGGGGACCCCCATTCTTACTACAGATCCGGGTGAACGTTTTCCGTTAACATCAACTCTCTGAATCCTATCACTTAAGTAAGAAGTAAGAAGATCCAGAGAGGCGTTTCGGATTCCGTAGTGGTGCAGTTTCCTGATTAATGTTTCATGAAGAACACAATCGAATGCCTTGGACAAATCGCAAAAGATTCCCAAAGCATCGCATTTGTCCTCCCATGCATTATAAACATGTCCTAAAAGTTCAACTCCGGCATCAGTAGTCGAACGACCCCTTGTAAAACCGAACTGTTTGTTATGCAGTAATTTGTGTTTATTAAAAAATCTTTGCATTTGATTCAAAATAAGTTTTTCAAAAATTTTACTAAAAGTAGGTAGCACTGAAATGGGTCTATAATTAGTAGGATCTGATGTACTACCTGATTTAAACAACGGTATTATTTTACTGTTTTTCATAAGATCAGGAAACTCACCACAGTCAACACACTTATTAAAAATACCAGCTAAAGTAGGTGATACAATGTTTATAATCGACTTTGCAACGTCCACAGAATTGCCCCATAGATCTGCGGTCTTTTTGACATTTAACGTTTGAAAGGTTTTAATTATATCTTTACAGGTGACATATTGGAAATGAAATTCAGAATCACAAACAGGGACGTTTTCTTTAAGTAAAGACTCTGCAGCAGTGGGTGATGAGTTTAGAGATTTAGTAGTGGATACAGGAATATTTGTAAAGAAATTTTCAAAGGCCACGGCGACTTGTGAATCTGATTTAATTATACTGTCATCAATATCAAGGCTGTAGTCACTACATCGGTTGCATGACCTTCCCGTTTCGCTATTAATGATACTCCATGTCATTTTAATTACATTACTACTATTTTTAATTTTTGAACTCAAATAACGTGACTTGGCCGTACTACAAACTTTTTTAAATAATTTTGAATAATTCTTAACATATAAATTAAATTCAGCAGTGTTTATATAAGTCCGTTCATCATATAGTTCATAAAGCCGTTTTCTACTTTTATGTATACCAATGGTGGCCCAGTCACTGAAGGAAGCGTTACTATTCACCGAGAAAGTCTTTGGAATGAATGTGTTATCAAATTGTTTACAATACATATTAAAAAAATCATTATATTGTTTATTAGGGTCATCATTAGTCGACAAAAATGGTAATTTACTTAAAAGTTTAGTTTTAAATGTTTCCAAGCGATTATTAGTTTTTGGGTTAACAGTGATATCTTTTTTAGTAATTTTTTTGCTTATATTTGGAATAGTGATCAATTGTCCGCAATGATCCGAGTCTATTAAATTAATAATTTCTTTGTGGAATCTTGGTCTGAATCCGAACTTGAATCTATTTCAAAATAGTCATCCGCCCTCGACTTCGTTGGTGGTCTTTCTCGAGATAATTGATTTGGTATTATCTTTACGACTTCTTTTACAAGTAAATTTTTCATTATACTATATTCTGCCTGTCCAATTAATGATGTCCATTTCAATTTTTTATATTTAGGATGAGAAACGGCAGCTAAAGCCGCATTTTCAGCTTCAGGTCCCGAAATTTTCAAAAAATCTTTAAACCTTGTTTGCACACTTTTGAGGTAAGATTCAGTCAGAGTGTTGCAGTACTCATAGTCTCTTACTTCAGTTAAATTTGTCAACTTTTTCTTCAACGAGAGTATAGTTGGCAGAAATATTCCGTAATAGGTTGCGTTTTTACCTTGAAGAATGTCAAGCGCATCAGCGACAGGTTGAGTACATGAAAGGTATTCTTTTATATAGGTAAATTCAGATTCACGAAGTGGATTTTTTATGTTTAAAGCTCTGTGAAGTGTTGCAGATTTATCTTTTATGGTTGCGATTTTTTTCAAGGCATCATAAAGGCTATTCCACCTTGTCTCTACTGGCCTATTTAGAGTATGGCCAAGAATATTTTGTAAAATTTCAGCCGATTTTGGTCTATTTGCTGCTTTCCATAATGTGTTACATTTTTTGATTGTTTGGTCATGCATTTTCGATAGCTCCGTTTCCTGGTTTTCTAGTATTTTGTTAGCGTCGGTGGCACAAAGACTCAAAGTATGTGAAGCACATCTTAGGTGTAATGGCAAACGAGTCTCTAAATGGCTAATTGTTGAAGAAAGGTCATTAAGATACGTTAATTCGTCGTCTGTACTATCAGTATCGGAGTCTTCATCACAAGAATCAATAGTGTTTTGCTCGTTTGAAATTGAAACATTGATACGATGTACACCGAAGCTTTTAAATGCTTTCACAAAATTGCTGCCGTTGTCTGTAACACAAGCCACAACGTTTGTGCTAGTTAAGCCATACCTTGAATTAATTTCTTGCAACAATTCGTATATTTTGTCATAACTATGAGTGCCTTTAAAACGTTGACATGCTAATGCCCTTGAGACACGCTTTAAACTATCTGAATCAATCCAGTGTGCTGTTACACCTAAAAAGCTTCTTCGACGTCCAGACCAAATATCAACTGTCGTACAAACGTGTTTCACTTGATTTAGTTCTTGTTTCACTAAAGTAGACTCTTCATCAAAGAATTCCGTAATCATTCTTCCAAGTGTCCGCCGGCTCATGATTCTTAGATTATTTGCACCTATATATAATCTACGTAAAATTTGTCGAAAATAAGGGTCTTCAGTGCACTTTAGAGAAATCATTGTGTTAACAAAATACTTAACAATATCTCGATCGAATTCAGCTTGAGAATATGAGGGTACATTTGACGACCTTCGTGGTGATAGTTCGTTTGACGAACTGGAAGTACGAACGTTTTTCGATCTTTTATTTTTAATATATTCTTGGTATTCTTGAATGGTTTCTTGTCCATGTTTCCGTTTTAAATGTGTTTTAAAATTGGATGTACACAATCTCGAGCCTTTTATTTCTACTTTATTAGGCAGACATTTCTTGCAAATGGCGACTATTTTATCAGTTCCTGATGAATTAGGAAGTATCTCAAAGAATTTACCGTCAAGTATAGTGGGTTGCACTGCAGAAATATTGCTTGGTGACGGTAATGTCGATTGACCTGCAGACACAGATTCGTCCACTGAACTGTCATCTTCTAAAAGTAGTCTTGCACTTTCACTCATTGTACGTAACAAAAAAGTTTTTGCACTAATCACCAAAATACATACGACTTGTAATCTTAAGAAAATGTTACGTGCTTATAATACAAAAGATTAGAAGTAACTGAAGGGGGCGGGTGAAGCGGGGTGGCTAGGAGCGACGACGCACGAGCACAATGCATAGAACCCCCCCGCTCCCCCACCCATTACTACTTCCCGATGACGTCGTACGGGCCGCACTTGCACCTATATCGCAACTGTGCGATGCAAGCGTGCGACATTTCATGTTCAAAGCAATTATAATTATAATATAATCAAATACTATGTAATTAGGTTACTTTGTAATCAAATTATTTGGTAATTAAATACATTGTAATTAATTTCACAGCACATCCAAAGTAATCTAATTACAATGTAATTGAATAATATGTAATTAAATTACATTTTAATCAAATTATTAGGTAATTCAATTATTAATTAGATTACATTAGTAACTAGTTACGCCCATCACTGGCTATCTACAATGCGCCCGTGCCCCAGCATAAGTTCTGCACCTTGCGGTGTGGCACAGCCGGGGCATACGCGCCTCTCGACGCATCACAGTTCTGGGTCCAATGTAACATAGGTTATTAGTAATATCTGAACAATCGAACCTGTTATTATACAGAACATGAAGCATCATGGCCATAATTAGGCTGCGTCTTGACTCCAAACTTTGAAGTTTATAACGCTTTAATAAATGAGTGTATAGTCATTTAGAGTTAGTGCATCTGTAGTGCATAACACGTAAATATATTTTTTGAATCTTTTCAATTCTTTTTTTATATAGGTACATAAAAAATGGGACTCCAAATCGATAGGTACTGCGAATTTCAATTGAGGACGGGCTAAAGCATTTTATAGAAGTAAAAAAGTAGACGGGCACTTAAGTCGTTTGAACAACGCATGACGAAACCAAACATACGATACGCCTTATTAACGATGTTATCAATATGAAGATTGAAGTGCAATTTCGAGTCCATTGCAACACAGATCTCGAATATGGTCTCAACTCTTTGCAGAGAGATACCACGTACACTGTGATCAAATTTTTTTTTTTTGTTTTTTGTGAAAGTGATTGCATTGCATCTAGGAAAACTACGCTGGAGTTTGCTGTATGGACAGTATCGAGCAAGTCTATCGAGGTCCTCCTGCAAAAGTAGGCAGTCTTGTGTGCTTTTGCATGACTTGTAAATTTTGATGTCATCGGCATACATTAGAAATCGGGAATGAATAAAGCATTTCTTAATGTCATTGATAAACAAAATAAACAGTAGGGGCACCATAATTGAGCCCTCGGGCACCCCAGAGGTGACAATGGTTGAACTTGATTGGAAATCATTAATGACTATCTTTTGCGATCTATTTATTGTATAGGTATATACGCCATGAACCATCGTAACAAATTGCCACGGATCTCGTTGTTAGCAATTTTATCTAAAAGTAGTTTGTGATCCACCCTGTCAAAAGCCTTCCGCAAATCTGTGTACACTGCATCAACTTGAACTTGTTCATCCATGCTTTTGAATAAGAAGTCTACGTTAACTTGAGATTGGTATTCGTCGAACGTCGTTTAACATACCCATGCTGCTCACCAATGAATTTCAAAATTTCAAAGGTTGTGAATGTGACAATATATTTCACTATGTACAAGACTCTCGAAGAGCCTCGACAAGGTGGACCTTAGTCTCAAACACGCCTTGTGGGAGCTCCAGGTCGCCACTGAAGAAACATCACAACTTAATAATCATATCTATAATATTATAAACATATCTATTTTATTTCCCACTTCACTCGGGTTTTGATAATTAACTACACAATTTTAAAACGTGATTTTGACCCAATAGATGATTATTCGAACTCCAAGACTCAGATCTAAACTATATTTTGAAAATAGAACGAAAGACTCGAAGCGAGGTAACATGAAGTCAGTCTACCCGCAAACACGGCCGGTGCAAATCAATGTCGGGATAAAAATCGTGTTGAATTGAGTTTATTTTTTGAAGCAAATATAACACGGTGATTATATTCTCCGTGGAAGAAGTGTTAGTGTTAAAAGGCGGTACATCATCATACCTGTGCCTGCAGCATAGCAATGACGATCACCTTCCGGACGCGCACTGACGACTCGAGCCAGCAGTTCTCCCAGCCCGAACTGAACATGGCGGTCGGGAGAACTTCGGCCTGAATAAGGAAAACAAGGTAAGACCTAAGTTTTTATTAAAAACTTTAGATAGATACCGTCTTATTACAAAACGAGTTCTAACTTTATCCAAGCCCATAACTTCGTGCCAATTATTGTATTTTGAACTTTATTCAGAGCATGGTAAAGTTAATATTGATAATTTAGACTCGGCTTTGGCGTCAGGTTTTGAAATTAGAACTATAACTTTGTTGAAATAAGAGTTCGAAATTCAAAAATGGCTCGATGTTTAAACTGGATAGATAGGGGCAATAATTCCACCAAAAACCATCGGTCAGTGGGTCGTCCTAGGGGCGGAGTAGGATGAGTTGCAGTATAAGCTTAGGGGCACTATGAGCAGCAAAAAACAGGGACAGTCAATTATTCGGAAAAAATATTACCTTTTTTGTTAGCCTTGACCATAGATACCATTTAGGTTCTGAGAAGTATGGCCCTACGACGCACTTTGGCATAGTCGACGGAGCCCCGCTTGGCAGGGCTCCTACTTCTGAATGGTTTAAAAAAAATAACCACGAAGGGGATGGCGGGGAATTTGTTCTCTCGCTCACTAGACCCCGCAATCCAATTCGAACCTTATCTATCCGATTCAGGGTGCTCCATCCCGAGCTCGCTTCGCTCGCTCTTGCATCGGAAGTTCTAAAAGGAGACCATCGACATCATTTTGACGACAAACGGCTGGTCGGACACAAAAAACACCAAGACGCTTTTAGCCTTATATTTAGGTGTTATATACGATAGAATCGAGAAACTAACGATTTGCGAACAAAATCTTGTATTTGTTTAAAAAATTGTCAATTTCCCTCAGTGTCCCGTTACGTACAGTATTCCAACCAAAGATATGAAACCTTTTTTTGTAATATTTTATGTTACTAGCCTTGTTTATTTATGTCTTAAAACTTAACTACTACTACTACCTACTTAATTCTTTCTAAACACTAAAATGGTTTCTGATGTATGAATGCCGTTTTCGCCAGAAGTCCCTGTAACATCATATCTTCTGAGAGAATTAGCCGCGTCTTACCTCGACGGTAATATCACCAGCGTTCCACATAAAGAACCCAGTGCTGGACAGGATCGTCAGCGCCGTCACCACTATTGTTAAATCATTCGTCAGGTTACGGGCCGAATTCTGAAAGGTGATGATGATTGTTACGACAGTTTTTTTTATGTTTGATATTTCAGAGTTTATTGTTAAACGAATGTGTTTATTATGGTGTTCTGAATTATCGGTAAAGGTTGGACAAGATATTTTGTTGCGACACAATTTTTTATCTATCAATCAATTATTCGTTAGAGATGTCTTCAAATGAATTTATCTGATACATACCACCATTTGGTACATCAACACGATCAGCATGGTCAGATTGAATATAATTTGACCACTGAACACGTCGCGGCAAGTTACTTGTATCTCACGGGTACACCTAAGAAAAGGACACACTATGTACCTAAGTTGACTAAAACTGAGTTGGTCTTAACTTGACACCAACTCTGTTTAAGTGTTCTCAAGCGAATGGTTTTCTGCAAAGTAGGTAAAAGTACCTAATACTCGTGAAAAGCAAGTAGTTCCAAAGCGACAGCAATAACCAGCAATCTAGAATAGAAAACTTAAATAAAAATTTAATCTTTTTTTAAGTACTTCAACGTTTCCGAATGCATTTTAATGCCAACTTTGAGAGCTCTCTCATACTCCTGTTCATTCTCCCTCCGTGTCAATTGATCGTCTTCAAAAATATTGCGAAGGCTTCTGAAGTAGCTGTTCAAGTTCTTGAATTGGTGACCGATAGCGATGGTCATACATATCACAAGCGAGTAGATCGCGAAGGTACGCGACAGATAGATCCACCAGAATATGTAAAATATTGTTCTCCCGATGTTACTTAGTGTAGATCTGTCCTCGACGTCAGGCCAGGCAGTAATTATTGTGTTAAATGTTTCTCCTGAAAAAATTTGATCAAAGGATTTATTGCATCCCACTTCTCTTTATCTTAATGATTTCATTACATAAGTATTTCTTATTGTCTTGTGTCTTTTACTTCGTTTTTTTAAACTCAGTATTTTAATATCATCATCATTCATAATTTCAGCCGAAATACGTCCACTGCTGGACACAAGCCTCCCCCGAGCACCGCCGCTTCGACTGGTTCTGTACTTCTCGCATCCAGCGGTTCCTGCGGCCTTCACAAGGTCATCGGTCCACCTTGTAGGACGCCTTCTAACGTTACGTCTTCCGGTACGCGGTCGCCACTCCAGAAGCATTCGGCCCCATCAGCAATCTCGAGCAACCATCTGCGAGCAATGTGTCCCGCCCACTGCCACTTCAATTTGGCAATTTTTCAGGCTATATCGGTTATTTTTAATATCGTAAAATTATAAAGAAAAGTATAAGCACTCACCTGTGCGTATTACCCTTAGAACAGCTTCAATCGTGTACATAATGAGGGCCAACACACAGCTAAAGATGAGAGCCCAAGAGAAGAACTTCGACCTCTTGATCATCAGCTCCTCAACCTCCACATCATTATAGGTCTCCTTCAGTTGTATCCCCAGCTTGTACATGACATCTCTTATTTGGCTCTCTTGATGAGTCATACGAATTCGAAACCCAGTGATAATAGAATGAGAGATGCTAAAAAGAATCAGATCAGAACTCTGTCGGTCTGTCAAGTTCTTCTGCGTAACATAAGCACAGTATTCCGAAAGCATCATAGCGAAAACCAACCAGTTTCCGAGTTTACTTAGCAGTCGGATAATTATCAGTAAAGCGTTCGGAAAATCTAATTCGTCCACCCAAAAGTTTGGCAAGCCGAATATGAATACAAATTTGTTCAGATTAATCAGAAAATCTGTTGTTTTTGTGGGCTTATAGATGCCAGAATAGTTCTCCATTTCGGTTTTGGAAAATTATTTTTTTAACGCTTGAGCACGTCGTGTATCTGCGGATTTGTAGACATTAGTTTGCAAAACATGTAGGTGCAGGACCGCATTAATTGTTACTGCAATTCTATTTCTAATGCAGACACGTATTCGGTAGGCCAGGAAATTAATTAATGATCGTGGTAACGTTATAATGAAGGCCTAAGGCTATATGTTACCTATTCTTTTGGTAACATTAGAAAGTGGTAAAGGGTGGTCGTTTTGGGGTGATTGTAACAATTGCTTTTCCAAAAAGTGCTGATTCTCAGTAAACTGCTCGAACTACTAAACATGGCGAGATTTAGTACCTAACCAAAAAGAACATAAAAACTTTGAGTATCTAGTTAAACAGACTTGATATTTTAATGAATTAAGACGACGATGCCGTAGAAGTGACGAAGGTTTTGGCCAACAAAATTAAATTCACTGTCGTGCCATCGATACGACGAAAAAGATGAAGAAAATGAATTAAGAGGGACAGGTTTTTAGATACCGCCCTGTAAATCATACGTATCATATTCTAATAACACGGAATCAATTAATTGGTTAGATCATAGACTTAATTGCAGGCGCTAATAGATTAACGTACATACAACCACACGTCATTTATAACACTTGCTCTACAAAAAAGAAAAAGATAAGAAAAATAAACCTTTTAGTCTAACTAAGCTGCTAAATTAATGTAAATTACTAATTTTGAGTCTGCGCCAAACAAATAATCAACGCAGATCAATTAACGAAGACCAATCAAGCTGCCGGTAATTTTACTTGGCGCGTTTGTTTGTTTGGCGCCGACTCAAAATTAGTAATTTACATTTATTTAGGAGCTTAGTTAGACTGAAAGGTTTATTTTTTGCTTTTCAGTTTGTTTTTTCGTCGGTATTTTTTTTTGTTAAAAACGTTTTATTTTTCGCTTTTCCGTTTCTTTTCTCAAATACGACCTTATTTGTATTTTTTTAGGTTTTCCAACAACCGCTTACTCTACTTATATGCATCTTTAAAAACATGCAATTAAAACTGAATAGAGTGCATCAATTACATAAATGTAAAAGCCACATGACCAAAATTTAATTACGTGAATTGACAGCTTGGGTACATGTCAAATGTACAAACAAACTTAATACTATGGAAATATATGTATATTGTATAGTAGTATGTGCTAAATATACAGCTCATAAAGGCTTTACAGTATATCAGACAAACAGTAAAGAATTTTAGCTTTCTGATTAGTTAAGGAATCAAAGTGTAAATTGATTAGATCGTAATCGTATCTATAACTATGTAAAACCTTGCCAAACCTAGCTTATGGAGAGTCGAATCCCAACATTGTTCTTTTATGTGGAGGACAAAAGGTCTACGCGGAATTCTTGATTCAAGGAGAGTCGATTACTCCTTTAAACATGTTACCTACATACAAACATTGCGTTGTTTAAACATCATCGTTCTTCTAAAGTGTGTATGTTTGCGAACTTCGATATATTTTTGTAAGAAAGTTTTTTGTTTTACAGGACTTATTCTGTTAGCAAGGCTTTTTAGCTTTGCCAACAGAAAAGTTATATGCCAAACGAAGCGTTTCCGAACGCGTTCTAAACGCAAACTATTCGTAGCATAGTGCGGCCGCCACAGCACACTACTGTATTCTAATATGCTACGTACCAAACTATATCTTTATATATATATAAAGTACGTGTCACGTTGTTTGTCCGCGATGGACTCCTAAACTACTGAACCGATTTTAAATTTGATTTGCACACCGTGTGCAATTTGATCAAACTTGAAAGATAGGATAGCTTACATCTCAATTTATAGTCGCAATATTATTTTATTATTTGTCTATTATTTGACAGTCACAATTATCTGTTAGCTCCAAACGATTCTAACAGATGGCGATATCTGTTGACTGGATTGAGTAAGTATTCAATAGATGGCGCTATGTTAAAAATACAAGCGTTTCATATAAGCTACAATTTAATAGCATAACCACCACGTGTTGCTGAGGCTAAGGTATAACCTAAATTAATTTTGTAATAAACGAAATACAGTGAAATTCAATTGTTCTTACTTTTTAAATTTTTGGTTTCAAAAATTCTTTCACTGTTGGGAAGCTACACTATCTCCGGGTGACATAGGCTATATTATATTATGCTTTGCTACCCGGGCGAAGCCAGGCGGGTCGCTAGTATATTATATACTATAGATTTTTGGTTTACTTTAGATGAAAACCATTACACTGACTTATGACAAAAGCCAGACGCTCTTTAGTTATGCGGTCTAAGTGTGGTGCAAAGGTTAATATTTGGTCAAACAGAGTCACGTAAAGTGTCTATTTAATTAACTTTGTCCTCAATAATGTAAAACACTGTCTTTATAAGACTTTTTTTTGTATACCTAACGTAGTAACATTTCTTTGAGTTCAAATGCATATCATTGTTTTGCCCCATCAAATCAGATTATTAAGATCCATCTGTGACAGCGAGGAGTTTCTAGCAGACTTAATTGTTCTGAGAAACTTTAAGTCATCCGCATATATAAATATTTCGGAGTGCCGAAAACAACTGGGAATGTAATTAATTAAATATTTAAATAAGATTGCCCCCAGATCGACCTTGTGCGATTCCAGAGGAAATATTATAGATGATAGATTGATAACCATTTACCACGGAAAAGAAATATCTATCTGGTAAATATGAAATCACCCGTTCAAGCAAGCTTCCAGTGATACCATAAGCACGCGACTTATAAGAAAGGATTTTGTGGGAAACTGTATCAAAGGCCTTGCCGAAGTAACTATTAATGATGTCAGCCTGATGACCAGCATCAACAGCCCCAATTAAAAGTTCAGTACATGGAACCAGTTTAGTACTTGTTGATTGTGATTAAAGAAGGTAAAGGTAGGTAGGTGAAGGTATTTTTCTATGGGCCTGTGTCGCCTGAAATTAATGGTATTATTATTATTATTTTTATGCAAATCCGTGCTGATGATAGCTAGTGAATAGGTTTAAATGGTTTTAGAAATGCGGGCAGAGTAGTGACTTAAGTACGTTTTCACTGTTCTCCGATTTCTGTATAGGCACCACCTTTGCCATTTTCCATTTTCAAGGGAATATGCCAGAAATTATGGATTTGCTGTATATGAGCAGAAGTGGACACACTAACTCCGCCGCGCAAGCTGAATAATCAGCCCATAAAGTTCCCACTGCTGGGACACAGGCCTCCTCTCAGTGAGAGGGAGTGGGGGGTGGTTGGTAGATGTCACATGACTTCGATTTTTTTGTTATAGAATAAGCCGGTTTCCTCACAATGTTTTCCTTCACCGTTTTTGAGAGCAGTGGTGATGAAATAATTTACACAAGTGCAAGCTATAGGGTATAAATTTTGGCAGTATGCCATCAGGGCCGACACCTTTTAATATATAAACTTTTGATTTTTTTGAGTATGTTATCCAAGCTAATAGAACTTCCCTCGACGGCCGTCCGTCTCCACTATCAGAACTTCGATGAAAATCATACCCTGGCTAGGTCTAAATTTCTCATCAAGATGAATGAAATAAGCCTAAACACGATGTAACTGCTGTAAACTGTTGAGGAGCTCTCTTAACTGTCTTCCGTCTCCATCATCAGGTAAACTCCAGGTCTCTGATGAAGCGTTATCTAAACTACATACGAACACACACAAGTGAAAATTCAGTAGGTGGTAAATCAATCAAACCCTATTTTTCTACACTTAGGGGTGGATTTTGTTTTTTAATTTTAATTGGGACCAACTTCGAAGTATACCCTTTACAATATAAAAAGAATTATCAAAATAGGACTACTCTGTAAAAAGTAACGCGTGCTTATAAAAAAAAAAAACTTCGGTTATAATTATAAACCACTCTTACGCTTATGCTACGACATAAAGGCACTGTCAATTTTATGGACGTCGTCATGGACGTGCGGTTTACTGTACAGTAATAACGGAATTTGTATAATTACTCATGTCATTTTATCATACATTTTACATATTGAAAGGGTTGATAATTAGAAAAGCCGCTCCATTTGCGGTAAATTATATTCAACTATGTGATTGCTTCTAATTTCTTGCCTTCGTTACCAATTAACATTAGAACGTGTCCTAATATAATAAATTGTCGCGTGAATACGCGATCTTCGCGATCATTTGTTCGGAAACCGGTTAAGCTACGGTTTGATAGAGGAGCGGTGGCCGCCACATAGCGATTACTGACGAATGACGTCGCTAAAAATTTATTTATGAAAGTTTTTTGACACCGCCGTCGCCACCATTTGCATGACAGCCGTTGTGTTTACGTGAAAAACAAGCGGCGCGTGCTGCGTAATTGCGGGTAAAATTTTCAAGTTCAGAAAATCCAAAGATCTTTAAAATTATTCTTCTTAAAAAGTTTTAAAATACCTACACAATTCTTGAAATAGGACCAGTCTACTACACACGAAAAATGTTGAGGAATTGCAGTATAGGTAGATACTATTTTCATGTAAGTAGGTAATCTTGCGTCTCTGAATTAAGCCTCGTATCCACTAAGCAACATTTGACGCGCAATACGTGACGCTCAACATGTTCGGCAACGTTGCACAGCAACGCGCGACGTAGCCAGCTGGCGCGCAACATGGCAACGTTACTAAACAAAAGTTCCCGTTGCTGTTCAACATGATGAGCAACATGTTATGCATCATGTCGCGCATCAAATGTTGCCTAGTGAATACGTGGCTTAAAGTTCGACGCGGAACAGAAAAACAAAAAAAAAAAAATTGAGGAATTATTTATGTATGAAAACAGTGGTTTGCCTCCTATCTTTTACTTCCCGCTACCGCCCTTCACGCAGTCCCAACCCCCTATTCGCAGAAAATGTGCTATAATTAAAATACGTTATTGCGTGTTGAATTCTACTTTATTGTTCTTATATGATGACGATTATAGAGTTTCAAGTAGCAAACTACCCTTTTATTAATACCATCATCATAAAACATTGTTACCCCGCGTTTATACCAATAAAAAAGTTTTAGTTTTAGACAAACAAAAACATGTAGTGTAGGTGTAAAACATGTATCATACATGTGTATTGACGTTGTTTCAAACATGTTTTGTTTAACTATTATAGTATTTTTGACAAGTTTTATATTAGAGTTGTATACAACTAGTATTCACAACTTGTTATAGGTATAAACGATAAACGAGAACTCATGGACTCAAAATGTAGAATACATTTTATATACTTTAGTGAACATAAACACGGGGCTATAGGCAAAAGTTAAAAACTAAAATGGTATTGGTAATCATAATTCCTTTGCCGGTGTAAAGATTGATAATGTGGTATTAACCACTTTATCTTTTATCATTAGTTTATTTAACACCAGTAAGGTAGATTCTAATACTAATAATATTTTTTGCAAGTATTAATATTTTATCTACTTGTGTTTATTAAATTAAAACAGCACTGAGAATACGGAGTACGACGACTTGACGATCTGTAATAAAAATAATAAGGTGTCACCAATTGATATTTTTAAATAAGTATAAATTATCTTTATAATGTTAGTACAGTTTATTCATTTATGTGGCTGTTTTTTTCAGTAATGGTAATTATTATAGCTCGGTCATGTTTATACTCACCTTAATATATGACTGGTACGAAAGATCTATGTATCCAAGGCCTTTGAGGACTACAGGTCGCTGCGGACAAAATAAATTATTTTGCAAACATACGGAGGTATCTCTTGTACCAAGGTAATTCTTTTTATTAGTAGGCTTTTTAGGCCTAATAATCTCAGATGAGGTTGTATGACCAAAATTATAATAGTGGAATTTTGATGTCTTATACTGGCTAATAATTAGATTTAACTCGAGACTATTAGGAATACGTAAAACGAGAGAATTACAAATAAACCCTGCCGAAAGTTGTGACTTACGTACCTGGGCTTGGGACATAGTGATTACAACGAGTTTTCGGAGGCGCACTGAACATTGTCCCTGGCAGTGGTACCATCCAGAGAAATATATCGCCGTGCCCAGATGAGAAGCCTGAAACACCACACCCTGTAGAATACTGTTGGTTAGAATCGGAAGGAAATAGGATAGGATTAGGACGTATTGGAGAGAAATGGAGGGGGATATAGCTAATATTCCTCCACTTTTAGAAGAGCACAGCAGGCACAATAAAGTTAACAACTAAACTACCAAAGTTAAAATATAAATAATAGTTTAAAATGTTTAAAGAGACATTGAAACAATTTGGGTAAAATTTGAAAAACTATTTATGCATAAGCTGAAGCGAAAAGCCAGAAGCAGTTGAAATGATCGTGCAAAAAATTCAAATTGCCGTTGTCGATTCGTAGGATCTACAGGCTCCTGCCATGTATATAATTTTTTATCGGTTACCTACTGAAAAAAATATCATTGGACAGAACCAGGAAAAAATCGAATATCCCTGTTTCGATCCGATTTCGAAGTGCGACTAACTCTAGTCTAGCTCTAGACCTTGACTAGATAAGCGCGAGCGACCATCGAGATTTTTGTAAATACTGTGGCAGTCAACATACCTTTACAATTCGTCAGTTAGATTGTGTTGAGCTTACCTCCACGGTGACGTCTCCAGCGTTCCACATGTAGAAGCCAGTGCTGATGAGCACAGCGGACGCAGTGAATACCGCGGCGCATAAGTTCACAAGCGTGCGCTCCGAATTCTGAACAAAATAACAGTATTATTATACCAAATAATATAATAGGAGTATGTAAGGATCGTATAGCAGGTGGCATTCTGTAGTTTCTGCCTACCTCCATGGGAAAAAGGTGTGAGTTTATATATGTACCTATGTATGTTAAAGACGGACGGACAGCACGGTTGGTGCAGTGGTTAAGCGATTGACTGCTGCGCTACGTGTCGCGGGTTCGATTCCCGCACAGAACAAATATTTGTATGACCTACAAGTAGTTGTTCCGGGTCTGGCTGTTTGTGTATGTGAGTTTGAATGTTTGTAAACATTTTGAAAAAAAAAAAGATGTATTAGTTATGCACATTTTGCAAGTGAACTATCCGCATCTTCTGCACGTCATTCACAATGGTGATGGCTGCCGAGAATCTGAGATCAAATTAAATATCTGTTCAAGATACCAACAACAATAAAATCCTCGAATTTGAAGGCTGACAGAAAATTTAATGCGATGGGGTCTAGAATCATGTGTTGAATTCATGGTAATAATTAGCGCGATGTCCCATACACCGTGAATGTATTATCTATATAAATAGTTATAATATCGGTAACAAACTCGTCAGCTTTATTATATTAGTACTAGCTGCGCCCCGCGGTTTCACCCGCAGCAGTATAAAATATAATTTACGACGTATTCTCAGACCAAAAAATTTCATAAAAATCGGTCAAGCTGTTTCGGAGGAGTTCGATAACAAAGACCGTAACACGAGATTTTTATATATTAGAAGATATACATATAGATATCTATCTATCCCTGAGTTTGTTTCGGCCTTTCTTCTCAGAGTAGTCAGATAGGAAACGCCGACCTCATCTAGTTTTAAAAATATGATTGACGTGTAAAACTGTTTGTTCAAACCTACTTACAGAAATAAAATAATTTATCATTTATTTATAATAATAATAAAGCTGACGAGTTCTAAAATACACAATACTCAAAATAGGACCTGTCTGTTACACAAAAATAATGTGGAGGAATTGCAGTGTAGGTAGTTTGAACGCGAGGACGAGTTTGGTTGTTTTTTTGAACACGCTAACCTCTGGAACTATAGACCAGTTGATTTGAAAAATTATTTTTGCATCTGATAGCCTTATTCTTGATAAAGGCTACTTAATATCATGCTAAGACCCTTAGAAGCCAAGCAAAAACAAAAATAAGAAAGAACGCTTAACAAAAACGATGTGAAAGCGCGGGCAGGCGATGCGATGCGACGGGGATGGGTCGAGGGAACAAGCAATTTCAGGCGACCGAAGTTGCGGGCAGAAGCTAGTTGTTGATAAACTTTGAGATTTTAGTACATACCGCCATTTGGGCCATTAGCACAACCAGCAGACAGATGTTGAAGATGATTTGTCCACTGAACACACCGCGACACACAGTTTGTGTTTGCTGAGTGCATCTGAAAGTTAAATATCTACAAATAGTGCCATTTTTACTGGCAGATGTAGTTATGGCCTAGCAAAGGAAAAACAGCGAACGAAAAAAAAACGTGTCATAACTCATTAAAAAAAATGCCACTAAGCAATGAAATGATAACAAAAGATAACAGTTAGCTCACAATTAGGCGGATGGTCTGAAAGTAGTACGTACAAATATGTAAACTCGCAATGAGTAACGAACGGAAGACAATACGGAAGCAAAGAAGCTGTTCGCACATTTCTTAACAAGCCTTCCTTGTATTTGGGTAGACCAAGCTTCTGAAAGTGAGTTCTTCAATATTTACCGTAATGTATCCGAATGTAGCTTAATCCCAACTTTGAACCCAGCCTCATACTTTTCTTCCTTTTCTGCTTGACTCAAGTCTTCTCTCTCAAATATTCCGTTAAGACTTGAGAAGTAGCTCTGCAGGTTTTTGTACTGATGGCTGAGGCAAGTGGTCAGGGGGATGACCAGCATGTATACTGCGACGATCCTGGTGAGGAAGATCCACCAAACTATGAAGCAGAGGGCTCTGACGACATTAGCCAGAACAGACCTGTCCTCAACATCTGGATATGCAGTCACTAGAGTCGTGAAAGTCACGTCTGAAAGTGGGAGCGGATACGTAAGACATAAGCGTATTTTTAGATTTTTTTTTGCTGTATTTTTGTGATCAACGTGATATCATGATTTTTTTTCTATTGTAAATCTAGTTGGTTTCGGATGATGTTTTCTTTATTTCTAGTTTAGTTTGGAGCGAAATAACGTTTAGGTTGTGGATTTTTTTTGAGCTACAAACTTTAAAATAAAAGTTAAGATCAAACAGGTTCCCAAACACAGTGATGTTCAGTAAAATAGGAGTTAGCTCTTTCGAAGCAGGCAAAAGTTTTGGACATCGGAAGTAATGGCTTGCCGTACCGTATCGATAGACCTCCCAGAGTCCTGCAGCCCCATACATGACCATAGACAGTATGCAGCTGAACACCAGCGCAAACAGGTACATGTACGTACTTCTGAGCATCTGTCTCTCGACTTCCGCGTCGTTATAGACCGTCTTTAGCCCAACGGTCAGGTTGTACATCACCAGCCTCACTTGGTCCTGCAGCCTCGCCATCATCACACGAAAACTGCATAGCATCGGATGGGATAAAGCATACACCATCAAGTTAGATTTCTGCTTCTCGGTCAAATTTGTCTGCGTAAAGAACGACCCTAACTCGAAAAATATCAGCAAATATATCAAGCCATTCATGAATATTGTAAACTTGTCATAGAATCTAACAAATCTTTTGGATAACTTTAGGTCTTCTAACCAAAAGTTGGGAAGACCGAAGAAGTAAACTATATAGCTGATTTTGTAGAAGAAGTCGGTTGTCTTGCTGCGTTTGTATGTCGTGGTCTCCATGGTTGATCTTTTATGTCCGAATGAGGATGAAATAACGAAAACCCACATTTTGTTATAATGAATTTCGTTATTGAAATAATTAGCGTCATTTTTGTAATGGGTTCTAATCAAAGGGTTTTAGGGTTGTCAAAAGCAATCGATATCATATTTAACTATTTGAAAAATATCAGTAAAAAATAGTTGTTAGTGTATTGTACAATCGAGTTCTTTAATATATGAGCATTATTATGAATCAAAAATATATAGGCAATGTTAAGTTTCATAAAACTCTAAACAGTTTTGTCTTACAATTATATTCCTACAGACAAAGTCTCAAAAATTTTTGCGCAATCCCTTGTTCATATTATTTTGCGCAAAGTTAGGTTCACAAATATCTATATGCAATTTTTCTATGAAAAATATCTTGACAATTTGACATGTCTCGAATTGTTGTCAAATTCTTTGAACAATCTCTCAGAAGTTTTTGTGTCTGATAAAGATGGGCGTATATATCTTTATCGTACTGACAGCACTAGATACAATGAAGAAAACATTCTTCCTTACAGACAAGTGGGCGTATCTCATGCGGTTTTTGGCGGTGGATGAATACCGCTGGGCCCATGGAAATATGCAAAGTCACTGGTCGTATGACAGGTGTCGCTTACGTGGACATCTTTAAAAAAATGTCTTTCTTCCGACCGGTAAAATTGTTTACCTCGATGGCCATCGAATCGAACAAGTACAAGACGGAAGTTCCGTCCATAATGCGAGAAGGGTCCAGGAGTGGATAGCTCAACAAGAAGATTTACATTTAATTAAACTCTCGCCAAGAATCCCTGACCTAAACCCCATAGAAAATGTATGGGGTTTAATGGTTCAAAAATTGGCACTCGACGCGAGTTAGATCAGCCAACAATTTAAGGGCCCACGTGCATGAGATTTGGGAAGGCTTTAGAAGTAGCGCCGCCTGTTCAAACATGATTGCATCAATGCGTGACCGTTTACAAGATGTTATTGATGTCAATGTACCAGCTTCTAAAACTGGCAGCACCATTGCTAAAACCTTGCCTGGAAGTTTCCTACCTTATTTTAAATGTTAGGTTTTCAGAAGAACTCGCGCACGTTTGGGAGTGGCGCGAGGAGGCGAAACGCCGGGGCGTAACTCCGCTGCCGCGAGAAATCACGGCACAGCGGACAGAGCTCCGGCGGGATCTCATGGCGGCATGGAGAGTGCGACTGTCGCAACCCAGCGCAGGGCACGCCACAATTGCGGCGGTAAGACCCCTCTTTGAGGAGTGGCTTGAGAGGCGCCACGGCGTCCTCACCTTCCGCCTGACGCAGGTCCTCACCGGACATGGCTGTTTCGGGAGGTTCCTGTTTCGGATAAGGCGGGAGGAAACGCCCGGGTGTTACCATTGTGTGGATCGACCGGAGGACACGGTGGAGCATACGGTGGAGGTCTGCCCGGCTTGGGCGGAGCACCGCCGTGTCCTCGTGGCGGCGATCGGCGGCGGCGACCTCTCGCGTCCGGCCCTGGTTCAGGCCATGGTACGGAGCGAGAGGGAATGGGAAGCCGTCACCTCCTTCTGCGAAGCAGTAATGCTCGCGAAGGAGGAGGCGGAGCGCGAGAGGGAGAGGCAATCTCTACGCCCTCGCGCCCCTAGCCGCCGCAGGAGGAGGAGATACCCTGGGCGTCGGGAGTCGATTGCCGACTCCCGGCCACCGTAGGCGCGGGCTTGCGGACGGCGAGCAATGGGCAGCTCGCCGTCCGGTAAGGACCAGGCCCGGGTCGACGGCGCGTCGTGTTCCACGCGCGCCTCAAAGAGATGTCAGCACCATTGACGGGGTCCGATAGGACCGATGCCTGCCGGGGTCGCGGATTGTTCGAAAGAGTTACCGTGGCCCTGGCGCACAGGCAACTGAAGGAACACGGGTGGGTTTTAGTCAGTAAGAGTCTGACACGCCCTTCCGCTCCGCCCAGAGCGGGAGAGGTCATTTGATGATTTCCCACCCAAAAAAAAAAAAAAAAAAGGTTTTCAGAAGAATAAAAAAGAATTTAGGAATAATAACATGAAAATTATATGCTAATGTGCTTAATTAAATTTTGTTTTTAAAACCGACTGAAAAGTTTTAAACAAATAGGTAGGTATAGTCTGCGTTGACCCTAAGACTTCCTAAAACTTAATTAAATCAAATAATACAGCTACTACGCAACGTTGTCAGATTGATACAGTCCTATTACGAACGGCAACACTCCATTATTACTCGTACTTCTGCTTCGGCACGCAAAAAAAAATTTAATGGTATTTGCCATTTAGTTGAATATTCAAAGCTGTATGGATATTTATGAATCCTAGGTTGCACCAAATATATTGAAATCTTTAGAGTACTTAGATATTTATGTTTCGAAGAGTACTCAGATATTTTTGACTGCACTACCGTAACATACTTATGAACAGTTTATTTGATAACATTTAATTGATGTCTAAGTTTGTATAGAACTATATGATCATTTAATTTAACGGTTACATTTTATTGAAACATTGTCACTGCCAACGACTGTACATTGCTAATACTGAAATGGGACACATTTTTCCAGCAAAAGAGAAAAAAGAGGGTGTAACACGCATTTATTTGTAAACTAAATTCCAATTCCAATCGGTATAAAATTATTTAAAAAATTAAGTTATTTTTAATTAACAACTAATAAAAGCTTGTTTTTAAAAACATTTCTTTTTTCTTTTATTTTTAATGCATAATTCCAAAAAATGGTTTTTGAGCGACGGTACGACTTGCAACTCACAACCCTAGACAGTTTATCAGGTAGATTGTTAGATATTCTCAATTTCTCAATACTAAAGCATTTTGATAATTATTCAAGAGCTTCGTAATAGAGCAATTTTCTGTTATTTCATAGAAAATGACAAATTATGTAGTTATCTACAAACTATTTGACGAGTGAGTCGATCAAGAGGGTAATAATGCAATTTTGTTTCACAAAGGTTCAAGAATTATAATTAATTAATTATAATTAATCAGTTTATCCGTTTTCAGGGGAAATCGTTTGTAAGGAATAAGATAGGTTTACTTTTTCAAGAAAATCACCGAAAAAAACATGATTTATGATAAATGATAAATTATTTTGTTTCTGTAAGTAGGTTTGTACAAACACTTTTACACGTCAATCATATTTTTTAAACTAGATGAGGTCGGCGTTTCTTATCTGACTACTCTGAGAAGAAAGGCCGAAACAAACTCAGAGGTCACAGTCTCTTTTAAAATCCAGACATAATCTTGGTCAGATCATGTGAAGACCATGTAGATTGATATCTGAATGGTCTTTTGAGGAAAGAACCATACAGATTGAGTGGACCTGTCCAGTCAGTGTGCGCATTTGTCAGTAATCGTGCAGCTCGACTCAGGAAGTCAGGACTTTAAAGTCTAAACTGTGGGAACTTGTAATATTAACAATAAATTTACTGTGTTTACAAATTGTGAGTACAATTGTACCATATTACTAGTAAGTACTTTTATTTCTGTGAATAAAATGTGTGTATCAATATTGATATTTTTATTTAATAGCGTAGTAAGTTACTAGCCTGGTCTAACCTTCCTTTAACGAATAAACAATTAATTTCAACATTAAACAAAATGTTACTGCAATTTTTCTGCGTTAATAAAATATAGGTAATTGTCTGCATCACGTCGATTCCCACGTGCTATGGAATTATAATAAAGAATGTTGTAAACATTAACTGACCTTGTTGTAGTTTTTCCTTTGTACCTACTCAGAAATTATACATTTTTAATTGGACTTTATACAGACCGTTTCAATTTTTTTTTTCGTTCAACAATTCCATGAAACTGAAAATATTTAACGACACGACAAATAGCATACCTTATGGTATGTATGTATCTTGTATCTTACAAATCTTGTGGCATTGGTTAGTAAAATATCTGTAGATATATTTCCTTTCCTTATATATTATAAATATACGTATAACATGGTTTAAAAATTATTGGAATCGATTCAGTTACTTATTCTGAACAAACTATATTCAGGTTTCGCATATACTAAAACTAATGTTGTATATTTTGTTGAGTACCTGTTACTTGTTGACAGGTCCACACTGTCCTCCCGTACATCAACACTGTAATTTGTAACATTGTAAAAACCCCTTATTTTTAAAAGAGTAACCGTGGAGTTTCTTGCCGGCTCTTCTCCATAGGAAATAACCAATTGAAACCGTTCACCTAGCTTCTGACGTTTCATAAGTGCCCATGTAGGTTTATGTGAAATAAAACATTTTGTTTTGATTTGAAATTGAGTTAATTTATTTTATAAAAGCATAATATGTTTGCTCATGTTCTCTTTGTATTTGTTTCTATTTAAATAGAAATAAATAGATTTCGTGTTGTTTCCCAGAACAATGATACTCACTCGTTGACGATGTCGAACGCGCCGCGGCTGGCTGCTGTGCTGCTCGGCCTCGGCTATTTCATGTGGCCTGCCGGGGACATTACCGTTGAGGCTAGTGTTTTGATTCTTTTATTTTAATGTTAAGGACTTCTTGAAGACACCAAGATGTTTAAGATACCTTACACTGAGGCACCTTGCTCAATGGGACCTCCCGAAGAATCTATTGTTACATCCAATTATTTAGTCAGTATTTCAATAATCATTTAGGTCATTTCTGAAAGGAGGATGTACTTAACATATCTGCCAAAACTGGGTTCGCGCAGTGGTATCGCATGGTGTGGTGCTTAGAACTGTATTATTATTTTAATTGATTTCCCCAGATATATAAACTTATTGCGATGGTATATAACTTCGTTTTAATTAATGTTTAATTCTAGGCATCTAATCTGCCCCACGCTATGTACGGGTCCGGTTGGCAAAGTTGCTACGACCGATCCTCACGAATCAGGAAACTGGTCGTTTTGGCTATGATGCAAGCACAGGTGAGTACTAAAATACTGTAAAATATATTAGTGAAAATGTAGTCGAACAATACACAAACTGTTGATGAAAGCTATAGCCCTAACAATAATGTCTAGGAGTTTGATAACCTAGTTTTGTTGCAGAGACCCATAGAATTAAAGGCATTTGGACATTTGACATTTTCCTATGAAACCTATGTCTCGGTGAGTACGAGTTTGAATTTTGAAACAACGTAAATAAAACGTTTATAAATTTCGGAATTGTTTGTTTCAGATTGTTAAGATGTCATATTCTATTTTTTCTGTTTTGTATTAAACTTTATATCACTTATCGATTTATTTTTATATTTTAATGTAACTGTCACATAATAATTGCCCACCTGCTAAATTTTTTTATATATATTTTCAATTTTAATAAATCTTGCACTAACATTGTCGATTTCGTAATTTCATTTTTTATATAAAATATGTGTAAGATCCTTAACTAGCAAGACAAGTAACGCCATGGAGTGTCCAAAAACCACAATTTTACCACTACCAGATAAACACAGATACTTTTAAATTAAAATACGAATTAATAAGGATGGAAGAAATTAAGGAAATGCTAAAATATATCCAAGAAGACATAAAACAACAAAAATCACAGATGGTAGTTATGCAATAGGGAAATAACAAACACTCTATGTAACAAGGTCAATGAAAGCACAGATGGTAGTTATGCAATAGGCAAATAACAAACACTATGTAACAAGGTCAATGAAAGCACAGATGGTAGTTATGTAATAGGCAAATAACAAACACTATGTAACAAGGTCAATGAAAGCACAGATGGTAGTTATGCAATAGGCAAATAACAAACACTATGTAACAAGGTCAATAAAAGGTTGCAAAGTATCGAAATAAAACAATCTATTTTGGAAGAGAAAATTGAAAAGCAAAAATGGAAAATAGACAAAGAAAGATTTGAAAGATACACAAGGAGGAAAAGGAAAAAAGCTTTATTTTCTTTGGTATTCCAGAAGAAATAAAGGGAGAAAAAAATATAATAGAAAAGTTACGGCTACGGTAACAGAAACAGTAGAGGAGATAGACTTATTGAATTTACGAGTACTTACGAAAACAACTTATGTATAATCAACACTTTAATCAAAAATAAATAATATCAAATATGGTTTTGGAGATCTCCAGATGGCGCCACAAAAAACCATATTAACTAACAAGCACCAAAGTATCCAAAACATGCAAGTTTTAAATGTAACTTTCCATTCAGATCATAGACTTGTCATAGCCTCATTGACTAATAATCACTCATGCAGCTGTACCAACCAACCACAACCTCTTCAGCCTCAGCCGGACTTGCCCATTCCGGTGTTGGCTCTTCCAGCAGAGACTTATGTTAACACACAGAAAAATAAATCTATATTTTTTTGTGACGAATTAGGTTCTGGCTTTGGAAAAATTTTACTCAATTACCTTAGCCATAGTTTTACCAATCATACTTATCATAACATAAGTTTTAAACAAATGATTAAAAGAATTGCAAACTCAAACCTAGATAATTATTATAGCATGGTTTTGCTATTAGGTAATAGTACTGGTATTACCAGAAAGGACATAGTGGATGGTGTTAACACCTTATTAAAGTTAAATGTAGGAAAGCTGATGTTGTGTGCTTTTCCTTACTCTGATACTTTATCAGATGACGAAAATAATTATATTTATAAGTTAAATAATACAATTCATAAGCTGACATGTTGTCATAGTGACAAGTTATTGTATTTTGACACTAACAAGTTTGTTAGTGATTTTAAGTTAACTCAGAGAACTCTATCTCTGTCTTGGGAATGTCGACATCTGATTGCTATGTTGATAGCATTTAGTATTAATGAGGTTATAAATAATATAACAACTTTTAGTATTAGGGACGAGTCTGTGTTGCCTAGTCATACTAACAACATAGTGATTAATTATGAATCCTCATGCTGTACGAAGGAGGAGAATCCACCTATAATACCAACATCTTTGGAGGTCACCACCAGTCAGATAGGGTATTCTCTTCCTGCTGGAACTGGTACGGGCATTCTAGACACTTCATTTGTAGTTGTGGAGGTCACTCCGGATAATCATTTAAACTAGTCAGTAAGACAACAGAAGTTACCCCTTCAAGTAACCAATTATTATTATTATTAGAGAATAATAAAAAGGTATCTTCTGGCAATATAACTCATAATAATAAAATACCAAAGGGAGTGCAACATACTTTAAAATTATTTAATCAAAATATCCAAGGTTGCGCTTCCAAATTACTGGAAATAGAATTGTTTTTAGAAAATACTAAGTTTGATGTCATTTGTTTAACAGAACATTGGTTAAAAGATCATCAAGTAATGTCAATTAATTATGAAAATTATTGTGTAGTTAGCCATTTCAGCCGAAAACGTATGATACATGGCGGGTCATTAATATTAGTTAAAAATTCAATTAAATCGAAAGAACGAAAAGACGTCATCGGACTGTCTGTCGAGCACACCATTGAATTGTCCTGTGTTGAGCTTGATAAGCATGTTATAGTATGTGTATACAGACCTCCAAGTTACCAGAATCTATCTGTGTTTGATTCTGTAATTGAAGATGTGTTAAAGAAACTTAGTACTAGTAGTAAGTCAATAGTCATATGTGGAGATTTTAATATTAATTTATTAGAAAATAACTCGAATACTTTTAGATTATTAAATCTTTTCGGGTCATTTGATTTGTCAAATGTTTTTATTGAACCAACCCGAGTGACAGCTTCTTCTGCCACTTGTATAGATAATATTTTTTGTAATTGTGATTATTTACACAAACAAATTGTAAATAAGTTGCCATCTGATCACAGTGGCCAAACAATAACATTTTGCTCCTACATGCCTTTACAAAAAATTCAAATAAGGTTTAGGCCAATTACATGTAAAAAATTAAAGCAATTAAATAATTCTTTAGCCAGTACATTATGTGATCAAAGTTTTAATAATGTAGGTGACCCAAATGAGTTCTACGCCGAGTTCTTTTCACTATTAAACACGCAATTTAATGAAACTTTTCCACTAAAGACTAAAATTATTTACACAAAGTTTTTATTTAGTGATTGGGCGACTCCAGGTATTCGTAAAAGCAGGGAAAAGCTATTTGAACTTTATGGTCTAAAGCAACATATGAATAATACAAGATTTCATCAGTATGTTGCAAAATATTCAAAAACTTTTAAAAGTGTGTGCAAACTAGCAAAAGCACTTTATATTAGCAATAAAATAAAATCAGCTGATGATAAAATAAAAACTACCTGGCAAATAATAAATAATGAAACAGGCAGGAAAAAACAGCGTAATACAGAATTTAATTTAGAGACTGCACATGGCCTCATCAACTCTGATGTAGAAATAGCTCAGGAATTTGAAAACTTTTTTACTAATATTCCCCTTAAAACTACTGAAGCTTTAAATTCCTCACCCGCGCTTTCTGCTGCCTTACTTACAAAGAATGTAAAGGCATGCCCTTTGGAGTTTAGGTTTCAGTATACAAACCCCCAAGCTGTTATAAAAGCTTTTAAAGATCTTAAAATTAAATCAACAGAGGATCTCTGGGGAATGTCTGTAAAAGTCTGTAGACCTCTCATCGAAACCATTGCTCCCTATTTAGCTTTCATATTTAACACCAGTATAGACCAAGGAGTTTTTCCGGATCTTTTGAAACACAGTAAAGTAGTTCCGTTGTTCAAATCCGGTGATAGTAAAGAACCCAACAATTATAGGCCTGTGTCAATTCTGCCAGTTCTCAGTAAGGTGTTTGAAAAGTTAATGCTTAATCAAATGTTACGTCACTTTAATAAAAATTCCATCTTTCATGAACAACAGTACGGTTTCACCAAAGGGCGCTGTACCACTGACGCTGGTGTCACCCTACTAAAGAACATTTTTAACGCCTGGGAAGGAGCACAGGATGCCATTGGAATCTTTTGCGACCTCTCTAAGGCGTTCGATTGCGTAAACCATGAGACACTTCTGCTGACACTAGAGCACTATGGAATTAGGAATACAGCTCTTGATCTACTAAGGTCATACCTGAAAGATAGAAAGGTTAAAGTTCAAGTAAACGGCATAAACTCATTAGGGTCTGAAATGACAATGGGCGTTCCTCAAGGTTCGATATTGGGTCCATTCCTCTTTTTAGTTTACATTAATGATTTACCCCAATTACTGCAGAATCAACCGAAGATGGTGTTATTTGCAGATGACACATCATTGATATTTAAAGTAGACCGACGGTCACAAAATCTTGACGATGTAAATAACTCTATTCTTCAGGTCCAAGAGTGGTTTATGGTAAATAATTTGGTACTTAATGAAAAAAAAACCAAATGCATTAGATTTAAATTACCTAATGTTAGAAGTTGCGAATGTGACATCATATTGAATGGAGAAAAACTAGAATTTATTAATCAGACGGTTTTCCTGGGAATCACGCTAGACGAGAAATTGCAATGGGGACCCCATATAACATCTCTTGCGGGGCGGTTAAGCTCGGCCGCTTATGCTGTTAGGAAGATAAGACAGTTAACAGATGTAGAAACCGCGCGTTTGGTTTATTTTAGCTACTTCCACAGCATTATGTCATATGGCATTTTACTGTGGGGTCGGGCTGCTGACATTGAATCCATTTTCATTTTGCAAAAGAGAGCTGTCAGGGCCATTTACAATCTATGTCGTCGCGAATCTCTTAGGGAACTGTTTAAAAAGATTAATATTATGACGGTACCTTGTCAATTCATTTATGAAAATATTATGTATGTAAGAAAAAATCTACATCTTTTTAATAAAATAAGTGATAGACATAATTTTAATACTAGAAATAAAGATAAAATAGATCAACCATTTTTTAGATTATCTAAAGTACATACATCTTTTATGGGGTACTGTGTTAAATGTTACAACAAAATACCTTGTGACATATTGCAATTAAATGAAAGAAAATTTTAAACTCATATAAAAAGTACACTTTGTAAACAAGCATATTACAAATTAGAGGATTATATCCTAGATAAGAATGCTTGGAAACATGCTGGTCCTGCTCCATAGGACAATCTAGAGTCTAGACAAAATCAAACTGGTTGCTATTTTAATTGTATAATTTATAATTTTTATGAACTTGATTGTTACATTATGTACTTAACTACTTTAACTCACACACTAAATTATTACTTGTTAAAATTTTGGAAACATCATCTACTTTTCAATATTTGTAAATATGTGAGCACCATGTATCTATCACATAATTAATTTACCTGCCTTTGCATTATATTTAATTCTTTTTACCTATTGTGGTATAGTAATTTTATTCTAGGTGCATCGTGTTCACATATGATTACATAATTAATGTAAACTTACATAATATTGTAAAATATTTTAAAAGAGTAACGGTGGAGTTTCTTGCCCATTCTTCTCCATACGAAACTACCTTTTGGAAGGGGCAACTAGAATCAATTCTATTTTTTTTTGTAAATTTTGACGTTCAAAAGTGCCTTTTATGTGCCTATTTGAAATAAATGATTTGACTTTGACTTTGACTTTATTGATACTGGAAACAAAACGGTAAAATCGGAAAAACTTTAGCAACATTCCAAGAGATTTACTGAAAAATTATCAATGTATCAAGGTACAAGGAATCACTAAGCAGTTGTTCAGAGAACCTAGTATATACACAACTTGATAGAAACCGACACTGTTCAAGAATATTATGAGAAAATATTAAGCGCCTTATACAGTAACCTTAAAAAAGCTCACGTACCTCATATATCGAAAAGAATAAGTATACTGTCAGTCCACACGAAAAAGTTGATCCAACGAAGACAAATACTACAAAAATCCAAACCAAACAAAAAAAAAAATTAAAAATGCTAAGCTTTGTACAAACTTGTAAGTAAATATATTCATAATGACTATAAGAATCATTGTTCACAAACTATTGAAAAACACCTCAATATTATCGGCAGCGTCAAGAAAGCATACAAAACTTGGATCAAGGGACTTCAAGGGCTAACAAACACAACACAAAATAGGTCAGAAATAAGTACTACAAATAGCAACAGCCTTCTACCGGTATTTGTACTGTTCTCAAGATCAAGTATGTTACCCACTCAACACACACACACCAACAAATAGAGATGAAATTAGCAAAATGGATGAAATGGAAGTGAAGAATCACAGGAAGAGAAGAGACCTGGTCCTAATAAGATCACAAACGAATCCTTAAAGATAGGGTGCACAAATCTAGCACAAATCATAAAAAAGTTAGCCCACTTAAAATATTCAATTTGATGTTTGACAATGTACCCAATTTTATTGTAGAGTAATTATTAAATAAAAAAAATGAACACAAGAACTAAGTTTTTTTTTTGTTGGCTATTGGTGCTCAGGCTGAGATTCGCTCCCCGGCGACCAATATGGTTAAGACGGCTCTGTCCGAGTCAGACAAAATCTTGCTCTACAAAGACCCTAACAACATAAGCAATTACAAACCGATCAGCCTACTGCCACCAATTTATAAATTATTTTCATCCCGTATAGAAAAAACAATAAGAAAATCAATCGAAAATATCAACCTATTGAACAGGTCGGTTCTCTAGACATGCTTAATGAGAAGTATCAAGAAGTCTTCATAGACTATCAAAAAGCTTTTGACAGTATTTTCCACTCATCGATATGGGAGGCTTTGCACTGTCAGGAAGAAGAGATTGAGTACATAAGACTTCTAAAACTTTGTAAAAACATCACAAGGAGAATTAAAGTGGAAACCATAGGATCACCTACACACGTAAAGAGAGGGGTTAGACAAGGGGACCCTCTACCTCCAACGATCTTCATAGCGGTGCTAGCTTCAATCATTAGCAAACTAGACTGGAGTAAACTCGGTTTAAATATAAATAGCAATTACATAAACCATTTACGATTTGCTGTCGACATAGTCTTGTTTTCTGAGAATACAAAACAGCTGCAGTCAATGGTAATCTCACTCAATTAAGAAAGTAGAAAGGCGGTTCTGAAAATAAACCTAAGCAAGACAAACATCATGCATGACAAATCACATCGAAACACCCTTCTACGTTGAAAACACACCTTTAACAACAGCTACATTTACCTTGGAAAACAAATTTCATTCGACCGACAAAACAACGAGTTTTTTGGCCTAAGGCGTCAGCATCACCATATAACGTGGCAAGACTGCCAGCCTTTTGGGTAGTTTTCTGTTGACAGCGATGCGGACGAATTTTTTGATGCTCTATGATTTTTTCCCTATGATGGTACATCGAATTAATATTATTTTAAGTCTGTTAGCTTATAGGTATATTATAAAAATATTATAGTCTTTAATAAAGTTAATTACTGTGAAAAAAAAAAACGAGTTGGAAGTTAAAATAATAGAAAAAATACGTGGCAAGTATACCTACGTATAGGTATGGTAGATGGTATGCCTATTAGAACTAAGAAAAGAGTCACGGACACCTGCATACCATGTTCATTATCTAACACATGCTTGCCAGACATGGAAATTACCCGTCGATTAAAAATAAAAATAACATCATGTCAAAGGAACATGGAAAGGAGTAGGTATTATGAAATTACAAAAAATCTAAAGATCAAGAGACTCAAAACAAAAGTAATCGATGCACTCAACTATTTGCAAAAGCTACAATGGCGATGGGCTGGACATATAATCTTAGCTATGCAGATGACATGGTGCTGCTTGGTCCCGCGATCTGCGAGAAATATGCAGCTGACCATTATCTCACCTATAATGTTAAGAAATCGGTGCAGCCGTTTCGGAGGAGTGCGACTGCAAACATCGTGACACGTGATTTTTATATATTCTTGATTATAGATTCTTGTAAGATTCAAACAGCAAGAAATAAAAGGCTATTTTATTTTATTTTTATTTATTTTCTAAGTATGATCACCCTTAGAAAATAAGTGTTCTGTAATTTAATTTCACGCAAAGAACTTGTATGGCTTCCTGTTAATTATCTACCATGATTAATAGGTTAACTTTGTATGTTTCCTCCTGTGTTTGTAGTCTTTGACGTAATTGGATGCAATTGGAACCGTTCGTTTGAAGTTTTAATTAAATATGGGAAATTGTTCATGTAGTTACACATGTGCATTTGTTTGTACAGTATATTCATGAAGGAATAACCGCAATATTGTACTTGATACGACACATGGCGCACGTTGAGCTAAACAAAATAAACACGTAAATCATAAATTCATGATGGATCGACCAATGACCATAGCCAAACCGAATGAAATGACAAAACAGTTAGATAAATTAAATACGATCGGCTTCCTATTCGGGATAAAAGATATCTGGATTACAGATATCAAACTTCCCAGAAGATTAATTTACATCTACAATAAGGTCGAATACGTTATGGAAATTATCAATGTGTTTTTTACTATGTCCATTTTAGGGTCTTTCTTTACTCAAAATGATTTGACGGTTAAGCAGGCTACGGATCGGCTTATGTTCAGTATAATAATTCCTGGCAACATGCTTGTGTACTACATCTCATTATTTTATAAGCAGGATAACAAGAATCTTCTGTATCATCTAGTAGTTGTCTTAAAGGAACACCAGAACGATGCTGACTTGGAACGCGTGATGATTAAGAAAATAAAAGTGTTTTCGATGAGCTTAACTGGGCTTTCTTGTGCGGTGGTTTTTTCGTATGGTTTAAGTGCTCTGTACCGAGTGGTTACTGCAGGTGGGTTGTTTTTATTTCGAATTAAGAAAGTTTAAAGGTGCTTCTTCAAGTTTATTCTAGTGCTTGCAGTACTATGTAAGTTAAAGTTTAAACTAGTAGAGTAACTATGACTTCCTTAGAGAAAATTGGACAGTAATTATGTAGTCTTCTATTCATATTTGGTATTTCAATCAAATTATATAGCTTTTTTCATTTAATTACCTAAGTTATTGTCGTGATGTCTCGTGGGTTCAAATACAGGCAAGTACCAATGTGACTTTCAATCTATTATGTACTTTCCAAGTTTTTCTAGGAAATTACTGACATCGGTGAAGGAAAACACCGTGAGGAAATCTGGATAATAATAATAATAATCATTTAATACAAGTAACAAGACTCATAGTGTTAGGAACAATATACTTACAAACTATGTTAGTAAAACATTAACACAGAAACAATTTGTGACATCACTGCTGCAAGGTGACAGGCCCAGCCGATACCCTGCAGCAGTGGTTCACAAACGCTCAATCTAGCCTGCTTGCTACCATAGACCGGATGCTGTTGGTGCTGGCCCGCACCCTACTAACCAGGGATGCGCACCGCTTGCGCATCACAGTGTAGAAGCAGTCAACGCGAGCTTCAGCAAACATCCCTGATGCGCTGCTATATCGGGGCAACCCCATCAGCACCCTGAATGCGTTATTGTACTGAACACGAAGGGCGAAAAATACGCGGCGGGCGGGTGAATAATATAAGTCTGAAATCGCCAATCCGCTTTCAGTAAGCATGGTGATCAATGCTTATGACTTCTCTGGATGCGAAGAGCCCTTTGCCCTGCAGAGGGACAACAATAGGCTGGTGTTATTACCTCGGTAATTACTAAGATCTTTTTTCAGGTGAGAACTTCATCACGATGACATCAGCATGGCCGGACGTCCACGACAACTCCACCACAGCCGGGGTGATGAGGGTCTGCGTCTTCTTCTGGTGGTTTCCCATCGCAGCCAGGCTCATGTGCACGTTCCTAATGATAGTCACTATGATGTTAGCCATTTGCTACCAGTTCAAAAACCTGCAGGTTTATTTCTACAGTCTTGATGACATATTCAACGATGTAACGTTGAGCCAAGCGGAGAAGGAAATGAAGTATGAAGAAGCATTTAAACTTGGGATTCAGATGCATTCGCTCACATTGTGGTAAGTAAGACTACGGTCCAACAATACAATTATTTCAAAAATATTTATACCTACGATCCTTAACAGTTAGCAATACCTAACGACACAAGGGAGCAGTTGAAATGTTAGATTAGCACCAACAAAGCGATATCTTTGAGAAGTCGTTGATAATGGCGATATCCAGCAAATACTTGTAATTTTTTATTTTTATTTTTTGTTGTCAGGTGTAAGGCGCAGCACCAGCATATTAGTAAGATGACGTTTGCAACAGAGGTCATTGTGTTCTTCAGCATGCTGTTGACACAACTAACCTCTTTACTGGTGGGTACGCTGTACGCTCAACCCCGTAATTCGTGGCCTAGGACGAGCTACGCCGCCGGCCGTGGCACTGCTACGGTCCCATAGCTTCGCGCTTTAGAACTGTTTTGCGAAGCTTCTTGTGTGATAAATACAAGCCAATCACATTGTTTTACTAATGCCCGACTAAGCACACTGTTGGATTTTCAATGTTCGGCTTAGCGTAGTATTGAAAATCCAACAGTGCGTTTTTATGGGGCAATACATCGATACCTGTAATCAGAATTGACATCAGGGACACACCCCTGTTTTTCAGGGCTAACAAATGAAGTTTCTATTTTTTTTTAAACCTGTTATCTTTTCAAGGATTTACTACTACTACGTTTACGTTTACTACGCTTTTTACATGATTACAGCAATGAACTATAAGCTTTTCAAGTGCTATCAGTAAGTGTACATTAAATTGCCCAAACCGTGATATTCAAAAAGATGCATGTCCCATACGTCAATTATTTTCAAAATTGATTTCATGTACCACAAAATAACAGTTTTTTCTCCTAGCCTCTGTGTAAAATTAACGTAAGCGACATAATAATATACTTAAATTAAATTTGAATATATTGGTGTACAAGATTGTTTTTTAAATTACTGTAACAATGCATATACACTTATTGTAAATAATCAAAGCCTAGGATACGTTAATATAAAGACCGATAACACTATCTGAAGTAAGTATGTAGGTATTGATGTGTTTAATACTTACGAAGTGTGTTTGTGTGTTAGCTTATTAATTTTGCCATTTTTCGTTATCAAAGTTATTGCATCAATTATAGGGATAAAGATAAAGATAAAGATGCATTTATTTGTATAAACATGTGTAACATGATACATAAATATGCACATATGGATGGAAAAATGTTTAAAATAGCTGGTTCAACATGTTTTGCCATATTCGGCGTACAAAATAGTTACGAATAGGAAACAAGTCTCAAAATTCAATAAATTCAAATACATAATTACAGTCAATACAAAAATATAGTCAGGAAATTCAAAATAATTAAAACAATAAAATTAAAATAACTAAAACAATAAAATTAAAATAATTAATAGAAAGAAACATTAGATATGAGATATTTTGAAACTTGGAATGACTAGGATAGTTTTTATCAGATTTGCCACGACGACGTAGGATTCCTATGCTGGTAAAGCCACTCACACTATCTGGGTGACAAAATATTAAAAATTACAGTTGTTAGATTTTTTTACATTCAGAAGAGATCAGTCTTATCTTGTAGATCTCACTCACAGTAAGTTAACAATCGGGTATATTTGACTCGCAGGTCTGATGAGAAAGGTGAATAATGTAATGATGGTTAATTTTACTCAATCAAATAACCTGAAGTACATTATGATGGCCGTAAATGAAGTAATTTAAAGTCATTTGAAATTTAAACCAGCGTCAGGTACAAAAAGAAAAATAATTTATAGTTCAATTTGACGTATGGGACAGAGAAGTAATAACTCCCAAGGAAAATTAACGTATCGGCAATTATAGTTTAAACCAATAATAGTTTTAACCTTTTAATTATCATAATTTGTTGTTTCCCGGCTTATTTGTTGTAAATAAATTACCGGAATATATTCCGGTAATTAAAAAAAAAAAAAAAAAAAAATGTTGTAAGGTAAATGTTGCATTGACCGGCTATATTATAATATAGCCGGTCAATGCAACATTTTTCGAAGAAAATACTTATTTATTGCACTTGAGCGTAATTGCAGTAATGTCAAGTAATGTAAAACTTAAATTAACGTGAGAAAGAAGAAAGGCACAAAAAGAAAAAAAAATGTTTAAATTGACGTATGGGACAGAGAAGTAATATCTCCCGGTAGAAACTTAATCACAGAGCATGTAACTTTAAACCATTAAAAATAATTACCATAGAATTGAATTGGTCTAGATGATACGTCATTTTGTATCCTGCTCGTTATAACATGACTATGGCTACGCTAACCAAGAAAGAATTCAAGAAGACTTTACGGCCTGGCCATAATTAAAATTATCTGATAAGTCTATTGAAGTTCTAAAATTCTGTTTAGGTACCTAAATCAAACATTTGAGACGTATAGGACATTTTTTGAACTATAAAAATATTTCAATTATGCAACCAGAAAGAGCAGAAAATTCTGAAACCAACTGTATTTTTCAGTCATTTTGAGTAAAATGTCCCTTACGTCAATTCTTATTACAGGTGTCGCGTTATTGATGCTGAAAATAGGCGTAAAATTCTTATTATGTAGAGCAATGTACTTAATACACACATCAATTGTCTAGGGATCAAGGTATTTAAAATTTAAATTAAATAAAAATGTCCATTTAGATTGATTAAATACAATGTTTTCGTATGTGTAGATCGATGAAGAACTCTCTGCTTTTGCATTAAAAAAGACTTCGCAATTTTTGCTTAGGCTGGATTTTTCATCTTAGTTAATCCTGACATTAAAGTGTGATAAAAAGATAAAAATAAAACTTTTTAAAGGTTTTTATTGCGTAAAATAAACTATTAGTAGTCTGTATTTCCGCCGTTAACGCTTATAGCACAATCGCAGCGATTCGGCGTACTCAATACGAGTTCATCCATATCACGTTGCCGAATGGCCGCCCACGTGCGTTGTAACAGGCGAAAAAGATTTTCTGGTGTGTGTACGGCATACATATTTGGCAGAGCTCTTCTTTGAAGCATATCCGCGTGCTTAATGGGATTCAAGTCTTGAGCAGGCCATGGTAGGACGTTGATATTAGCTGCGGCAAGTGTGTTTGCAACGACTATGGCAGTGTGTGGACGTGCACATGCATAAGCAAAAATGAAGTACTAAATTGGGTCCGTCAAGGAATGACAACATCTGATACAATCGCTTCAGCGTAAATCTGTGCTTCGAGATTGACTCTGATCCAAATCAGTTCGGTTCTTCCGCCGATCCAAATACCCGCCCATTAACATGATTGTTCCACCACTACACTGCACTGGCATGATTTTAAACGTTATTGGTGTCCAGGCGCCCTCCAACACCGTGTACGACTAGTATCTGGCCTCCTATCGAAGCGAAATTCATTAGAAAAACACACAAAACCCTACTCTACTACTGTCCCATTTCTGTGTTCGCAAGACTATTGTAAACGGGCTCTGCGATTGCGGGGTTCAATAGGTGGTACACGTAGTGGCCTTCGGGAACGGAGATTGACTTCATGCAAGCGATTTATTTATTAACATCCCTGAAGAGCTATGAAGCCTCGTAACCAATATCATCGCGGTCATTGTACATACTACGATTTCGTCGAACAGTAATTTGTATGTAACGATCTTGTCTGCATGTTGTGATGCGAGCTTGTCCTCCATGTCGCTCTGCCACGCTGCCAGTGATGCAGTAAGGTGTCCAAAGTTGACTGATAACAATCTGCGTAATGCCCAGAGCGATTGCCACAGTATGTTGCCGAGAACCAGCTTCCAACATTCTCACAGCTCTGATAATTTCTTCTCGGCTAAAATGACGTCTTCGTATTGATTCCACTCAGAAATAGGGCAGAAAATTTTACTGATTTGGCCCATAATAACCACAGAACATATGTACTCTTAGGGAGTAATAATCTTGATAATAACTATGGTTTAACTATTGGCTCAAATCCGTTGCAGGATTATAAAGGAATAAGTACAACTTGGCAGAAGATTTTCTTCTTTTGACCGAAATTCAAAAACTATTCCCTTTTCGAATGACGATAAGAGTTACAAAAAATATAATTAGTAACTAGCAAAAACGTGCTTGATCCCTATACACTTTTGATGTGTTTAAGTAAGTTGTTCTACCAAGATAGATCGTTTGCTTATTTTTGCGTTTAGCAAATTCACCCGCTAATTGCATAAATTCAGATTTAGTCAGTCCATAGAAAAGTGCATCTAGGTCCTTCAAATGTTGTACTAACTCCAGTTCTTCAGCATCTGTAAATATAGGCTTGAACCTGCCCAGACTCTTTGTACACGAACCTGTCTTAACACGTCGCTGCAATACACTATACGATATTCCATATTTCTTAGCAGCCTGTTTAATATTAGTATTCTTGGCTTCATTTATTGCTTCTCTTAACGTGTGCTCCGACCAAGAAGCTCTTTGGGTTTTTCTTTGGTAATTAAACACCATCTGCAATAAACATATTAAATAGCCATAAAATCATACACAATAACAAGCGGGCAAAAAGGGTACTACCCGTCTTGCCCGCACCCGTTTTGCCCTACACCCCAAAGTCAGCTGACGCGAAAAATTACACGCAAAATTAACTATTTTGTTAGCTAAATGTACTCACATCAGATACATTAAAGGCTAGGCTTTATCGTGACCAGCATTGATGCACAGTAAATTGAACATAAATCATAAAATACACAACCAACTCACCTTTTGATTTTTTAATTTTTTGGCGCGAAAACTTGTACAGACTCCGGTGCACTCGACTGGCTCATGCCGCTCCCCGCGGCGTACTAATTTGCCAGCGGGGGAAATGCGCTAGCGCTATAAGTAACAATATTGTCTCGCTCTTGCATTAGAACAGAGATAGAAGAAGAACCCTTTTTGCCTACCGTCACCTTCTTGCCCGACCGTCCCCTAGCTTGTTATTTCAGGGTGGTGATCGTAATTTGACGCAGCTGTTTATGATATCATTATTGTCGGTATCAACTTGCTTGTCCTTGGGATTCTTCATGTGGAATGGTGGTGATATTACTATAGAGGTATGTGAAATGTTACATACATACATACATACATACATACATACATACAGTTCTGATCTATTATTACGTTAGGTAGGAACTACTTTCTTTGGAAAGGACATCATCCATGTTTGGTCCAAATGCGAAAGGGCCGGCCAAAAAAATAAATTGCTATATTCAGTTAGAACTTTTCCGCCTAAGCATTTCTTATTATGGCACCGAAGCTGTAGGACAATTGCCCTTGGTTATATTTGAGTTTAAAAAATAACTTTTTTGTTACTTATATGTAGACCGTATTAAAAAGCCATTTTTTTTGGAGTTAATTTAATTTGATTAACAATTATATCGTAACCATCTGGCACAACAATAATATTCTCTTATCCATAAACAGGAGGAATAATATCTTGCAAATGTCGAGCATAGCTCAAAAACCATATTATTATGCACATAACATGAGAACAGCACCCAATTATTCCATGTGCAATAGTACTGAGCGATTGCTTTCTCGTCCTGATAATGATTTATCTAATGACAATGCATACATAATATTGTCTGCCTCTGACATTGCCGGGATTGCAGTCGTCCATGAATCATCCATAAATCCGTCCCTTGCAACTGTTTCACGTGACAAATCATTATTAAGCACATTGTAAATGATCCGTTATCGAGGATGTGTTCAGCGTAATAACTTCTTATTTGCTTCAACTGGTAACACCAAAAGCGAATGAAAACATTCAAGCTCATTAATTCTTGGAAAATCTGCAAACTCTGGCATATCCGCTGTCATCACGATGAACTGGGCACGTCTGCGGTTATAATTATGGCGTTGTGCGAGTTCTGTTAATCGATTTGGCACGTTCAACCTTTCATGAATAATGTCAAAAATGTTTGCAGCCTGTGGAAGTGTGGATTATCTTCAATTAACACATGAAAACGATTTAGGGTTGCTGCTGCGACTATGAAATAATCAAACATGCTTCTGAGCACTCTATTGTTATAGACATTTCACAACAGTCAAAAATCTCTTTTAAATCTGCCGTTGACCACTTCTACCACCCAAGCACACAGACAAGACGAGCGACGCGGTGAACGGGGATTGGGGACGGAGGGGTTTCGCGGGGTTTCCACAAAATACTTGAAATTGTTTTTATTTTGGGTGTGTGGCTATGATGATAGGATTTTTTTTTAAGTGAAAACTTCTTTAGCCCCGTTGTGATTTGAAACTCGATGAAACGAAAAAACGACATTAAAAAGAGACAAACACATACATCTAAACGGGCGAGAGAATGAGATAGATACATTATACAGTCTTGAAGTTCACATTTTTGAAGGTTTCACTTCTATCGCGTGTGAACACACATTTATTTTTATTTTTTGACATGGCCCAGCGGGGTAATTACGTAACATACTAACAGTAGGAATGGGTTTCATTTTGACAGTTCAACAATATTCGTTGCGTTATTTACGTTGTTGAGCAGACAAATGTTTCGAACATATGAAGCAATGGATTAGCAATAGGTTTCAAAATTATTCCGATTGTGATAGATAGTGTGTTACATAATTAGGGTGCTGGTCTACATAATTGCTATGATATTCGTCCTCACTTTTAACTTTTTTCATATGAATAAAAAATAACTTAAAATTGCAGGCATCCAAACTATCAGAAGCGATGTACAGTTCGGGCTGGCAGAACTGCTACGGACAATCTTCAGTTCGCATCAGAAAGCTGGTGGTCAATGCCATGAGACAGGCTCAGGTGACCCACAATCACTATCATGTTTGTGTTTCGACTGACATCGCTGTCGGTGGTATCTCCCTCTTGCTTAAACAAAATCAAATTAAATTAGTTAGCGAAACTCCGCAGACGTGATGGGTAACGATAAGTATGTAGGAACCTTAATGATAATCCGAAAAAAATTGTCTTCTTCTACCGCATCTAATAAAATATACTTAAGTTTAAAAAATCTGCTTTCTTTGTAGGTATACACTTCACAGACGTGATGGATATCCAGATCCAGACAAGATAAAACAAAAAAAAATTGATGTTATAAACTCATTCATTAATTAAATACGGTACCTGCGTTCATATTTTTTTCATCACTACTACGGAGTTTAGCAGCGCATCGTGGTAACGATCGGTCAATGGTTAAATCCTCCAGGCTCTAGAGGGGGCACCTAAATATTATGCCTAAATATTACAGCACGTTGGGTTCGCAACTGACGGCGCTGAGCCAAACGTTGAAATCTAACAAGGCGCTTTTGTTTAGACATTTTCATAGTAGTGATAGTGAAACACCTGCCCGTCCTATGTATTCATGATGTCCAAGTTTTGGGCTAATCTTGCAAGCCCTTGCTTCTCATGAAGTCATAATGACATGACAGTGAGCTGACTAATCTGTTTTTATTTACTTTTCCAGAATCCGGTGATATACAAAACATTAGGAGTCGTGGAATTCTCGTACGAGTCATATGTCACTGTAAGTCCTACACAGAAAAAAAAATAAATAAAAGAAGAAAGAAAGTATTAAGTTTTGAGGACACAGTACCTACTCATTCGAGGCCTCACTCTAATCTTTATTTTCTTTCGCTATCTATGTAAGAGTAAGTATAACTATTAAATACCGATAAATTATTCGACTGTATTTTAATTTTCAGCTTATCAAAATGCCGTACTCTGCCGTGTCGGTTTTGTACTGAGTAAATACAGCAGAAAATAAAACTTCAACTTCTAGGAAAATGGCCATAAGTACCTACTTAAATAATAAGCAATTTTCTCTATTGAATTTTAGTTCCTGCCCACTAATCTTTGTCAAGTACCTACCCAGCACGCTTTAAAAGTAGATATTTCTGTAATAAGTAGGTAGTCCTATCAATAAACTTTATTCGAATGGAAGATGTTTCTTTTATTGTGATACCTGAGTGGATCGACACTTGTGATTAATTAGACTAACACAATGATCAAGAGGGGATGACCTAGTATTAAACCTTGAGGGACTCGATTATTCGTAAGTAAGAATCAAGACTCTGTAACCACGAAGTATGTAAATATACAGCCCAATAAAACAGTCAAATAAGGGTGCGTAATCTATTTGTCGCTGGAAATAGATCAGTTTAGAAATGGTCTCATCTTCTTCGTGTCACTGGCACGAGAAGTATTTAAAATCCTGTTGGCCCAAAACTGCCCCTTCCACGGCGTGGTCGGTGGGAGCGCAGAGGTCACTATGACCGCATGATTTATAGGACACGGAGGGCAGGATAGGAGAGGAAACATAGTTTGCGATACAGCTCCACATCCACACCCTGCCGCCGCGCCGTTCCGTCGAGGTAGCCCCTCTTTACGAGGTTGGAATTACATCCTCCCACTTGAGTCCGGCGACGGTTCAAGGACTTCCAAGTGGACTACGAAAGATCACACCCTACAGGAAGATGCAAGTGGTGATCGTAACCGATGATCATATACCATAAACAAATACAAGTCAAGGGAGAAGAAACCGTCCAAAAGTCAAAGCAAGCATTCACATTGTCATTGTGTCAATTGTCAATGACAGCCAATGTCATCAGTGTGTCAAATCAATCATTGATAAAGGGCGCTCGTGTTATTTAATTTAATCAAAATAAAGAAGAAATCTATTGAATATTTATTGTAATGTTACAAAAATTGTCTTAATTTTTTGTGTCCAAACATGTATCTCTTGTAAAAATATAAGTTAATCTCGAGAAATAATTGTAGGTTATATTATTGTTTTAAATCCAAAACATCGACAGTGCACTAGAATCAAATTCAATATTTCTATTTAATAAAAAGTACCAACGTTTTTTGAACGTGAAATCAAGCAAGAATTAAAAAAATATATCTATAGAAACCAGAAATAACGCTAAGAAAAAAAAGTGATTCTTAAAAACCAGCTAGAAATTGCTGTGTACATATTTCTTTAGCTTTTACCATGATGAGAACATATACCCGCAAGAGGCCTCACCACGAGTTGATACAAGATGTCCAGAATCTGTGTAGACTGTGCCTTAATAAGGCTGTAGAAGCCATCCCCATATTCACTGAGGACCCAAACAACATCTGTGCAACATTAGCAATGAGGATCATGATTTGTGTGGGGCTGGAGGTACAAAGTAACAGTGTTATTAGTCTAGGATACATATTGTCATTGATCATATCCGAAAACATAATAATTTGTAGATAAGAGGTTCCATTCATTTAGAAAACACTAAAGTCATCATTTTGCAGTTATGCTCAAGCTTAAATTGAAACCCTAGGTTTGAATCTCAACATTAATCTAGTTTTTCATTCAGATTCATGACTAAGGCCCACTTGCACCACAAATCACTAAAAGAAACCATCATTCTGTTTCTTTCCAATGCTTGAAGGTGACAGAGACAGATAATTGTAATACCAGCCGGTAAAGGCCTCTTACAGGGAAGGCACAAGCATTGAATCACCGTGCTTGTTTAAGGCGGAGTGGTGATTTCATACTTATAATTATTTATTAAATTCCAGGCTTCCACATTTTGTTTTCTTTCACCAATGCCAGTAATGACCACAATAAATTTAGAAAGTACATATGAATTGAAAATGTCACATTGGTACTTACCCAGACTTGAACCCACAACCTTGTACATAAGAAGCAAGGTTAAGGGCTTGCCTCTTATGCACGCCTTACAACAGATACAGAATGATGTATTATAGGGTTTTAGTGCTAAACATGTTTAGTGATAAGTGTTGTAAGCAGCAAGTGGGCCACAGTATGTTAGAAAAATTGAGCCATTGCGGGACACCTGGCAGATGTGAAACATGGAAACTATTTTGTAAAGAAAATATAGCGTGGCGACGGGCATGCGTTGCAACGCCAATAATTGGTTTTACCCGCAGCTATAGATGTTTCACATCAAAACCTAAAAATGGGTTGTATTTAATAACATTTTGAGAATACGGGCTGCATCTATACTATAATAACAAATATTTTATAATTTCCAGGTGAAAAAAGAAGAATGTCTACCAAATGTTATCTGTACCAAGTGCTTCAATGAACTCAATAAATATTACGCATTCAGGAAGAGATGTGAAGTGACATATCAGAAACTTAAATCTCACATTCTAGCCTATCAGGAGAACCTGTACAAACAAAAACTATTGAAAGAAGCCGAACAGAGAAAGAAGTTAGAAGAAGAAAATGAAAATGAATTGAAGTTCGTAGTCACATTTGAAAAGGATCAGTTTCCTGAAGTCAATGTATTGAATCTGAATGGTGTAGCACAAGTTAATAACTTTGCAGATGTATGTTCATATTTTAATGGAAATTTTGTTCTGGGTGATGAAAGATTCAAGGTTAATTTTTTTTCTGTTTGTTAGCAGAAATTACCTGACCCCACAAAAGTAGACAGCTCAGTAATAGAAATTAATGTGATAGATGAAACTGAACAAGTAAGTATTTACTCATACATTATTCTGAATGGTAGATGCTTGCCACTTTTGAAGTAAATCCACAATATCAGGGAGCTTGTCCCCTGAAATATTAGTTCAACCACTGTCTTTATATGTTATGCTACAATCATGCTATACTTTTAATAAAATTCAGTTGCATAAATACTACAACAGGTGCAATATAATCCCACAAAACTTGTACAACTATCACATAACTGTTGTGCTTCTAATGCACAACAGTTGCACTACCTGCTGACGTGTCTTGTTTATAAATTATTCTTCAATTAACATAAAAGTAACTTGAAGTAACCTTTGTCAAGATAGATAGGTGAAATTAAAGCTATGGCGCATCGACAAGAATTTCTGGTGACAGATATCCATGGAGGCTATTGTAGGAGGCCTTTGCCATTTATAGGAAACAAACAAGGTTGTTGTGGCCGATGTCGGAAATTATCCCATAGGAACGTACTACTGGGATAAAAAGTATCCTACATATTAATCCAGGTTATAAACTACCTATGTTCCATATTCCATCCAAATCCGTTGAGTAGTTTTTGCTTGAAAGAGTAACACATCCATCCATCCATCCATCGATCCCACCCAGCCATCCTCACAAACTTTCACATTTATAATATAGCTTTTGCCCGCGGCGTCGTCCGCGTGGAGGTTGGACTGGAACTGCAACGGCACTGGAACGTACTACCGGGATAAAAAGTATCCTACATGTTAATCCAGGTTATAAACTATCTGTGTTCCAAATTCCATCCAAATCCATTCAGTAGTTTTTGTGTGAAAGAGTAACAGACATCCATCCATCCATCCAGATGGTGTGGCGGGCCCATCTCCATTTTAATCTTCTCAGTTTTAGTACTACATCTTGTGTTTTTGTTGCCTTCCTGATTACACAGTGATTGGTTCTTTCTATATTTCTTTTCCCTATCATACTCCGTTCCATGCTACACTGACACGTTTGGAGTTTTGTCTATTGGGTTTTGGTCAAGGCCCATGTTTGGCATCCGTAAGTTAGTACACGAAGGATGCTGGTGTTGAAAAGCTTTCCTTTAACAGAGATGTTTATTTTCTTGTCTTTCATTATTTCTTCCATGCATATATTCGTGTTTCTATCTCTTTGCTGGATATGTTATTTGTTGTGATAATTTGTACTAAATATGTATAATCTTCTATGTAATCTATTGTGATGTTATTTACTGTGATTGTTTCGTTTGCCTTAGTTTTTGATGTGTTCATATTTAAGCCTACATTTTTGCTGTGCGTGTCTAAGTCAGTCACCATTTCTTGCAGTTCTTGAGACGACGTTGCAAATAACATGATGTCATCGGCACATCTTAAGTTCGTTAGGTGTTCACCATGAATTTTGAAGCCATGGTCGGTCCACTCAAACTATCTGCAAACATCTTCCAGCACTGTTGTGCAGAGTTTTGGTGAGAGAGAGCCCCTTGTCGTACGCCCTTGTTGCAGTACTGCCTGTGTATATGTTTTTTATTATTTTGATGTATTTTGCTTCAACTCTTTGCTTTTTCAAGTCGTTCCACATTCTGTTGTGTTCAAAGGAGTCGAAGGCTTTGCAGTAGTCTACAAAGCAACAATAAAGTGGTAGATTGTATTCTTTGTACTTTTCAAAGACTTGTTTCACCACATGGACGTGGTCAACTACCGAGTACATGCTTCTGAAGCCCGCCTGTTCCCTGTAATATATAAATATATATAATATAAATAATAAATAATTGTTTTATCGGCCAATAGCCTGTCGGCCGAAAGCCTCGATCAACATCTCTCGAGGCTCTCGTTAGGCGGTTGGATCGAGGGCCTGATTCAGAAGGCAGTACTCCTCGATACGGCTCGCATCGTGAGGAGGTTCCTGTCTCTAGTGCCCTAACCCCCGGTAGCTTGGACACTGTTCGCGATGCCGGCGGACCACTATTTTTATATTTTTAAATGTTTTTGTTATGTTTTTATAAAAATATTTAAAAATTTATTTAATATGTATGAAAATGAATAAACGAAATAATAATAATAAAACTTTATTTCAGACCATGTCCATAATATTTACAAGTAGGGTTAAAAATTTTGAACACGAATAAATGTTTTCAGGATATTTGAGTCCTGTTTATCCGCAATGACCTGATGGATGCTGTTAGTGCTACCCCGGACTCTGTTTAATAACGACGAAGGCCGCTTGCGCACGATGGCATGAAAGCTGTCTACCCTGGCCTCTGCAAACATACCGGAAGCACTACAAAAGCTGGGCAGCCCTAACAACATCCTAAATCCATTGTTATATTGAACATGTAGTAGGGCATTGAGCGTCCTCTGCGTATACCTGAACCACAGGTTAATGTGACTCAGGATAATTATAGCAACAACTTTATATGTATTTGACATTAGATTTATTGAACGATAGTTGCCTACATCGCTTCTGTCTCCCTTTTTATGGATAAGAATTATAGTGGACGTAGTCCACTGCGAAGGTATGACTTCTGTTGCTAATACGTCGTTGAAAATAGACACCAGTGGCGATGTAATGGCGTTTTGTGTTGCTAACAAGAGTTCGTTGGTTATGCTATCTGAACCTGGGGCTTTGTCTCTTTTTTGTTATTTCAGAGCCGCTTCTACTTCCTCTCTTAGTATAGCTTTTTAATTATATCCGGTCGCTTTGTTTTTACTTCGCCTCTTTTATTCTTAATGTTTGTTATCCAGTCTTTCTTCTCTATTAAGCATTTTATTGCCTTCTTAACTCCTCCTATTCGGATGATGTGTTCTTCAAAAGTTTTGAGTCTATGAGTTTGTCGTCTTTCCTCATCATGGTACGTATTTGTTTTGAAATTTTTGTTTTTTTTTCTACCTTATTTTAGATTTACTTTGAATGCCAATAAGTCCTGTCCTTTTTTCCTGAAACCTTGTCGTTTCTTCTGATATTTTGTTTGCTGCACTAGCTCTTGTTTTGGGTATTTCTGAAAAAGCTTGTTTTGCAAGTAATTTTATTTTCTTCTAGTTGGTCTGTAGATGTTGAAAAGTTTTTAAGTTGTTCTTATAGTTTTGTTGATAGTTGCTGCATTTCATCGTTTGTTAAACTATTATTAACTTAACCTCCTGGAAACCACAGGCACTGTTGTCGAGAAAGCCGACAAGGTGGTCAAAGCACCACGCGACTTTTCCCGTTTCTGCGAAAAAGTAAGGTTTCCAAACTTTCCTCGGAGACTCTCGGACTTATGAAGGAAAGACGAGAGTTGCCATCCACGCAGCCGTCTTCGTTAGACAAGAGGGCCTTAAATATAAAGATCAGAGAGCTGATGCACCGCGAATCTCGGTGCTCCAACACCTGCGACATTAAGGTCGCGATTGAGCAGAACCGACGGTCGGAAGTGTTCGCTCAGCAAATAAGGAGGTCCCATCTGACGAAACTAAGAACTGCGGATGGCAGAATCGGACTTCGAAGTCCGAGATACTCGAGGAAGTCGAGGATTTTTACGGGCACCTATATTTAACGCGGACGGCGAACACAGCGGGACCATCGAGCACAAATTAACGCGCCACAACACGGAGGACACCCAGACATGGATGTCGACCAGTGCGAGATTAGGGTAGCTCTCGAGCAGCTAAAAAACAACAAGGCACTAGGAGATGATGGATTAACGTCAAAGCTCCTAAAAACGGCCGGTTCTCCAGTCCTGAGTGAACTAGCGAGTCTCTTTTATACCATCATCCAAGAAAGTACAACGCCCGAGGCGTAGAGCAGAGCTGCGGTGATTCTGTTCTTCAAAAAAGGTAGCAAAACCTTGCTGAAGAACTATAGTTTCAACTCACTTCTGAGGCGCGTATACAAGCTGTTCTCGAGAGTCATCACTAACCATTTCGCCAGGAGACTTGGCGAGTTTCAGCCACCAGAACAAGCTGGTTTTCGAAAAGGCTTTAGTACCGTAGACTACATCTATACTGTTCGGCAAATTGTACAGAAGACCGAGGAGTACAACTAGCCGCTGTGAATGGCATTTGTGGACTACGAGAAAGCCTTCGACACCATCGAAATATGGGTAGTTCTGGCCTCTCTGCAACAATGTCATATTGACTGGCGCTACATTTAAGTGTTGAGATGCTTGTATGACGCTGCCATGATAAGTGTCCTGATCCAGAATCAGAAAACCGGACCCATCTAACTGCTGCTGTCAGACAGGGGGATGTGATATCCCCGAAACTGTTTACCAATGCGTTGGAGGACGTCTTCAAGTCGCTGGACTGGACTGAACAGGGTATCAACGTGAACGGCGAGTACATCTCACACTTGAGCTTTGCCGATGACATCGTTATAATGGCTGAGACGCTGGAAAAGTTAGACCAGATGCTGCACAGCCTAAATGGAGCCTCTCGGCGGGTTGGCCTCGGCATGAATTTGGACAAGACGAATGTCATGTACAATTCACACGTCTTGCCGAGTCCAATCCACATCGAAGGGTCGCTTCTCGAAGTTGTGAAGGAGTATGTCTACCTAGGGCACGTCATCCACCTCGGTAGACACAACTTTGAGAAAGAAGCCAACAGTTGGGTTGGGTAGCGTTTGGGAAACTTCGTCAAGTCTTCTCTTCGCCTATCCCGCAATGTTTGAAGACTAAGGTTTTCTACCAGTGCGTCCTGCCCGTTATAACATATACTGCCGAAACGTGGACGCTGACAGTCGGGCTGGTCCACAAGCTCAAGGTCGCTCAGCGGGCTATGCTCGAAGTTTCTTTGAAGGATAGGATTAGAAATTAAATTATCCGGAAAAGAACCGGAGTTACCGATATAGCTTGCAGAGTAAGTAAGTAAGAGCAGAGTGAGTAAGTGGCAGTGGGCTTTCCATGTTTGTCGAAAGACCGATGGTCCGTGGAGCAGACATAGTCCTGGAGTGGAGACCGCATGTCGACTAGCGTAGGGTGGGACGCCCCTCAGATAGATGGACCAATGACTTTAAGAAAGTGGGTGGGACAGACTAGGTGCGGAAGGCGGAGGACAGGTGTTGTGGCGCAGCCTGGGAGAGGCCTATGTCCAGCAGTGGACTGCGATAGGCTGAGTTAGTTGATTAACTTAAACCCTCTATTTTTCCAGCAGTCACAAGATGGAGAAACATACAGCCCTGACATAACAGCGTTCTTATCAACCATGCTCCTAGAACTTGGCATTCTGACGCAGCAGGAAGATGGCCTGGTGCACTCAAACCAGAACATTTCATCTCTGGAGTTGGAGACCGGGGACGGCAATCAGGTCATGTTGGAACTGATGGAGGAAGATGATGTGGAGGAACAGGTACTTTATCATGATTATTTACTATTGTATGCATGCAATAGATAGGGATAAGTGGAATGCGCGTCGCCCTGCTGTGGGACACAAGAGGCTGATAATAATTAACAATGCGTTTTCCTAGCTATTAATTACTGTCTCATGTTTAATACTCCTTTCTGCCCTGCTGCAGTTGTGGCTAGAATCGCAATTATTGGATTTTATAGATAAACTAGCGATCGGCTCCTGCTTCGCACCGTTTCTACGACTGTACAAATCATCGAGATTTCTTTATTATATTTATTTTTAAAACACATGTTGTATTATATACATAAACCTTCCGGAATAAACTCTCTAAATGATCAAAATCCGTTGCGTAACTTAAAATAACAACGCGGTCACAAAGACAGACACGAACGGCGACTTTAATTAATAATATGTATAGTTTTTACAGCATGAAATTAGCTTTTACCACTTTATCAAATTAGCTTTGACGTGTAAAAGTGTTTGTACAAACCTACTCACAGAAATAAAATCATTTATCATTTATCATTCATTTATAATTCATTTATTATTTATCATTAATTTATCACTGGCCATCCTTAAGTGTCTTGACTAATATTTTTCCAATAGCAAGAGCTAATATTGTTTATTTATTGTTAACAACTTTTGCCCGCGGCTTCGCCCGCGTGGCTGTCGGAAATTATCCCACGCGAATTTACAAACGGGATAAAAGTATCCTATATCCTAACCCAGGTCATGGCCTATCCGAATGCTTTTCATGCAATTCCGTTCAGCCGTTAAGGCATGAAAAGGTAACAAACAGACAATATTTCCAATCCTTTAAATGGCTTAAAAAGAGGTACACAAAAGTTTCAATATCACATGTGAATTTTAAAATCAACCCCTATTTTACACCCTTGGGGGATGATTTTACGAAATCGCTAAAATACGTAATTCTTTATTTCTTACCAAAAGCATACATTTTAATTTTCTTCTCCCTCTGGGTTTCCCATACAAACTCATTCCCTATATCACCCCCTTTGGAAGAGACAAAAAATACCCTATGTCCTTCTTCAGGATACCATCTGTCGCCTTGCCAAATTTTATCGAAATCCGTTCAGTGTTTTAGGCATGAAAAGGTAACATACAGACAGAGTTACTTTCGAATTTATAATGTTAGTATGGATACAAGTAAATAATTATAAAGTGTATTTAAGTTTTAATTTTCACCCTGGGTCATTAAAGGGCAAAGATAAAACTTTTACAAACCCATGTTGTGTATTTCTATTTTAAATTTGTACTTTTCTGAGTGAGTACCAACAAAAACATTTTCTTTCTTAAATGCAAGATTTTTGTCCTTTTTATGTTTATGCACTATTGGTCTCATCTACCGCCCCTTAACATCGAAATTATTATCGAATGGGGTGATGTAGTGTATGTTTACTCTGAAGTCAGCTTGTATTATATTTATCATTCGCTCATGTCTGCTAAATTCTAGGTACAAGAGGAAGTAATGGAGGAACCTCAATATACATCGAAAGAAGTAGATGATGTATCGCAAGAAAACCAGTGCATCATAAAATATATTACGTCAAAATCGTCTAACCGCCGCGGTCGCCCCAAGAAATTAGAGAAAAAGGGGTAAGTTCACACATTCCTATTAATTGTTCTTTAAACAGTCGTTACGGGTAGTCGAAAGCCCGAACTGATTACTAGACTTACCACGAGTGAAATTATATGAAATGAACTGAAATAGTTTACCAGTCCAGTCAGTGCAAGCATTTGTCAGTAATCGTGTAGCTCAACTCAGAACTTCAGGAGCTCAACGACTCGACTAACAAAACCAAAGAAAGGACAGGGTAGGCCGTATAAAGTACTCAAACTGCCAGACCATCATTAAAACAGAGAAAGAAAAAATATCACCCACATAGTCCTTATATTCACGATAGTTAAAGTAAATAATATAATATATAATATACAAAGCAGCAAGAGGCAAAAGGAGTATGTAAGGATCGTAGCAGGTGGCGTTCTGTAGTTTCTGCCTACCCCCATGGGAAGAAGGCGTGAGTTTATATATGTGTAATATGCATCAATGTAAAAGGAATCGTGGGAATCGTTTTACCCAGTAACTGGGTTATGAATGAAGGACAGGCAGTCGCTCCATGTAAAATACTGGTATTCAACTGCATCCGGTTAGACTAGAAGCCGACTCTACCATAGTTGGGAAAAGACAGGCAGATTGATTATTTGTGTTTGATTCTTTTTTGTTTACTTAGCTTACTACTGCTTTTAATTTAATATCTTCTTGGAGAATGGTTAAATTATTAATTCTAATATCATTTGTCAATTTTGCATGCCGTAAGGTAAAATGTATAGGGAGTATTTATACAAAAAACATTTTATCTGTATACCTACTTTATAAGCAAATCATCTTCATCATCATCATTGGCAGCCTTGTTCCACCTGCTGCTGAGTTGCAAATATTGATAAGAGTAACGGTGGAGTTTCTTGCCTATTCTTCTCCATACGAAACTACTTTTTGGAAGGGGCAACTAGAACCAATTCTGTTTTTTTTTTTTAATTTTGTCGTTCACAAGTGCCTTTTATGGGCTTATTTGAAATAAATGGTTTGACTTTGACTTTACAACCTCGTTGGGATTTGTAGGTACTCTACATGAGTACCTACAAATCGTCAATGTTTTTGTGAACCAAGGTGCACCACATAAGGTTTTTAGTGCCTTATTTTGGAAGCGCTGTATTATCTCAATATTTGAGTGGCTTGCCGATCCCCAGAGCTCTATACCTTATGTCCATACAGGTTTAAGGATGCAATTATAGATTAGAAGTTTATTTTCCAAGCCTAGTGATGACTGTCTGCCCATGAGCCAGTGAATGTCTCTTAGTTTTATGATTGCTTGATCCCTTTTGGTCTTTATGTGTTCACGTCAGGTAAGTCTTCTGTCGATGTGCATCTAGGTGTTTGGCAGTACTTTTCTGTTGCAGAACGTTTTTACCAAGTTTCACTTGTTGGCAGTCCCCTCTTCTCTTAAGGCGAAGGTAATATGGACAGACTTGGCAGCACTAGCCTTCATTCTCCACTTTTTCAGCCATGATCCAATCTTGTTCAGGTGTTCTCGGAGTTTCAGGGATGCTCTAATCTGGTATTTATCGCAGGATAGGACTGCGGTGTCATCAGTATAGGTTGCAGTAACAATTCGTTTTGAGGTGGGTAAGTCAGCAGTGTAGACTGTGTAGAGGACAGGGCCTAGCACAGAACCCTGGGGAACTCCAACTTCTATGGGATAGAATGAAGATAGGCAGTCTTCTGATTTAACTTGTAACACTCGGTCCTCCAAGTAAGACTTGAACAGCATTTATACGGTGTGTGGTAAGCAAATCTTTAGTTTACACCAGCAGCGGCTAAGGCTTCAAACAACCCGATTCCTATCGGCTTCCCTTCGGAACTACCACTCTTCTTAGAGTCTACTATTGCCAAACAATATGGTACACCTGTGTGTGTAACTGTGTATCAGATCACACTACAGATATTGAATACTAATTTAATACAACAAGACTAAAAACATATCATAAATGCCTTTTTTTTGTCTAAACAAACAATTCCGATAGCATCAGCGTCAAAATAAGCCGGCCCTCGTGTGTCAGAATACGGTACTAAATTCGTAGGTACGGACACACGTGACCTCGTGTCCCGCAGCACTGCGTCGTAGGTAACTAAGGAAGCCAAACTACAGCGAGTTATGACAGGGACATACATAGAAAAGTACGTAGGCGAGAACGAGATAGAATGAATGGTTGTGTTTGTATTTTTTTTTTGCGTCATGTTAACCGCAAATAAATGCATTTTCTTTCTCTTTAAATAATGTTCGATTTTGTAGATTTGTTGTGTTGATTTCTTGACAGATAAATTCACGTGTATTTGTTTTCACCTGTCCTTTTGCAATTTATTCGTTATAACATCATTTGTAGAATATTTTTCTAGTAGAATGTTTTTCAGAAATAAAACTATAATCAGTAGTAATATTATCGTTTTATTTCTGTAAAACATTGATAATTCTGTTTGTGTAGTAATAGTGTCGCTTTGGTTATGTTACTTGACCATAGATGGCGTTAAATTAAGAAAAGTAAAGAAATAACTTAAATTTTTGAGTTAATCAATTTTGATGTTATCTAGCGTTTATTGGAACTGAACATTTTTTTCTCCGGCTTCCCTCTCACAATAATTCTAGCTGCGCCACTGGTTTCACAGGAGGCCCTTGTGCCATACCCGGTAGTATGCTTGTTGTATGTCAGAAAAGCAATTGAGCAGTACTCCTTATTTCTAAGGATTGCCTGATTGTGTAAACTGTGTATTTGTTCTGGCGGTCCATGGTGTGCTCGGAAATCAAATTGATGCTCTGGGATTCTGCTTTGTTTCTCAAGTATAGGTACCAGTCGCTGTAGTAATATCTTCTCGAACAGTTCAGACAATAAAGGAAGAAGACTTCTTGGTCTGTACGAGGAAACTCCAGTAGGAGGCTTTCCAGGATTAGCTACCATATTCATGATTGAGACATTCTAGAAGAGAGGGAAATAGTGTTGTCTCAAGTCTCAACACTGCGTTGAATAGAATGGTTCGCAAGACAGTTCCTTTTCTCGGTAGATGATTACGGACTTCTGATGTATTCAGATCAAAACCTGGTGCCTTTTTCTTCTTCAATTTATTAATAGCTGTGCAGCCAAACTTCTGTTGGGGTACACAGTCTCAACGGTACAGGTATTTGCTGATCACTGTCATGGATTTGGTCAACTCCTTCTTCTGGATACATGGTGGTTAATTTGGTTTGAATGCATCTTTTAGGAATTCAGCAAATAGCTCAACTTTATCCGCAGGTTTTCTCGCCTATTCACCATTTGGCTGTCTTAATGGAGGTATGTGTTCTTGTGGCTGTTTTACTGAGTCATTGGGAATAGTCGTCTGCTTTGTGAGGTGATAAAGTCTTTAGTTTATCTTTCAGAGTGGCATCATCGTGTTCTATAAGCATTTCCTTTAATACGTTTTGTAATTTATTCAGGGATATTTGATCATGTGCGTTCCTGCTTGTGTGCCATTGTTGTCTCAGTCTTACAGCTATCGTCTCCCTTAATTTAAGTGTATAATCCTGTTTGTGAGGACTGTATTTTATACATGGAGGAGACGTCCAACCGGCTGTTTGGATCGACACCCTAATTGCGTAACACACTATCTAACACAATCTGAATCATTTTGAAGCCTATTGCTAGTCCATTGCTTCAATTTGTCTGCTCAAAAACGTAAATAACGGAATGAATGTTGTTGAACTGTCAAAATGAAAGCTATTCCTACTGTTACTGTGTTATGCAATTACCCCGCAGGTTAGTTGTGTACCAGGCTGCATTTTATACGTCTTCCTCTATTTTAAGGGGTATGTGCAAGTTGGTATTTTGCTCTATAAAGTTCTGGAATGAGTCCCAGTCAGTTATACGATTGTATAGCGTCTCGCGGGGCTCTTTATAAATAATTGTGGAGCTCAGTGTGCAAATTACTGGTGTACGATCAGAGTTGCCGTCCAGGATTATTCGACTTTTGTGTATAGTCCTGACATTCTTTTGGTAACAAAGGAATCGATTAGGACAGGTGTTTTGTAGGGATCAGATCGCCAGTGAGCTGGCTCTCCTGTAGTCAGTATATGGAGTGAATCGCAATCTATTGCCTTCTTGAACTCTCTGCCTCTGGTTGTGGTCAGCCTGGAGCCCAAGAAGATATTTTTGGCATTCCGATCCCCTCCAGCGACATATCTGCCACAGAGCGTGTTAAGAAAATCGCTAAACATGTGTTCGTCGACTCGATGCCGAGGCGGGTAGTACACTGCAGCGATTTTGAGTGGGCTGCCAGTCGTCTATCGATACTACAGTAGTTTATAGGTATACTTGCTTAAAGTTTGGGAGAGGTTGTTGTTGAGGCCAATAATTAGTATTATTTCCTTGTATCCAGTCCGGGCGCGTGGTGTTCCGAGTGCGGCAAGCGGCTGGCCACGAGCGGCGCGCTCACGCGGCACATGCGCACGCACTCGGGCGAGCGGCCCTACGCCTGCGACACGTGCGGCCGGCGGTTCGCGCAGAAGGAGGTCATGCTCAGGCACGCGCTGGTGCATGAAGGTATGTCCACAGTCGTTACGAACCTGAATATTTTACAAGCCGTGTGCCCGATGGAATTTCCCATCGGCAAAAATGACAAACTTCCATGCAAAATGTCTATACAAGTAGGTTAGTGGAGGGAGTTAAATAAGGTATCTTTTTAACATCGTGTTTCAAAATTTCATGCTTCTAAACCCAGTGGTTTAGACTGTGCGTTGTCTTTCAGTGAACGAATGTATTTAAGAATTCTATTAAGTTTATGGCAGTCTAGTGGTCGTGAGCGCGGCTGCTGAACGTTGGGACCTGGGATCGATATCCAAGTATGGTGTTATTTGGTTTTTCTATCGGGAATTCAAATGTATTTTAGATAATAAAACTTCCCTCTTTACTACATTTGTAGTTGAGGTCTCAGCAGTCCTAATGTACAAAGAGTCGGGACTGGTGACGCGGGAGCAAGCGACGTACGGTTTTCCGTGTGAGAAGCAGCTCGTCCTGAGGTCCAAACCTGCAGCCTTCAGTAGCAACTGCCCATAGCGTGCGAAGCTTTTCGTTTTTTGTGAATTAATGAACGCCTGCGTTCCTACATATACTACCTAATGGCACAACACTGATACACTGACTGAAGCTTTCTTACAAATTATTCCTAACGAACATCTACCACTAAAACAATATAACAATACATTGTAAACACACGGTATTCCTCCCCTAACCACAAATATTTATTTTTATTATAACCAAAGATGACAGAAGAGGCCTAAACTTTATGATTTCTGTGTTCGTTTGACGAACTATCATATAATAATATAACAAAAAAGGAAAAAAAACGAAGCATAATAAATATCAATTGTTGGGAATCGAACATAGGTTTGCAAAGCAGTCGTCTAACTTTTAAGCTATTTGCTTTGTTGAAAGTTGACTAAAATAGCCGTTCTTATATTATAGTACGAGGTACTGCTCGATTTTACGACCAATTTTATGCCGAATAAATTTAATTTCTAGTTGTTGTTTAACTTTCAATAATCATGAATGTGAGAGTCAGTCGCCGCACCTAACGGGGGATCCAAAGTTACAGCAAGTCAAAGTTGTAAAAAAAACTTATAAAAAAGTAACTTCACACCGCGCCAGAACCTTATGGGAGGATTTTAGGATCATCTTCAACCCAATAAATAATAGTCAGCTGCATGGAAGTGGGGGGAATATATGTCAGTCGCGTAAAAAATGAACATGATTGTTAAGATGGCACATCAGGCTAAATTCGTAACTATGGGTAATAAGGTAAAATTGTCAAAGGAACCTTGATCTCAATTTTGAAGGAAAATGAAACCGCAGTTTTGTTTCATTTTTAAACTTCTGCCTGAGCCAAGAAGCGAACCTGTTTTTTAAACAGTACCCTATTTTATTGCACTAAAAGATAGTGTAGTTTATAGATCGAATGCTGTGAACAAATATAATGTGACAAATCAAAGGAAATGGCAATTTTTCAAATTTTTCGTCATATGAAAAATGCTAAAACTGGGAAATTCAAATTAATTAATTAAATTCCTTTGATTTTATACAAAGTATTCCTTTGCGGTATTGATCCTTGTCAGCAACACTTATCGCTCAGTATAAAAATACAAGTTGCTTTTTGATGAGAGGAATCGGGTTTGATTCCCGGCTCAGGCAGAAGCTTTTCTTCACCTAAAGTTGAGATTAGCTACCATCTCCTATATGGAATGCGTTTTTGTATCGAAAAAATCCCGCTAACGTCAGATTTTAGTGACCAAACCGGACCAAATTATAGAAATCGAAAGGTAGTGATTAAAGTTGTTGTAGCCGAGATAATATTTACGCCTAAACAGGATATAGTACTTAATTTAATAAAAATAATTATTTTAATTAATGTTTTTTTTTTTTGTTTTGGCTAACACACACCACCCCTCCTCTTACACCCTACATACACATATTTGAATTGGGGGTTAACCATTAATTCTAAATAAATATGCATCTATGTATTATTTTTTTACAAAAAAACATTTTTGGAAGTCGCTTCCATACTTTCATAGCTAAAAAATAAGTATAGGTAAATATGCATCCAAATATCCGATCTCTACTCATCAGTCATCACAATCTCCATTTCCTACGAAATGTATAGGAAGTTTTTTGCGATTTCTGTCTTTTCTACCACTTAAACCTCAGTGGGGTCTATAATTTTTTGATCCATATAAGAAACAGGATCGAATATCTGCAATATTCTAACCTTATGGCTCGTCTTTTTACAATTTGGGGTAAACTATGGAGGAATACGATTAAATTGCAATATTGCTCATCCCCCATAGCAAATAGCGTGATAATTTATAGCCTGCAGACTGACCAGACTTATAGGGAATATCTATGCAAAATTTTACCAAAATCTGTTAGGTAGTTTTTGCGTGGTGCTGGAACATACATTCAGACGAAAAAAGATTTTTTTCGGCTGACCACACACCGCAAAAATTACTTTAAAAAAAAACGTGTACAGTTATGACTTCGCTACGATTTTATTATAATGTATAGATTCTATTAAGTTCATGGCACTCTAGTGGTCGTGAGAGCGACTGCTGAACGTTGGGACCTAGGTTCGATTCCCATGTATGGCTATGTATTATTTGGTTTTTCCATCGGTAATTTCTCAGTAGCAACCCGGTGCCTGGTAGCATAATAGTGACAGTAAACTAGAGCCATAATTCCATGTTACCTGAGACTTAAAACAATTTTCTGTTGAAATGTAGGTGTAATCGACCCGTGTAGTGTGTATGCAAAAACGTAAGTCCTCTACCTACCCCTTAGGGGAAAACAGGCGTGATATCATGTTTATGATAATGGATCTTACGTATTTTCTAAGTACAGACTCCTAACTTATTAATCATCTGCATTATGTTTGTAATGTATCTCATCTTTCTCGCAAACAGAAGACCGGCCCCACAAGTGCTCTATTTGCGACAAGAGCTTCACACAACGCGGCGCGCTCGTGGCACACGCGCGGGCGCACGCGCCGGCCAACGCGCGACCGCTTGCGCTACACCGCTGTGACCGATGTCCTAAAGTGTTCCTCTACGCCTCAGGTGAGATAATCTCTCTCTTTACTCTCAAGTAACGTGTCTGTATGATTACATATGTATCACTCGCGGAGCCACTCGGTGCTGTATTCATAAATAGTATAAATTCACGTCGCCACATCAGTAGATTACACCCTTTGGAAGCAGGGGCGGATCACTAGTTGAATAAAATAAAAAGCAAAAATTTCCAGTCCTAAATTAAGTGTATGGATAAAGTCCCTTAGAAGTTCTACGGGATTTACACCCATTCTATTTATTTATCACAGAATAAGATTATAAAGGCCTCTGTATTCACAACTACTAATTGTATCCACTACCCCGCCAGGTCTCAGCCGTCACATGATGATGCATAACGGCCGAGTGTACGTGTGCGGTGCGTGCGAGCGACAGTTCAAAGACAAGAGCTCTTTACTTCGACATCTGAAGAACGCCAACCATACGACCTGAGTCAATTCGCCCACTTGATGACACCCCGTCTGGAGGAAATGACTTACTGCTTCAGTAGTTGATTATTTCACAAGTAGTTGTTTTTGTGATAGGACTACACTACTTGATGGCCTCTTCAGCTCAGCTTTTGCGAAGTACAAATGTATACTTTTTTAAATTTTTCGTATCGTTGTTGATTGCTGTCGGTTACTGCCGACTGCTGATGGCGGTTTTTGAGGGGACTTGCAGTGCGCTTTTTGTCTCGCTGACGATAAGTGTGATGACGTTTATCATTATATCTATAAAGATCGAATTAAATGAACTAATTAAATTATTTAAACAAAACAATGTGATCTAAAATGTAATCGTTATAAAGAATTTATTGTGACAAATGAAATCAAAATTCAAAATATTAAAGTAAAATAATCAAATTATATTAGTGTGTAAGTTTAATTCAAATGTATTGTGGCAATATGCAATATGAAGTGTAATGTATGTGATCATACAGTATTTTGTTATGGAAGGGAATATTTTTAAGAAATAAAACACTAATTTATTTACTTAAATATTTTTATTGGAAAAAAATTTATATTAAATCCAAGGCAACGTGGTATTGTAAATTTTTTAAGAAAATAATGACAAGAAAATATCGGAATACTGGTGCAAGGCCGCGGCGCCGCTCGTCCGACCGTCGGGCCGACCGGCCGACCGTCGAGCCGACCGGCCGACCGTCGGGCCGGCCTCGGACCTCTGACATGGACATGTGACGGATGGCACTTATATTAAACAAAACACGAACAATTATATTTTCATAACATTTTAATTTTCATAAAAACCAAGTCGACGCCACCGCATTGTAACTTATGGAATGCCTTCTATTCACTTAAAATTATATACTCCCTACAAGCATACATTTTAGTATCTATTTCAAAATTTTGTTCAAGAAACAAGTGGGAAGTTTCGTAGGCCGATACATTTGTGTCTCCGGATGCGCCACTCGACGTCACCGACTATAATATAACGTACATAATATATTGGTCGCGTCACTGTCTCGTATATAAACATAATATCAGGATAACAGACCGACGTAATAACCGTTGAAACTGAACTGAAAATGATAATTACACTTGCAGCTCTAACTCCTACATCTAGATTATAAATGATTATAAAAATAAATAAGGGGCGTCGCCCCCTCCCTTTCACCGCATCGCGTTCGACTGCACACGCAGGACATTGTTATAGTTTGAGCAAAACTCGTCACGTTGTGTTTGAACAACGTAACAGGTATTAGTCGCAGTGCGTAGCGCAGGTTAGCGCACTGAGCGCAGTTAGCGCACTTGGCGCAGCTAGCACAGTTAGCGCAGCTAGCGCAGTTAGCGCAGCTAGCGCAGGCCGCTAGTCCCGAGTGCCGAGCGGCGAGCCACGCTCCCGTCTGTCCACACCTTCACACACACATCCGCCAAACACTAAAATAATCAACAGACAAATTATAATAACCGAATCAACTACCACAAATAAAAATATAAGCCGCAGCACACAGCAACTATCTGACTCGTACTAGATCCTCCCGGTACGACACTTAACTATACATTTAGATGAATAAAATCCAAATTATTTTCAAAAATGATTATTATTAATAAAAACAATTCTGTGTGCTTTGATTTTATGATTTATCTGGCTATTGTTAAACATACATCGCTGTAGCAAGTGATTCCTAGAATGTTCACTTTGATAGGTTATAGCACAACGGTCTAAAATAAAATTACTAATAAGTAATAATAATCAATATTTACAGTTAGTTTCGACTACGACGCCCGACAAGTGCGAGTGTTCGTTCACACATATATGTAAGCACCGCTGAATCATTTGACCCTTTATTAGTTGACAATCTTTTGACGACGGCAAAAGATATATATTGCCTGGACGGTGTATAAAATTATATAAAAATATCGTTCGATCATCAACGTACTATCACGAGCGTCGCTCGCACGCGGCCCGACGCGCGGCTCGTCATTCTCACTCATCAATCTCAATATTATGAGCGTTTTGATTTCGCGAAATAGAACGGAATGTTTGAAAATACATTTTTGGCACTTCAGATTATGAATGGGTCGGCCCGCGTGCAGAGCGCGACTCAATTATAAGCTTTACGCGTTCGGAGTAAAGCCTATAATTGCTACACTTATCCGCTTACATCTTAGACGGCCGTCCACGACCTGAGGCGACTCGAGAGCTGATCTATGAATGCGTAGACAATTACAGAGTTAGAATTACAATGTTATTATACAAGAACAAGGCGAGTAGTAGGAGAGAGGAGAGGATGGGAGGAGGAGGTGGAGTGATCAGCCCGGGTGTCGCGAGTGAAGATGTCTACATGTTCTCGAACTGGTCGACGCGTCGCTTGGTGTTGCCCTTGCGGATCTCGCGCAGAGTCTTGTATTTGTCGCGTCCCTGGCGCACGTTTTCGCGATGAATCTTGTCCATGGCTGTCTCCATTGTCTCGTCACGAGACTGCGCTAAGTCTTGCTTTAGCGCCTGGGGATAACAAAATTGAAACAATTAAAACACCACTATTAGGCTGCGTTTACACCACAGATGAGCGAGGATGTGTAGAGAAACTAACCAAAAACATCGCTTCATTTGTATAGCGTGAGCTAACCTAGTGTTTCATTGATTAGTTAATCGCAATACTTCGCTGAGGGAAATATTTGTTATAATTTAAGATACATTACTGATTTCATCGAAGTCGTTGCTGTCAATCGGGAACAAAGTATGATGGATAGAAACGTAAAACATTATTATTAGTATTGTTACAAGTCGTGTACTCATTTGGATTTCCTATTGGCAGAAATGACGAACTTCCATCTCTTAATTTTTTCAGGGGACGAATTTAAAAAAAATTCTTCCTTACTGCTCACTTTCGTTATAAAAGCTTCTTGCTTCTTGCTTTCACGCTCGTTCAAGGATGGGTCGGCGATTTCAGACTTATATTAATTATAAGTCTAGGTTTCCTCACGATGCGCGACGTCGTCCCTCACGCGCCAGCTCGCCGCCGCCGGACTGGGGCCGGGCCAGGCCGCGTCGGGCCACAAGGTGAGGTAGGTACCTTGAGCTGGTTGTGCAGGCGCTCGTTCCTCTCGGCCAGCGTGCGGCGGTCGGCCACGGGGTCCACCAGGTCGTCGGGCGCGCGCGCCAGCTCGCCGCCGCCGGACTGGGGCCGGGCCAGGCCGCGTCGGGCCACAAGGTGAGGTAGGTACCTTGAGCTGGTTGTGCAGGCGCTCGTTCCTCTCGGCCAGCGTGCGGCGGTCGGCCACGAGGTCCACCAGGTCGTCGGGCGCGCGCGCCAGCTCGCCGCCGCCGGACTGGGGCCGGGCCAGGCCGCGTCGGGCCACAAGGTGAGGTAGGTACCTTGAGCTGGTTGTGCAGGCGCTCGTTCCTCTCGGCCAGCGTGCGGCGGTCGGCCACGGGGTCCACCAGGTCGTCGGGCGCGCGCGCCAGCTCGCCGCCGCCGGACTGGGGCCGGGCCAGGCCGCGTCGGGCCACAAGGTGAGGTAGGTACCTTGAGCTGGTTGTGCAGGCGCTCGTTCCTCTCGGCCAGCGTGCGGCGGTCGGCCACGGGGTCCACCAGGTCGTCGGGCGCGCGCGCCAGCTCGCCGCCGCCGGACTGGGGCCGGGCCAGGCCGCGTCGGGCCACAAGGTGAGGTAGGTACCTTGAGCTGGTTGTGCAGGCGCTCGTTCCTCTCGGCCAGCGTGCGGCGGTCGGCCACGGGGTCCACCAGGTCGTCGGGCGCGCGCGCCAGCTCGCCGCCGCCGGACTGGGGCCGGGCCAGGCCGCGTCGGGCCACAAGGTGAGGTAGGTACCTTGAGCTGGTTGTGCAGGCGCTCGTTCCTCTCGGCCAGCGTGCGGCGGTCGGCCACGGGGTCCACCAGGTCGTCGGGCGCGCGCGCCAGCTCGCCGCCGCCGGACTGGGGCCGGGCCAGGCCGCGTCGGGCCACAAGGTGAGGTAGGTACCTTGAGCTGGTTGTGCAGGCGCTCGTTCCTCTCGGCCAGCGTGCGGCGGTCGGCCACGGGGTCCACCAGGTCGTCGGGCGCGCGCGCCAGCTCGCCGCCGCCGGACTGGGGCCGGGCCAGGCCGCGTCGGGCCACAAGGTGAGGTAGGTACCTTGAGCTGGTTGTGCAGGCGCTCGTTCCTCTCGGCCAGCGTGCGGCGGTCGGCCACGGGGTCCACCAGGTCGTCGGGCGCGCGCGCCAGCTCGCCGCCGCCGGACTGGGGCCGGGCCAGGCCGCGTCGGGCCACAAGGTGAGGTAGGTACCTTGAGCTGGTTGTGCAGGCGCTCGTTCCTCTCGGCCAGCGTGCGGCGGTCGGCCACGGGGTCCACCAGGTCGTCGGGCGCGCGCGCCAGCTCGCCGCCGCCGGACTGGGGCCGGGCCAGGCCGCGTCGGGCCACAAGGTGAGGTAGGTACCTTGAGCTGGTTGTGCAGGCGCTCGTTCCTCTCGGCCAGCGTGCGGCGGTCGGCCACGGGGTCCACCAGGTCGTCGGGCGCGCGCGCCAGCTCGCCGCCGCCGGACTGGGGCCGGGCCAGGCCGCGTCGGGCCACAAGGTGAGGTAGGTACCTTGAGCTGGTTGTGCAGGCGCTCGTTCCTCTCGGCCAGCGTGCGGCGGTCGGCCACGGGGTCCACCAGGTCGTCGGGCGCGCGCGCCAGCTCGCCGCCGCCGGACTGGGGCCGGGCCAGGCCGCGTCGGGCCACAAGGTGAGGTAGGTACCTTGAGCTGGTTGTGCAGGCGCTCGTTCCTCTCGGCCAGCGTGCGGCGGTCGGCCACGGGGTCCACCAGGTCGTCGGGCGCGCGCGCCAGCTCGCCGCCGCCGGACTGGGGCCGGGCCAGGCCGCGTCGGGCCACAAGGTGAGGTAGGTACCTTGAGCTGGTTGTGCAGGCGCTCGTTCCTCTCGGCCAGCGTGCGGCGGTCGGCCACGGGGTCCACCAGGTCGTCGGGCGCGCGCGCCAGCTCGCCGCCGCCGGACTGGGGCCGGGCCAGGCCGCGTCGGGCCACAAGGTGAGGTAGGTACCTTGAGCTGGTTGTGCAGGCGCTCGTTCCTCTCGGCCAGCGTGCGGCGGTCGGCCACGGGGTCCACCAGGTCGTCGGGCGCGCGCGCCAGCTCGCCGCCGCCGGACTGGGGCCGGGCCAGGCCGCGTCGGGCCACAAGGTGAGGTAGGTACCTTGAGCTGGTTGTGCAGGCGCTCGTTCCTCTCGGCCAGCGTGCGGCGGTCGGCCACGGGGTCCACCAGGTCGTCGGGCGCGCGCGCCAGCTCGCCGCCGCCGGACTGGGGCCGGGCCAGGCCGCGTCGGGCCACAAGGTGAGGTAGGTACCTTGAGCTGGTTGTGCAGGCGCTCGTTCCTCTCGGCCAGCGTGCGGCGGTCGGCCACGGGGTCCACCAGGTCGTCGGGCGCGCGCGCCAGCTCGCCGCCGCCGGACTGGGGCCGGGCCAGGCCGCGTCGGGCCACAAGGTGAGGTAGGTACCTTGAGCTGGTTGTGCAGGCGCTCGTTCCTCTCGGCCAGCGTGCGGCGGTCGGCCACGGGGTCCACCAGGTCGTCGGGCGCGCGCGCCAGCTCGCCGCCGCCGGACTGGGGCCGGGCCAGGCCGCGTCGGGCCACAAGGTGAGGTAGGTACCTTGAGCTGGTTGTGCAGGCGCTCGTTCCTCTCGGCCAGCGTGCGGCGGTCGGCCACGGGGTCCACCAGGTCGTCGGGCGCGCGCGCCAGCTCGCCGCCGCCGGACTGGGGCCGGGCCAGGCCGCGTCGGGCCACAAGGTGAGGTAGGTACCTTGAGCTGGTTGTGCAGGCGCTCGTTCCTCTCGGCCAGCGTGCGGCGGTCGGCCACGGGGTCCACCAGGTCGTCGGGCGCGCGCGCCAGCTCGCCGCCGCCGGACTGGGGCCGGGCCAGGCCGCGTCGGGCCACAAGGTGAGGTAGGTACCTTGAGCTGGTTGTGCAGGCGCTCGTTCCTCTCGGCCAGCGTGCGGCGGTCGGCCACGGGGTCCACCAGGTCGTCGGGCGCGCGCGCCAGCTCGCCGCCGCCGGACTGGGGCCGGGCCAGGCCGCGTCGGGCCACAAGGTGAGGTAGGTACCTTGAGCTGGTTGTGCAGGCGCTCGTTCCTCTCGGCCAGCGTGCGGCGGTCGGCCACGGGGTCCACCAGGTCGTCGGGCGCGCGCGCCAGCTCGCCGCCGCCGGACTGGGGCCGGGCCAGGCCGCGTCGGGCCACAAGGTGAGGTAGGTACCTTGAGCTGGTTGTGCAGGCGCTCGTTCCTCTCGGCCAGCGTGCGGCGGTCGGCCACGGGGTCCACCAGGTCGTCGGGCGCGCGCGCCAGCTCGCCGCCGCCGGACTGGGGCCGGGCCAGGCCGCGTCGGGCCACAAGGTGAGGTAGGTACCTTGAGCTGGTTGTGCAGGCGCTCGTTCCTCTCGGCCAGCGTGCGGCGGTCGGCCACGGGGTCCACCAGGTCGTCGGGCGCGCGCGCCAGCTCGCCGCCGCCGGACTCGGAGCCGGCGTCGGAGGCGGCGTCGGCGTCGGTGCCGTCGCCGCGCTCGTCGGCGCCGCGCTCGGCCACGTGGTGGTGCGCCGGCGTGGTGGCGGCGGCCAGCGCGGCCGCGGCCTCGTCCTGCAAATGACCGCGTGTCAATAAACATTCCAAAACCATAGAATTATGACAAATGCGTCCATTGACTGGACAGCTCCATTCAAATCTGTGCGTTTGTTCATTCAAAAAAATAATCTCACACACTGATCTGCACGGTCTTGTAAAGTCCACACATAATCATGATTATGTCCGGACTTTAAAAGAGTGTGACCGCTGAGTTTCTTTCGGTCTTTCATCTCAGAGTAGTCGGTTATGAAACACCAACTCCACATAATTTGTTTCTGACTTGCAAAAGCGACTTTTTGAACCAATTTATAGAAATCATGCATAATTATAGTATTAAATTAGAAAATACATAGAACAATTACATAATTATTATTAGTCCAGTCAAATGAGACAAAAATAGTGATCAAATAACAAAATTTCCGAACGAGCTGAATTTTGCTGGAGACCCCAAGGTCTCTGGTTTTTGTTTGTTTTTTTGGCACTTTATTTCTACTGGTGTACCTAAGTACACCAGTAGAAATAAAGTGCCAAAAGTCCCAATCAACCTCTGGTGCTAAAAAAAAAAAAAAAAAAACAAGGTCAAAGGGCAAAATTTTCGGTATTTTGGATTTTTCTCGAAAACGGTAAGCTTTATCAAAAATATAGCCTATACAAAAATTGTAGATCATAAAATTATCTACAAAAAGGACCTAATATTTTTTTTTCCTAACAATCACCACTCCTAAGATAACGTGATTCTAAAAATTGAAGGTGTTACATTCTACATTATATGACACACATTTCCACACCGCCTGTGAGGTAGTGTACTTAGCGCGTTTTTTTTAACGTGGTTTCCCCGGTAATGATTTGTAAAAAATATCATGATAGCCTCAGTAGCAACTAAATCATACTCAAAATGAATGCGTGCAGTAACAGCTTTTGATACGTCATCAGAACGATCCGGAGCTACTTTCAAAACGGTTTCTTTGAAAGAAAAGTGTAGTAACTTTATAAATTATATTTTTGATAAAACTTACCATTTTCGAGAAAATAAAAACACCGAAAATTTTGACCTTTGACCTTGAAAAACTTTTTTACCACACATGGGATCGATGGGGACTTTTAGCACTTTATTTCTACTGGTGTACCCAAGGTCTCCAGCAAAATTCAGCTCTGTCGGAGTTTTTGTAATTTGAAATTTCTATTTTGACCGGACTAAGTATATCTAATTATGTCAGACCTAAATGAGGAATTATTAAAATGTCAAAAATGTATGGCGAAATAATCAAAATGTCAAAATTATTTAATGTCAGTGTGTAGCGGCATCTACAATCGCCACATGCGAGCTACGTGTCATACTGACGTCACGCAAAATCAAAATCCTACATCGCGCAAGCAGAGTTTACCGCGCAACTAGCATATATACAACATCCCGACATCAATCGTCGGGCAGTTGCCCACCAGACAACACCCGTCTGGTCGGAGGATCCTCCCTTTTCTATGGAGGTTTGAGTGAACTTTACACCCTGTTCCTCATACCTCTATAGTGTTAATAATTGTAATTCTAAATTAATTCTTCATTTAAGTATTCGTCAATAGTATAATAACATTTATCAATTAAGAACAATTTCAGTTTTTTCTTAAATTGTGTAAATTTTAATTATCTTATTACGTCTGGTATTTTATTATAAATGCGTGGAGCCATACCCAGGGCACTGTTTTTTAGTTATGCGATATTTCATTTATAATTACTCAAAGAACGACTACTAGAACTAGTAGAACTACTAATAGAACTAGTTTGTACTGACTACGAATTGGAACATTTCGTACCATTGTAATTTTTTCAAAAAGGTTGCAATTTTTTTTGACGAAGATACTAATTTCTAATATGTATATCGCCGGTAGCGTAAGTATTTTTAATGATTTAAAGTACGGTGCACATCTGTCATCTGTTTTCAGCCCACACATGGCTCTAAGCTCTAATGCACCTTTTTTGTGCCTTGAATAGTAATCCCTTATACGGGAAATTACCCCAAAAAATAATTCCGTATCGTAGAAGTGAGGCTACTAGACCACGATAGGCAACAAGTAACACGTCTATATTTACTTTTCTAGCCAATTGAAAAAGTGAAAAGGCAGTTTTTTTTTACGTATTTGCGGGCTAATTACGTAACACACTAGCAGTAGGAATGGGTTTCAATTGACAGTTCAACAACATTCATTGGGTTATTTACGTTGTTAAGCAGACAAATTTTTCAAAGCAGACAGAACATATGAAGAAATGTGTTAGTAATAGGCTTCAAAATGATTCAGATTATGATAAATAGTGTGTTACGCAATTACGGTGCTGTTCTGTATGAGTTTTCCAATTACGGTTATTGTCAATATGGATACCTCACTCAAAACACACTTACTTTTACTTCTTCCGTTTCGTTGTCATGGTATTTGACACAAATTTTTGGAGCTTCAATTCTTTGGTGAAAATACATTACTTTGGTTTTCTTGAGGTTGATTATCAAATTATTCATATTAAGCCAATTAACTATGTCAGTAAGAGTATTATGAATGTCACAATGATAAGTATTTAAGTTCTTACATTTTACTATGGCAGTGCTATCGTCTGCAAACAAACTCATTTGTTGTGTCACTTTTGGAAAATCATTTATATAAATGAGAAATAAAAGTGGCCCAAGCATGCTACCTTGAAGCAGTCCATATGGAATTCGACACATACCTTCGGTCCATTTTGGTTTTTGCTCTCACTCTTGTGATTTCAGTACATTGCAATCTATTACTTACATTATGATTCTAGTAATTTTAAAATGTTCCCTCTGATGCCATAGCAATGCAAATTGTCTAGGAGGATTTTGTGATCAACATAATCAAAGGCTTTAGTCATGTCTGTGTAAATAGCGCCGATGGGAGCCTTTTTTATCAACAGCAGGCATAACATTATTTAAAAGGTCGGAAATAGCCATGTTAATTGTTTTATTTCTCCGGAAACCTTGGTGCCACTTTTAAGGTTTTCAGGGTTGCTGATGCCGAAAATGAAGTCAAAATCGGATAACGGATAAAATTTCGGCGTTGATTTCAATTGCTAAGTTTTCGGGGGTACTGATGCCGAATGTTAAATATTTTATGGTGAATGCTGTGTATTCAGGGTGACTTGTAATTTGACATATTCGTTCCAACAGGCGTAGCATGACGCTTTCTATTTCTGCGAAGACAAGACATAGCTATTTCTATACAAAGTGACATTTCGTTTCTACCGATCGTTGTCTAGGTTGTTTTATATGTATACTATTTGAGAAGAAAGTTTTCTATCCCAAACCTCAAAATCACACTGACAACTGACAGTTGTCTAAGGTAGTGAAGACAATTTGATTTTGTAATCGCCAAGCTGAAAACAGTAGAAAACTTTTTACTCGACGGCCGCAAAATATAAAAGTGGGATGGAAAAATGGAATTTCTCACTTTTTGTATGTAAAATGCGAAAAATTATTACCTACATGTTTAGTTTTAGGGGTTTAAGAGTCTCTTAAAGGGGGTCGAAATTTTTATTATTTATGGAATAGGACACACCATTTTCGAGATTAAGCAAAATAAAAGAAAAACGTGAATAAAGTACTGAATTTCGTAAAAAGTGCAGTTGACTCTCTCTCTACTTTGCTGCCGTCGTACTGTCTTCACGGAAAGTCATTTTTGTCTATTCTTCCGTCGACAAAACCCGTTTCTATAATGGTCATGCTACGCGTGCTGGTGTTAAAGTTCATGTACGCAGATGATTTTTGGAAATGGTTAATAAACTTCACATTAAACTTTTAACTGCTTAATCTTTTAGAACATTTGGTTACATCTTAAGGTTTGCTAAAGTATCAGGTATCCAATGTAATAGCAACGAAAGCGATTACATTCTAGAGTTTAGAGAAAAGCGATATTTAGTGACGAATTCTGGAAATTTTTCAAAAGTACATAAAAATTGAGTTTTCTCGTATCCCATAAATTTTCGCTAAGATTTTATGAGGTGCTTAATTATTGCAAATGGGTCACACTATCACGTCCTGGAAGGAATACTTCAAATTACAAGTCACCCTGTATAGGCTATAATAGGCAATACATAGCAGTAGTTTTATGTTATATTGTTTGCTGTTTATTCCTTGTATGTACTGCTGTTGGTGTACCAAATACATAAACAAATCGTCTGCTAGCGAACACGTCTCACCTGCTTGCGCCGCGCCTCCTCGACCTCCTCCTGCAGACGGCGCGTCTCCGTGTCCTTGATCTCGACCTCCTGTTGGATGCGGGACACTTCCTCCTGCTTGGTGCGTATCTCGTCTTCCAGCTTCTGACGCTCGGCGGCTTCCATGTTCTGTGAGAAATTCAAATAAAGTTAGTTTTTAGAAAATATTATATATAACTGTAGTCTATTACGTCAGCAATCGAGAAGAAACCCTACTGAAAAACCTAAGTCGTTAGCCATGATGGTGCAGTACCAATTATTTTGCACAAAATCTGTGCAAAGTTATTCTGCGCCAAAGCCCAAAATAAGCTACAGCCACAATAGGCTAATAAAGACAGTCAAATCGCGACACCCAGTAACTGGGTTATGAAGGTCAGATAAGCATTCGCTTTATGTTAATAAAATACTGGTATTCCAGCTGAATACCAGTATTAATTCACCTGGTTAGACTGGAAGCCGACTGCAACATAGTTGGGAAAATGCTGGCTAGGCTTGGGATAGATACATGATGATGATCATACCTTAGTCTCCTCAAGGCGCTGCATCATAGCCTGCAGTTCATTCTGCCTCTGTTCCAGCTCCTCCTTGGCGGCCTGCAGCTGGCGCAGCTGTTCTTCCAACCTTCGGATCATGTCCTGCGCTTCCATAAGGTTCGCTTGCGAACGCTCCATCTCTTCCTGCATCTGTCGCAGTCGGTCCTCGTACTCTTGTTGTTTCTTCTCCGCGCGTTCGCGGGCTGCGATCTCCAGTTGGAGTTTTTCTCTAGAATTTTAAATGTTAATGTTGTGGTTAATGTCTTTTGGAGCATCTTATTGAAGTGTAACAGACAAAGTATTAGAGAGAGATTTGGTTGACTAAGGGTTGATTTTTCAATAGAGAGTTAACTTTTATCTGAAGAATAAATATGACAGTTTAACATATTTTCTATACAAATGCTCATACCGCCTAATTAATTATTATTCAGATAAAATGTAGGTAACAAATGAAAAATCGGCCCTAAGTAGTATTGAATTTTTTTCCTACAATGGAGATTGCCAATGACTATAATTGAATTAACAAAATAATATGTTGACCAAAATATTCGATAGTAATTTAATTGTACAACAATTAAAATGACGTTAAATCTGAAACTTGAAAAGCTATAATTATGTGTGATAGTTGCTAGAACCTGTGATCATCATACTATCTAAAATAACAAAAACCCGCAGCTTGTTACGAGAACGTACCTCTGCGCCTGCTTTGCCAGCTTCTCCTCCCTGGCCTGCGCCTTCATCTGCTGGACATCAATGGTGTCTGGCTTGCGCCTGCGCATATACAGCTCGTGGTTGCCCATGCACAGCGCTAAGATGCGCTTGTTGACGCGCACGCGCGGCGCGAAGAAAACAAAGTCCGGTGCCTTCTTGTCGATCGGCTTGATTATGAACTTGCGGTCGTTGAACGAAATGTTCCGGATCTCTGACCAGGGGAAACCGATTTTTGGTGTCAGTCTGGAATGTAAAAAGTGTAATGTTAGTTTTACTAGTTGTAGTTAGGTTTTGACAATGAGGGTTTTCATTCAAATTTACGCCACCAGTTGGCGCCACTTTGACAAAAGGTCTTCCATTGCGACAATGAATATAAAATATATGATGACATTCATCATTCGCTCATCATACAGTTACCACTAAAGAAAATATAGGCACTTTGATACTTTGACGGTGCCCGGAACGTCTCAGTGCTGCCTCTTAGTGAACGTCATTTCAGAAAACTCTCATTGGGTACAAAGGGATTTTTTATATGCAAACTGAAACTACTCGTCAGCTGGAGAGAGTTGAGCACGTCTAAAGGCTGCTCCCGCAGACAAGCGCGACGCCACTCTTGTTGAACAATTTCCATGAAGTTTTCATAGCAATTTTTCTACAAGTGTCGCGTCGCGAGTGTTTTAATTGGTTTATTTTTGTATTTTTATGTTTGCAGTATAGAAGAGGCTAACTAATTTAACTGTCGCCAATATCAACATTTATTTTAAAAAATTTGCAGAATTTTTATTTATTGGTGCTCAAGTATTGAAAATTTTATGTTGAAATAAACGATCTTTCCTTTTGTTTATTTTTACTTGTTAAGCATGGTTGGCCATCGACAGCTATTAGTTTTGGATATAGATAATCTCTATGAAAAGTAAATAGATTACTATAAGATTGATTATTAAATGTACGTTCTGGGGAACATTCACTTAACTAACTTCAAAGAGACATCCGAATTTCGTTATCGATTTTCGGCATTTTTCGTTTTCAGTCGAATAAAAATAATTATTAATTCATTTTTTCAGAGAATATCGATAACTATTGCAACTAAAAGTACATTAACTTTAAAAATGCTGAAAATGTTCTCGCCTAAAACATCAGATTGTTTGATTTTTAATAGTTATTTTAGAAAAGTACAAAGTTTGCCGTGATTTCTGTTTAAACGGTTAGTTATAATAATTAAAAGACAAACACTGCATTTGCTTTACTTTTATCAAAGAAAACCCTATCGACAAACAAAATTTTTTTTCTTTTTTCGGATTTCGGCAGAAAACGCAAATCGGGCCGAATTTAATATAATACTTGGGACGAAAAAAAAATCACTTTTTGGTTGAACTCTTTTTCAAGGTAAAAAGTAGAGTACTAACTTATCATCCTTCTCGTAGATATTGAGTCCTAAAGCATCGACTCCTAGCCACAGCTCGGTGTTCTTCTTGTTGCGGATCTCGAAATAGTTGACGCCGTACATCTCCAGGTCCTGCGCGATCTTCAGGTACTCCATCATGGCGTCCTCACGCAGCATGCCGCGGTGCTCCTGCCACCAGTTCGTGATGCTCTGCTCCCATTCCTCGCGGGACATCTGGGAAAACGAATTTACCATTAGTTCGTTTAGAAATACTTGATGATCATTTGAAAAGACTACACTACATTGAGTAGAACAAGGATCTTGTGGCGCGTGGCCAAAATCGAAACTAAAGCCGCCATCTTGTTTTTCAATACAATTTTACAAAACATTATCACAAAATGTTTACCAACAGCGCCTCCTTGTCAATGTCCTTCAAGCGTCAAAAGATACTTGTAGCTCTGTTGTATAATTTTTAGCCAGTATAATTTTCCTCGGACGTTGTGGTATGAGCACAAAAATTTTCTAGACAACGAAAACACAGCAGGGTTTCTTTAGCACAAATGCAAAAACTCGTCACGCGCAATACATATTCGGAGGGACAGTAACAAAAGATTTTTTTTTTCAACAAACTAGAATATTACAGCTGTAGGAAGTAAGATTATCAATACCTTCTTATAGTAATTTTGCAGAACCGCTGCATCATTTAAAGTGTTAAAACAGCAGAGCAAAGTTTCTATACTCATCATCCTGCCACCCTTATCACAATTTAATTGGCGTTGGCCTATATCTTCTTTGGAGCGGAGTATATTTTATTCTGGCAATATATGTAAGGCTATAATATACACACCTTGTGCTGGTCGGTGACTCGCTGCGGCAGCAGACGGTCGTTGGCGAGGAAGCCGGGCCCGTGCACGGCGGGGTTGTGGTCGCCATGCCGCGCTTGTACCGCGTACGATGCCAGGAGCACTGACGTCTCCGGCGGGCAGTATATCTCGTCAGATAGGATCGCGTTCTTCACCTGGAGGAGATAGGAACATGTTAGAACAGGGTACAAAAATGTAATAACTTCTGAACGACTGCCGAAGACCAACTTGAACTAAAGCCAATCAAGGTTAGATCCTAAATACTGTGTTTTTTGCGGAGTTTCAGGAGACGCACTGCATCATAGTTATCCTTATGCCCTTATTTCAATTTATTTGAGTTATATACATATAAATATAATTGAGGTCTGCGAGTTTTCTTCTTCGATACATCTCTATCATCCGTACTCTCAGTTTTTAAACGATTTCTAGCCATTTGATCTTTCACTAAATCATTATTTTTTAGTCTTTCATATTAGATAACATTTATCTAAAGTGAAACGCCAAATTGATTCAACGAATACCCGCATTAATTTCGAATTAATTTCCACCAAATTGATGACTTCCTTTTTGAAATCTAAAGGGTTTCAATTTAAGTCGCCGAATGGCGTGCTATCCTGAGAAAGGGGTTACACAAATTGCTGCCGTGCTGTGTAACCTTTCCGATTGACCCACCATACCCTTCCGTGCCTCAGTGATCACGGAAACGGCAACAAGTAGGCAGTTACGAAGGATATACAAATACTTAGTTGGAGGCTTTTGTCCAACAATGGGAAGTAGGGCTAAAGACTACAATCGAAGTAATGGCAGGTTGGAGCCCTGACCCTTCAGGCATTAACTATAATTTATTGTGTCGGTAAACACATAAGTGGATTTGCTACATAGAATTATTCTATTAAGTTTGCTTTACAGATAGTTAGCAAGATGTTTCTGTGCTTGCTGATTGTATTGTCAAATAATACAACGCTGGCAGTCTACAGCAACAGCTAATATGTCGTAGAAGTTCCTGAGGTAAGAGTACATCTTATCTTTAATTTTCTACTTTAGTCTATAGGGATATAAATCACGTAAATCTTTGCAAATAATAATTAGATAAACTAAACACCGAGTCACACCTACAAAGTCCAAATTCTTATCAGCTTATTCATCATAATTATTGTAAGTAGTTTTACAATCCAACCACGTGGTATCCCACGTTTATAGATCCCACGTTACAATTATCGGCAGTAGAGGCTTCGATTTCAGATGTTTTGAGAGACTATACGTCGTTTGCTTATTTCGAATCGGTGGAAAATTCACATCGACTTTTAGATAGAGACTGGCCCAGGTATCACAGAGGCATCGCACAGTCAAAACTGTTACTAAACGACGAAGTGCCATATTTACGGCCGAGTACAGTAATAACTGGAACATTAACTTGTATATAGCTCTCAAAACAGTGAATTTTGACAATATCGTGCGGAATCGTGCGGAAACGTAATATCGTCCGAGAACCAAAAATTCGAAGACAAGTGACATCTACCAACCCGCACTGGGCCCACGTGGTAGATTACAGCCCACTTCCTCTCGTAGAGAGGAGTCCTGTGTCTCAACAGTGGGAACATTATAAGCTGATTATGATATGCTAAGTTTTATGGTTTTTCTTACCTGAAGGTAGAACAGTTTGAGTGTGATCTCCTGGATCAGTTCGTCCGCCACGTCCTCGGGGTAGAATTTTGCGCGGAATTTGAACTGAAGTGGGTTTTCTTTCTTTACGTCTTGTTGCATCACCTGTAATGTACATAGAACGTTAGGACAAGAGATAAGAGTCATAGGTACGGCCTCAAGGCCCGCAGGACGAGGTTGTTTAAGAGATTGTATTTAATAAAATTTTACGAAACCACATACGCCATCGCCATCGGTACATCATGTACATTATGATCTTGAAAGCTTATCTCATTATAAAATATGATGGGTAAATATTTTTTTACGACGGTGTAAATCTATAAAGATGAACACAGATAAACCGCTTTGAGACTGAAAGACTCAGTTGGACTAAGGTTAGCTCGCAGTCTTTCTGTATTCCCCCTCTAAGCACACTGGACACTTACATAAAATAAAGGGTGAACTAATGCACGTATAATCTTACCCATCTCGAGAACGGTAGCGACCCTGACTTCGTTGTGTGCCACGTAATCCAGGGGAAGCGTTAAAAAGGCAACAATTAATTACAATTCATCGCCACTTTCTGGCTTTTATTTAATTTTTAACACACACAGAAAAAACGAGGGATTTAACTACTTATATTTAAAGGAAATATTTATTTATTTAGCGTAATAATTAGCAAGATACTAAGTCATAAAATTGTAATTAATTAAATAATCTTTTGTCTTCTACTTAATAATAATTAAATAAATAAGCCATAAAAATATTGCTAGGATACGGAAAGACAACTTATTCTAGGCAAGCTTATATTTAGCATTTTCTCAGAGCGAAAAAAGTAATTATGTATTAACACGTTTTTGTGTTCATACTTTTTAAGCAAACGTAACTTGTTGGTTAGCTAATAAATAGTGGAATTATTTACATATTACAAAATAACCTCATCTTAATTCTTCATCTAGCTAGCATCATCAACAATTAATCTTCAACTACTTAACGGGCACTCCAAGAGGCGTTCCATAAACTGTACCAATTAAAACAGTTAGTTTAAATGCAGCTTAACAACTTCGGTATACGACTGCTGAGTCACTGTACTGCAAGGACCTTTAACCTACATAGAGAATACTTAATAAATTATGTCGGCTTACCAAAAGGGTGACCATACCATCGTCTTAATAAATCATCCCATCAAACGTGCCCATATGAACAACGGCTATAATTGCCAGTGAACCGTTTAAATAACGTAGAACGAATGTTTAATGGGTACTCATTTTACACCCAGTTATGGCTACGTCAGTTTGAAGGTACATTCTTATGTGGGTTAATAGAATTTCATCGTTTAAGATTTCTTTTAATGAAAGGTCACTGACCGCTACGGGACAGCTGTAAATTCATTGATGAGAGCCTTGAATATTGGTCTTATGTTGCGGGGACATAAGTAGGGTTTTCATATAATTTAGTTTATCATTTCATTTTTCACATTAAGAAACAGAATGGAGTCTATGTACCAGAGTTACCTTTCAATTAGTTCGCTACACTATAATGCATAGGTTCTCTAAGTGGGGCGATAACGCCGCTTCGTAGGCGTTTGAGACTTTCAGGGGGGCAGTGGAAGATCCAGAGGAATTAGGGGGCGTTGAGATAGGATCTTACGACTATATAATATTACACGTTTAAATATAATCGTGGCAAAAGCTGTTTCAAATTCGCGACTGTAAGTAAAAAAAAAATGGGGAGCTCTATAAAAATAAAACTCAACGTGGGCCGTGGGCAAAATAAGGTTGAGAACCTATGAGTATAATCCAATAACGTCTGAACTACATACTCGGCTATGTAATAACTTGTTAATACCATACTATTGTTACTACACAACGAGACACTTTATGTAAAATGCCTACAAAAAAGTGGAAAATTAATTTCCCAAACATTTCAAATAAATACTTAATAAACTACACGGAATAGAATTCCGTCACAACGTAATAACCGAGATCAGCGATAAGATATAGCGTGGCGAGATATGAAACACGACTACAACGAAGTGTTAATCGCTAAATAAATATTACTTCACTTTGCACCCAATTGGAAACTGGGAAAGACGCTGGTCGTGACCCAAGGTTTTTGGACGATAAGCTATACAGGGTGGAAAAAATCAATGGGCCCTGCAGGGAAACTACTTTAAATCCTTAAGATAGATTATTTTACTTAAAGGAAACATTCCTTTATTTTTAAAAAGAAACAAAACTGCATTCACAGATTTCTCGACAAGCTTACCTAAACCGGGAATCGAACCAACAAAAAATTTAAAAAATTAACACTCGCTATTTTATTTCACTAGTCGATACAGTCAATGTTAAAGATAAAATTTCTCCATGAAACATTAAGTCTTGCACTCGTCTGGACTATTTTTTATGGGGCCATGTAAAAAATGTTATTTACAAAATGTCTTATGAGACTGTAGAAGAGCTAAGGGTTGAGGTAGAAAATGTTGTTGGAAGCATACACAAAGTGAATTTCAAAAAAGACTAAATTTGTGTAGGTATCCGTAACGAGGGGTCTCATTTCGAACAACTTATCAGTAAAATTATTAAAGAGTATCAAATTGTAATTTTAAATAGTTCAAGTAACTTTGTCATGCTAGGTAATAATTTTCGTTCATGTTTACGTGTCCTTCGTATTAGAATTAATCATAAAATAAAATTTATGTTAGATTTCATGTTTTATTTTATTTCTAAGACCAAATGTTTATTAGAGAGATTTTATCCTGAACAGTAATCCTATCGATTAGTAGAATAAAATAGTGACTGTTTATTTTTTGAAATTTTAGCTGGTTCGATTCCCCGTTTAGGTAAGCTTGTCGAGAAATCTGTGAATACAGTTTTGTTTATTTAAAAAAATAAAGGAATGTTTCCTTTAAGTAAAATAATCTATCTTAAGGAATTAAAGTAGTTTCCCTTCAGGGCCCATTGATTTTTTCCACCCTGTATATAGCTATATTTTACTAATTGGGTTAATACCAGGATTAATTGAGGAAACTTTATGCATAAGTGAAGAGCTAAAGGCATTTGTTAAGGTCTATAGAGCGTTAACTCGGTTTGTAGGATAAAAATAAAATGAATTAAAATACGGTAATGTGAATTTACATGTTGTAACTGAAAAATGGTATAGACAAAATGTGTTCCGAAGAACCAGCCAATGGCCCTCGTAGAAAAAATAATATTGATTTTTTACGTGCCTGTGGATTTAGTATTAACTATATCAACCTTCTCAGACTTAATACATTCCCTAATGAAGGAAAAGAGTTGATATATCTTAGTCATTCCAATATACTTTAGATATCTGTTACTACGTCAAGGATTAGTCAATAAAAAAAGTTACGTTATTAATATTTTCCATAGATAACGTAAAATTCATGTTGTTTTTGCAGACGTGAGCCTAGTAACAACAAGAGTAGGTAAGTTTTCAAAACAAATACATCAGTGCAAATGTTTTCTAAATATGTTTTAAGAATCTTTGAGAATTCGCACGTTCACGTAAAATAACTTATAATTCTGATAAGACAACTTTTTCAGATGTTGAAGTACCAACCTTCATAGTAACTAATGTTTATAATAAGTAATGTATTATATTTATCGTTGATATTATATCCTGCTCATCAAAATAAAGCTGTAAAGGGGCAGCTCGTTGTGTCCATGATAAAGTTTTGGAGTTATCAACAATAAAAATATTTCGTATCAGCATGACCAAGACGGTTATGTCCATCTACTTCATGTCACGGTGACAATGATTATTAACGAAATTATAATCTGTCTTCACTATAATAAAATTGAAAGGATTTCTGTGCATTTTAATCTGTCTTCAGATAGCAATACTTTTAGGAAACAGTATTCAGTCTCCCTATATAAAATGTACTCTGTGGTATTCAGCTTCATGTAGGAACCCGTCAATGGTTTTTTTTTTTGGATTTTCTCTATAATTTTTCGGGCCTGGGTTGAACCACCGCATCACGTGAGCTAAGGAATAAAACCTCATTAACACTTACTTCTGCATATTATGCTCATGATTTTGGAAAAATGCAAATATGGCCGCACTGAAAAATTTTAAGCGTTTGCTACCGGGTTCAAATAAATTCCAGTGAAGGATATTTTTTTTTCAAGTTTTGTTTCTGTAAACATGTTACTTACTTTATTTATTCGAAATTAAAAAATACCTGCTCGTACTCATGTTATTCTTATGTAATACCGTATAAACATATAGTAAGATGGATTTGAATATGTTATCCCGGAATTAGTAGTATGACTTGAAACAGGATTAAAATCAAGTATTGCTTTATCTGATGCATTAACAAACCCTTAATATTCCATGCCTGACAATAATAGTTGTTTACGAAGTTATAAACATAAATAAATAACTTCATCAGATCCTCATACATTTTCCGAAAAAAGAAACCATTTCTTAACGCATTCCATAGATTTGCAGATTGACCGAACAGAATCGCCTAACTAAACGTAACGAATCAACTCAGTTATGAATTGGTACTATTGAATTATGATCAAACGAGAATGATACTTATTAGGTTACAAGTAATTTAATATACTGTAGCGAGGAGTGGTACAGCCGCTACTATTACAGATGTATTAGATCTTATAGAGACCTTTGACATTGAATCAGAAATGCAAAACGCGACTGAAGACTTATGGTAGAGAAGTCTTGCTAAACAGTATTAGAATTTTTTTAAATTACGCTCGGTTAAATGTCGAAACACAGAAAGGCAGAATATACACATTTCGATAATAGTAGATAAATCCGCCTTAAATAATATTGACGTAAGAATTGACGTCACGGACACTTACGATAATTCTACTCATACCACGTACTTGATACACCCAGATATAGCACCTAGAAATTCAAGAACATTGAGTACATTATTTTGATGAAGAAATACTATACTTTATCTACTGTTTCTAGGGGCAGTGTGGCCTTTACTGGTTCTAGCTTGGTCTTCTACATTTCCTCTAGCTTCAAGACCTGGTCTTACCAGATCGTCTGCTCTGTCGTAAGCAGCTTCTTCATCTTCTTCCTCGGGTGTCATTAGTTTCTTTACTGCACACGAGAGAACCTTGCCCGTTTTTTCCATAATCGACTCAGGCTTGGAAAGAATTTGATGAAATCGATCAATGCAAGTCCTAAAATCGTATTTGATGTCCACCAGATATATTCAAATCAAGTTTTGCAAGCTTGCTATAACATTGCAATCCCATATTTACGTCATAACTTTTACGATTTTACTCCGGCTTGCAATTTGGAAACACATCAAAATAAAAATGTGGCAAAAATAAATTATCTTCAATGTCAAAGAGATGCGAACATTGCGAGGATCCTCAGCGGCCATCTGCCACGACACTTTAGTTAACGATGTCGGGCCGCTAAAATGGCTAAGCACAAGTATGTATATGTGCTCTAAGATCAGCGACTATAGAAACGTTGTCTTAGAGGCTCGTGCGTTGAGCAACGAGCGCCGTGGGAGCGGCGAAAGTACGGTCGTCGACCCCGTCAATGATCGGCGCACAATCAGCTGTTCTTGTGCGCGAATACCGATGATAAAGATTGCATTGGTGTCAATCAATTTCAATGGAATGTTTGGATTGTCGCATAGGCGCTATCAGATCAACAAAATACTCGCAATCAAGAACTTGTTGGTACTATGGTGTAAATATTTGACTTATGGAGATAGGAAAGCTTTGCGCTGGATTGATTTTCTGCTCAGCGAATTAATTAAAATACCATATCCAATATACAAGAGGAATGCTGTCTATGGGAAAACTCAAGTTTTATAAAAGACGACGCTGATATAGCGTAAATTCCCCGCAAACGCGATGCGTACGTGATTACATCAACGACAGATTGGAAACGAAAGCAGCTCTTAGATACTCCTCGAACTGCGTGTACATGTGTGTGTTCTCGCCTCGATAAGGAAACTTTGTGAAAATTATTTACGTCAACGTTGATGAGGTCATAATACGTACCTTTATGATAATTGGACATTGGTCACGACTATAAATTCTTACTACAGATATTTCGAGAGAAGTTCAATGATGCGATTACAGTAGAAGGAAAAGTAAGAAGAACATGGAAAAAGTTAAGTTGGGGATTTATCAATAAGATCTAATCATGAATGCATTCGCGCACGCATCTCTGTGTCATCCAATAGGCGAGGTGTTAGATAGAGAGGATCATGCCGTTGTCTCTGTCTATAACCCAGTTCGCGGACGACGCCATGGCCCACCACCTTGCTCGACCCTTCTCTCAAGTGTTGCATTGGCGCAATTGCGTTCATTAAGAGGGAAATTATTAAACTTGGTTTTTAGTTGGAATTTAGTATTTCCTTGGAGTGAACCGGTGGTATACTGGTAAAATTAAATACAATATTGGTACCGAGGGAAAAACCCTTTTGGGTAAAAAACCCGAAGTGCAAATGGATATTTTTTAGATGATGAGTGCCTGTCTACCCAAGTTAAGCTAACTCATTATTTTGCTCCTTCAATATGTCATGAAAAGCAGCTGCAACATTATAAACGTCGTAAACATGGCTGAACTCGATACCACGTGAAGTTCACAGCTCGCCCCAAGTACACGTCGACCGCAAATCGGGTTCTCTATACACCGCGTATGACACCCGAGACTATTGTTATGCATTAAGGAGACAGGCAAGGTCGTCTTCTGATGCCGTCATAGCACTTTCACCCGTCTACCGTACCCACTTATAGAAAACCTCGTTAACCTACTAAATGAAGTCATCAAAACTGTGTCTCAGGAAATTGATAACTGTGACCACCAGTTGGTGAATAAACTCTTACACTGTTAAATTTTGCATAATGAACACCTGTTTAACGTAGTCAAGGGCATGATATTGTATGGTGGATAGTCGTGATGATGGCACCTGGTGGCTGGCATTCGGCGTGGGAACGAGGTCACGCGGGCGCACTGTTGCGCTTGGCTGACCGCGCTTCATGTACGTTTGAACCTGTCGACTATAGCCCCGCGATAATAACAAACATACTCTTCAAGTACTAACAAGTAGGTAACTACAAACTAAAATTCTCAAGTCAAGTCATACGTCAATAGGAATTCCGCCGACAAGTGTAAAGAAAGTGGGCAAGCAATGTCGGCTAGCGGTCAAAACGGAACTTGTATGATAAAAGAAGACGACAGCGAACAACAAAAGGCCGACATGACAGGAATTTCTGAAACCAGGCTCTGACAAAATAGAAGTTGAATTAACTGAGGAATCGGAAGGAAGAAGTCCAAAGACCAATGAATTATTTTTGGATTGAGTGTCTGTTGCCACATCCATTGAGTACATGCTCGCTACCTCATTCTTACACAAAACACGTACCTACAGTAACTACTCAAAGGATAGAAGTGTTTAGCCACTTCTACAACAATATCGCAAGACTTATCAGTACTCAAGAAGGCAAGACACAGTCAAACCTACAACTTTGGTATCACACAACCGATTGCCAAAAACATCTTCTGGATTCGCAATGATATGCTGCAAGGTTAAGCCAATAGGAAGGCAAATGATTAAGTAATCGTTGGATTCTAGGCACTCTTCAGTATCTATGATAACATTCCGGCGACGCTCGGCGTCGTGTCGTGTCGTGACGCAACGTCGGCGTCACCGTGCTATCGCAGGGATGGCACCTGCCCACGTAATACTTTTTGATTCATGTTGGTACGCTTTGAGATAATCTTTTTAACGGATATTTGTAACGCATACAAATATTTAACTCTGAAGTCATGAAAACAACAAGATGAATTCAGTAGTCCGTAACGAATCAGTATGAGAAGTTCCAAAACTTGAAGCTCCTAAGGCAATAGATTTGGAAAACCTGGATAACAAGTTTTAGATACAACCGGGGTCGTCCAAGCCATAACTTCCGAACCCGATGACATACAGTTTAGGCAGCCCTACAGATATCGGGGCCATGTCTCACACGCGACGATAATCATAATGATCGGGTGCGACAAAAAGCAGCATTCCTGCCACGTCGAGAACGAGATCGCGTGCCGTGGACATAAGTCATGCTGCTGTGCGAGATACAGTCTTTACTATTAACTCATATTTTAACCATTAGCTAAATCAACAAACACGCACCATCGAAAAGCATTCCCAAAAACACGTTCAAAGATAAGCAAAAAAACGAAGGTAACAAAATCACTTCTCCAATCGCAAAATAATATGTCATGTAAGTGACTACATAAATAGACAATGTTTATCTAAGAAATCTGTGTTACTACGTGACACACCTGAGATAATTGTAAAGACTAACAATGAACAATTTATTTTAATGATGCGTAATGGCCAACAAAAATACTGCAGTGTCTCATTGCGAGCATCGTTTGCTCCCACAACGACTGTTTAATGACGAAATGATATCAGAATAAAGGTTTCATTATGATAATTTAAAGATATTTATTGCTCTTAGAAAGCGAATTGAGAACAGCAAAGTGTAGATTTGAATATCGCTGATGACTCTTATTTGCATACATGTAGAATTTTGAGTTTTTGTATGAGAATGATCTCACCGCCATGTGGACTTGGCTAGACATGGTAAGCCGATTGTTAAAATAAATAAAGTCACATTGGATGACTTAGAAAAAATATGAAGGCAACAGAATGATTCAGTAAGTAACAAGCAATTTAGACTATTGAGAATTCAGAAAGCACATTGGTAATTTTACTCAATACTCATGCAAATATTGAAGGAAATAGCAAGTAGCAAAATTCACCTATTTCAGTGCACCGCAATACGATAACGAGGGTTGCGATAAAATGCATACGTATAGTTCAGGTACTTATAGAACAATGACTTGGCAACTTTACGTCCCTCATATTTAATGGTGAACATTAAATTCAACGTTATTGCTGCATGCATTACTTCTTGAACATCTCGTGTTCTCGGTACTTCACTAGGGACATTCAAGATTTCACATACGCGACAGTTGGTAGAATCATTGTGCTTTGTACAAAATTATCATCAAATGATGATAAAACATTTCTGGACAATAGGTCAGGAAGAGTACTTGATATAAGCCTTCAACATAGCTATAAGTCGAACGAAGGCACACCAGCAGGCATACCTACGCCAGACAGGCGTTCGACCGTGGCATTTTACCTATGAGAACCGGAATCTGACACATGAATGGCTATGGCAAACACGAGACAGATGGGTGATATAATATGAAGATACTGATGACTAAACCGACGTGTGGGAGGCTTTGTACACAATATCATGCAGCCTATAAAGTATAAACTGGAATGCGCGTGTAATCCCAATCTGATCAAACCTTCGCAAGTGTAAACACGTGCAAAAGCGATTTGCGACTAAAATACTTTGATAGACTCGTCGATTTAAATAATATGCCGGAAGAACTTCAGCTATTATTTATCATTAAATTCATTAGAGTTCAATTAGATCATTGAGTGCGATGACAACTCACATGTAAAATTGCTACTATTTACTTTGCTATCAGAAATGTTTCATGAGAAACACTTCATAGAAACCAGATAAATCGCTGGCAGATAGAAGATTTTTTGATAAAACTATAATTACATTGAGCTTTGACTGGTTGACACAGCTGTAGAATGAAAGTATCTCGTATCTACACAGATGTAGATGAAGACCTTATGCAACAAGAGAAAAAATATTTAATCTGAGATATTTGACTAATAAGTAATTAGGAATAATAATACAGGCAGATATTTAAGTACATAACAGTAATTACCGATGACTAATGCCAAGAGAGTATTGAAACAGAAATTGATTACGGCAAATCTAGTAACGAAAATAATTTTATTTCAGCCGAAGTATGAGCCAATACTTGAAGTTTCAGCAGCCTAACTGGAAATAAAAGTATATTTTATCGATATGATTTCCTCTATTAATACTCAGCCTGTAGAATTCTTAGTACAATCAGTTACTAGTATTGCAGAACTATCGTGAGTAATGATTTAGGAATTTGTTTAATTAATACGGTTCGGAGTATCAAAGTTATCAAGCAGCGTTTAGTCATTACGACGCGCGCCGGAAGCCACCAGATGAATCAACACGACCATGCAAATATGTTCAAATTAAGTATTTAGTATTGTTTGAAATAATAAGTGGAACCTACATTTTGAGAATTCTATGTTTCTAGCCAATGCCAACTGTGGCTTAGAAGAAACAGAAAAATAAGGCAAGACACAAGTATTTGAAGAAACAAAACATGGTAATGTAACTGCACATAATAATAAATCAACGCAAATACATCTAATGACACTTTAAAAAAGTTAGCAAAATAAAAGAAAGGGATAGGTACAAGTTTCTTAACACGCCCAGCAAAATACACAATGCCTCATCAACAGGAAAACTTGAGGAAATAAGGAGTACCTACTTATTGTAATTTTCCTAATAAACTCTATATTTTAATGTCCCCAGTACAAGTAATATATGGGGTGACATCATGAGGCCGTCATCATCATAAACATCTTGAGTCATTTATTGAGCCATGTTACGAAGAGTGTTGATGAAAAGTAACAAGACGCTAAGGAAGATAAGATTACAGATTATATAAATAGGCTTAATAGAGACGGGAGCACTCTACAAAATGAAACAGAGTTTGGATATGCTAAAATTATAACTGCATAATATAGGTCCTTGGAAATTGACATTGAAAAATATGCGAAAACTGATGTGGACTATACGTTCAGAAACGGAAATAGTCTACTACTCAGGGAGAGAATAAAGATATGACCACAGTAAGAACATAACTCATTGAATACTCCAAAGGGTGGGGACGTAAATATGTCGAGTAGAAAAGCGATTGCCACACAATGATTATCACATGTCGCGCGAGGCCGCAGGTACCGGTTACGTAAGTGCGATACACGACATGTATTTATAATATAATATGACTCCACTGCGTAACAGCGGAAACCCTTAAACAGAGTGACATGTCCAGGTGAATCTAGGTTGTAGAACTTGTAGCTTGGTGGTATAAAGGCTAGTCTGACAGGTTTTTTAGTTTAAGAGGCCTTAATAAATTGTATGGATTGTGTAGAATCGTGCTGTTCAAGATAGACGGAGCAGACTTAATGATTCGAATTTAGATGATTCAAAAGACTTAGCTCATTTTACTGACCATATCCTACAAAGCAACCTTGAGATATTCGGACCCCATGGTAACCATCGATGGATTCAAAAGGCATAGTCAACTTTATTCTGATTTACACACCCTGTGTTGCTAGATGATTTGGCAAAAAGAAAAACCTGAGCTAGCTTTCCCGCGCATGTAATAAAATAGAGTCACAGCATTTGTAGGCAACAGATATTAAGTTGTCACTTCTTGCATATTATTGCAATCTTTCTATCTAGCACGGTGCTGTTTTGAAACCATTTCAACATTAGAATTAACTTTACTATTGATGATTATCAATTATCAAACGTCATTTCTAACGACCAAATGATAATTTTGATTAGTTATCTTTAGCCCATTTAATATATCCATTCATATTAATTTTCGCTTGCTAAAGGAAGTATATGAATATACGATACTATTAATATTGAATGTATACAATAAATGACCCAAGCGGAGGCCAAGGATGTTTCCATGGTCCGATATAATTATTGTGATGAGAGCAATAAAAAAAGTTTTCATTTAAATAACTAGTTTTAACTAGAATATTCAGTTACTTATTCAAATAGCTTTTAATTATAATAAGTATAGTATTAATAAACATTCCAATGATGATGAACAAATATTACCTAAAGTAAAAAGTAACAAAATCCAGCGAAAGAACAAAATTACATATCGTCCTTCTTTTGCAATTAAGTTTAAGTATTAGAAATTATAAATCATTGATAGCTGTTAATTTGCTTTCGAACTAGTCACACCACTGCCGTTTTCGGAATGAGCACTCGTACGTAGTAGAGAAATGCAAATGAACTCAACAGCCAGTTTTAAAACTAAAATTGTTTCAATCTTGAAACATTATTGGCAAGGTTTTATTTGAGAAATACGGTATGCAAAACAGTATTACGGAATTAATTAGTTAATAAATTCTTGATGCTAGCCAATCCGGAGCCAACACGGCACGCGAAATATCGATACTTGGACAAAAACCCAGTAATGACGGGAAATAGTGATTTGTTATCAACTTTATTTTTGGGCTCATATTATAATTATTTTTGTAATAATCAGCGTCATTGACATTACCAAAAGTTTGCCATCTGCCTCGCACATGTATTAAATAGTCAGGATCCGATAACCACGTGATAGCCGGCTTCCGACCATGACTCATACTACCTCGCTTGCCTACAGCCAGCCAGTCCTTGTGGGAATATCCAACCGTTTTGTTAACAATGCTTTATAAATTACATCATAGTTTATGACGGTTTAAATCAGATTTCAACGGATTATCTTGTCCCAATCCAGATGTGCGGGCCAATATTCCAGAACATTTCAAAAAATTTAATCTCTCGGTTTTGCTCTGCTTTTTTCAAATATATCAGTTAATAAACAATGCAGAATTTTCTATCTAGAATTTTATTTCAATTATCTTCGAGAACGGATTTCAGACTACACTCAGCAGGTATGCCAGCATGCGTCAAATAGACATGGTCAGGAATAGAGACACATTCTAGAGTTCAATAAATTGTACTTTTTTACTCGAACAAACATTTATTCTACCTGTTCGGTTGAATGGTTGCTCACGTTCCACTGACTCACACCTCTATTGGTTATGGAATAATAGATGTAGGTGTAGACTTGTAGAGAAACAGTCGCTCGCAATAAGCATTAAAGGTCGATAGCAATAATATATTGATGTTATGTTCCGCTCGTACTTTATTCCCAGTTTTATGGGTTTCAATTGTGCAAAATCCTTTATAGCTTATTTCTATAGCTACGAAATGTCTTTTTAATATCTATCTTAGCACAGTTATCTCCAAATGCTACATCAATCCTGTCAACCAGTGACTCTTTAGCCAATATTTCCTTATATACAATAAATTGTCCAAGATTTCTATTGCCATGACAAGTATTTGCTGCAATTACATAGTTTTAGTCAGGTTTTCTTTCTGCCAACAGTGAAAACCGCTAATGTTAGCTAAACGACTACTCCCTGTCACACATGTTAAGATGACCGTATGACAGAGAGGGATAGCCACATATACATCTGTTTACATTGCTGACCGTGTGCATAGGAGAAATTAGCGACACGCAGCCGTTCAAGCGAAAGGTTTGTAAATGTGATTGAGGTAAGTAAGTAAGGCCTAGTGTCCATTGAGTCGTATCGTCAACTGCGGATGAATTGAATGAGAGCGAATATTTAAATAAAGCGAATCATAAACATGGGAATGTTGTAAAATTTAATATGCTTAAAGCCCACTTGCGTGTCTGAAATTCAAATTTTCGCCACACACGAGCTGTCATACAAAGCCATATTCGTGCCAAAATACAAGGTGCCAAGCTTTTCGTCGGGTCATGCTATAACAATGTGAATATCAATGCAGATTTTGCGCCGCCCTTGTGACGAAGGACACTTTGGAACATAAATTACAGAAGGAGGTCGAGTATTTTGCCTACATACCAGGTGCCAGATACTGGTTCTTACGCGGCATAAAGAGAGGGCTATAGATAAGTAAGATTAACTATAGTAGAAGCTGAATTTAATGTTAGAGAAACTTGTAGACCTAAAGAAGACAACTCGGGAAGACTCGGTACGGAATTATGCAACTTTGGATTGTAAGTTCCGGGATTTATTTAAATATTCCTTTTTTTCTACAGCAATGATTGTAACGACAGACACGTGTCCTTTAGATTTTCCATCTATCAAAGATGTAGTTATGACTTCAGTGGGCAATGTTCCTAAACATATTATTTATCAATACGCCAACTGTCGGTGCGACAATTCGGTTTATCAAACAATGTCTCTCAATGAGGTTGTTTACATACAGGCACGTGAGCTGCCGGATAACGACCGGAGACAGGACGCTCGAAGATTTGGCTGTGGGATGGCTTGGGCCTTTGAACGGAGATAAATTGCCGACGGTCAACAAGAGTTAAAGTGTTATTGATCTGAGTGCGAGTGTATTGAAGGTATTTGAAATTACAGCGTGCCGACATGATAAAAATTCTGACGTTAATGTTAATATTCCCACCCAGACAAAGCGCGTTAAAAGTGGCTTTCTTTCCGTATCCACGAAATGATGAATGAAGTTTTAGAAGTAATTCAAAGTGTAGGCATAAAAGGTGCATTATTAATTTATTATGAAAACGTTATCCATAAGGAAATTATTAATTCTTAAAGACCGATAGTATATCATAATCCTCCATTTATTAGAAGAATATGATTCATAAATTATTTTCGGACAATATCACTCGAAGAATTTAATTTAATGAACAAACTAATTTAATGAAAGTTTGGAAAATAATAACCGGATAGACAATCCTTATTAGTTTGTGTAATCTTATCTGAAACCATGTAAAGCTAATAGCACAGTGATAAAGGGCGCTCCTAATTCCGGTTAGAACAAAACTAGAAACCTGTTGGCATAGAAAAAAATAACACAAATCAATTTTATAACAGAGGTGACTGCACAATCAGAATAGGTGTTGGCGTAAATACAATCATGATGTATCAACAAACGAGGATAACCTTGCAGTTTTGAGAGCTGCAGACAACAAAAAATGGAATGTTTGGGACGACGATCGATTGAATTGTAGAATCAAATGTAGCAATTGCCTACTGAATATTCCATCGCTGTCATTGCTTAACGCTTATTGAACGGAAAGAAAGTAATATGACCTCTTTGAATATTCATGATTTATAGAGTTTTGCACTTAAATTCAACCAGTCGACCTTACTGATAAAACACGTAGCCTCTGTAATGAATGATATATTCGGTAATGTTGAGCACACGTTGACATTGCAATACGGGGTCAGTGTCACGCTGAGGATAAGAGTAAAGGAAAACAATTTCACAGAATCGTTTGTTTGTAGCACAGCATGACGGAAACGTGTTTCGAATGAATGAGAATTCAACGTCGCCAAGGCAGGCGAAAAGAAATGGACGTTTGTGCACATCGACCAAGACTATTTGGAGAACCCGATTTGATTGATGCAATTAAAATGATGATCGCTGCATCAGCATTCATCAAACAGATAGTAATCCCGAAAGAGAAAGAACAGTTTATCAAGCGAGTATCTGACAAATAACCAGAGAAACAAATAAGAAACAAAACGATCTTGAACTTGTTAGGAGCACTGGTTGTTCTAAAAATAATCGTTACATAGCATTTGGTTCACGGCGGGTAATAGCCGCCCCCCACACGACTTGCAGTAAACACACACAATTTATACGTTAATGCAGTAACCAACCACATTAGTGATGGTTCTGCAACGCAAACAAACGCAGATTCATCTGTAATGTATGTAACCGGAGCGGCAGATTCAAACGAGGCTACAGCTAGATTTCTTTCACCGCTTATGAAGTTTAATATTGTTGATATTTGCAAATTAATATTAACCAACTATTTGCGATTCTGGTCTACATTGGACTGCTATCGCTAATACGACATCGCGAATCTTGTTTCTATTATGACCGCATTCATTATGCCCTAGTTATGTAATCAGGCTGAATTTTATAAAATGGTTGACTAATAGATGAATCCTCCATCCTTTGTCTAATTTCGATGTCTGACACGTTCTTCTCTCTACATTCTAAGATTCGTTGGACATTTTAGTTTTAACATTGTGAAGTTTAATATCAAGTATCAAGCTTCTGTAAAGAACCATTTCAGAATCACAAAGAACTAGTTACTAACCTTTTTGTAGAGTTTGATCCAGGTGAGATCGCCTTTGGAGTCGGTATACTGGAGGCCGAAGAACCAGACCTCTCGCAGGCCGATGGTCTTGACGACCTGGTCAAACAGCTGTTTGCCAGTCGTCGTCTGCTGGATCGCGAACTCCAGCTCCGCGTCCATCGTCGTCACACGGACGTTCATCTGGAAATAGAGAGACAGTTAATATATGCTTCAACTGTAGCCTTAACGCAAGATGTTTAAAATGGTATTTGAATGTATACTGATCCCAGCGGATTATAAGGTAAAGTAAGGAAAATGTTTACTCGTTAGTCATACGAAAAACATTGGGTAAATACACTTTCATAGCTACAGAAAAAACAGTTAATGCAAGTGATGAGATGATTTAGGAGACACTTTAATGTTCTTCTCATGTCCTAAAAATATCTTGAGTGATTTACATTTAAAAGTTACTGTTGAATGTGCATCAATATTAATTTACGCGTGAATCGCACATATTTGGCATATTAACGCAACACTAGCGCGAATGAGCAGCGCTTCGGAAAAATCTTTAATCTGATGGGAGGATTCTCCAAACATTCATATAAACGACAAAATTACTAATATTCTATTAAAAATCTTTGCTTGTTTTTGTTGTTTTCATATTGTATAAATGGATACGTGCGCCCTTGTTCCGATGTAAAAGACCTTAAGTGTCAGATCGAATATGGCAAAGAAAACAGTGGAACGGACGCAAACGGCATTGTATACAACAGATGTGTGCCAACCGACTTTGTTGTATATTGCTAATAGTGCGTATAATGGAACAAACAACCTTTAGGTAACTTGATATATTGGACAGACGATATTGATATAAAATGAGTAACTAATAAGGGATAGATGGAATCGATTTAAGTTCTGACGAGCGTAACGGTAGCCACTTTTGTATTGATATTGGTGGGAGACTTAATGAAAGAAAAATCGCTTAAGTAAGACTTAATAATTCATTTGAAAATCAAACACTGACAAAATATCTAGCTATGATAATGTGAATATTAAAGTGTTTACGGACACAAGTTGATTGGACTCATTAACAGCTTGATAGGTCCTACATTATTTTTTGTGGTTTACCTTCAAATTATTAATTTTGTCGATCATTTTATAACGTTTAAGTAATTTTGACTGAGTCACGAATAACATTAAAGCGTATACCTATTTATCTGAAAATACGTATTCAGTTCCGTCATAATATACACTACCAGTAATATAAGGTCAGATGCGTTTATCAAATATATCGCCAGATGCACTTAGGAATATGACAACAAATTACTCATCACTATCAGTTACAAACAAAGAACTAGGAATATCATCTATATCCAAATAAGAAGGGATATAAATAAAGATAAAATGCAAAGAAAAAAACCACACCGCAATAAAGTTTCATTCATAGAAACTGAAATAAACATAATGAAAGGGAATCATATCAGAAATAGAAGAAACGTAAACGATGCTATCTAAAACTGTACAGTTGGTGGCATGCCAAGCGGATGCGATCTTCCGGGCGATTATGTCATAGTAATACACTGTCGTACTCTATCAGCGTCCTTTTATGACCTCTTTAAGTGTAGTTCGATACTTCATTTTATGAGGACTAGGAAAAGAGGATAATATTATGTTACTCGAAAGGGTCGTTTGATACCATGGTGTTTTACAAAAAACTAAACATGAAGCCTTTTTGCGCTGTGTAAGAATATTTTTCTCCAATCGTTGGAGTGAATAAGAACTCTTACCACAGAAACGATAAGGTTGATTAGTGAGTTTTAGACAGACAACAGCTTTGATCAAATACGACCAAAAGCTTGGGTTTTCGAATGTCGGGTTTGCGGTTGATGTCAATCATTCCACGAAATAAATTGTACTTTAAACGAAACGTTTGAAATGTTTCACGAAACAGTTCTCGACAAACATCCATAAACCATATTCAAATGAAAATTCTTGTTAACGATCGCAATCCACGCAAATGAAATTGCTAAACAAATCGTTTCTATTTATTTTGCAATTTCTCAGAAAAAGCTACAATATTTTTTCATTCTGACCAAGGTCTTCGTTTCCTAGAAATTCTGCATTCATCTACTTAAGAGACAGATGGTAAGGGGGACGGGCAGAACAATGGACGAGGTTGACATGGCCGTGATGTATCGGGAACTAACGACAATCCTTGATCTAGAATATATCTAACCCTACCATTCTTAACTAAATAAAGTTTTCTTTTTATTATGGTTTAGGCAGAGAAGGCCACTGAGAGAGAAATTACAGTTAGTTTATGGAGGAGACCTATGCCAAACATTTTGACAGTATTGATTGAATGAAACATGTGGACTGTTGATGTCAGGAGATTGCTTGTGTTGAAGAGAATATTGTAGTTAATGCCAGAAATAACTTTCTATGCCGCCTAACATCCACCAGATGGGGCGCTTCTCCCCAAGTCCTGCGAACAACTGGAATAGCGCCCTGCTTTTCCGCTGGTGAACATGCCTGTTCAGAATGGAACCGTTCTGCCCACGCTGACCTAGTGGATACAGCTCTAAATGAGACGTGCCGGATTATTAGTGGTTGCCTTAAACCGACTCCAGTATGAACGCTGCATCCACTGACTGGCATTGCGCCTCCAAACATTCGCAAAACCATAGCCAGCCGCATCGAGAGGGCGAAGCTACAAGCTGACTCACGTCACCCAATTCACAACTACGTCTCAGTGCCCAAGAGGCTAAAGAGCCGAAAGTTTGGTTGGGTGTGTGAGTGCAGCTAGTCCAGCCAATATTAACACCTCCACAACAAGATGTATTCTATGGAGGCATCTGTATAAACCTCCTGAAAATTTGATCGAACCATCTGAGAGCCTTCCGCCTGGGCACATGTTACCGTGGCCGACTTGGAAATCTTTAAATGGACTTCGAACGCAAGTCGGCCGTAGCAAAGACAGTCTCAGATGGGAGTTCACGGACGGCTCAGATCTCAAGTGCGTATGCGGCACCTCCCCACAGACAATGGCCCACCTTCCATCCTGCGCCGCATGCCCTGTCACCTGCGCCCTTGATGATCTTATGATTGCGTCAGTGAGCGAAGTTCGCGCAGCTGAATTTTGGGCCAAAGATGTTTGAACTTTTTGCCATCGATACGCTAAGAAGAATAATATCTAAGTCAAATCATAGATCAACGCGAGGGAAGCCTATGTCCAATTCACCAACGAACGAAAGCATATATATTTATAATGAATGTAAGCGAGAAGATATAAAGTTATAAATAAACTCGGTACGAAAATAGACTAAAGTACCGCAGCAGTAGCCGATGACTCTACATCGCATCCTAGTAATGAAAACATGATTACACTAACAATGCTAGCTGCGGACGGAGATATTATCTGCAGAGTAGTAACAATGGATGTACACAGTACACACCGTTCATTCATAGTATAGCTCTAAGTACGATAGTAATGGGAAGAAATAAGATTTTTAGTAATATCGATTTGTATGCTTCACTTGACGAATACATAAATATTGAAATATAATTTGGTGTTTGATGCTGAAGCTGAGACCGCCGATGATGAATATAATGACATATTTAACATTTTCAAACGGGAGACCGTAGAACTAATCGATTAGGAATTCATTATTTAACTATTTATCGACCACGCACAAATCATGACTTAACCTAGATAACAAAATATCTTGAATTGATAATTTCATACTATCCTTAATCGATTTTTAAGTACTTACATGATAACATAAATAAATACTTTGAGTGAAGGTCAAAGTTCAAAGAGCTGCAGACCGGAATATAATCAGAAAGCGCAGCTTGGAGTCGTGCCAGCGCAGAACATAAACAGCAAATAAAAAGCAGCCAACCAGGATCTTTCATGTTTACGTTCATGAGTGGGAAATCTCGTTACCACTGATTTAATACTAACTTTCGTTATTTTATGGCTGTTTCGTCTTTTTATTTCCGAGTAGGTACAGCTGAATACGTTCATATTTTCCACGATCCTCGAAAGGATTTATCGAATGATTCATCACAACCATCGATAACGATACTTGTCTTTTAAAAGCCTCCTTGATTCTAGGCTATTATTCAACCTCGGTTATTCTCTCTCCCCTATAATTCATAGCTTATCAACTAGCCCGCATGGTTGATTATTTAAAATTGTAACAACCTCTCCTAACCTCCAGTAATAAGGTTAAGGAAAGGACAACGATAGCGTTCATAAAAATAACTCGAATGTTCTCAATGTCTTTAATTTAAAGTGAACTAGTTTCTACTGTGAAATGTATGTAAATGTGATCGGTGTAAAATCGCGACTTTGCTCTACAAATGATGCATATTTTACACGCTTGGAGAGGATTTCTAGACAATTCGTCATCATTATGTCAACACTTGTTTTAATCTGTTCTTGTGTGCTCAGTAAATCCTGGTTAAAGCACTAAACATATGAGCTGTGTGCAGTGAAGTAGAAATAAACTGAAACATACCCCGACTAGCTCCAACATTAAATGAAGTGCCTCTGTGCCTAAAAGATGTTATTCGAAGTTCGGTACCGTAAAACTGATCAAGTGTCACTTCTGTAGTATGATGTAACTCAAAAGGTTTACGTAAAGAAAAAAAAGTCAGAAGGTCATCCGTCACTTTTAAATATTTCCTCTACCACAAACCAAATTAGTAAACCTGTTTTATTCATAATTTTAAATATAATGGGGACACGAGCAAGCGAGTAAAGTTATACGTTCATAGATGCGTAACTAACAGCTAATGAACGTACGACATGGCCATCAATGTCACATGATGATGTGGTCTATAGTTTTCGATATGCATACCATATTGACGAAACTGCCGTATGGCAACGGAAACAGGCGAGACAAGTCCCGATATAGGTATAGACGAATCTAATTGTTTCCGATCGGTGTTAAACCTGACTGTTCGATATGATTTATCTTAGCGGATAGAGTCCCTAAATATCAGGTTTACATTTTGTAATTGGAGTTTAATTTTCGCTTTGTCAATGATTTGATAGAGCGGCTAAGCAATAGCTAAATCTAACCAAAATTATAACACACTTTCTAAGTAACGGAATTCAGGCTTCCTTTTTTGGAAAGTTAAAAATTATAGGCATTCCGAGCCCAAGGATGGCATGATAATGAAGTAGCTAATAATGCAGCTGAGTCATCTGGGCGAGATTGAGAAACTAACGCGAGATAAGAAGGCGGTGTTGCGACTAGAACGTTATCGCCTGTGTAAACGACGGATGTTTGTATAAGCTACGACCAATTTGCTCGCTTTGCTTTGCACGCGAAACTTGCCTTCAAGAAAGTGAGCATGTAATTTCTTAGATCTATTATTATTATGAAGAAACATGTGTTGGAGAGTGAGTTTTTGTTTTGTTTAGAACAGATGCTCATGATAAGAAAGATATTAATACTGATGCGAAGAACTTAAGCTGAAGACGTTTCGCTGGCAGACACAAAAATACGTTGAGTATCTTGATAAAGAAACCTGTTTCAAACTCTCGCGTGTTGGATATTAGTAAAGAGCTATAGAGGCTATGAGATGCGCCATTACTTTGCTTAATGTACGACCATAGCTTGGTTAGAAAATCTTGAATAATGGTAGACATAAACCACCAATAAGCAATTAAAATTATTTCATATTATAATCACGGTCTCTGTTAGTTTGTCATGCGGCTTGCGACAGGAAAACGGCCGCTTGCTAGTAGGAAATTATAGACAGATAACAATTTGTTGAAACAATATGAGGCTATAAGTGATTTTGAAATAATATTGGTCATGGATGTTTATATTGGGTAAATGAGTCACGTTTTATCGGTAATAATTATGAGGTCTACGACTTATAAGGTCTATAGCTTGTGAGGTCAGTTTAACATTGAATAAGGGTAATGATTTGAATGCAAATCCTTTCATAAATTATTGTACAAATATATCAATAATATGAATATGGTTTTACGTATTGTTAGCGTGCGTGTATTACATGTTTCCATTTTCCTTTCATGACACTAATACGAGTTGTTGAGTGAATCGATACTTTAAAGGCCATGTTGGGTAGTAATCACGTATTAACTGTAAATCCAGTCGTATGTCAAGGAAATCCTATACATATACCAATCATTCATGATATTCAATGAATAATTCGTTATGGCCTCATGGTGTAGCAATTGGGTGTTGGATTAGTTTAAATTCTTGTTATTTCACTAGGGTTTCCTGATGTTATGATTATTAAAATTAATCGATAAATTAGCTTATCGTCAATATACACTAGTTATCCATTTGAATTCCTACAACATCGCGGAATGATAATCACTTACGATTATAGAAAACTCCATCATCATAATCACCTCTAGTTTTCGCTTTTTCGTCCAGATATCAATCGAAACCACGATATCTACTTCAAAATTATAAATAACTGTTTCTTTACTATGCTGCCGACGACGTTTGGTGGTCATGACCACATCTCTTCAAACTAAGGAGCTATGACATCATCTAAATACACCAGTAACGTAATAAAGATAGTGCTATGATAAATATAAAGCGCGTATGGCAACCGTATGTGCTGCGGGTTCTATAAATAGGAATAGAAGCGAAGGATTGAATAATGCTTAGAATACGCTTATTATATTTTATATGTATACCTAAGTTGGAAGCTTCAAAGGTCGCGTTTTCGGTCTCAACAACTTAGTTCTTTTTTTGTTTTTGGCAAGAGGCAGTCCGATTCAAAATTAGATTGATTTAAGTTATTATTGCATTGCAAGTATGGATAATTATTTAACAGAATTTCGTTCTTTAACCAAAGGTTTGGTTAATAAAGTTATCATAGGGCACTTTTGTCAACGGATGTTAGGTCTCTAACCACATGATCATGATCATATCATTTCATTTTAAGACGTGTTAGGCCTATTCCTAGACGAGGACCACACGCCTAGTTCTCAACATTATTTAAATTAAGCCATAGTATAACATCTGCTTCCAATATAGAAATAATAATATCTTGCTCCAAACAGAGGCGAATTTTGTTTTGAACTCGGTAATACCGTGAAAACCTTATTATACATTTATTTTAAATACACCTGCCAAACATGTTAATAACAATAACATTTTTACAAAGACCCATTCTATTGTTGCACAAAAAATATTCAAGAATCAAAAATATGGTAGAATGATGTCCTTGCTGTATCTTAGCTAAGTAGGAAGTAACATGAGGTGACCAAGGTGAACAGATGATAATTATGAAGATATTACATTAAATATACTTGTTGTAAGTACATTTGACGACATCATTATTAACTTTGAACTAGGGTCGCGAGGTCGGCGTGCGGAGGTAAAAAGTTGTAAGAACTGGTATTCTGAACACTTGTATTGTAATTATAAATACGGGAACCTCAGTGATTTATAAATTAGATATGGATTTGTTCTATGATATCACAAAATTTGACGGTGACTTTCCGGAAAAATCTGCATACCTTTAAAATTACAGCCTTGTATAAGCTGCGAATCAAAGTCAAGCATGTTAAGCTAATGCAGATAAACCGTTCGGTTCACAAAAAGTCGGTATAAACGTACCTTCAAAAGCTGATACATATAACAGACATAAATAACACGAGACTATAAGGACAACTACAGAACGATTACCAGCATTATGGAAAGGCAATAGAGAACAAATTTGGTTGTGAAGTAGTGTTGACAAAAAATCCCGCCGTTCTGAGGCAGGAAGGTGGCAAAGGGGATAGAGCGAGGGTGGCGTAACAGGTGCACAGACAGATGGATGTAACACGTCATAACACGTGGCTAAAATGTATACGATCAATGCTGATGTAGCACATTGCGGAAGATCCTATATCCTATTGTTTTAAAATACTGAAGTCATTAGGTATGGCGGATCTATAGAAGAATTGCTCTTCTGACGTCAATCGCACCGTTTATTAAATAAATAAGATTTATTTGGTATTGTATACCAAATAAATCTTACTTAAATCTTAGTTTTGGATTCTTGTAGGAGTCAAAGTCCAAATTAAACCTACAATACGCGTCAAGTGAAAACTTAACAAAATGTTCACGATCATGCTACCTGACTCAATTAAAATGCTACACCTCCGCGAATCTCACGAAGTTTCGTCAAAAGCGAGACTCGAAAAATCCGAGGTGATAGGAAAAGAAATTCCGCTGTGCTTTAGAAATCGCAATAGTGTGTGAGTAAGTGAAACGGAGTGAAACGGCACTACATGGTCATGGAGCATATCGACCGTCAAATTAAATTCAAGTACAGGCTGTAATGAATGAGGGGCTTATGGCTTAATGGCCTCCACGAAGATCGATCGATGCATTAGTTGGGGCTAAATTTCTTTGAGCCAAGACTTGGACGGATCACTGCTCTTTAGAGACCTCGTAGTGACTCAGGGAACATGTTTTGCTCTGGGATGACCATAAACACGTTAAGGATAATCAAAACCCTAAAAAGCGCGTTCCTTACTGGGTTACGGATGACAGAATGATAGAAGTTGCTCCGTGTCTTACGTTGATCAGTGTCTGATTAAACACGCAGCCAAAAATAAACTTGTATAGCTATAGAACTTATTGTAAATAATAAGTGAAGTCACGTGGAGCCATTGTGATAACGTGATGTTGCAGGTACTTATATACAGGTATCAATTATTGTCTCTACGTTGCATGTCTTGTCACTAAGTAAGGTTCTGTCTATTGTATGTTCATTAAGCAAAACATCAGCTGCTGACCTTTCCACTGAGTACTTCTTCTTCGTTTATCGTCAGTTATGATCGCTGCCCAATGCAATATTTAAATGCAACGTTAGCTTTGGCGTTTATTTGCTAGATTGAAACTATTCCTATGCTGCTGCATGTATAATTTATCGCAATCATAAAGAACCGCCTTAATAAATTGCTTCCCTTTTACACCACGATATGCGGTTAATTAGCATTCCTAGGTTTTATTAACATTCCATGCGTTTTTTGATAAATCGAATTCGTTTTTATGGTTAAACGTGACCGAAGTTTCAGAGCGAGATGGAATGAAAACTGGCAGTGTTATTTAAATTTTCAAGGCTCCAAGCAACACGGCAGCTGAAAAATAGTTTAATAATCAGATTTTTTTATTAAGAAATAAACTAACACGGTCCACTGGACTTGACAAATCTCAAACTAAAGATTCCGTGATAACGCGAATTTACAATATTGATGATCCCGTACGTGGTAAATATTGTTGTCCCTAACATAATACAAAATAGAAAATTTCTGAGATTATTCAAATCTAGCATGCCAGGTCTCTCCATGCTAAACTAAGCAAATCATTTAATTTCGAAGCTGAGCAGAGTCAACAAAAACTATTTTAATAAGTCTAAGATGGTAAAACAAGAAGTGATTAAATGTTTTTTCTGAACCCTAACAATCTTACAGATGAGGAAATCCTTGAACATCTTCATACATTAGTAGTACGTGATTTAAGTGGCGCTGATGGAGCAAGTTTTATAATCAACTAGTGTTACAATGCGCCCAACGCTGTAATGAGCCATTTTAATGATAAGTCAGCATCTGCATCGCGTGACGCAGACACGCAGGTAACGTTTACGTGAGATCTAGTAGGTACATACGGCAATAGGTACTTTTATGTATTTTTAACAATTTGTTGACCAGTAGGTTACCAAAACGTACAGCATTATAATGGCGATAAGATAAAATTCATTACAACTCATTGTGTTAATTTCGATAAAAAGTAATCGAGAATTCACACGTTTATATTGTACTACATTCGCATCGGTGATAAACACATTGGAATTCTTTGTAAGTTTACCTGGTCATAAACGAGCTAGATCGATAAAAACATTCGAGAGTACAATGTTAGATTTTTTCATCACGAACTTGGAAGTTGATTCAAGACAAAAGGTCCCAACGAAAGCGAGAGCACCAGACCCTTGGCGAAACAGGAAAGTGATTCTATCTCGCTCCGATACGCAGGAGGGACAGGGATAGGGAACAAAAAGACGGTTACGACCGTTTGCATGATGCAAAATAAATAATAAAGCCATGACCGACTCCATCTTGGAGTTTGCGGGTTTACGTTGCGATGACATCACCGTAACTTATGATTTCAGTCAACATGATTCTCGACGATCTGTAGACTAATGTAATTTATTCGTTTGACGAAACGTTCGGCCAAGGTGGCTCCGGCACCTGTTGCTATGCTGACTTCACACTTTTTGTGATCGTGATAAGCTGTGACGCATACGGTCACATGTTTGAGATACTACTTAATTATGCAGCACAGGTGACTAAGGCACCTGGACAGGACCCTCAAACTTAGGCTGGAGGACTTTGGACGATGCCATGAGAAACCAGTTTAGAGGAGGACTAGGGCACGAAGGATTTTGAATTGCGTTAAGCACTAGAAGATTCTCTGCGGTTTTTGCGGTCTTTGCAAAAAGTACTTCAGAGTCAGACGTCATCTGTCGAGATGGTAGAGTCGTCCTTTGGTTATTTATGTTACTGACCTGTTTGCCGCCGGCAACCATGGTGACAGATTTTAGTGTCACACGCACTGGGTAATTTCACAAACACAAGGTTGTTTATAAGATCCTGTGGTGAAGCACATGAGCCGCGTCTGTCGGACGCGGCGGTACAGTTTGAACTGAACGGTCGCGGTCGCCGCGGGGATGCGCGCGCGCCCCGAGCTCAAGGCCGCCGCACGCGCTCACCTCACACACACCTCACCAGCACACCTCGCTCATACCGCCTACAGTTTCGCTACTTTTTTTCCTTGCATCTAAATTGAATAGTGATCCAATCGATGAGTCTACTTACGACATTACGTGTAGTGCAAGGCGCGTGTTAATAATTGTGCTGAACTCAATTAAACGCTATACTATATGTAAGTAGTTTAGTATGCAAATATTCCATTTGTCTACACAAGTGATAGAAGGTATAAGAACCCTGATTTTCTTTATCTTGCTAATTTTAAACACCTGTGTATGTATATTTTGTTAGCCCCTCATCTATCGATCGATCTTATTAAGTACGGTTACAATAGAAAAGTAATTATGTCTCATTAGCGAAATTTGAGCGTTGTGTCTCATTAGCGACAGTTGACCGTTGTAAGTGCCTAAGTTCATCGGTGCGCGAAGGTTCAATCAGTGGATTGTCTTAGGGGCGGAGTAGTAGGAGTTGCAGTATACGCTTAGGGGCACTATGAGCAGCAAATAAAACAAAATAAAAGCTTTAAAAAAATCTTGGGTCTAAATTTTCCGGAAATTACCAATTTTATTGCAGTATCTGGTTAACCTTGAACATCGAAACCATTTAGGTTCTAAGAAGCATGGCCCTACGACGCATGTAGGCGTAGTCGACGGAGCCCCGCTTGGCTGAGCTTCTACTTCTTAATGGTTAAAAAAATAACCCCGAAGGGGATGGCGGGATGTTTGATCGTTGGGTACGCTCGCTCACTAGACCCCGCCATCCCCTTCGAACCTAACCTGTCCGAGTCGGCGTGCCCAAGTTCCGAGCTATCTTCGCTCGTCCTTGCATCCTACATAAGTTCTAAAAGGATCCCTTCGACATCATTTTTACGACAAACGGCTGGTCTCAGACAAAGAACACCAAGACCCTTTTAGCCTTATATTTAGGTGTTCTTTACGATAAAATCGACTTTGCGAAAACGACATTTTATTGTTTAATTTTTCCTCAGTAAATAAAAAATATATTCAAAGGCCTATTTCTCGGAAACGGTGCGTCGTAAGCCCATGCTTTTCAAAAGCCAAATGGTTTCTATAGACAAGGTTAACCCGATACTGCAATAAAATTGGTAAAATTCCGGAGAAAAAAACGTTTTTTTTTTTAAGGATACACTCCAACCGAAGGATCCGAAGGTTCTATTGGCTCCCCCATCTTTTAAACTTTTTCTTATTAGGTTATCGAGCCTATTCTTTGTATACAAGCTAAGCATGCCTTTGCTAAGTGTTAATTAACAGCTAATTAACACTTACGTACATATTCATAGGGGGCAACAAAGCAGCAGCCTTTTTGTCACATACCTAAATTAGGATTTGTGCTTAAGTTAAATAAATAATGAATTAACAAAATAATTCAAACAAAACGATAACTTGGTTTGGGTATAAAATTATGCTTAGCTTCTTAGGTACGAAATAGTATCTAACAATTGGTTTCTAAACCACAGGCGATTACGGTAGTTTAAAGTTCAATCAATATTTTACAGTTTTCCCGTTTTAATGTTCGCATATTTTAATGCCTATAATTTTTTACGCTTTGTGTAAACAGGAACTTAAATTAACTATATTACGAATCATTTTAGGCGAAACTTAACGTCTTTCTCTACCAGCCTAGGTAGATACTATGTGAATGATTTTAATTTGAGCATTTAAAAAATGTATGTATTATGTTATATTTCGGTAAGCTCCGTTGTCGATTTATAAAGTAAATGCCTCTGGCATTTCGATTAATTATATATTTTTAACTACATACCCACATTCTAATTATTAATTATTTTTTCGTTTTTCGATAGTAGGTATGTTGTTAAAATAGAAATAATGAGCACACTCACATTATTGACATTTGGTGCCAATTTAATGTTGCCTTTTTTATCCACACGATACATAGACATTGTTGAAATTGGATATCCTTCTTTTCTAACAGAACTTGGCAGAAAATTTTCGATATGGACACTTAATTATTTTTATTAGCACTGAATTTCGACACCTTTTCACATTTTTTTATCAAAACAGTGTTTTTTAACTAAGTAAGTCTGGAACACAATTTTATAATATTCAAATATCTGCCGATTAAAAGAATATAGGACCGGGAATTGTTTCTGCGTTACAGGATCGTGACAGACTGACACATTTTCCTGAAGTTCTGTACAATGTAGACCATTACGCTAAAGGAAAAATATAATATTTTTCCCCTAGTGATTGCTCATATTGGTTATTTTAGAGCTTAAGTATTGTTTATTTTAGTTATGACAAACTGCTTGCTATATACGTATCTTTCGTCTCGTATAACCATCAGTACATACTATCATTAATTCTGCGGTATACCTGGCAATATCAAGAGAATGATTCAATGTGCACTTTTATAATTTCTAACGTGAAGATATTACCGTGGACGTCCATGTCACGTCACGGCATCACGATAACACAAGGAAGTAATATATTGTAGGTATAGAAATACTAATGAAGTCGGTTTTAAATTTCCGTCCACGGTAGTATTGTCACGTTCGAAATTATAAAAACGCACGTTGTCTTAAGTGCCTGTAGTTGGTTTCTTGTATTTGAAAACCATTGAATCAATTACATTTTCAGTTAATTAATTGAATCCGATATTTTATTTTTCGCCTTTTGATGTGACTCTCGTGTAGGTTTTAACCAATGCAAACATTTCATTCGCTTCTAGGGTTCATCGCCCGCGTTCAGCCAAGAAGATAACAGGCGGTCCACTTGACATCTTCGGTGATCTGGCTAGCCTAACCTTATCGGCTCATACTGATCTGTAGGCACCTACTGTTGTAAGTAATATAAAAAGGCCAATAAAAAGGCTAAAATCGTTTGTAAATGGTAGGTAAGCCCATTTCTATATTCGTCCCGAATATTCATTGACATACATAACCATGATTTTTATTTATAAAATTTATTTTTGTTTTTGTAACTATTTTTAACCGACTTCAAAAAAAGGAGGAGGTTCTCAACTCGACAGTTTTTTTTTTAATTTTTTTATATTTGTTAGCTCAGAACTTTTTTCTGGGTGAACCGATTTGAATGATTCTTTTTTTATTTGATAGCTGGTGCTTCACATGTGGTCCCATTTAAATTTGATCAAGGACTGACCAGCAGTTTTTGAGTTATCCTTAATAATGCGTATTTTTTCCAATTAGTTTATATTGATGATGTTATAATAATTTCCTGTTACGGTTATTTACGTATCAAGTAGTGGTATACGAATGTGTGTGGGGTAGGTACCACAACTAAAAAGCTGAAAATAAAAACTTTCTTACAAAAAAACAACCGACTTCAAACAAAACACAAAAAAACCTGAAAAATAACTTTAATTTCGGAAGTCGGTGGCCAAAAACGAAAATACACAACCAAAGACACCGACTTCCGAAATTAAAGTTATTTTTCAGGTTTTTTAGTGTTTCGTTTGCAAGTCGGTTGTTTTTTTGTAAAAAAGATTTTTTATTGCTTCATAATCTTATTATTAAAAAATAAAAACATTATAATCCCCTAGTGGGATTTATAGATGTTCGTAGGTGTGTCCGTGGCATCACAGCGGGCGACAATACCAGCGCTGCGGTATTTATTTTTTGAAATATCACAGCATAATGCTGAGATAGGTGCTTTTTTGGCCTCACACAGGTATTTTATTTTTTACTTGGTTATTGTTGTTTTTAAACTTAATTTTGTTAGTTATAATAAAATAAAAAAGAGCATTGAATGCGCCTTTTTATTTTATTTTTACTGTTTCTATTTCCTGCGCGTGACCCAAATAGTATATTTGGGTCACGCGCAGGAAATAATAAAAAAATAAAATAATACATATAAATACACGTAGTGAAAATTAAATTGTGATACCCAAATTTAGATTAACTAAAACAAGCAAGTCATTTCTTACGAACAATATCCGCTTCTATAACAAGTTGCCAAAGTCAGTTACAGAACTTAGCGATGGAAAGTTCAAAACCCACATCAAACGTATCCTTATCAAAAATGCATATTATCAGATTAAAGACTACGTTAAAGACAAAAATTTTGGCAATAACTTCTTCTGCACATCTGGCTTCCCTGGTCATTAACGGCATCACTATGTAAAGTCTAATAACTGCTCCAAAATTACGAAGATTTTTTGTTTTTTACTTTCTTCTTTGACATAATCTTCTCATTATTTGAAATTATATACCTCCAATTCTTATTTAAACTCCTTATTCATGGCTTTTGTAGACAGGATTTTAATTCAGATTTGTTACAGTTGTAATGGCAATTATGTCATTTGGTTTAAATAGGGTTTTATTGTTATATAGATTTTTCTATACATTGTGAATGTGAGAACGTTGTAAGCCTAACTTGTAGACTGTAGATTTGTAGACTTTTTCTACTTTATTGAGTACCTGTTACTTGTTGACAGGCGTACACCGTCCTCCCATACCTATCAACACTAATTTGAAACAATGTAAAAGTCCCTTATTTTTAAAAGAGTAACCGTGGAGTGTCTTGCCGGCTCTTCTCCATAGGAAACAACCAATTAGGACCGTGCACCTAGCTTCTGAAGTTTCATAAGTGCCTATGTAGTTTTATGTTAAATAAAATATTTTGATTTTGATGAAATAAAATATTTTTCCTTCTAAATTCGTAGATCTGACAAAAATTATAACATTTGTAAAAAAATCCGGACAGTTTAGATTTTAATCGTTAAGAAAAAAAATAAACCCCTTTATTCGAAAAGTCCGGACTGGTGGCAAAAAAACCGTAAATTTTCGGTTCAGACAAAACCGGACGGTTGGTGAAATAGTGGCCATACCTGCACCCAACTTTCAGCGCCAGTCACACATGAAACTATCTTTACTCATGTCGTAAACTCGTAATCGGCGGAAATGAATCGGAAGCCGGAGTTGGCTTATCTAGAGCCGTTCAATATATGTTGTAAGCAACACACAGAACATTTACATCACGCCTGTGTTCCTCGAAGGGTAAGACAGAGGTACTTATGTAGTCTGTAATTCTGTACATATAGTACACCCACTCGGGCGGGTGTGTTTATTTAGCTAAATGGAGCATTTGAGATAGATCCCTCCGACAACCAGTGCGAGGGCGGTGCTCCTGACCAGACGACGGCCCAGTTGTTGCAGGGCATGTCCCTCCAACAGCACTTTGCAAGACATTAAAAAAACACCACTTATGCCGCGATTGACGGGGCCATATACTGACCCAAGTACTGATTCTTAACCATCGATTCGAAAAGAAAAAGAAGCACACCCCCTACATTTGCATTTGCGAGCTCATTGCCATTTTGTTAATATTGTACCGTAAACTATCTCCATGTTAGTTGGATGGTTCTAACTCAGCTAACAGGTAGGTACATAACATGGTCCGTGGTATGTGTCGCGGGTGCACCGGCCATCGTCCGCTAACCAGATAACGCGTGCCCCACTTTCCCGCTTCCTTCCTATGACACACTTGAGCTAGGCTTCTCTTACTTACATTATATCACTTGTTATTAGATTTACTACTGGCAACACCCTTCCTGACACAAACTAACCTGCATTTTTTTAGTTTGTAACAAAATGGAACAAGTTTTGTAACAAAACGGAACAAGTTTGTTACAAAAAAAGGAAAAAGTTTGTAGAAAATGTTACTAAGTTTTTTGTAATCTCGTAACGGAATATTGATAAATTATTAATATGGACGTCACACAAAACTTACAAATCATGCATAAAATTACTATTCCATTCACACTACAGATAAAGACACCACATTTAGTAATAATAGCCACGGACACAGACCACTACATTACTGAACGAGTAATTAATTGGTTCATGTCTGTCTGCAGCAATAATAAAGACATCCAACATCACATTTCGTGAGCCTTTTATTTTATGGAGCATTTAATACACAAGTCTAATACTGTGTTTCTCAAAGGGTTTATCTACCTACACAAATATTAGTTAAGAGACTGTCAAACTCACGTGGACTACTGTGATTGGCTGACTGAAATAACATTCAACAATCAAAATAGAGTATTTGACTACTATCAAAAATATACATTAATTAATACTTATTTTGAAGGTGTTAATAAAAAAAGAGGATTCTCAAACAGAAAAAAAATTACATTAGTGGAAAAATTGAGAAGTTACCCACTTTTGAAATTATTCTTCTATCCTTGTCACGCAAAACATTCCTGTGTTTGACGTCAGATGCTAATAATGCTATCTCTGTCTAGCATAATAGAAATTCTCCATATTATGAGATATTTAAAAAAAAAACTAAAATAAAATAATATATTTAATATATTTCTAGGTTTCGAAAAATCGTATAAAAAATAGTCAAATAGTCTATTACAATTCTTCCCGTAAGTTTGACAGTTTGTTAGCTAATTATTAATTTAGTGTTAAAGCCTTCAGAAACTGGATGGTTATAAAATAGAAAAATCTATCAACCAGAACTAGGATCTCACAAGTCACATACAATGTTTCACACACACACACACACACCACAAAAACCAAGGAGAGCAAACTAGATTGCAAGCATGCTAATGGAATTTACTTCATGTATGTAACTACATTACATTTTAATAGCTACACTCTATAGTAACTTGTGTCAAATGAATGGTGGAGGTGACCTTACAAAGTATATATTTCACTGAACCTGGGGCTATTATGTGTATTACTTTTAAAATGAGGAAATCTATTTGGAGGGCATGCATGTTGAAGTTTTTCAAAACTAGCTATAACATTTCAAAAAGAAATGGACAAAATACTGTACTACAATTATTTTAAATAAATCACCACTGCCTCAATATATATTCTAATTAGGAATAAAATAAACCAAACCACACAGGGTTGCAAACAAAATAATCAACTAAAGGTTTTAAAAAAACGTTAATAAGGTAAAACCAAACGCAAACATTTGGACTAACCGAGGCATTATCATTCGCGCCTAAATCAAGCGCGTTGCTAATATAACCCAGTATCTGGAAAAATAAATGGATACAGAAACAAGGTTAATATTTGTTTGGTTAACACATAACTAGTTAAAATAAATGTACAATCTGTGAAACAAAAATAGATGGGCACCACCATACACCATAAAAAAATGGTGGACTATCACATAATTCCATTACATATTTTGATTGAAAACTATTATCTAATCTTGTGCTTGAATAAAAATAAAAAAAAGTTCTGTGCCTGGCTATTTTTTAAATAATTATCTACTTATATGTATCCATGGGCCTTGAAATGAAGAGTATAATCATTCAGTGTCAGCCAGGATGTGTTGATAACAGAGTCAATGTCATAGTGGACTCATTACAATATTGAGGCTGAATCACAATTGCCTCTGCCATCTCATTTTTTAAACCATGCTTTATTTTATTACTTGAGTCACAGTTCCATTCTTAAAACTGCTATGTTGATATTGCCTATTATAGTTAAAATGAAATTTATTTTGCAATTAGTTAAATGAGGTTTGATCATATCAATAGAGTTTGAAGATGATCAACACTGGCGCTTTTTTTTTACAATAATTTATAACTATGAAAAATTAAAAGATTTGTTTGTTTTGAAATAATGAATAATTTTTAATAAAACTACTCATTAGTTATGTATGGCACACAAAATAATTAATCTGAATCATATCTAAAAGCTTTTCTTCACTTTGTCAGTGTTTATGAGACGAGGAGTGTGATACTCCATAACAAATACATAAAATAAGTGTGATTGCAGTTATTTTAATACAACATTAATCAGACATCAAATAGATTGAACAGGTAGAAATTGACACACTTTCTTATTCAAGGTCATTGCTGATAACATCTTGCCCACATTTTCTCTTTCTGACAAAATAACTTTTTGATTGTGGTGGATGCAAGCAAGCTATAAAAGATGTATCATACCAATTGAAATAAAGTGCACTTTTATATGTAATCTTACTATAAGTTTCTATTGTTGAATATCTAAGGCATTTACAGGCTTATATTGAAAGTCTATAAAATTGATATAAAATATTTTTTATGTTCGCTATTATGTTTCATAATTGTAATTTAAATTGAGTAATGATATTAATATAGATACCTCATGTATGTATGTCATTATAATCTACACCTATTTCTTATTGCACAAGATTTAGATTTCAACAATACTCAAGCAAACTAAAATGTACTTGGTGTTATCACAATTTTAAGCAAGATAACCCATAATGTAATTCCTTTATATTACGAAATAGTCTTATCTTCTACACTAGACAGGTACTTTTACTTTCCAAAAGAGATATATCATAAATATTTATAATGTCACCTCAATTCAATCAAGAGTTACACATTTTATATGCTCTATCAACAGTTTGTGCCCAAATGTTTGTAGTGATATATTTGTTGAACATTTTCCCACTGTTATCAATGTAGAAAGTCAATTTTGTACGAAAAATGTCTCCTCAAAGCTTATACAGCGTCATACATGTGTCGTCTGATCACATTGCGATGGTGAAATCAGTGGGCTCACGTACCCACGACAGACACAAACTGTACAGCTTAGCACACAGTAACCTAACTCAGTTATAAACAAATCAACGTAAACACGAGTACTCACCGATTTCGGCATGTTGGCGGTTTGGGATCACAATCTGCAACGAGACAGAATACATGTAACGATAATTTTGTTCACGTACATTTCCACCGCCGCTGACGGGTCCTCTGCCGCGTGACATTACATATGAAATTGTGACTGAACGCCTACTTATATGCACGCAGAACGTTCATAAGACGTTTTATTCAGTGCCATTCTATACATTTTCACACAAAATAATCATAATCGAACCAAATCGAACGATGACAATATAATTGTAGTCACCGGGCAGTCGGCTGAGTTCAGAAAAACGTTAGATAAAAATTCGGAATGTTACCCCGGAATATGAAAGTGGGGTTTTGGGTGTATACAAAAAATATGTTTAGACATTAACTTACCCGGTAAAAAGAAGAATATCACCTAATAATCCACATAAGTAGAACAACACACATAAAGAATGCACACACCCTTGAGTCACAAAAATATCGCGATGTGACAACTGCCTGCGTGACGTGGTAGCCGATGTTGTTATAAAAAAACTGTCATATTCTTCTTTGCTTTTGTGAGAGAAAATTATGGCAGCTTTGACAATAGAATAACTTATTTATATTCACTCATATTCTAACTGAAAGCTGCATTTACAAAAGATATTAAATGATGTTGAATGCGAGCTGTAAGAGATCATAAATCTACCAAAAGTTTTAGCTTTCTCTTCTGTGGCAACATTGTAACATGCCTACTTACGCAGCATGCTACAAAAGATAAATGTTTAAATTTTTCTTAGACTGTATAACCTATTTTTTTAATCTTTTATTTGTAAGGTTTTATTGAGCCAAATATAAAGTATCGTTACAATATTGCATTATGTTTGCTAAATAAACATTTGAACTTTGCCGTGGAGATACGGCAAAGCGGCTTACGGCTTTTGTTGAAACGGCTTTTATTTCGTTTAGAAGTCAGTTAGTATTTCTAAGTTCACCATGATTATAAAAAAAAACACGTGTGGCACTCGGGGACTGCCGCGGTAAAGCTATTGCATGGCATTTTTTATCAACTTAAGCAATTATAATTTTTTTTTTATTTATGCAGTATTGTTTTTTCTTTGATATTAATTGAAGTTTTTTCTTCGATATTAATTCAAGTTTTTTCTTCGATATTAATTCAAGTTACACTTTTTGAGCGTGGTGACCGATAAGAAAACAATTCTTTTCTTTTATTGATAACTGAGAAATTAATATCGTTTAAAATACTTTTATTTTATTTTTTATGCGGTGAGTGTGACATTATAAAGATATGATAGGTACCTATACACCTATATACTTTCTCACAAACAGCTGCTTACGTATTCGTCCGATTTCGGAGCAGCTCGTCTCGATCCGTGCGAGCTTCGTACAGTCGTACCATATACATACACGTTAAGCGAACGCTCGGCCGAGCCAGACGGTACATGGTAGGCGGAGTGGGGGGTGTTAGGTTTTATTTTCGTTACGGAATTTCTTGATTCGGTCGCCGCGCTCAAAGCCCCCGATAAAAGCTATGTAATAGCTTAAAAATTGAGAAAAGAAAATATATATTAAGATAGACAATATAGTCAGAATAAACTTTACACCATGCCTGTATTCCCCAAAGGGTTACGCAGTGGTTTGAGGTGGTGTGGACATGCTACTATAGTTTTGCCTAATAATGTATTGTTTCCGACAATACACTATACAGAGTAATTATTTATTTGGTATTGAGTTAATAGCTAGTAAACAAATCTAGAACCAAAAGTAATTAATTATTGATTCTAGATTTGTAAATTTTTCTTATAAGTACCTAAAATACAATTATTTCAAAAATTATAGTTGTTTCTAAACGTAAACGTAAATGTCTATATTAAAAATTAAAGTCATCGAATGTCATTGTCATTTAACAAACGTTATCAAAGCGTTGCTGTTTCGAAAATCGTAAATAATAAAATATTACGTTTGTAATATGAAAATAATATAATATACAAGTTTATTACGTGTTCATTTGATGTTAGTTTTACATTTTTTATAGAACATAAGTAGTCAGTAACCTCAACTATATGGCATCAACGCCCTTCCGCAGGTTGTTCCATTGGGGTCCATTATCGGTTTTATGTGAGTTTTATACTATTTAATTGTAAAATCAAAATGATTCTTAATCTTTAAACGTACTTGAGAAATACGTGATACTTCCTAAAACCGAATAAGAAATAACTCATCTACTTTCGTACACCGGGAACTTGTGAATAATTATGACTTACACGAATATAAACATTCAGTTGCTGTAGTTGCTACGGGTGTGTGTGTCATGATGTTGGTTTTTTTAATGAGATTTTTTATTGTCATGTCTTTATTTCCGTAACAATTGTCAATTATTGTAAGTTTAATATGAATCTAAATATAGAATGCTCAACATTCACAGTGTGTTATAAAACTACATGACAAAGTAATTTAATTTACTTAGACCTACGAATAAATAACTTAGACCATCCTTCTATCTTGTAGAACACACACTTTTCCTGTAACCTGTATTTGATATCAAGCTTTATTAGATTAAAATATGTTTTGATGTATATTTTTAACCATTTATATTCACACAATTATAATTGCATATAAAAGCAGCTTTAAATCTATTTTCAACACAAACAGAGCTGCAAAACAAAAAATAAATTACAAAAAAAAACAGATCCAAAAAAAAAAACACTAAAAAAATTATACTTTCTTTTTGTGCCAATTGGACTCATTTCAAGAATATTTGCTTATTAATATCATGAAACAAAACATCTCTCTGTGTGCCTGACTATTTTTGTGCATATAACAAGAAAATCACTCATTCAATTTGCCTTTTTAGTACCCAAAGGGTACCAACGGGACCCTTTCACTAAGCATCCGCTGTCCATCTGTATGTCTGTCTGTCAGCTGGCTGTATCTCATAAACCATAATAGGTAGACAGTTTTCATAGAGTATATATTTCTATTGCCGCTATTACAACCAATAATAAAAATAAAATAAAATAAAAAAATTAAAGGGGTCTCCTTGTGGTACGGAATCCTTTGTATGCGAGTCTGACTCGCACTTGGCTGGTTTTTTTTATTTCATAGAAAAATTTCCTTTGGCTAGGATAAGACACAGCTAGTTAAAACTTAAAATGAGAGATTATTGTGACTTGCAGAATTGCAAGCCACATTTGCATATTTTTTTGCTTGCATTGCTTGCTTGCTTGCTTACGTAATTCTAAGTAGAATTAATTATTCCAGGTATAATAAAGCTAGTAACATGGGCGATGGTCCACCTGCTGGGCATGTGGTGGCCGCCGCACGCCTCGGTAGCCGCAGCTCTTCACGCGGCACTCTTCCTTGCATTGGCAGCTTCCACACTGTACTACTTCATGCAGTCACTACTTGAGGGACCGGGTTTCGTTCCTCTGGGATGGAAACCTGTGCGTATAAGTAATATTTAGCTAGCCAATTATTTTTTTAATCTAGAACTTGTTGGTAAAAAGTAAAAGTAAAAATTATGATTCTTTGGACATTTTGTGATGTAACATACTCTGTCAGTCATTGATTTATGTTTAATTTAATAATAATTCTGTTTACTTTCAGGAAAATGAAGAGGACGCACACAACTTACAGTTCTGCACAGTTTGTAATGGATATAAGGCACCGAGGTCACATCACTGTAGAAAATGTAATTATTAGTTATTGGTTTTTTTTTGCCACCTACTTCATTGGAAGTTCAGACCCTAAAATTTTTCAATTGTCTATGTTTCCCTGGACATGCCTTATTATTTTACCCTGGATATGCCTTATTATTTTACCCTATGCATATTAGGTCGGGGAAAACGTACCTTCGTATTTTATTTACTTACAAATTCAAGACTAAGAGCTTTTGTGGCACTAAAATATCAAGCTTTTTTGCATACCCAGACTTTTTCAAATGGATCATAACTGTTTTGTGGTCAACCCCTAACTCTTCAGCTATGTCGTAACCAATATGAATCTTGCTCCACTTTTTAAAAAATGGCATCGACTTTATCCATAACGGAGCAACCAGAGCGAGCTGTATCTTTGACTTCAAAATTCCCGTACTGAAAAAGCTTGAACTAACAAAGTCAAATTATTTATTTCGGATAGGCACATAAAAAGCACTTTTATATGTCAAAAATTTACAAAAATATAGATTTGATTCTAGTTGCCCCTTCCAAAAGGTAGTTTTGTATGGAGGAGAATGGGCAAGAAACTCCACCGTTACTCTTTTGAAATGGTTTACTATATTTTTTATACATAATTATATGTGAAGACCACCATGAATAAAATTACTATACTTACCACAAAAGGTAAAAATAATTAAGTATAAAGCAATGACAGGTAAATTAATTATGTGATAGATACATGGTGCTCAAATATTTATAAATATTGTAAAAGTAACTAGATGATTTTGTGTGTCAGTTAAAGCAATTATGGAATGTAAAAACAATGTCATAAAAATTATAAATTATTCCATTAAATTAGCAACAAGTTTGATTTTGTCCGGTCAACTTTGTGCTACTCTTATTGACACAGCGTTAACTCCATAAACGTGACATTTTTTTCGCGGCTTGTGTCGCATTTTCCCTTTTTTGTAATAAAACTTAAATGTATTGAATTTCTTCGTTAGATTCGCTCGTTTTGGCGAACAGAAAAACAGTTGAAAAATGGCGGGAAATCGCTTTTACTTTTTCTTTTTAAAAATGTCATCTATTTAATAGTATCAAAACCAGCCAGATACGAATAGTACAGCTAAAGAGATTTTACTACAAGTTTATACCTATAAAATACGAAAAATCTTTTTCCTCGACCTTCGTGGCAGGCCCGGGAGATGGCGGTACGAAGTTGACTTTTTACATAAGGATTGGCCACAAACAGGTAGAGGAGATAACTGGAAGGAGGGAATGGAGGCCTTTGCCCTGCAGTGGGACACAAACTGCTGATAATAATGTTACCGTAGATTACTTACAATACAGATACAAAAGTCCCCAGGCAGGAACACAAGACAAATATTCTAGCCTCATGGATCTGTTGCTTTAACTTGCATCTCTCTTGTTTATTGTAATTCCAATTCTATCTAAATTAATAAATGATTGCAGTCTTTGTTTGCTACTACAGTTGAATAAATGTCAAGCAGTTGGCAATGAACTTTATAACGAATGTCTTCAGGTGGCTACTGTGTAAAGAAGATGGACCACCACTGTCCGTGGATCAACTGCTGCGTGGGTCATAACAACCACGGATACTTCACCATGTTCCTCGTCTCAGCCGTGCTGGGCTGCTTCCATGCTTCCGTTGTAAGTCACTCAGTAGATTTGAAACACCACGCAAACAACAAATTAAACCAATTAGAACTTTGCTGACAACATTCTAATTATGTTTAAATCCAAAATGCTAAGAAATATCATTGTTTATTAATTGTACGCATAGGTTTTACAGGGAGCCACCCTGTTCTGCCACATTGTTTAAAGTACAAACAAACTGAATGATTTTCTGTTCGACCAAATACCTTTGCGATAGGAATGTCTTTTTAATACAAAAGCTTATCAATTATTTGACATGCTACATTACCGACAGTGGCGCCACTAATTCTACTTTTTTTTAGCTAAGCCATATATTGCATATTTCCAGGTACTATCAATCTGCATGTACCACGCAATAAACCGCGTGTGGTACGTACTGAACGGCACCGGCCGCGAGCCGATGATCTACCTCACGCTCACCACGCTGCTGCTGACGCTACTCGCCATCGGCATGGCAGTCGGCGTCGTGCTAGCTGTAGGAGTACTGTTGTACTTACAAGTAAGTTTTACTCTGTAATATCAGCCTAAAATTATTATTGTCAACCACAACACACCCATAAGACAAGTCAGTCGGCTTTAATAGTTTCTGTTTCGACAAGACCTAGCGCTAATGCTTGGTATTAGTCGAAGTAAATACACGCACAAACTGTCACAAACAACAACTATACACACATTCACTTGAAAGTCAATCTAGAATGGCAAGCAAGCAATACAAAAAAACTGCACTTGACTGATGGAGTTAAAGCTGTAAGTCCTAAAGCAATACTCAGTTATATATATTTTGGTAAAAGAAAGTTTATAAAACTTTCAGATTCAGAGAAAACTTGAACACCTGAGCTCATGAAATTAAGGTTACTATGAGCTCATGAAATTAAAGTTACTAATCCTTAAACACTACATTATATTATTAATATCATGTATATTATTATTTTTAAAGGTCCGTGGTATCCTCCGAAACCAGACCACAATAGAAGACTGGATAATGGAGAAGGCAGTGGGTCGTCGCGAAGAACAGGGACTGCCTGAGTTTGTGTTCCCTTACGATGTGGGGTGGAAGAATAATATCAAGCTGGTGTTGTTTGCAGCTAAGTACGATGGTATTAAGTGGCCTGTGAGGGAAGGGTGCGGGGAGTATGATCTGACGGTGAGTTTTACAACAGTTTTATGTTTCTGTAATTCAGATCTAGTATGTTTTCGGGTTGTAGAAATGGCAAAAATGTAAGAGAATATTGTAATTCTGTTTCTTATAAGTCATAAAATCTACAAAAACCATCCTAAACTATAGCAAATTTTGCGAGGCCAGGTAATTGTGATTCTAAACTATAGAAAATCATGTGAGGTCAGGTAATTGGGATTCTAAACTAAAGTAAGTCATGTGAGGTCAGATAATTGTGATGCTTAACTAAAGTAAGTCATGTGAGGTCAAGTAATTGTGATTCTAAACTAAAGCAAGTCATGTGAGGTCAGGTAATTGTGATTCTAAACTATAGCAAGTCATGTGAGGTCAGGTAATTGTGATTCTAAACTATAGCAAGTCAAGTGAGGTCAGGTAATTGTGATTCTAAACTAAAGCAAGTCATGTGAGGTCAGGTAATTGTGATTCTAAACTATAGCAAGTCAAGCGAGGTCAGGTAATTGTGATTCTAAACTAAAGCAAGTGATGTGAGGTCAGGTAATTGTGATTCTAAACTAAAGCAAGTCATGTGAGGTCAGGTTATTGTGATGCTTCAAAATACTAGTTTCACATCCAATATATTCTTAGGATGGTAACAAAAAGCTAAAAAATATATGTCATTGACACGAAAATAAGAAGAAATGCTAAAAGTACATAAAATTAAGTCTTAAAAAAATTGCAGTCTTAAACTTCTTAGGTGTTTAAAAGCTACGGCTAATGGAAAGCCACTAAATTAGTTCTCCCGCATCAATAATTGCAATTGAAACCTTATGTCATCGTAATAAAAACCACATTTTCCAGCGTGAACAAAAAGCCCAGAAACAAGACAAGCACGTCCGTTCCCGCCTGTACACCGCTACAGAGACGTACTCGGGGCGCTGGGTCCCCATTTGCAGTCGCCCGCGGGCCGCACTCAACGCGCCCTGTACGGACGAGTCCAGGTTGCCGCTAAGACCTGGGGATGTCATTAGAGTTACAAGACAGCGACGGTAAGTGATATAGACCTTTTTGATGATTTAAACTGATACAATTTTAAAATAATGTTTTACTAAAATCTAAGGTTAGTGTAACAATTTCTAAGAGACTAGCGACCCGCCCCGGCCTCGCCCGGGTAGCAAAGCATAATATAATATAGCCTATGTCAACCGGAGATTTTTTTTTAACAATGAAACGAACAGGAACAAAAGGGATAATACTGATTACAGTGATTACACACTGGACACTTCCCGCGGTCTCATTAGCGATAACATCGATGTTGCTCAGGAATATGCAACTTTCTTTACTAATATTCCAATTAAAACTACAGAAACTTTAAATTCCTCTCCCTCACTTGCTATCGATTTATTAAGAGTGAATGTTTCAGCCTGTCCTATAGAATTTAAATTTAAACATATAAACCCTGTGGTCCTTGTAAAGGCATTCAAGCAACTTAAGATCAAAATTACAGAAGATCTGTGGGGCATGTCTACTAAAGTTTGTCAATCTATTATTGAGACAATTGCACCCTATTTAGCTTTAATATTTAATTTATGTGTAAATCAAGGGGTATTCCCAGATTTAATGAAGTATAGTAAAGTAATTCCAGTTTTCAAATCTGGGGACAGCAAAGACACTAATAATTATAGACCCGTATCGGTTATGCCAGTTTTCAGCAAGGTGTTTGAAAAAGTAATGTTAAATCAAATGCTCAATCATTTTAATCGTAATAACATCCTACACGATCAACAGTATGGTTTCACCAAAGGACGTTGTACAACCGACGCCGGTGTTACATTATTAAAACATATCTTTAACGCATGGGAGGAGGCACAAGATGCAATAGGCATCTTTTGCGACCTATCCAAGGCATTTGATTGCGTGAATCACGAAACACTGCTCTTGAAACTTGAGCATTACGGACTGGGTAAACTTGCGCTTAGCTTAGTAAAATCATATTTGAATGATAGGCTGCAGCAAGTTCAAATAAACGGTGTAAATTCATTGGGCTTAAAAGTCAAAATGGGTGTACCGCATGGCTTAATATTGGGTCCGTTCCTCTTTTTAGTATATATAAATGATTTACCTCATTTACTGAAAAACCGACCTCAAATGGTGTTATTTGCTGATGATACATAACTGATTTTTAAAATAAACAGACATGCACATGAGCTTGACGACGTAAATAATGCCATGCTTATGGTTCAAAATTGGTTTACTGTAAATGATTTGGTATTAAATGAGAAGAAAACTAAATGCATAAGATTCGCGTTACCGAATGTTAGAAGTAGTAAATGTCACGTTGTATTGACTAAGGAGATACTAGAATTCGTCGAAAAAACCGTTATCCTGGGGATTACGCTTGATTCAAAGCTACAGTGGGGTCCTCACTTAACATCACTTGCAGGGCGGCTAAGTTCAGCCGCTTACGCTGTTTGGAAAATCCGTCAATTAACAGACGTGGATACCGCGAGACTAGTACATTTTAGTTACTTTCATAGCATCATGTCTTACGGTATTCTGCTGTGGGGACGGGCTGCGGATATTGATTCTATCTTTATTCTGCAAAAAAGGGCTGTCAGAGCCATCTAAAACCTCCGCAAACGCGAATCTCTAAGGGAACTGTTTAAAAAAATTAACATCATGGCGGTACCTTGTCAATATACATATATATGAAAACATTATGTATGTTCGAAAAAATCTACATCTTTTTAGTAATATAAGTGACAGGCATCATTTCAACACTAGAAATAGGAACAAATTAGATCAACCACGTTTCAGGTTGTCTAAAGTACATACTTCTTTTATGGGGTACTGTGTAAAATGTTATAATAAAATACCACTCGATATTCTTCAACTAAATGAGAAGAAATTTAAAACATGCATTAAACGCACACTATGTAGACAAGCATATTATAAGTTCAATGACTATATCGTAGATAAAAATGCTTGGCTTAATGCTGCACAGTATTGCTTTTGCTTCAAAAAAACGGACATCCCCATTTTATTACCTTATTCGATAAAACAGGTCATTTTAAAAGCAAAACTAGAACACCCGGGTGACAATTTTGCCCCAATCTGGAGATATAATTTTTTTCATTTTTCTTCTATGGTTTCCATAAAAACCATAGAAATCGCAATAACTTTAGATCCAATCCGTTTTTGTTATATCTTTGATTGCAATTACTTGATGCTTTATATTAAGTAAATTATCAAGCAAACTCGAAATTTTTATCATTAACCGGAAGTGAGTAACATCAAATTTTAGATATTATCGATTTTATTTTTTTATGGGCTTATTTCATGGAATTTGGATTCAATATCAAGACAAGCTGTTGCTTTGGCACTAAGAAGTACCTATTTAAAATATCATATCCAAATCTTATGGTATCTATAATTTACAGGATTCTGAAATTTTGGCACTAGGGTTGACACAAGTCGTATTTAAAAAGAATGTTTTATTATTGAAAAAAAAAAACAACATTAATGGGGCCCTGTTCCCGATACCGATGGGCTACTATTTTTTTTTTTTTTTAATTGTTTTTATGTATTTATTTTTAAGAAATGTTTAAAAATGTAAAATAATATGTGTAAAAATAAATAAAGGACATAATAACATGGTTATCTGAAAGAAGTTACAATATCATTGCTTTTCACATTGTTAATGATAAATCCAACTATTTTTATACATATTATTTTATTAATAATTAAAAACAAATTAAATTAAAATGAATAAACAGAATTATAATGCTAGTAATCCTACTAGTTTTGTAAATGTACATTTTTTTAGCCGTTTAGATATTTGTTTGGATATTTGTTAGTTTACTAATGGTGCCGATTCTCTTGTCACAAAATTCTCTAAACTAGACTAAAAATCACTAAAATTTTGTTTATCCCTGTCAAACGACGATTTCCCATTTTGAAGTAGACTAAAGTGACACAACTTAACTATAAGTTTGACATCACTAAGATGGCACTGAGTTAGTAATTTAGTGAAAGTGGCAATTTTGCTATTCTGAATTTGACATTTTTCACCTACAATTTTGGTTGTCTAACTAAATCTGACTATTTTTAATCGCGAATAAAAAGGTGTGGAATACAATTTGTTGTCATGAACTAAAATACACCACAACACCTCGACTTCAGGTGCAAAAACAGTAATGTATCTCTTTTTTCTTATACTTTGCTTATATCTCGAAAATAGTGTGTCCTATCGCAAAGCTGATGAAAATTTCGACCCCCTCTACTAAACAAATAAACCCCTAAAACTTTACATGTAGGTTATTATTTTTCATATTTTCCTTACAAAAAGTGGAAAATTCCATATAAAACACGTCGAGGCTGCCCCAATGCGCACCTCCGGCTCTAAAAAAAAATCACGGGGTAGGGCAAACAAGTACCACGTGGAGTCGCGATTGTCAAATTAAATTTTAGTTGCGTCAAAATTATTTTTAAATTTAGAGATATTTTCGTAGGTCTAATAGAATTAGGTGGTGGAAAGTAGGTCGAAATGGTTCGTGTAAGGTGTGCTTCACCCTGTTCATCTCTCAACTTGGCTCGACATGTAATAAAGCATGAAAAAACATCAGTATAAATAATTACTATACTTTAGTTGTATGTTTAGTTCGATGTAAAAATAATAAAAAGATATAAGAACATTATTTGTAAAATTTATGAGAGTGGATGGTAATATGTATACGTAGATAAGTATTATTCTATGTTAAATTGAATCCAACATAAAATTTAAACCTATAAACAAAAATTATTATTTTTTGTGAAGTGATGACCCTAAAATCAAAAATATCAGAAAAAACTTTAAAAGTGAATTACTCCTAGATAACGCGAGATTTGGATGTGTTTTTTTTTAGTGATTGGTTGGGATCTGAGTATGATTTACAATAAATATTGAATCCAACTAAGCAAACATACAACCATGAAAAAACAAAATCTAAAAACACAAAAAAAGCATATTTCTTTACATCTGTACTAGTTAGTACTCTTTTGTATTTAAAAAAAAATAGGTTTAATATAGTTTTATTACACATAATAAAGAAAAGGGTAAAATAATGCGTATTGTTTTTGTAATTAATTAATTTAGAAAAGTTTAAAAATAAATTAAACATTTTTTTACTCGTGTTTGGTGTAAAATTGGCACACGGGTATTTTACTCTTACGCTTAAAATAACCTGCTCTATCGGATAAGTTGATAAAAAGCGGATGTCCGTTTTTCGAGGCAAAAACAACACTGTGTGCTGGTCCTGCTCCACAGCCACTTGGGCACACTAGTTCAAATTTGAATGTTTGGAAAAGATACTCCTTTCTCATTCCCCCTTTTATTTTTCTGACATTGCGGACTTAATGTTTGTTTATTTTTTATAAAATGTTTTATTATTGGATAACTAACTCCAATAGATATTTTAATGATTCTTTTATTTTATGTAGTAAAATTTTATTCATCGCTCAAATACATAGCAAACTATAGTTTTGTATAATTTAGAAGCATTTTTTAAATTTTGTAAATGGGAGTACCATGGATTCGTTTATTATATAATTATGTTGACTTGACAGCATGGCAGTTGAGACTATGTCATGCTCTCTTAAATGTCTCACTGTTGGTGGCGCGTGTGTTGGATCATTCGGTTCCCTACAAAATGGTTGAGCTGGATGATGCTGATCCACGCGTCATGTTCGTGAACGGGCGCCGTCAGTTGAGACTGGTCATCTCTTAAATGCCACGGCTTATTTTTATTATTAATCTTATATTTTGAATTGTTTCTTAATATATTTTTTTTTTCATTGTTCTCGCATATAGAAGCAACAAGAATAATGTACCCAGAATTTTGTAATATCTTGATTTAAAAAGAGTGTCCTTGGAGTTTCTTGCCCGTTCTTCGCCATAGAGATCTACGTTTTGAAATGGGCAAATAGCTTCAACTTTCTGACAATTCAAAAGTGTCTGTAAATGGTTTAATTGAAATAAATGCTTTGAGTTTTGAGTTTGAGTTTGATAGTGTAGCTTCCCAACAGTGAAAGAATTTTTGAAATCGGTTCAGTAGTTTCGGAGCCTATTCAATACAAACAAACAATCATATCTTTTCTCTTTATAATATTATTTCACTGTATTTCGTTTATAACAAAATAAATTTAGATTATACCTTAGCCTCAGCAACACGTGGTGGTTATGCTATTAAATTGTAGCTTATATGAAACGTTTGTATTTTTAACATAGCGCCATCTATTGAATACTTACTCAATCCAGTCAACAGATATCGCCATCTGTTAGAATCGTTTGGAGCTAACAGATAATTGTGACTGCCAAATAATAGACAAATAATTTGCAATAAAATAATATTGCGACTATAAATTGAGATGTAAGCTATCCTATCTTTCAATTTGGATCAAATTGCACACGGTGTGCAAATCAAATTTAAAATCGGTTCAGTAGTTTAGGAGTCCATCGCGGACAAACAACGTGACACGTAATTTTTATATATATAAAGATTACACCGCATGCCCCACATACGTAATAATTGGCCCACAAGCAATACCTATACTATAAAATTAATAATTAGGTAGAAAAACGAAAGAAACGAGTTCAAAGTAACATGAGATAATAAGAGTTTAAAAGTAACATTGGCCTTAAACATACCGCTAAATTACATTTTAAAAAACCAAATAAATAATAATAGTACATAATGCCAGTTACGATTATTTTAGCAGTAATAGTAGAATCAGTACCTATGGGAAAATCTTACGACTATAGCTATTTCAGCCGCCAGGTACTTGCTGTGTTTACAGATTAGAAAGCAAATAAAAATTATACCGTAATTTTTCTGAAAAAATATATTACAACATTTATAACTCTCGTACAGCTATTTACTGAAATTGGTCCCAGTTAATATCAGGTTAAGCATTTATATTAATAGATAGCAACCTACATTCGTGGCAGTAGCAGTGACTGGGAAAGTGAGAACAGCTAGCGACAACACTCGTCCAACAATAAAAAATGGATAAGTCCGAGTTGAACTCGCGTGGAGAGGATTCCGTACGATGAATAAATTTATCTCAAGAAAAAAACTTAACATTGTTGTTGAAAAATATGTTCTTACATTCCAACTGCAAATGTAAGTTCGTAGGCATAATATACAGAGATTTACCATGTTATTTTAAGACCATAGATTTCTTATAGGATATCCTGTAAAAGTAAAGAACTATATCCTGTATTAAAAAAAAAAAATTACTTAGTATTTTCGGAGGTAAGGTAATGGTCAATATTCATCCATTTTTTTAAATTACTTTTTCTAATTGGTCCCCATAATTGTCCCCCATATTCAAAATTCATTTATTTACGTTACACACCCGTGTTTGGGTTACAGAAATTCATATTATGTGTACCAAATTTCTACTTAATCGCTCCTGTAGATTCGGAGCAAATTGACTTTAACAAACAGACAGACAGTTTCATTCAAGATAAGATAATCATTTATTTGCTCACACATGAGTACAATACATACAACACAAATTGTCATCATGTAGATCATCACGTTTGCCTTAAACAATGGCATGCATTATATCAAAAGAATAATTTATAATGTTACTTGAAGTCAAAATATTTTAAAATGTCATGATAAATATAAGAACATTAAACATAATAAACTAGTAAAACATAATCAGAATCTCTCACCTAAAAACTCATTTAAACTATAAATAAGTTTTCATCTGCTAGAAAATTTATAAATTTTATTTTTGAACGCTACATGACTTAAAGGCTTTTAGGTAGTTTATTATAACTTTTTGGATCCATGCAAGAGACACTTCGCATAAGTGCTATTCTACAGGGTGGGCCAGAAAGAAATGCGAATTTGAAAAAATGATTAAAAAAAAACTTAGTACAATTCACATACAAATTTTTATTTTTATAAAAATTTACATCTGGGAAATTCATTTCTTAAAAATAACGTCATCCAGGTGTGCACCATCCCGCTGCAAACATTCTTCGAATCTGAACCTCAAATTGGTAAAAACTCGCTGGCACATTGCACGGGGAATAGCTGCCATTTCTTCCCGGATATTGGTCTTCAACTGGTTAATCGTGGCTGGGTTATTGGAGTAGACTCTACTTTTTAGGTATCCCCACAAAAAAAAGTCCAGTGGCGTTAGATCCGGACTTCTAGGAGGCCATGCAATGTCACCTCGGCGCGATATCAGTTTCCCAGCAAACATCTCGTTTACGACCGCCAAAGAGGCATTAGCTGTATGGCATGTCGCGCCATCTTGTTGAAACCATGTCGCATGATTATAGGCTTCAAATTGTTGCAGTTGTGGAAAGAAAAAATCCTTTAACATGGCTATGTATCGGTCAGAATTTACAGTGACAGATTGGCCTTGTCGATTTTCGAAGAAGTAGGGTCCGATAATTCCGTGCGCTGACATGGCCGCCCAAACGGTTACTTTCGGCGAATGCAGAGGCTTTTGATGTTTTGCACGTGGGTTCTCTGCAGCCCAGTAACGGCAATTCTGTTTATTCACATGCCCATTTATGTGAAAATGAGCTTCGTCGGAGAACAAAATATTGTTGAAACTCCGAAAGCGTTCCAACATTGTTTCAACAAAAGCTCGTCGTAAAATTGGATCATTTGGCTGTAATTCCTGCACAAGTTGAATTTTATACGGGTGCAATTTCAGATCTTTCAACAAAATGCGACGCAAAGATGTTCTGGATACCACAAGTTCGGCTGAACGCTTTCGAGTCGATAGAGCAGGATTACGTTGAACTGAAGCTCTAACTTGTTCAATTGTGTCTTCCGTTCTTGTTGACCTTGGGCGTCCCGCAGGCTTCTGTTTGAGAGTCGAACCAGTATCTTCGAACTTTCTGACCCACGATCGAATCACACTTTCTTTCGGACACTGATTTAGGTCATGTAATCCAAACTCACGCCGAAATAAACGCCGAACAATAACGCACGAATCGCGATTTTTGTAATAATGTTTAACGCAGAATGCACGTTGCGCTCCGGTGAAGTGATCCATCGCGACTAAATTTCCGGGAACCGAGCTACTTAACCCCACCACCCGCGCAGTCCCCTCTCTAAAGCTTCAAACGCAAGAGTGTTTTTAAAATCTTACGCCTTTCTGGCCCACCCTGTATATTGATGTAGGCACATTTGGCTATTGTCACGTCTATTACGAGGAAATTGATTTGCCATACGAGGGTTGGATCTTAAGGATATTGCATTTTCTAATACATAAAGTGAAGGCAGTGTTAAGATTTTTTTTTTTTATAATGCTTGCAACTCTGAGTGGTTCCAAGTTTGAACATCGACCTAATGCAACGCTTCAGAGTTTTAAATATAAGTTCTTGGTCAGTCGAGTTACCCCAAAAAATAACGCCGTATCTTAAAATGGACTCCACCAAGCTGTAGTACGCGGTGAGCAAAGCATCTGAATCTAAACTACTTACTGCTGTCAGTTTGTACAGAGCATATGTTGAGGTGCTTATTTTCTTACTAACTGAAACTTAATTTTCAAACGTACGGAACCCTAATAAAACTCGTCAATCAGTAAACTTATTCCACTGATGTTTAATATCTAGAAGTACCAATTGACTAATGCTATATTTCCTCCTCACAGACACTGGTTATTCGGCGAGAAGCTCGTTTGGCCGGGCGCGGGATTGCGCGGGCCGCGCGGCTGGTTCCCGCGCGCCGCGGCGGCGCCACGCGAGCTGCACAAACACAAGCCCGACTAGCGGCGGCTGCGGGGCGCGGCCGGCCGGTGTGATCTGTGTGTTTGTATGGAGTAGAGAGTAAATGGAGTGCACTTTTGTGTAGGTTAAACGTCAAAAAAAATGTTACTCGTAGTACAGATCCCAGTGAAAATGGTCCCGGGATACTATTACAAATAAATAATCTCAATCTCTATTTATGCAGTTTAGAAGCATTGCTGTGTTCTGATTGGAATGGTCAATTAAACGGTTAATTATATAAGTACAGAGGCCGCGCCAGCCCCGTTAGAGACATTGTTGTTACTTATATATGTACAGGGGTCGTGCCAAGCCCGTTAGAGACATTATTGTTTCAGTGACTGAGAAGTAGAGATGTGGATTTATACAGAAAGAATACAACAAACCTTTTTCCGCGACGGAACTATATTTGTACAATTCTTACTACAGCTTAAAAACATTTCAGCTAGTCTTCTGCATCGCAGAATTAACTCAAATCGCGCATAAGCACATAACTTAGCTCCAAACACTCAGTTCTCCTAATATGTGAGGTTACGACTGCGCCGGTTCCGTACTTCAGTCGCGTAGTCATAATTATGTGGGACAGTCACATATGTAGTCTGGCGTCTGACACCTTGGTACTCCATTTATTAACTATTCTGTCAATAATTGTATGTATGTATCATGTCAAACATGATTAGAATTAATTCTTGGTTTATAAAAGAAATCATAGTCATATTTTTTTTAGTATTTGTTTATAGCTACTTTACATTGGCATCATAATATACAGTGCCTAAATCATGTACGCCATTTTTATTACAAATATTATTTTGCTTGTGCTTTTCTGAAATGTAAATTATTTTACCAGGAAAATCAGCGCTTATGTTTATGAAATATCAGTATTATTAAATCAATTGAAATTGCGTAAAAATCCAATTCCATCATTTTGTTAGAGCCAAATATGATTTCAGAAAACGAATGTTCCTACTTTTAAACACTACTACATTTCAACAAACGATAATTTTCCAACAATATAAGATCTCAATGAGTTGAATTTATTATTTTTAATTTACACTTGTTATAAAAACGTATTTATGTAAATAGCTAATGTACTATAGGTAAAGGCCACAATGTAATGGCTTCACAAAATAATGGCTATTTATATCTCAATCGGATGCACAAAATTTGGATTTTATTGAATCCCTTATGATTTCATAAATTATGTAGACATAAAAGATAACTTCTCTAACAATATCTGATTTGTCTTGACTGAACACGATAATAATTAATCAATTTCCTAAATTACTCCAACATTGATTATAGGAGCCATTGATTTTCATAAAAGTTATGACAAAGGTCAACAGATGGCGCAACAAACGACTGTACAGTCAACAAAAAAGATAAGTATGCAGACTTCTAACTACGGCATCTTTATGTGTATGCGATGAGTACTTAATTCATTGACTCAGTTGGTCTGAGTGAGTCTTCTGTTTAAAAAGTTATTATGCACAATATAATTATGAATATTGCCTGCAAAGATGTTTATATCTTGTCTGCATACCAAACTTGTACTTTTACATTGATTTTGATCCACTTTATCTACGCGGGTATGTTCAAATAGCTAGTTTTGATGGCATTTAACTATATAAGAGGTTTTTGTAACAATTTATCAGTCATAGAGTATGAAACATGTAATTGTTAAAAGATATTTTACGGTTAGGGTCTTATACGGTTGTTAGTTATTTTGAGCAATTTTATAATATTGATATTGTGACTTAATAGTTGTGATTGTAAAAATAATGTTTTGTATATGAATAAAAAATGTATGTATGTAATGTTGGATTTTATTCAGTACTCAGAATTAAAAATAAAACGAAGGCATTATGTGTATAAAATCTTTATTGTGCATTAAAAATAAATTATTACTCTCAAACACACAAATGCACTTTTCCGAAGCATAAAAGTAGTTCTCAATAAGTTAGCTTACGATATAAATGATATAAACTATACATCTCACTCCCAAGAATATTAGATTATCACGAATTCTTTTTTAAATTAATAAATGCAAATTATTTTGTTACACTCACAGTATCTCAAACTTTAATTTTCAACTTGTTGAAAGGAATTTTTTCTCAAAAGTTTGTACCGACCTCACACTCGACCAAGCTCACCTTAGGTACTATATTACGTATTACATTATTATAAAACTTATTATTTTATTTTGACGGCATCGAGTTCAAAATATTGATGGAATACAAAACGCCATTGATTGAGTACAAACTACGATCGACAAAAGTTGGTATTGCTTAATCGACTAAAAGGGCCAGAGGTATCGGTAAAATTATATCAAAAGTAGCCTTATCTCCATATCCAAACTATTATCCACGTGGTCCTTCAGTCCAAAATTTACAATTAGAATGGAGATACAATAGATAATATAAAATCGACTAAACAAAGATGACAAGACAATATTTCTAAAATGGCGTACACCCAACGAGTAGCCGACCATTCCTCCAGGTATCTAGTACTCATTGTCGTCGTCGAGTTCGCCCTCGGTGGAGTCAACTCCGACCTCTTCGTAGTCCTTCTCCAGCGCCGCCAGATCCTCACGAGCCTCGGAGAACTCTCCCTCCTCCATACCCTCCCCGACGTACCAGTGGACGAACGCGCGCTTCGCATACATCAAGTCGAACTTGTGGTCCAATCTGGAATGTTCAGTCAGTTAGAAAGAATGTACGTGAAGTGTAGAGTTATGACTGGCTCGTCGGTCTAGTGGCCGCGAGCGCGACTACTGAGCATGTGGTCCTGGGTTCGATCCCTAAGGGCGCCTTCAAATTTGCCGCAAAGTGCCGCGCGGCGGCAGCGCGGCTGCAGCGCTGCTTTATTAATCCATATAAATAAAAAACGCGCGACTGCAGCGCTACACCCGCGCTGCGGCCGCGCATCATTACACCGATCGACTAGTGACGATGCGCACGTAGTTTTTTGTCCAGGTCTAAACATAAACGAAAATCAGGTTGAACAATTTATCGATGAGGTTGAGAGTCGTCCAGCGATATGGGATTCGAAGTCGGACAAGTACAGTAATAAAATTGAAAAGAAAAAGGCTTGGGAAGAAATATGCAATATATGTATTGAGAACTTCACAAACAACACTCCAAGTGAAAAAAATGAAGCATGTAAGTAGGTATACTCGTATTGTTAATACGACTACTTTCGTCTTTCTTCAGCACAAATTGTATTTTTGAAGGATGTACTTTGTTTTCCAATATAAGGTTCCAAACGGGGAAGTAATTCGTAGAATTGTTTTCTTGTTAATCGTAAGTAATTTTGAAATTTTTGGTCACAGTAGCCTTTTACTTTATGAAATTCAGTTCGTTGACTTATACAAAATAACGGCAACGTTTTCATGGGATTCTTTTTTTTTTTCTTTTTCCAAAATCTTTTTTCGGTTTAATAGTAACACTAACAGCAGTGTTTCATCGTCAGAGTCCATCGTGAAACTAAATGTACAACACTATGATGCTCGAACCTAGCGGTTGCAGCGCGGCGGCAGCGCTGCAGCCGCGCTGCCGCTGCGCGGCACTTTGCGGCAAATTTGAAGGCGCCCTAAGTCGGGCAAAGTGTTATTGGGTTTTTCCATCTGGAATATCTCAGCAACAGCCCAGAGTCTGGAGTTGTGCCCGGTTGATGGCAATAGGCTCGCCCCCTATACACACATGACATACAAACATGTCGCCAGTTATGTTAAAGACCTCTGCCTAACCCTTTGGGAATCAAAGCATGATGTTATGTTATGTAAAATTTTTCTTCTGAATGGTTTTGACTACGTCAAAAAAATAAAATAATTGGCAACTTAATGAAAATCTTTGACAAAGGCCTTAACTCTTTGAGTCGCGAGGTTGCGATATCGATCGAGTCACAATAGATAATCATTGTGTCTCATTACGCGGGATTCAAAAGGTTAAACAACAGAAATTCAGGATTACTAACAAGTGCCAAAGTAAAACAAATATAAGAAGGTCAAGAGTCTAAGGATATGAGACAGTTTAGCTCGAAACACAGCCGTGAGATTAGCCCAGGATTACTGGCATTACAATTGTTTGAGCAACTGCAGTAATGAGGTAAGTACTTAATCCTAAATGACTTTATAAAGGCCCTTCCACTCTTCCTAAAGGAGGTACATACCTAGCCCAGGCTTCTGCTATGGCTGTGGTGTTGGACAGCATGCAGACGGCGCGCTGTACCTTGGCCAAGTCACCTCCAGGAACCACAGTCGGGGGCTGGTAGTTGATGCCCACCTGCACACACACATTCAAGTTTAGCACACAAATAACCTTATACTGCTAGCTATTATGAGCCACTTTCACCGCCAATCACTAAACACGTTTATCGCTAAACGAGTTTACAACATAATTCTGTTTCTAATGAGTTGATGACAGAGACAGAATGAGTTTAAAACTCGTTTAGCGCTAAACTTGTTTAGTGATTGGCAGTGCAAGTGGGCCTAAGTTGATCAGAAGAAAGAATAGGTAAATTCATAGCAGGGAAAACACCTATTTTCCCTTTTTTTTACTATTTTTTCCTTAAAAGGAGCTGTAGTACGCACAATGGTCCACTTGAAGGACTAAGTGCGGAAACCAAAATCCTAAAGAAGAAGAAGGAGCTGTAGTTCCGAAAAATACGTGGTCTAACCTTGAACCCTGTGGGGCACCAGTCTACGAACTGGATAGTCCTCTTGGTCTTGATGGTAGCAATGGCAGCGTTCACGTCTTTAGGCACGACGTCACCTCTGTCAAAGAAACGCGTTGGGTATTAAAGCAATGCTTTAATGAACTTTGTACTAGGTATTTGATTTACAAAAGATTCGGTCCTTAGACACGTGGCTATGAGAAGTGTAAATTACCTGTACAACATGCAGCAGGCCATGTATTTGCCGTGACGGGGGTCGCATTTCACCATCTGTAACGATTAGGAACAAAATTATGTTAAACTATAAACTAAATTAAAAAATAACAACCGGCTTCCAAAAAACAACACTACTAAGTGAAAACTTTAATTCCTCCTCCTTTTTATAAAGTTGGGTAAAATGTAGATAGGGTGAGAGCTGTTTTTAAAACGGACGTTGCAGTTGACAATAATAAACTTCGAAGGCCTATAGCAAAACTCATTTAAATGAATGGTTCTGTACCTGGTTTGCTGGCTCGAAGCAGGCATTGGTGATTTCTGCGACAGTGAGCTGTTCATGGTAGGCCTTCTCAGCGGAGATGACAGGCGCGTACGTGGCGAGAGGGAAATGGATACGAGGGTACGGCACCAAGTTGGTCTGGAACTCCGTCAGGTCCACGTTCAGCGCACCGTCGAACCGGAGGGATGCGGTTATTGAGGAGACGATCTAGAAAAGTGGAAACAGTTAGTTTGTTACTATTTAGGAGACGAAAGGTAAGAAAGATTTGATTTTAGAATGAAAAGCCATTTCAAGAAGTTTAACAGACAGCGAATTCTGCAATTATGGGATGCATGTCATGTTACGGTACAGCAGGCAAATCTTTTAAACATACAGATACCTAAGTTTAGGACGAATCCCAAAACTCTAGAGTAAAAACACAACAGGTGCTAGACATTTAAGGTGTGCTGAAAATCACTCTATAGCCCATGGCGCAAATATTTTTGGCAAGCAAAGGCGGGATATTACTAAAAAGTAGATTCAGTTTCTTTTGATTTGGCAGTTCATCAAAAGAAAATGAATTTACTTTGTAATACCTACTACCCCGGCTTTCTTTGAAAATCACGGGACTACCGAGGTATAAAAAGTCTTTCTCCAAATACCTGTCCAATAAGCCTGTTCAGGTTGGTGTAGGTGGGTCGCTCGATGTCGAGGTTCCTCCTGCAGATGTCGTAGATGGCCTCGTTGTCGACCATGAAGGCGCAGTCCGAGTGCTCCAGAGTCGTGTGGGTCGTCAGGATGGAGTTGTATGGCTCCACTACTGCGGTGGACACCTACAAAGAAGTATAAGTAAGGAATTTGTAACATGAGATTTGTGGTAAGTGGCGGGTTCCTGAATTTGGCACCGGTACCTGTTAGGTGGAGTACCAGGAGTACCCATCCGGAACCGGGATCCGTTTGGAACTGGTACTGCCTGGAACCGGTACCCGAGTACCGAAATGGCTAGAATCGCTAAGTACCGGTACGGAACCTGTAATTTTGGTAACGGTTCCAAGCCCTGGCTGCAGCTGATGACCAGCGTCAGGTGGTAAGTATACCTTGTGCTGTTATCTGATGATTATGCTGAGCCGAGGCCCTTTTAGCATTATAAGCATTTTTTTTCTTTCTGTTTTCTTAGTTTTGAGGTGTGTTTTGTTCTCATGCCAATAAACGCATTTTCCTTTCTTTCTAGTAATTTTTACAATGTTTTAACAGAATTCAGTCTAAAAAACTTGAAATCGAAACGCATTGTAGTGAAGGTAAAGTTGAGTATTATTTAGCCATACACAAAAAAAAAATTGTTATTTTTCTCAATAGTACCTAGGCAACATTCGATATATATTCATTATCCACAGGCATTATTTCCACGCACGTATTTTACGTATTTTCACGCAGGTGTGGTAGCTTTGAGACAATTTAATATTAAACGTCTCGTCGCATCTACCTTGAATTTTTACTTTAAGATATAATTAAAAAACATTCCACCTGATTTGACCTAAGGCTACGGATTGACGCTATTGACAGTGCATATAAGGCGGGCTCTCACTACAACGCGCCAAGCGACGGGGCGCGGGAAATGGTGCTAAATGCCCCGTGCCGAAACGTGTTTTTATTGAATTTTTATGCAGAAATCAGGCGCGGCGGCACGGGTCCCGCGCATGGCTTGGCGCGTGGTCGTATGAGATCCGCCTAAGTTTTCACGGTAAAATTTTTGGTAGAATAGCTGTTATCAAAGTATTTGGTACCTGAGGTGCGGGGTAGATGGAGAACTCGAGTTTGGACTTCTTGCCGTAGTCGACAGAGAGGCGCTCCATCAGCAGGGATGTGAAGCCGGAGCCGGTGCCGCCACCGAACGAGTGGAACACCAGGAAGCCCTGCACAGAAAGGTAACGGTTTTAAAGCGGAAAAATGTAAGGACACAGCATAAATTATATAATCTGGTTCTTACATCTGGGCGGTGGTCTAGCTAGCTGAAGAAAAGGCATGTAAGCAAGTAAGTAAAGCACAATTTTGTATTATGTTTATAGCCTTTTATAGCTTCCCTATATTCTTGCAAGATAACCTAACTTCACTGAGATCATTCACCTCTCAGGAGCCGTTGATACTTAAAAGTTGACAACATCGATTATTCACTACCCTGACCTCTACAGCATTTTAGGATGTTGACAATCATGAGATCATATTGTTAATGATGTAGGTAGGTACCTTATAGATGGAGGCTTGCTTCAGCAGTAACCATCATATGGTTAATTAAATTAATTCATTTAATCTCTTCACCTGTAGTCCAGTACATTGGTCGGCCAGTTTCCTGAGCCTGTCGAGGACAACGTCGACGATCTCCTTGCCGATGGTGTAGTGGCCTCTGGCGTAGTTGTTGGCCGCGTCCTCCTTGCCAGTGATAAGCTGTTCCGGATGAAACAGCTGCCGGTATGTGCCGGTGCGGACCTCGTCTGGAAACAGAGAAGTAGAAGTTAGTGGTTTTTACAGTCTTTCTCGGGGGTGAGAGACGATCTAGGTACAAGAGCAAATTATTTGATGATTAATGATTCTATGGCGATAAAAATGGCCAGTCTGCAAGGATTGCTCAGAGACAGCGGTGAGAATTATTCCTATTTACTTTGATAAAACTGAATAGTCACAAGTTATTTGCATATTCTGAATGAATTTCGAAGACTATAATGATTCATCTTTATTGCGTTGATTAATATAGCAAGAACAACAGCTGCTTTTAATACATTTCTACGAAATTGATATTTAATTTTACAAAAAATATATTCACTTCAGGCTGAAACTCGAACTCTAAAAAACGCAATAAAAAGAAATGATTCAGGCAACAGATGGCTCATTACAAGACTTAAGTTTGACTCACTTTTTGAGTCACCAAAAGTACAAAATAGAATAAAAAGTAAATCAAGTGAGTATGTGCCTTTTCGACTAATTTAATTGACATGAATGCTGTATGAGCTGTACCTACCACTTGAGGGCTAACTAATTAAGTACTTTCGTCCAAGAACGGCTGCCAATATAAATACGATAGCAGAGAGCTTCTTAAGTGTAAGCTTTTACAATAATATTGTAACTTCCTGTCTTAAAATGTGGAGTGGTTAATCATAGATTCCAATTTTAGTTGGCGTTTTGACTCATCTTCATATACCGTGGTTTGTCTAATGTAGGTATCGCGATCTAGAAATATCAAAGACGGTGAGAGAAAAGAGACTCAAAAGGACAACATTTTCATTCAATATTTTAGATAGATAGAGAGGTACATATTCTTGAACTAAGTCAAGACTTCAGAGTTAAAGACCTTTGTTAATTCAAAGAGGTCAATTTTAATCGGAGGTCAACTTTCTAGACTTGACTGTTTCCCTTAAGCCTATGTAGGTACAATAAAATAATTTGTCTAGTCGTTTTTCAGTAGGTCGTACCTCCACTTATGTTTAATTTCATGTTATTATATTCACATTATGATTTTACGAATGTATGAAGTTCGTGTTGACGTGACGTCAGGGAGTATAATTTTAGATATTCATGTTTCTTTACTACCTACTGTCAATCTGTGCTACTGTCTCAAGGTTCTGGGTTCGATTCTCGCTTGGCAAAGTGTTTTTCTTTTTTAAAGATACAACTGAAAAAAAAATTGGAACGCAGTTCTTTAACGTGGCTTGCGGTAGGAGTTGACTGGTGGACATCAGCGCGTAAGGAAAAAGCGTATACGAATGTGTGTGTGTGCGTGCGAGTATCGTGTAAGGAACTTGGTTCCTGACGGGGCACATGTTTTTTTTTTACAAAAGTCACCTCCACTGTTGCGAATTTTGTCCGATGGTACTCTTGGTCCCAAAGTAACCTATCTAATGTTCTCTTCGACCATTATCTAATATTGGAAGTTAATAAGTACATCCTCTTCGAAAGTTATCCCCTAACCAGAAGCTAAAAGAATCGTTAATTTCCTCGACAGATGTGCTTTTATAGTGCTGTAGCGTAATGATAGACCGTCAGTCGAAGTAATAACGGCACGGGCCGGGGTTCAATACCCGCCAGCTATTATAAATTTCTATTACAAGCCGACGAGAAGCCTTCAATTTAGAGCCTCACGGTTTCTTTAACATGTTTTTTGTATAGGTCTTATTTCAGCAGGAGTAGTAGGTAAGCCACGGAAATGTAGGATGGATTGTCGGATAGACAGAATATTCACAACATTCAGATTATTCAGATTTAGATCTTGCGGGTCGGTATTACCGTGTTAAAAAGTCCTAATGAAGGTATTTGCATGATAGACGTAGAGAACTTTGTAGATATTGTAGACACATTAAATATCCATGATATACAAATTAGAAACTGTCTGCCTATCAATTGGCAGACAGTTTCTAATTTGCCTTGAAGGACCAGATTTGGTTAATCAATTAACCAAATCTGGTCCTTCGAGCCAGTACTGGCGTCCGTGCCTACCTTAGGATCTAAACCATAACAATCGATTCTTATCGTAAGTCCATCTTCCATTTGCTTCTACTCACCAACAACAGTAGGTTCCAAGTCCACAAACACAGCCCTCGGCACATGCTTGCCGGCGCCGGTCTCACTGAAGAAGGTGTTGAAGGAATCGTCTCCGCCGCCAAGGGTCTTGTCCGAGGGCATCTGGCCATCAGGCTGGATGCCATGCTCCAGGCAGTACAGCTCCCAGCACGCGTTGCCAATCTGCACGCCAGCCTGGCCAATGTGGACTGAGATGCATTCCCTCTGAGGACAAAGGATAGAAAGGCTTTGTTAGTGGAGCTTATGTAGGAAGAACAGACTTAGTGGCTGTCAGTGGCAGTGGCAGTCACCTCGTTGAGACATGTATACCTACAAAAGGACCAAATAACCGTGGTAGAATCAGGAGGACTATCAGCAGCATCCTCCTGCGAAAGCGGGAATTACGAATTGGATGACTGGCAGTAACTTGGCAGAAATTAAGATCTCTATACCTATTTACGGTATGTGTAAATATGTTTACGTTGAAGAGGACTTAAAACTTACCGAATTCGTATGCTTACCCGTCTATATACTGCTTACGTATAGGTAATTGAAATAATAGAATTTTTCTAACATCCAATTCGCATAGCGATAGACGATTTGTAATTTTTTTCTTACAAAACGTTATGGAATTAGGGCACGCGGTGGTGGCGATGCCATCAGAACTCACGGGGGCTTTAACCTGTATGTAGATACAGGTATATCATTAAGGGTACTTTAATCTCCCATTGCCATAAATTTTGGAAGCATTTAGGTACACTGAACACGAAACATTGTGTTGAAAATTGTATGATATCTATTTTCCGTACCTATTTGTGGAAATCTAGCTCCCTACGATAATGGAAAAAGCTATTGTCGGTTTTAGTTTTGTGACCTTAATCCAGCACTCCACTACTTCGTCAAATTAAAAGTTCAGGTTCCATTTAGGTTCATAGTTTAATCAATCATGAGTTTTTTGTGTTCCATATACTTAGGTACTAAGACGGTTTTAACGAGCAGGCAGATTTTAACAAAGAAATGTTTCAAAACACAGATTAATCACTGACATGAAATATATATGAAATTCTAGATAACTTCAGTTAGTAAAATATACTACCTACCTAACTGAAATTATCTAGACATTACTTACCAACGAATTAAATGAAAGGAATACGATAATACTCCTTTAATTCGTTAACAATCTAATTGATTGCTCTACCAATTTGCCTTGCTAATTAGCAACTGAAAAAAATTACCAGTTTAATTAAGTACCTACATAAGAAAAAGTTTAATATTCTTTCTCAAACTTTTTTTGCCACAAATCGAACAACGTACCAGGCATCATACATACAAAGGCCTCCTCACATGAACGAAAGCTTCAGAATGATAAACGTTGGTTCGTTCGCCACGCACGAACCACAGACACGCGCCAATTATACTTGAATCGACGCCCTATTTGTGATTAATGGTATCAGACCAAAGAGATCTAATGTAGAACTACTAAATTTAATGTTTTCGATACGCTTCGAAACGCAACATCAGTACTAATGTGCCGTAGTTCCGAATTAAAGTTGAGAATTCAGTACCGTTCGGTACGTGTGATAGGAACTTACCTGCTGTGTTTGGTAAAATGGTAAAAAACGGTGATGACTTGATGAGTCATCACACCATACTGTCTCGAAGTGGTTTTTTTGGGTTTATCGAAACGTGATGGTATGTTGCAAATTTCCGAAAGAACAGATTGGAACATTAACGCCTTTAATTTTAAGATAATATAGTTTGGAATTGTATCTACTTACATAGGTAGGTTACGTATGATATTCTTTCAGGAAGTTTATCTACCTACCTATATGCAATCTAAAAAACCAGAGTCGTAACATAGAGGTTCGTATTGGAAGAGGAGAGAAAGACCCTCAGTATTTACGAACCAGAGTTGAAAATACAGCTATTCATAGTATGTAAGTTTGTATATCCTACACGTATCACGTATCCGGATTTTACCCCTGTTCGATCATAAAACAAGGATTATCCTGGGTCCGAGGGGAGGTTTTTATTTTAATATCCCGAACACGCGAAGTTATAAGTTCAATGTTATTCTTATGTCCTTGAAATACGTGTCGATATTGACGAGAATTGGTTGATTTCACAGACAAATGTCGATCCAATTTAAAGTTATTTTTATTAGTCTGCAAGGGTAGGCAATCTATTATTGGTCACTGAATTGTCAGTGGTACCTTTACCACATAGCTGGATCTCTGCCAACGACCGTTATATAAACAGCGCAATATTGCAAATTCTACCTTACAATGTTTGAACTTTTGAATTAGGTAGGTATACATATAAGTTAGCTGCGGCCCGCGGTTTTACCCGCATAAGTCTCGATCCCGTGGGAATATCAGAATAAAAAGGATCCTATGTCCCCACCCAGGTCATAGTCTACCCATGTACGAAATTTCATCCAAATCCGTTCAACCGTTTTAGCGTGAAAGCGTATCAAACAAATATATAAACATTAAAAAAATCTAATCTTTCTCTTTGTAATATTAGTTTAGGCATAATTAAAAAAAGAAAATATCAATTAAGTAGAATACCCATCATAGTCAAAGAATCACAATTTCAAAATAGGAAAGGAATTAGTCAATATGTAGTAACGCCATATTTGGATAAAGTTCCATAATATTGGGTTGCCCAAACTAATTAATGTGTAGGTGTAGTAATCAAATAAGATATTACTGCCTATTTTTATTGAGAATCATAATTATTTTGTGACATCAAATGAGATTTAGAACATTTTGTCCAAAAGATCATTGAGCAATATATACAGATACCTACCTTATGTACCTATCTATGTATTGTGACAAGCATCCGCGATGAACTCACTACCTTCGTTTTTCTGATCTTCGTTTACGATCTAACTATTGACTCATTGTTTTTGACCCCAAAACTGGCCCTCAAATAATAAATCACAATCTTTTCAAGCTGAATTCAAGTTCCCCTGAAATCTTCAATTTAAAATAAACCTCCTTTATAGTTCACAATGTTAACAGTTTAATGTTCGTGGAACAGGGGGTTTTAAAAAGAGAAGGCACGGTATGGTACGGCTCACCATAAATGAAAGAACATCAATCAGAATGTACAGCCTTCAGTGAACGACGGTAGTTTGATATGTGGAGCCGTGGTACATATGGTACAACATGGTATCAAAGTAGGTAACTTCTTAGAAACATGATAAAGTGGGTATAGGTAGAGCACTTGGCAGGACAGAGTTCAAGCATGACATACCTATAATTAGGTTTATAGGCATACAGTTTGGAAAATAGTCTTCAATAAGATTTCTAAATAAGGGTTAGCGTGAAAGCGGTAATTTTGTTGAAAGTATAAGTACTAAATTAAGAATTTACAAAAACGGAGACTAAGTGCGGAAAACAGAAACAAAGTCAAACAGAGCAGAAAAGCACTGGCCGGCTGATTAAAGCCTGAAAAACCAAATAAACTTAAGCACTCAACCTACACAAATTCCACAATGACATAGACATTTTGTAGGCTGCAGCTAATTCATGTCTAAGCGAAGCTGTGTAATTTGTACGCTAAGGCAGGAAATATTTCATGCAGTGCAGTGTCATTACCGCGATAGAAGCCGCCAATCACCGGCCCGTTACCCTACGTGACACTTGACGGCTTCGATGTGCACTGTGCCGAGATTTCAACGATACCATTTAGCTATCGTTCGTTCGATGGATAAATGATTTCGTTGATATCGATGTTAGGTGTGGCAATGATGTTAAACAAAGGAATCTTCTGGTTTGCATTTTGTGGTATGCTATAAAAGAGAGTGTTTGTGTTGTGTGTGTATCTAAAGCCTTATTCACGATTGTCTTTGGCAGTCTCGATTTAGTAAAAAGAAAAATCGTTGGGTCATGACTCCAAATCGAGCAACAATTTAAAACAGCATCCATGTTTAAAATAGACAAGACATAAAGAGCGTCACATGTAATTCTTTTGGGAAAACAAAGTAGAATTACCATTTTTACATACAATACTAAAATCCCACGCGAGTTACTGAACAAAACGATTCGATTATTCGTCCAATTACAATTTAATTCAATTCAACAATTGTTTAAATGGAAGTATTATTGGAATCGAATTGCTACAATAAATATCTTTAAAAGGGAAGACATTTGTAGGCGGTTAATTGCGAAGCCACGGAGAACACCCACTGTTGAAGTTAACTAGAACGTATTATGGCACCTACACCATCAATTATTTGGTAGTCCACTGAAATTGCTTTAATTTAATCAATTTTGGACCGCAAATAACATGAACTTAATTTCTTTAAAGTTTATGATAGGAACATGTTTACTGTAGGGAGTTTATAATGGTTCCTATACCTACATGATATTAAATGAAAGATTAGCAATAAGTATAGATCTGGATTATTGCTGATATTTTTTTTTTCACATCAGCGGATACTGATGCTGATTTTAATTTCAGTTTGCGGTTTCCTGATTCACTAATTTAAAATACGTCCATATTCGACTTTTCAACAGGGGCGTCATTATTTATCACACAACAGTTTACGAAAAAACAATAACTTTTGCGCGCAATTTAGTTAAATACTATAAAGTAGGTATATTCGTTTTAAATCTTTTAACTATTTCGGTACGAACCCAAAGAGAGTTTTAAGCGAAAGTATTGCTCTACATTTCACCCATTTAAATGAAGCTTTTATCATGAATCTTGTCCGTGATCACTGATCGTAAAATTCGAGGCAGAAGTTCAGTGGTCATGCTACGATTGACAGAAACAATGGATCCGACCGATATCCCAATGATCCATAGATCCTTGAAGATCGTTGAAGCGTCCTCTAATATTTAGATACATCTTGTTGTCATTGAGATTTATTGCATTGTGTGTCAAAATGTTGTCAATTACTTAGGTTAATTATTTGTTTTTTCTCGTGGCCGTCAAGAAAGTTTAACAAGAAAACCAATTTTTTTGAGGAGTAAGATATGCTGGCCTTACAATTTAAAAACAGTTACTTGCGTATAACATAAAGAAGATAAGTTGATTTGCCAAATATAAGATAACTTTTATGTGAAAACTAGCCAAGCCAAATTTTGAGCTACTATTTATGTTAAGTTATCTGCTTTTTAATAATTGGACTGTTCAAATTTAAGAAGTTAAGTATATATTTTTAAATAGCTAACATTGTTGAAGCAGAAAAACAACAAGAAATTGTGTTTTAAATTAATTTAAAAAATTAAATTAAAATTAATTTAGTTCTTATAAATAAATTTCAGGATTATCTACAGAAGTTGGCACCCATTTAGATCTAAATTATTTTGTCGGTGAAGTTGACATCCACGCATATTCTTAATATTGAACTTACCTCCCATTTTCACATTCACGTTTTTGATGGGATAATGTATACTTACGAATATAATACAGCTGAAGAGTTTGTTTTTTTTTTTTGTTTGAAAGCTAATCTCTGAAACTACCTCTTGGATTTGAAAGGTTATTTTTGCATTTGATAGCCCAATTCTTAAGGAAAGTTAAAGGCTATTTAACATCACGCTACGACGTTAAGGAACCAAGCAAAAAGAAAAAAGTCGGAAAGAAAAATTAAACGGCGGGTAAAATCGCGGGGTACAGCTAGTCTATTATAATTAATTAATCTAATTCTCAAGTTTGTAATTTTGGTAGATAGACATGATTTTAAGAGCTAACAAAATATAAAACAACCAATAAAAGTTGTTTTATCACAAAAAAACTCGTAATGCGTCTATTTGCATTCTAGTCGCCGAAGCCGTACAAAAAATGAGCGAGCCCATCCGTTACAGTCAATTATTTCAACCAAATGTACTGCAATAGAAGAAAAAAAACCAACACTAAGATACAAAAAGAACCCATAGAATCTAAATAATCATGGCATAGAAACCTTAGCTCACAAATGTGGCGGATAATTGGCGGATATCCCCGCACTATAGTGCAGCCCTATACTTGCGAATATCAGTATCCGCCCTCCGGAAGTGAGCTTTTAGGGCATCGCGGAAACTAACCCTTCATTAGTATTTAAGTTTCCCGCCTGTTATTAGCTTACAGGCGTTGTCTGTCGAAGGGCTAATTTAGGGGGGAACCTGTAGCTTTACACTTTAGGGTTTGAAAAGGGCTCTATGATTTAGGGCCTTCTGTGGAGTTGGAAACCTTGAATGAGTACCGCAGATCAGAGGTTTTATTGCTATTTACCTATATCCGCTACTGAAGTAAAGGAGGATTCAAAGCTCAAAGCCAGGAAATCGCTACAAGGAACTATTAAATGGGATCAAAATATTGTAAACCATTTTAAAAGAGTAACGTTGGAGTGTCTAGCCCTTTCTTCTCCATACGAAAGTACCTTTTGGAAGGGGCAACTAGAATCAATTAAATTTTCTTGTAAATTTTGATGTTCAAAAGTGCCTTTTATGTGCCTAATATTTGAAATAAATGATTTGACTTCACCGGTTCCGAGTCGAGGTCCCGTGGCTTGGCTTGATAGCGGGGTTTGGTGATCAACTAATTATAGTTCGTTATTAGCAAATGCTGTTATCGTCTTAATTCGTCCATCATCTTCATCATCATCTTTATGACAAACACATAAGGTTCCACCACAGGCCTATCCTTGTTGAACCTTGTGACAAATACCTTAATTCGACCATATGTCCATAATTATGCAAAACCACAATTTCAATACTAAACGCATGTCCACGTATCAGCAGACGGTATCCCAGCCTATCATTATCAACACGATTGCAGTCGACACGCTAGACGTCGGGTCAACGGACCTACACTAATTTCCTCCGCCATTTTGACTAGAAACAAAAAAAACTGACCATTTATAGCCTGTGGTTCCGCAGATCGTTGGTTTTTGTTTTGAAGTTTGTTTGTAAACAAATGTCGTGTTTTTTTTTGTGCCTAAAGTTTGGTAGCTGTTATAGTATTTTTCTTTTTTTCTAACTTCTATGAATTGTTTTTTGCAGCATCTGCTTGTCTTGTATCCAAATGCGAAAAGAGTTTCTAAATGCGACAAAAAAATCTAGACCTCTAGAGTTTAAAACGTCCGTCTTATAACCGGGCTGCTATTTTGCGGTTATATTTCTATTTCTGAATAAATATTTCTTTCAGATTTCGTACTTCTTAGATTTTCCTTCACAAAAACCCCTTAAAACCATCGCACAGCGTAAGTTTTCTTGCTAAGAAACAAAAGCCTATCTTCCTATGACCCACGGAACTCCAATTAAAAGATACAAAAAAAGGTGAAGACTTAGCTCATTCAGCCAGCATTGTCTACAAAGTGACGGCCAGCAATGTTCGGACGGATTGCGCAATCAAGACTGACTCATTTGGCTACTGGTGCTTTTATAATGGCAAAAAATCTATGGTCCAAATTCCCTTCTGTTTCAAAGCTGGGCGTTCATAAAAAAGAGAATTAGCCGCCTTGGTGTATGTTACTACCTAAATTATGGATCGTTTGTTGTTTCATATGTAAAAATATTAGTTTTAATTTTACCCCGATCTAGGTTTTAACCTCTATTCCGCAAACAACTAGTGCAAAGCTCTAGTCAAACACGCAGCATGAAAAATAATTAATTACCGCATTATGACGTCACAATTCCCAGTGTTGTGTCCACATGGTCTCGTATTACGGAGGGATGTATGACAGGGAGGGACTGATGACGTCACCGGCGCGCCCGGTCTGACTCAATACTCAGAAAGTTCTTGTATTTGGGTGTCGTCAGGCACTTTTCAGAATCTTTGCCAACTATACAGTATTCAGTTTCAGCTTACGAGTTACTGGAACTAATATTGGAGATAATGATAAAGAAACCATTATCAAGACCCCAATGAAAATCTATTTGTCTATCACTGAACTTCTAAAAATTTCCCTGAAAACTACACTAAATTAGGTATGCTGAAAGAGCCTTGTCCCATCGATCGGCAAAAACGACAAACTTCCGTACAAACTTCCCTATTTAACTCCGTAAGCGGACACATTTTCAAAAATCCTTAGTGCTCACCCTCGTTAAAAAAGATCTCTTGTGTTCAATATCATGCTTCTAGAGACCCAGCGGATTAGGCTCTTTGTCAGTGAGTGTTCAAATTAATTCATTATTTTTTTAAATTTCAAATTTTTTAAATTTTTTTTAAATTATTAAGTAGGAGATGACGATTACAAACTTATTTCTGACATATCAAGCACAGCGAATTTAATTAGTCTAAGTAGGTACTTAGATTATATTGCTACAATCTAATGCATGACTATATATTAAAAATACAGTTCTCTTATTTCAGATTAGGCATAGAAACATAAGTGGAAATAAAATATAAGTAACGGAACTTAAATTACGTATTATTTACATTATGTATGGTTCTGTATTCATGTATCAAATGACTCAGGTAACTTTATGGCCTAGATCACACATTTTAAATAAAAATAGGCACATAACTCGAGAAAATTGGTTTTCATTGGGAACCTTATGTTGAGCAGGACATAGCATTTTTATGTTTTATATCATAGACAAATAAGAATTAGTTTCCGTTAATCTGAAAACTCATTAGTTTTATCCATCGAATTTTTCATGTTTTAGCGATCCATTGATCGAATTGACTATTTCATTGGTTATTCGTTCTAGATCCTAGCTTAGTTATTTTAAAACTAATACAGAACTGTTGAAACTTAAAAATAAAGGTTTAAAACAAAAGGCTATTGCTACATGGCCGGATCTAAACAAAACCAATATGCCAAGTATCCCTTGGAACATAATTAATTATAGATAAACTGAAAGGCGTGTCAAATTATCGCATAATTTACTTTTAAATAAAGTACAAAACAGCATAACAACATGCATATTTTAGTTAACAAACTATTAATTCGGTAATTAATGTACGGTCATCGTAGCGAGAAAATATAGATAGTCAATTTGTATATTCATATTAAATTTTTCATATATCGTCAAAAACGCTTTGTATTTTCAGCAGTTGTACCGAATAATCTGAGCAATACTGTATAGTTAGGTACCTACGTACTGGTTAATTAATCATAGTCTAAATTAGCCTTATAATTACCTGCCCTAACTTTGACGAAAATACTAAGTATTTATGTCAAACTACAGTTTAAACGTACTGAACGTGGTTGTAATTACAGAATTATAGTAATTTCAGTTTCACAATGCTTCTATGTTATGTATCGTCATACCAATTACATAAGACTTTACATAGTAAAAACGAGTCCATCTGTTAGTTGTGTACCACGGTGAGAGTTTTTGTACAACGATTCACTTTTAATTAGAAATGTAATCAACAGCTGTATGAAAGTAAAAATTCTGTTGTGTTCAAAAATCAATAGATGGTTAGTTGGTAGATTTTGAAGAATTATATTTGCCTTAGAATTGGATTATTTTCATGTGATTTTTTGCAAAGTTTCATTGACATTGCTTTCATAAGTTTTGTATTTTCAATGTAAGTATTGCGCATAGCGTGCAGAATGCTTTTTCAAGGCAGATTAATTTAGTTTTGATTTCTATTGAAAGTTATAGAAAGTTTTCTTAGACAGTTAGGTACCTACTGAAAATATTTCATTGTCCATTTCATGTCATCTTTGATGGCACAGTTCCAACTTTTAAATGAATATTCCCTACTAGAAATTGGAATCAATAGAAGGAATAGTTTCACGAACATTTTTTACACGCAAAACATCACGAAATGAAAACTCAAAAATAGTTTTTCCATTAGTATATTCTCAGAAGCAGCCTGGAGCTTGGTTTTTTGCCCGATTATTTACAAAAAACTCGCCCTTATTATATGGGACTAATAAAATTAACGACGAAATATGGGTGAACATAATTATTTCGTCATTAATGTCGCGACAGGCCCAGATGGAGCTGGCGGGATGAGCTGGACTTCTTCAACAAGAACTGGTATTTAGCAGCGAAGTGGAAAGATAGTTCTGAGACCCTGCAGTGGGATATCACGGGCTTTTAATAATAATAATAACCCCACCGCCGTATCTTTAAGTTGACGTCGTGGTGCGGCTTGCGCCCTCCGAATTCAGGATCTGTGCCGGTCGAGTTTACTTTGCCAGAACAGGTCTAGGGTAAGGAGCCAGACCAAGATAGATACAGAAACCCGCAGGGCGGGATGTAGCGGTCTGCTGGGCAGTAGCGACCCCACGGACCCTATCTTCCGGGAGAAGTCTTGTTCTGAATATTTGGCTTGCCTTTATTGGCCGGCTGGCGTGAACACTGACGAGGAACAGAGCTCCCACCTCTTTCTTGCCTTTATTGGCCGGCTTGAGTGGGGATTTGCAAGAACAAACGTGCTCAGAGGAAGCAAGTATTCCAGCAAGTGCTGGTAGGGATCTTGACCATCTTCTGGGCTCTGGGATTGTTCTGATAGCCGTGGAAAATATAATACTAATAATGGGTGAACAAAATTATAGGTACCTTCACGTCTGCCTTACCCTGCTGCGCACACCGGACTCATGTAAAAAATACTTCAACGACTCTATCACAATTCTTGTTAACCTGATTTCAAACCATATGTTTAATTCAAGCCTACATTATGGTGTTTTCTAATGAATAGCCGAACATAATTAATGTTAGCGTACAGCAAGTAATTAGGCGCGCCCGTTTGGTTCACTCACCTCACATTTAGTTTTTAGGTTTAGTTGGCTACAAGGGCAATAGTCGAGCTTTAGGGGTGCCGCATTCTCTATTGAAATGATTACTTTTTAACTAATTATTTGAACTTTATTATGAAAACACTGTGACTGTGACATATCATCTATATTAATACAAAATGATTCGATACCTTTATTAACCGAATTTCATGTAGGCCTGTAACCTAATAGGTGAGAGACCCGCCGTTCAGATTGTTTACGAATAATTGCTAAATATTATTAAGATTTCAAAAACTTAGTGCTAATCGACTTATGTTGCTGACCGTACCTAATGTTGGTACGTAGGTATATACTATCATTTCTCTTCAAATACTAGTTCATTGAAAACTTTATTTTGCCTTCAAATCTAGATGAAGTTTTATTTTACCCATGAACTTACCAAATGCTAACTAAGTAATAATAAACAGTTTGGCTCTTCATATCCCTACTATGGAACAGGGTGAATCATGCCGCTAATAGGATAATAGAAGGATTGTCTGCCCGTCTGCGCCTACGCATCGATTGTTTATGATAATTATAATATGATACTGATGAAGTCTTATACTACCTACCCGCATTGTATTCAGTTTTTGTAAAGGTTCATTAAAATCGATTTCTTAAAGAAAGATCGTGTACTAATTAGGACCAACTTAAGGCTGAAATAATAATGCATGAGGATGAAAACACCTTTAAGACAAATCTTTGCTTACACGTCTTCCGACGCGTTGTTTTCAGCCATGCATCAGACTGCTATTATGTTTTATTTATAAACATCTCTTTCTAGTATTACTTTACTAAATGACTTTTCTCAATTTAATAAGATTGAATATCAACAGACGCTTATAATTTGATTTCTTTTCAACTCGAAGAGGTAGTGAAAAAATCTCATACCTACAAGGGTATTGCGTAGAATGGATCTTATATTGCACTAAAGTACAGAAGTAATTAAGAATTTAAAGAATTCGACTTCTACCTAGAGTATTTTGCTAGCACCTCTTGAAAGAAAAATTACAAAACTAAAGCAAATTGGAAACTACTTGGAAATTAGAGCGTGTAGGCCCAATATACATATTGTAATCTAACTCTTCTCTGAATATTACAAAGTATCATAAACTTTTGAGTAATTTTATATTTGATTGCCTGGTCTAGTGGTCAAAAATCAATGCTGACTGGGGTCTTGGATTCAATCCCCTACTTCATGTTAGTGTAGCGCTTAACTGTATGCCAACATAAAACGGGAAGTCCAGGCTTCATAGATTCAATAATATCTAATTACGGGTAGCAATTATTTCTAAAATACTTCCCGTAAATATTGACTAGGCACTGCTACCGAGACTCAAAATTGTGTACAATACTTGTATACAAGCCCGTTACTTCTAAAACCACGAAGTTACGCTCCGTCCATTGAGCTGTTGAAAATAAAAGCCTTCCAGTTAACGCGATGGTTCCACTTCAGATAGTACCGTTTGGTAGCCCGCCATGTTTTATTTTAGTTAATTGAAGTTGCTATTGATTAACCATTTAAACCTCAACTGTTTATGGTACGCAAAGTGTACCTATTAGATTCATTTTTGGTGTCAATCCTTAATCTTACCATTTCAGGCTTTGATTGGACAATCTGATCGGATAACTTGACTATAATTGGCTTTTGTTATGATCTTGTGCCAATAAAGGCTTTCTTCTCTCTTTTTAACTTTATTTCAATCAGCGTCATGAACATAATTATGATTCTGAGCAACCTTATAACATGCATTGCTACGCTTATTGAAATGCTAGCCTGAATTAATCTAATCCCAGACAACATACAGGTCATAATTATTACTTTTTCATTCATCCTCTACGTTATCGGATTTGCAATAAATAACCAAATTATAGAGACACACAAAAAATAAATAAAATAAATAAACAAAAAATAAATAATATGTCGATCTATAATAAGAATAACTTATACCCGCTGAAGCGTAAGTAACTATAAACAAAACGTAATTTGATCGATGCATAGGATGTGTTATGTCACATCACTAGCTAAGTAGCTAGTGGCGGTCAGCATAGATATCGATATAACGCAAGTGGACGTCACATATAACTATGATTGCTTTTATCCCATCACCGTAGAAAAAACAGTACAGAATAATATGAATATGTTAGGGTGCCATGATATTGAAATTAGCAGGTAATCTAATATTAGATCAGATCGGGATTCGGTACCATACTTTATTTTGTTACACAAAATGTGACATGGGCATTACAAAAATTATAGGAACAGTACACAGGGCAGGATTGTATTATTATTCAGAGTGTTCTTTTTACGTTACTTATTATTGTACATTTTTATGGACAACTCGCACTTGACCAAAAAATTCAGTCTGGTTAATTTTATTCAAAATAAAATTGCTAATGTTTCCCAAGACTGTTTCTTCGTATCTCCTATGGTTTACAATTTCCCCATACTGTCCCAGTTAAAAATAACACTGTATAGTACTAGCTATTTTGAGGTATGATCATGAATTTTCAGAAGCCATTTAATTTAAAAGCATTTCCTCAACAGAAGGTTCACACAGCTATTATCGATATATTACAGTACCGACCTACCTATGTACCATTGAAGACAAGCCTGCTAACTAATGCAAAACCTCAATGACTACTCTGAATAGACAAAAGCCTTCACCTTTTCAATTGTCAGTAACAGTTGGCTCCAAAGCAATTAATATTGATCATTTGAATCAATAAGCAGCGCCGATTTGTCAGTGGCTGCATCGATGCAATATGCACAACACTAGTTTTACTTTTAAAATTATTAATGATTCCAATTTGTAGTTTAATTATGTACATGAAGTGACTGATGAATAATGCAAGTTTTGGTTTAAAATTAGTTGGTTTAATAACTAAAAAAATTATAAACTTCTGGTTTAAGAACTTTATTTCCTCATAAGAATTAACAATAATTCACTTACTGAGAAACAAGATTTACAATTTATGTTTAAATAACAAGCGTACAGAAATAATAATTTTAACGGGTAGGCACATAACACAATGAATATCACCAACCGAGCAAACACGGATACAAAAGTAAAAGTTGCTGTGCTTTCCCGACAGAAAAGTTATGGCAGAAATATTTTACTTTTTTGGCTACTGCTCCCAACTTTAAACAATATAGTGATACTATGTTTTTACTATAATAGTAGTTACATATTCTTTTTAATGGTGTAAAGTAAAACTGCTTAAGACACTGTTCACACTGTTCATATCCAATATCCTAAAGAAAAGATGGCTGAAAATTATCATTCGTCTGTCATACGCGTTATCATCGTGGGAGAGCTAGCTAATTACTCCGCCATCCGCCATAGAGCACGACACTTGACAATCGTGGATCGTTAGCAATACGTGACAATTCCTGGACTAGGTATATATGTCCGATAAATAATTAATAAGCTGCAGCTTTCCCGTGCGATAACAATGCGAGCTTGCATGGCAGCATAACAATTTCTATAGGGCTTGTAGGTTTACAAGTTAATAATTGTTTTGGTGGAAATATGAACAGCTGGTTCATTCATATCATTGATATAAATTAGATTGAACATAAGTAGTTCATGGTTAGGTTTTTATTAAAAGTGTAATTACTCATGAAATAGGCATTCAATAAGTCAATTTGAACTTAGAGAGTTGTATTTGCGATAACAATGCGAACTTGCATGTCCGGCGTGGCAATATTAGCAAGGTGTATAGGTATGTTTGTAGGTATAGGTACAGGTAAAATAATTGTTCTGGTGGAAATGTCTGCAGCTGTTGTCATTGATACAAATAAGATTAACATTCTTTTCGTGCTCGGGTTATTATTGTAGTGTAATTTATAAACAGCTTTAAAAAAAAAACTTAATGGTAAGTAGATTCATGCTTGATCTAAGACATTACCTAATGTTATAGGGATTTACATATTTTTGTGGCTGGCTTTAGTGGCCTACGTTCTTGAAGTAGGTACCGATACTTTTTTGTCGATGATTGTTTAGAACCTCCTCCAGTCAAAACTTTAATCAAGTTTGCCTTAGTTTCCATCAATCTTTCTAAACATTCTTCCTTACACACCTTTGGATGCCAGCCAAGTCAAGTGAATCCAAGTTATAATTACTATCTCCCCTTCACAGCAGATTGATTCAGACTACTTTAAGACCTGGCTCAAGTACCGATGGTCGTGGACCGTGGAGCTTGCGGTCAGCAGCCGGCAGTCGGTCACCCGTGACCGACCAGCTCAGGTTATAATGTCACATGGAAACTGAGATTAACTAGAACCTTGTTAGTGAAGGAGGATATTTTGAAGGATCGGTTTTACCAAAATAAAATATTGCTATTTCCACTATCAAACCAATTATGTGGTTTTCTGATATTCAGTGCTACTTTAAAGATGCTCTCACATTACTTTTGATATTCGATGTTGATTAAGTTGGCGCTAATAATGTATGAATTATTGGCAAATCGAAGAGACCTCTGTGTATCACACTTAGACACACTTACTAACTTATGCAATAGGCGGTTAATGCTTTGATTTTTTAAATAGACGAACTCAAAGTTAACCTTATTAGGTATTCGACGCTGGCTCTACTTATTTCCTTCAACAATTTAATATCAACACAATTTCTGGAATGGTATTGAAATACAAAGCCTATAAATGTAATTCTTTGAAACCACACACGAAGTTTATAAAACTGAATTTGCAAATAAGTATAGCGAAATACACCGATAATAATAAGTAGGGTAGGTCCTGCATAGTTTTTTTCTTGAATTGTTTAAACATGTGACAATGTGGGGTTTCTACGGATCAAAATCGCAACGGATAAAAATATATGCTATACCGTGTAATTATTATTATCTACTTTGTTTAAAACTATGTACATACCTACCTTATAAATAGGTTTAATAATAAAGATGCATTACCTATTGTTATATTTGTTTTTTTCCGGTTATTGTATCAGTTTACGTTAATTCTATTTCAATAACCTTTTTTTGTTACTGGGTATCTAAGTAGGTAGGTATTAAAAAAAAGATTCCGATAAATTAAGAAAATCGTCTTTTTTTGAAGACTGATAAAATAGGACAAATGTACCGTACTCGCCTTTTTTCAGAAAGTTATCTAAGTACTAAGTTTTTAATTTGGAGACATACGAGGGTCATTCAATAAATACTTAGCCTACAAAAAGTAAACGAAAATTTTGGAAAAGTGGCAATTTATTTTTCAACATAGTCTCCTTTTAGTTCGATACACTTAGCCCAGCGATGCTCCAACTTTTTTAACCCGTCCGAAAAATAGTTTTTGTCAAACTCTGCAAAATAGGCCTCCGTGGCGGCGATGACCTCCTCATTCGATCCATATCTATTCCCGGCGAGTGATTTTTTCAGATTAGGAAACAGAAAGAAGTCACAAGGGGCCAAATCTGGAGAATACGGTGGATGGGGCAGCAATTCGTAGCGTAATTCGACCAATTTGGCCATGGCAACGGCAGACGTGTGAACCGGTGCGTTGTCGTGGTGAAACAGCACTTTTTTCTTCGCCAGATGGGGTCGTTTTTTCTTTAATTCGGCGTCGAATCGGCCTAATAAATCGGCATAGTGAAGCCCTGTAATTGTTTTACCCTTCTCGAGGTAATCGATGTAGATCACACCTTGTGAATCCCAGAAAACGGTGGCCATAACTTTTCCGGCCGATTTTACAGTTTTCGCCTTCTTTGGAGCACGTTCCCCGGTCTGGATCCATTGTTTTGATTGCTCCTTGGTCTCTGGTGTGTACCAGTGGATCCAGGTTTCATCGACGGTCACAAAACGACGCAAAAACTCCGCTGGATTCATCTTAAACAGCGCCAAACACGTCTCCGATGTGGTCTCACGGTTGCGCTTGTTTTCTGGTGTGAGTAAACGCGGCACCCATCGCGCCGACAGCTTTCTCATGCCGAGTTCCTCGTGAAGAATATGATGCACTGTTCCTTCTGAAATGCCTACAGTCTCAGCTAGCTCCCGAACCTTCAATCGGCGATCTGCCAATACGAGATCATGGATTTTTTTAATGTTTTCCTCCGTAGCAGCTGTTTTCGGTGCACCTGGACGTGGTTCATCAAAAACCGACGTACGGCCACGTGCAAACTCGTTGAACCAATTCTTGACGGTGGCCATCGATGGAGAAGAGTCACCGTACACAGCATCCAAGCGCTCTTTGATTTCGATGCGCGTTTTCCCTTCCAAAAATAGGAATCGAATCACCGAACGATATTGCTCTTTTTCCATTTTTGTAAAACCGATCGACACGTTCGCTTCCATAAGTTGTCAAATTAAAACAAATGAAGGGATTGGAATGAAAATTTGAAAAAAGAATTAAAAAAGAATGTGCTACACTGTGGTAAAACTCTTTTGAAACTACAGCGCCCTCTGGCGATGAGGCTAGGTACTTATTGAATGCACCTCGTAATAAAGGTTATCATGAAAAAAATGGTTCCACAGCCTAATAGCACACACGGAGTCCTTAGTTTTAGAGTCCTATTAATATTCATTGCCGCAAAACGTTACAACAAATCCATCATGCTATCCGTGTTACAAGTTCATGTTTGGCTGTAATTTGCAACATGAAGATCGCTTCATTACTCTGCTATCCACATTTTGACGATTTGCATGAAACTTTTCCTTGATTTTATTTCAGAGCAATGAACCTACTTACACTTTTTCGTGAGTGATTTTCGGTATCTTTTGCTTTATTCTGAATTATCTTGAATCGTGATCGTGAATAATAAAAAAGTTTTCGAAGAACATTTTTGTTACGTCTTTATTTTAAGCCGAGTTCTGTTTTGGATGTTTTTGAAACGGCATCGAAATCCAAAGTTTTAATAAAAATCTTTTGTAAAACAATAAAGTCAAATGCCGGCTGATAAAAAAAAATAACAATGCGAAACTGCGTTAAAAACAAACAAGTGAAATCCTGAAATCTAATTAATACAACCAACCTACTTTTAAAATAAAATTACCAAAAGGGTAACATAGCTGAATTAGCATAACATTTGTGAAAATCGGAAAAGTTCCCCAAAAAGCTCCCAAAAAATATCAAACACCATCAAGTAACTGCCATGATTCCGCCAATTTCATAAAACCGCGTGTTTTATTTCAGCAAACCTAAATAATTTTACAAATTAAAAAGATCAAAGGACTCACCATTGTTGAAGTTAGGAGAGTAAGTTTACAAAAAACGTGAAAACGGAGCGTGTGGCGTGGCGAGTTCGTGAGGCAACGCACCGGGCCGGACTGTGCCTGACTCGGCCTAACCACCGCTTTTATATGCCAAGCTACGCGCACACCTATTCTGGAGAACCTATAAAACTATTATATGGAACGAAGATCTTGGGACCACTCCTTGTGGCTTACATGTTTCAGTAACAAGCTGAATTTTAAATACGGCGCTCCTTTCTGAGGATTGTGTCTGTCTGTCTAGCATCAAGTCTTTGGTTAGATAGTGCTTTTTCATTTACATATTTGTGTTCTTCTTGTATGTCTTTATCAGAATCTATTCTAATTCTACACACAAACACTCGCAAACTCAATACAGGCTTCTTTTAACCGTTTTTAGTTTATTTTAATTTTTTGTTGTTACCATATTCTTTTTATTTTTTGGCTCTTGTAACACAGGTATATCACCTAGCACAGGAGTCAGGAACTTCACACTATTTTGTAACCACTTTCTTGTGTAATAAAGATTATTATTATTAGTAATTCAAAACACTTCGTAAACATATGTTCTGATTTTGTTCCTAAAGGAAAGAACAGACTTTGTCAGAGTTTTCTTGTTCTTAATCTTAATTCTTGTATTTCCTGTAACTGTTTACGAAGTTTTATAACACCTCATGTACGTGACACACACTGCTTCATTTATGTGACGTTCCATAATTCCATTCCTCAATTACTTTTGCGTCTTTTTTGCACTCAACAGACACACCGACAGATTTTCCTTAGGTCTTAAGGTTTCGAGGTCCACAGCAGTTATCATTTTTTTAATCGATTCGTTTTGTTATTAATCGTCAAGTATCAAGTTCAGTACCTGAGTATTTAATTATAAATCCTGGATTACAAATATTCAGTTTAACGAAAGAAAATTGAATTTTCCTGAAAGCTTTTCCGAAAAGTTCATATTAGTGATTTTAGTTTTTTTTTACTAAAACATTTATATACTAATCGACTTCATTCCCACAATATTGGTCAATTGGTCATCGTATTCAGAATAGGTCTTCTGATTCACATTGAGGAAACAGTAGTGTGTCCAGACGCTGCCCAATTTTTCAGTCTTAGTCTCTTCTAACAGAAGCAGTGAGCCAATGACTAAAGCCCCGTGACTAATTACATACACAAGCATGAGATTTGAATGTCAAACTAGTGAACTGTGGAGTTCTGTCTACGATGGAAACAAAGGGATATTAAAATGTAGTATGGGGGCACTGATGTTAAATTTAGAACTCGTTAAAACGAATTTTCAGGAACAATGTTGGTAATTTATTTTAATTGTTGGACACAGTGGACACTAATATTGATGAATCCCAATTTCAAACTGTTACAAATCCAGGTACAGAATTCTCGTTTACTGAATTATTTTACAAATTTTACTAACCCCAATATTGTACAATAACTTACGCCCTATGAGATTTTATCTTACTGAAAGTTCATAGAATTGTTACACAACACACTCAAACTAACTTAACAACTTATTTTGCACTTTCTGATTCGATTACGAAATCAAATTATGGACTCCCTATTCAAAGGGTTGGGATGAATGGGGAAGGGAGCAGACGGGGGAACCTTGACCCTTTGCCGATGTTGTGTCAGTAGGTACCTACACTGCACATTTTGATGGAAAGATAGAAGTAGAATATATATTTGTAACCCACAGAAAATGGGTTCATACAAACATGCACCAATTTGCTGCTGCACTTTTCCTTTGTTAATGTTGCATTGCTTTTATTTTTAGTGTTGTTAGACCAATTTTTTCTTTTGATAACTGAAAGCATTTGTCATTTTTATATCATGGATTGAAATTTTGAAAATAATTTGGTTTGGATGACTACGGACTACGGAATTATGGGTGGCCGAAGTTTTAAGTAGTCCTGAAAACACTTAGGTAAGTAATGGTTACAGCAATACAATTAAAGCGGTTGTTACACAGGTAAAGACAAGCTGGAAACACGTTAGCTCTTGAATGTAGCACGGTATTGAATTTGGGGTGTAGATCACACCCCGAAGCCTCTGCAAGCAGTCTGGTCTAAGTAAACGAAGGTTGTTTCATTATCTAACGTTAACGTTAACTGTTAACGTGTGTTTGTTTTAAAAATTAAATCCCCTCAAATGTATGTTGATTCAGACATTCAATGATAAAGATTTTGCTTTTATTATTTAAGGAATTACCACACAAAAACTTTTTAATGTTTTCCCATCACATGGTAATAGAACTTATAGCTTCACCATCACACCTGTATGTACATTACCTACATAGTTATACCTAAACAAGGTAGACAGGTACCACATTCTACGTCCTAATTTCATCCAACATACAGGTTCACCTAGCTACATGTAGACTTTTTCCTATAGTTTAACAGTCAATTAATCATCGGAACAGACACAAAACACCATCTGTAAGTTACTTTTAGCCCGATCGCCTAGAGATTAGTATTCATTGTACAATCACTGACCCAATTGAAGTGTTACCATCACTTGCAAGACGGGCCGATACTTTACTAGCGAAAGTGTAGGTCAAAAGAAAAGGATTGGTAAAGAAATAACTATTAGGTCGGGGAAAAAGTTCTTCCGTATTTTTTTATACAAATTCAAGACTAAGAGCGCGTGTGGCACCCAAATATCGAGGTTTTTTGTATACCCAGACTTTTTCAAATGGGTCAAAACTGTTTTGTGGTCATCCCCTAACTCTTCAGCTATATCGTAACTCTTAATATCTAAATATATTGCTATACTTTAAAAAAAAATTACGTCTACTTTATCCGTAACAGGGCGACCAGAGCGAGCTGCATCTTTGACATCAAAATTCCCGGACTGAAATTTCTTCGTTAGATTCACTCATTTTGGCGGACAGAAAAACAATTGAAAATATCGGGAAATCGTTTTTACTTTTTATTTTTCCGTTTTAAAAGGTCATCTATTTAATGATACTTATCAAAACCAGTCAGATACAAACAGTTCAGCCAAGAAGATTTTAGTAAATCTATAAATAGAAAAAAAAAATACTCGACCTAAAAAAAAAAAAAAAAAAATATATTATTATATTTAGAAATAAAAATCCACTTATATGATTAGATAGGTCCCTAATAAGCATAGATAGTAATAAGCATAATGTCTTTACTCTGTGTTGAATCATGTCAATCTACAGATTACATTTATGTTCAAATATTTGCCTATGAACGGTAGTCAACCATAGGAAACTCATACCTAGCAGGTAAGTAGCTTTTAATTAAACCTAACATTTGGGAAACTGCTGAGGAATGGCCGAATAGCTTTGTGCAAAAGCTAACCAATTCTTCGTCCCGACGAAACAAAATACGCTCCGACCTACCTATTCTTTAGAAAATTACGACCAGGTGATTTTTTAAACAGACCGTGGTCTTATATTGCTCTAACATAGAAGGTAGATCCACGTACAAGGTACCTAATATATTTATAATATTTAGGGTGCATCGCTGTAGGCCAATCGGTAAACTATTAAATCAATAGCAGCTGAAACATTTCATACTTAGACACAGTCCTATCGAAAATTATAACTTTAAAACCACGTGATACAGAATAACATAGCCTTTTTACGTTTTTAAATGCCACAAGCTGGAAGAATATGCGTCACGCAACCTCTGAAGGGGACTGGAAATAAAAAAAACTTCTTATCCCTGAAACCACGCGATGTTCATGAAAACTAATAAATAATAAAGGCTGTTTTTATGTTTTGTTTACTTTTATATTATTTTTTTCCAAAAGGGGAGAGAGAAATATTTTCATGTTAATGTTTTCGTGGATCGATGAAAACTTCAAACTGAACTCAATGGAGTTGGATTAAACTTGTTCACGATTATAAATCGCAGTAACGATTTCAAGGTAATATTTCCTTCATTCTTTCTCACGCTGGCCATAGTTAGCGGGTGGGACATTAGAACTTTGTCCCTAGGGCAGACAACACGCCACTTGCGATTATTTTGATATTGCACTAAGCGGTGATGAACACTTTTCACTTTCTGGGATCAGCTTGTTCGAAAAATCGAGAAAACACCTCCTCAAGGCAAAGTCCTAAGATTTAACTTCCAGAAATTGTTCATAGATTGATCGGCATCATGTCTTGTTCTACAATATGGATCTGCAAGTATCAATAAAGAGCAGCAATTGATTGTACAGATGTCAAGCGCCATGTGCGCACCGATTGAGCTCGTTTGGACGATGCTGTGCGCATGAGTATAAGTTACAAGATTATAGCGAGTTAAATGGAACTGAGTGTTAGATCTGAAAACTAACAATGAACAGCCATCTCAAACGCCCAATAGAATAGTGTGTATCACATAGCTTTCAGCAGGATTTTTCCTATTTATTAAGGGTATCAGGTAGTCATCAGAAATCATCATCATTCAGCCGATAGACGCCCACTGCTGAACATACCCTATACCTTCCCAAGCATTGCTCCACAACGACCGGACCAGTGCTTCCCATACCCAGCGGATTCCCAGTGGTTGGCCTATCCACCACTGCACCTGCATCAGAAATAGGATTTAAAAAAAATATTTTAGTGTATCGTGCATGCCTCAGTGACTTTCAGACCACTTGTCACTAACACTGTCTCAAAATCGCTGCTCTCTTTAGACTGGAGCCGCTCACATTTACAAATACGGCAATATTTCAGTGGTAACTACATATTTTGCTGTTTAAAGTCTGTCTGTAGGTCGTTCCGTACTAATTGCACGCCTACCACAACGCACTGTGTTCATTTTGTGGTCACACTGACGAGGCGCGCTTGGTGTTGCCTTATTTGGGACTTTGGGTTTTGTAAATGACATTGTTTTTAAGAGTTCGATTCTAAAAATAGTTGTAGACCAAGATTGGTCTGTACTCGAGTAATTTACGAAACTTAGTCATGTTAAATGTTTAAGTATTTATGCGATTGTAGATATGAGGCTTTTCTGTATGCCAAGATGTCATACCAACTTAAGGCAATACTGTCCACTGTCTAGAATGTATGCTACATACAAGGAGCACGAAGTGGACATTGACTTCTTTCACTCATCAGTACCTGCACTAAAAAATGCCGCGCTTGCCATTTAATGGGTGTCTCTAGTCACCCGCTAGTATTGCTGATTATAATGATTATAATTCTGTAAAGCCATATTTGTTACGGTCGCGAATCATATTTTAATCAAAATACAACTCAACTCAACTCAACTCAAAGCATTTATTTCAAATAAACCAATTACAGGCACTTTTGAATTGTCAAAGGGTCGGTCAGTCAGAAAGATGAAGCTAGTTGCCCATTCCAAAGCGTAGTAGGTACCTATGGAGAAGAACGGGCAAGAAACTCCATGGACACTCTTTTAAATCAAAATATGGTTACAAATTATTGGTTACATCATTCATGTTGAAATTATGCATGTGAGAACGATGCAGAACGTTAAAAGCGTCCGTAATAAAGAGACGACAACAATTCCAATATTAAATTAAAATAAGCCGTGGCAGCCAAGAGATGACCAGTCCCCACTGACGGCGCCCGTTCACGAACATGACGTATGGATCAGCACCATTTAGCTCAACCATTTTGAAGGGAACTTAATGATCCAACACACACGCCACCACCAGCGAGACATTTGAGTGAGCATGACATACTCTCAGCCGCCAGGGCACATTCAAGTCAATGAAAGACAAACCTAGAAAATGGTAGCTTTATAGTAGGTACATAGTACTCACACATGTGCTATGCAATTATACAATACTACAAGATTGAATTTATACAATGTAAAGACAGTTTTTACAATCTTCAGTAGTTCCTTAGTTAAATGCTTATCAATTAGTTAATGCGCCCTTGTGGAGCAGGACCACCGTTGAGCCAAGCATTTTTATCAGCGATGTAATCCCCCAACTTATAATATGCTTGACTGCATAGTGTGCGTTTTATACAGGATTTAAATTTCGTTTCATTCAATTGAAGTATATGGGGAGGTATTTTGTTGTAACATTTTAAACACTACCCGATGAAAGATGAGTCTACTTAGCCAGCCTGAAACCTGGTTGAAATAATTGGTCCCTATTTCTAGTGATATAATTGTGTCTTTCACCTCTTTTACTAAAACTATGTAGATTTTTCCTTACGTACATGATGTTTTCATAAATATATTGACAAGGTACCGTCATGATGTTAATATCTTTAAACCGTTCCCTTAGAGAGTCGCGCCTGCGGAGGCCATATATGGCTCTGATGGCTCTTTTCTGCAGAATAAAAATAGACTCAACGTCTGCAGCCCGTCCCCATAGTAAAATATCGTACGACAATATGTCGTACGATATTTACTTTTATTTAGTAATATACTATGAAAGTAACTAAAATAGACTAGCCTCGCGGTACCTACATCAGTAAATTGACGGATTTTTCTCACAGCGTATGCCACTGAACTGAGCCGTCCTGCAAGGGATGTTAAATGAGGACCCCATTGAAGCCTTGAGTCGAGCGTGATCCCCAGGAAAACAGTTTTATCGACGAATTCTAGTTTCTCTTGATTTATTCCTATCTCACAATTAGTACTTTTGACATTTGGTAAAGAAAATCTTATACATTTAGTTTTTTTCCAATTTAATACTAAATTATTAGCTGTGAACCAATTTTGGATCTGCAGTAGGGCGTTATTTACGTCGTCAAGATTTGATGCACGTCTATTAATTTTAAAATTAAAGAAGTATCGTCAGCAAATAACACCATTTGTGGTTGGGTTTTCAGCAAATGGGGTAGATCATTAATATATACTAAAAAGAGGAAAGGCACCAATATCGAGCCTTGTGGTACACCCATTTTTACTTTTAAACCGAGTGAATTGACACCATTTATTTGAACTTGCTGTTGTCTATCATTTAAATAAGATTTTACTAAACTGATCGCAAGTTTTCCAAGTCCGTAATGCTCAAGTTTCAATATTAAGGTTTCATGGTCGACGCAATCAAATGCCTTGGAGAGGTCACAAAAGATTCCCACGCCGTAAATATGTGTTTTAATAAGGTGACACCGGCGTCAGTAGTACAACGTCCCTTGGTGAAACCATACTGTTGATCATGTAAGATTTTATTGGTGTTAAAATGATTGAGGATTTGATTCAGCATTACCTTTTCATACACCTTGCTGAAAACCGGCAACACGGATACGGGTCTATAATTATTGGTGTCTTTACTGTCCCCTGATTTGAAAAGTGGTATTACCTTACTATATTTCATTAGACCCGGGAAGACTCCTTGATCCACACACAAATTAAATAATAAGGCCAAATACGGCGCTATAGTCTCAACAATGGAGGTACAAACTTTGATAGACATTCCCCATATATCTTCGGTTAGTTTGATCTTGATTTGCTTGAAAGTTTTTATTATTATTATTGGGTTTATATGCTTAAATTTAAATTCAATCGGGCAGGATGAAACGTTTGCTCTTAATAAGTCAATAGAACGCGAGGGGGACGAGTTTAAGGTTTCAGTAGTTTTAAGTGGGATACTGGTAAAGAAATTTACAAATTCTTGAGCAACTTCTTTGTTAGTGCTTATGGGACCACGTGAAGTCTCGAGATTGAAATCATTATTATGTCTTTTATTCCTGTTAGTTTAATTATTGATAATTTTCCAAACCGTCTTTATTTTATTATCGGCTGATTTGATCTTGTTGCTAATGTACAAGGCTTTAGCTACCTTGCAGGTATTTTTGAAAGTTATAGAGTAAGTAGCAACGTATTTATTAAAAGTTTCAGAGTTAACAAAAGGCTTGCAACCTGACATTGACCTTCAAATTGCAATAAAAGTAAGAAAATTTTAATTTCGCGGACTACCCTTGCGCTTCCCCCTGAAGTTTGCAATGTGCAAATTGTAAAGTAACAGTGTACCTCCTCATTGTTGAAAAGTCCAATAGTAAATATACAAATAAATATTGGAATTTGGAATTGTCGCTCGAAGGTACATAAATAGTGCATCATACGAGTATTATCAAAAATCATGCATCGATCTGACTTTGATTAAAAACAATTGAACTACGAGACCGAGTACTACATACCTACCTACTTATATGCTTTCAGAGATAATATCACAAATACTCTCAAGTTGCGAAATGTGGGGATACTATAGGTACAGGTATACCTCTGCTTAATCCTTTATCCTTGTAGGATACGGGCGTGATGGTATGTTATGGGTGTTACTCTCAAACTATGGAAGAAATACAAGTTATGGGATCCAGTTAGGTGAAATTGTGTCACGCATTTACCCTCCCATACTGCTCTAGATCACATAGACAACATAGCGTTCGACGACCCTTATTTATTTGGGAATAGTAACAAACTGTAAACACAAATAAAAACGAGGGTACCGTCAAACGGGGTTAATAGGCATGCAGGGGTAAATCGAGACGAAACTTTAAAAGGGATTTTAAGATTGAAATAACAGAGTTTGTTGCCGAAAAGGATTATAATGGGTTTACTGTATTATAATTAACGATTAAGCGCCCTTGTTGGCAACAAACTATATTTTTTCAATGTTAAAATCGCTTTTAAAGTTTCGTCTCGATTTACCCCTGCATGCCTATTAACCTCGTTTTACTGTATACTTATTTCAATAACTAGGGCAGCAATAGATCGTTTCAGTTACTAGATCCATATTGCATAATCCCGAAAAAGGGGAAAATATTTTTCATGAACCGAATGCTACTTATCAATTTGTGTCATCATTAGGTTACTGAACTGTATACACGTTTGTGTAATAACTCCCTGCACCGAAACTGTTGCTAAGCCAGAGGTGGTAAACCTATGGTAGCAACTGTTCCTTTTCAGCATGAATCACGTTGCTACGACATTGGCGTGCCGAGCGACCGGCCAAGTGTGTATTGATATTTGTTAGAGCCCAACAACGAGAAGACAAAGAGTCGTGTGGCGACTATCTTTTATCAAATCCCTGCTAGCCTGTAATCGGTATTCGTGTTGTTTCATGCGCGATGCCCTGCCCCTGCAGTCTCGACATTAGACAGCGACAAAAGTCGGTCGCTAAGTCGTGTCGTTGTCAAATTCCTTTAATAGATTTTCAACTTTATTTCGAAAGTATAAGGTTAAAAATCTATTAAAGAAACTTGACAGCGATTAGACTTAACAACCGATTTTTGTCGTTATATTTGTCGAGACTGCAGGGCCTGAGGTGGGCTCGGCAGTACCCGGCCGTGAAATCTCCAACGTTACCTACGTTCCTACCAATACCCATGTATCGAAGCTATAGGTAGACGTCGCATGCCGCTCACAAACGAGCCTATTATTATTTGTTGTCATTGGACAGACGTTATAATAATATATACGTCTGTGCCGTGGTTTAAGTATACCTTGTTTATATTGAAGGTTGTTATAATTGGCTATAATGTATCGAATGGTCTAGTTTTTCTTGTTAGGCTATAATTTTGGAAAAATTGCTGTCAGTGGTCCAACGACACAAGCTATAGATTCTACTTAAGTACTACTAGTATACTAGAGATTTATGGATTCAACTTCCGTGCGATATGTAGGCAAGAAAAAATATATAGGATAAACTACCCACATTTTTATGGTGTACATAATAAAGAGTATTCTATTCTATTCTATGATCGTAACCCATTTTTTTGTTTCACCTTAATCGAATTGCCCAGACTGCGTTATTGTAGACTATTATAATATATTAGAAAACTATTGCATAGCATTTTTTATCAACTTATGCAATCTGCTTACGTATCGTCCGATTTCGGAGCAGCTCGTCTCGATCCGTGCGAGCTTCGTACAGTCGTACCATATACATACACGTTAAGCGAACACTCGGCCGAGCTACATGGTAGGCGGAGTGGGGGGTGTTAGGTTTTATTTTCGTTACGGAATTTCTTGATTCGGTCGCCGCGCTCAAAGCCCGCGATAAAAGCTATGCAATAGCTTCAAAATAATTGGAATCTCACCCACTGGCACAAGAGCAGTAGGCACCTAATTTTGACCATTAAACCATAAACATCGTAGGAACTTTAAAAGTGGAAGGATGATCTGTTAACACTGGACTTTTAGTATAGTTTAAAGTACTCTGTGACACTGGACAATGAAATAACAATGATGTAGAAATAGTAGCGCCTGATGGAATGATTGTATCATTCCAACAATTCACGCATGGGTGTCACTAAAATTGTAGGAACTGAAATGACTTTTGCCTGATTACTAATTCACTCTCCTCACCGTAGATTGTCGTTAGGCATAAAAGATTTAATTATAGATTCATTTTCAGTTTCAGTAGCAGATCACCACAGTCAAGAGCTACATCAGAGCAATTAATTTTTCAAAATGGAAGTTAAACCCTTTGCTAGAAAATTAGATAGGGAATAAAGGATGATTTCCACCAAACGGCTCGCATCGCATCGGATCGTAAAGGATACGAACGGATGCAGCGACAGCCGATCGCGTCCGGCAGGTTGTCGACGCATACGATCGGGTCCGTACCGTCGCTTGCGAACGTATCCGTTTCTGCGCCTAGTCAGATATGTTAATTCCTACCGTGTTGACGTGTTTTAATTTTCGAAAATGGTTGAAGTTGAAGTAGTAATGTTGGCTATTGCATTAAAAGAAGAAAATAATCATCAAAACACAGAAGAAGAAAAGAAAGATACGGCGAAAGGCCAACGGAGCCGATCGCGCGTCGCAGCATACTTTCGGCTACGATTGCGTTTCGCGGAAGGCGGCCGCGGTCAAGCTGCAGTGCGCGGCTTGGTAATGTAGACTTTAAATACTGTGTACACGATTTAATATCGTTTAAAGATTGTGAAATCCATTCCGATCCGACACGATGCGAGCCGTTTGGTGGAAATTATCCTTAAGAGGACAACATAAAATACGAAAAATAGAACAAACACATTTATTTATTCTTAAAATAATTGGAGCCATGTACAGAAAACTTATAGTAATTTGTTTAGGTAACTTTCGCTTACAATAACATTTGGTTCAGAGCGTAACGTCAATGGCACTAACAAGTGATATTAAAGTTACTAATTATGCTAAACTTTACTTCGTCTTAATTATCTACATCACAACATTGAGCTATTGTTAACTTTAGCTTACGGTCAAACTTTAGTTAAGAATTAAATTATGTAACTATACCAATTTGGAACCTGAAGTAGGTATACGATTCTTAAGACCTAACACAGGCTGGTTGAATGTACCAACTATAGCGATTTTTTTGTAAAATCCTGTATAAACAATTGTACTGCATTTTTGCTTGTACAATAAACTATCTAGTACCTTCAATTGGTCAAAATAATGATAGGTACTCAAAAATGTATAGTTAACGGGATAATTTTACTATTTTGTAGAAAAGACGGAAAGTGAAATAAATTGGTCCTTGGTCACACAAGCCAAGGTTCGTTATACCTTCTTAGGTAACTATGAGGTCTTCATATTTAGTAGGTTTATTAATTAACTACATAGGTAATATCTAAGTGTCAACAAAACATGACACTGTTATTTACAATATAATCTCTATCGTATTATGTACAAATTATTTTTAATAATAATCTACTTATAATTATTTGACAAGTATTTTTTTCGGAATCCTTAAAAAACTAACTTGTTACCTAATGCTTCCTTGTCATAGAAAAGGTAACTTCAGAACATAAACACATGGTTTCATTAAAGGAGTCGCAAAAGTCATACAAGAATAAGATTACAAAAAAAAAATACAAAGATGTTTTTCCGACTTTTCCGACTCCCCTAAAGTCACGTACCTATTACTTCTATTTGGTATTTGTTGAGCGATTTTTACCACCAAAACACGAATTAACTAATTGGCTGTTTGGCACCAGAAACGCCAAACATATAGAGAGCCAATGCACAATGCAGAACAAGCATGCTATATCGACATGCGAGAGCAGAACTCTTCAAGCACGATTGAAGAAAACTAAGAGGAAAAATATAAATATTTGTAAAGTCCATTTGGAGCACCTTTGTGAACACATTAACAGTCCCCTACACCACAATCAATTTATTATAACTTCTTATTTTAAGAAGACACTGCACGCTGCACGGCATCACAAAGTCCTGTTCCATGCTGCTAGAAAGTCTGAGTACTTTCCAATCAGCATTTAAAACACTGACTTCATTAAAGTTTTTCGCACTAAGACACTAAGACACGGACTGCCCCCATTTTTTCCTACCGTATCTTCCAGAACCCCTTCATTATAGGAACACATCGTCAGCTCCCTCCTGCTTGCCAGAGATCATGTAACTCCGAGAGTTCTTGTACGTGAACAGATACGGAGCCCTTCTCGACGGACAGCGGAACGACCGCAGCAGGACGGGAGGATCGTTGTCTGACTTGTTGCCGACCGGCTCCAGCAGGTTGTTCCAGAGCAGGTTGGCGGCTGGAAGAGGAAAGAGAGATGTTACGGTTTTGTTTCTTCAAAATTAAAATATTTTATTTAACATAAACCTACATGGGCATTTATGAAACTTCAGAAGCTAGGTGCACGGTTCCAATTGGTTGTTTCCTATGGAGAAGAGCCGGCAAGACACTCCACGGTTACTCTTTTTTTAATAATTGGTAATTACAATGTTTTCAAATAACACTGTTATTAAGTCATAAGTCAGCTCATTTATTTCATAACAAAATACATTGTGTTGAAAATATTACAGTCATGAAAAATTAAAATTATAAAACATTAAGAAGGTAGATACATTCATATTTAAAATTCATTACTCATATATAAAGTAACAAGATAACAAATAAATAATTATATGTCAATAATTCAGTAAGAATAAATTAAATGATCAACAACATTGCATTTAAATTTAAATTTCATTATCTAGTATAAAAAAACTAAGGGGGGACAGTGTAGGCCTGTCAACAAGTACCTGATAGGTACTTAACAAAATAGAACTTTGGTAAGTTAGTACTGATTAGAAACGGTTGGTAGGATTAGCAACATCATTCCATTGGACAAGATGAGAACATCCATGACACATTACCATCTTCTTCATCATCTTTGTAAAGTGGCTGCACACGATAGCATTACTATCGTAGAAACGAAACACAAAAGGACAGATTGTAGAAAGATTTCTATGGCGCGATGCCATAAATGAAGAAAAGAAATGTCTCTTTGTATAGATAAAGAGAGATGTATATTTTTTATAAAGAAAAGATGGAAGTGGTCATGCTGGTGATACGCGTGCTGATCTTGTGATTTCTTGATCAAGATCACCAAAGACACTGGCTTAACACTTTTACAGTTCGCCCCATTTACACGGTGCAAGTTACTGGAACGTTCAAGAGCAATAATCGTATGCCATAAAGCACGTTCATTCAATTATTTCCATTAAAGGATCCCATGCAAGTGTCCACACGCGTGCGATTTTCATAAAATGGCAAACAATAATTGAATGCAAGTTTTGCCATTCAAAAATTGCATGCGACTTCTGTTTACACCAAGGCAATTATTGTATGCAAGTTATGTCTCGTCTAAACACAGAATTGCAAGTCCTTGTACAATTGATGCAATTATTACCCGTATTTGCGCTGCCAAATATTTCACAAAATTTTATCGGACGATTTTTTTCATATCACTAACACAATCACTCACCGCTTCCATGTTTGACTGGTAAAAAAAATTCATGCCAAAAGTAGATGAGATTTTATTGTATGTGCTGTTTACACCTACAAGTCCTACTTTTGAACGGCAACTAACTTGCCTGTATCGTGCAACAATTGTACGAGTTGTTTAGACGGTGCCAGTCAATTGTTGCTTCAATTTGATGGTATGCGACAGGCAATAAACTTGCACCGTGTAAAATGGGGCTTTAGGTCGTCTTTGAATGGTCATGATTACTTACGAAATGTGTTTTAAGACTTGCAATTATAAGCAGCAGAAAGGATTTCAACTGCATTCAGAGGACATTGGTATTCCAAAGGCGGGGTTTTGCATGAATGGCTGAACTATATTCTGTTTCTGTAACAATAGTATACAGTACCTAACGCATGGCCCTTCTGTGAGAAGTGGAAGCAGTCGTGTGTGATGTAGGACTGGTGGATGACGAGCGGCAGCGGGCGCGTGGGCGGCATGGGCGCGTTGAACAGGCGCATGAAAGGCTGCACTATCACTGTGAAGTCTTCCTTGGTGTCGTAACGACCGCTTTCTATCTGAAATGTTATAGCAAATTGAATAAAAGTTATCACCGAAACCAGCAAACGGACTTAACATAATCTATGGGCTCTTAAAACTTCACGACATTCGCCGAAGTGTTACCAATGACAAGACAGCCTATAATGATCCCTCTGCTAGGACACAGGCCTCTTCTCTTCGAGAGGGAGTGGGCTGTAATACACCACGCGGGCACAGTGCGGGGTGGTAGATGTCACATGTCTTCGAATTTTTGGTTCTAGCACATGCCGGTTTCCTCACGATGTTTTCTTTCACCGTTTTGAGAGCAGTGGTGATGAAATTATTTACACAAAGTAAAGTGCTTGTCTGGGTTCGAACCCAAGACCTACAACTCGTAAGTCGGGGCAGATACTACTGGGCCACCACTGCTGAAATATTTATTATTAAGACAACCTTAATAATAAATATTTTTGTGCCCATAACTTTACCAGTACCATAAGTACCCTTTCAACCAGAACAGTGCAATGTTACTTGAGAATATCTGTCCTAAGGAGACTCAAATGCTGTATCTCACTAGTATTCTATCCGCGGTGAAGCCTTGTACTTCCATACATACGTCCACTAACGTCTTCTCAATAGTCATCCTCTTTTTAGCCATATTTTATCATGTTTCACACAATCATTTCCTCTTTTCTTTTCCAACTCAACATCATGTTGGTCATATACCCTTCTCACAACACTTTTTTTTGTCAGTTCCTCTAATATACAACCTAGGTGCCTCACCAATGCAACTTCAGCCTTCTGGTAAAGCCGTGCCATCCGCACGAGGTCGTACAGCTCGTTGCCTCCCTGCCGGTGGAAGCACGTGCAGAACAGCGAGTGCATCAGGCGACACATCATCGGACGCAGCACGCGGATCGATACTGATACATCTGAAATATTTAACATACAAGGAAATATTTTTCGCCATGATCAAGTACTTTGGTTAATAATGTAGAATTTACCGTTTTTCTCCCAAATCTTAAGTCAATAGCTGTTGGTGTGAGCTATTCATCAAGAAATCAAAATCAGAGGAGAAGTGGTTTAATACCAGATAGGTCGGTGATTTTCCATAGGCGAGTCGTCCACATTTGAACGTTCTGATTCATTTCCAGGAGGTCAAAGATCGTCCTCCGATTAGCAAGTTGTTATATATACAATGCCAAATTTCGTAATCTGTAACGAAATAATGTAAACTCACCTAAAACTGGCACCAAGTTAACAATAGTCCTCGGCAGATGTTTCTGCAGATAGTCCAGCGCTATCGCTAGCTTCTTCGCATGAGCGGCTGGAGACCAGGAGACGGGGTTGAGACAGGAAGCTGAGCACAGATCGTTGGCGCCAATGAACACCGTGACCATCTTCCAATCATTCGCAATGTCTATGTCTGAAGATGATTTCATTCGAGCTACTACGATCTGGAAGGTAGATTATTCGTTACCTCGATTTTTAGGATTTAGTCTTATTTTTTTTTAACATTGAAAAAGTTATATATTCAGAAATTGAAATTATAAGTACATAAATAACAACTTACATCTAATTAGTTAACCTAACCTAACTAAAACTATTAACAAACTAAAAAATGGCGTCAAAAAATTCCTCCGCATTGCTGTCGACTGATAATGTACCCAAGAGACTGGCGGCATTGCCACGTTGTATGGCAATGCTAAGCCTCTGGCTAAGGTAAAAGCCAGCCCTTGGGTTTTAGTTTTTTTGGTTTTTAGTCTTATTAGATTACCTACAAACGGGGTAAATAGGGATGCAGGGGTGAATCGGGACGAAACTTTAAAATGGATTTTAACGATGAAATAATAGTTTGTTCCCAACAAGGGCCCTTAATTGATAATTCTATAGTAGTCGAGTTTGAGTCAACATTTTGTCACACTCAGAAACAAAAAAACTGAACTCTAAAGACTAACGTTTAGATTGAAGTAGATAAGTAGAACCGAATCCACCAAATCGCACTGGGCCTGCGTGGTGGAGTATGGCTCATTGCCTCTCGCAGCGAGGAGGCCTGTGTCCCAGCAGTGGGAACGTTATAGGCTGATTATGCTAAGTAGAACCGAAGGACCAAAAATATAATTGCTCGGTGACTCCAAAAATCTTAGCAAATGATTACACTTACAAAATCAGCATACACACACTTGTATCAAACTTACAACATGTGACATGCTTGTGTCACGTTCACATTAAGTGACCAACCACTCGTTTTATCTTCACTTATAGTTGTGAAAAAATAAGCAATCTACACATTTCACGGTAAGTTACCAAACTTTAAACATTTAGTACAAAAACACGAGAATATATGCAACTTTAATACTGACGTGTACAATCATTGCCGCCTATTTTTTTTTATGTTAATGATTTAACATACAGGTGCAGAGGTGGCGTAGCGATGACCTGGTTCCATACAAAAGCTCGTGTCATCAGGGTCATGGTGGTCGTTTAGAGTGTTTCTTTTGTTAAGATGCGTTATTGCGGGAAAGGGCTTGTCCTACTGAGCGGAAGATGCGTTTACTAATATTTAACAATTACGAGGTTTTGAGGAAAATTGGAAGTGAAGTTTCCCAATAGGAACTTCAGTTGAAGGTGTGGAAACGGTAAACATGTTTATGATGGTAAATAATGGTTTCCTTTAGTGTCTTTGGTTGGATGGTTTCGATAATAAGGAAAACACAAAAATGCATAAAGTTGATTTGAAAGTTATTATTGCATGTAAGTTCTTGTTGAGCAATAGATGCTGGCCTCGATTTTGAATTGAATTTGAACCGGGCCCGGATCTAATTCGGGATTTTGGACAACAGTTTTATTTATTTAACCATTTATGTATACACAAGGAAGAAAGGAACAGAAAAATACGTACAAAGATGATGCTTATTTCTAAAGAAATCTCTTCCAGCATACCTGCGATAGGAGAGTAAATTAAAGAGATGTAGACAACGTGTGCAAGAGTAAAAGGGAAAACAAAATACAGCTCTGTAACTAACCGAAACTTACTTTGTGCTAATATTTATCACAATTATTGCAAACTAGCTGCGCCCAGCGGTTTCACCCGCATAAATCTCTCAACTTTCTTTTTTTTATCCGTAAGAACCTTCGACAAAGTATTAGAAAACTATTTAAAAAAAGATGGATGAAATCAGTAAAGTCGTTCTCAAGTTATGGCGTGACCAAGGGAAATAGGGATTCATTTTTGTATATATAGATTGTTCATTTCGTTAGTTAAGTCCCGATGTTAGTGCGTCCGATCATTTTCATACCTATGGCATAGCTTCGCATATACGACAGTGATCTAACAGACGCACTTCGTTAATTTGTGGGCACACAAAAATGTGGTAATGTTGAAGTTTATGTAACGCTCCACAAGTTAAACAGAAAATATTTCTTACACGCATTTGCAAGCGTCCAAATTGGCAAATAAGTACACACTCGAATGTGTAGAATTTAGTGATAGTTTGATGTTTCACGCCTAAACCAAGTTTACTTATTTATGCATGCACCAATACTTAAGTTGAACGCACTTGGTCATTTAAAAATGTGTGCAATCAGCTACAGAATGAGGCACAGTTTACAAAATATTTGCGTCACTGTCTTGATCACACTTTAAATTAGAATTAAACGATATATGCTATTTAGAGACTCAATTTCCTTATTAAAACGGGTAATATAATATGATAACGGGTAAATTATACTCCCGGACACCTGAATCGAGCCACCCTGCATATTTATGTTTAAAGGTCTATCTTTTTAAATAAAGGTAGTACAAAGAAAAAGAAAGTGTGGTTTTGAAACCACTCTATCATTTCTGTTTGTCGTTGTTCCAAATTTGAAATCGGAATACTAATAAAAAAACAGTTGAATTGCAATAAGTAGTCTTTTCAAGACAAAATTAGCGTGGAATTTTTATGTGTTACCTTCAAGAGAATTTACGACGGCCGTCATGCGGTTCGGCATGTACCACTATGAAGCGCCGTGAAATGTTCTCCCATGTTTCCAAGATGTCAGTTTTCAGCTCTTGCAACATTTCTGGAGCTGGTTGGTTAGTTCCAACACGCCTCTTCAGCTCATTCCATTGGCGCTCTATTGGATTCATATCAGGGCTTCTTGCTGGCCATTCCATTACTGCAATAATAACGTCATGCAGGAATTCTCGAACAATTCTTGCAGTGTGCGCCCTTGCATGCAAAATGTTCATGCAAATGTTCGCGTGCAAACTGTAGGCTCGCCATTCTGTGAGCTCGTGTCAGTTTCGGGCCATTGGCTTGCTTATGAGGTTTCAAGCCACGTACTTCGAGTTTAATTTTAACATTTCGACCGCAAATAGTCAGTCCACGAAATACTCAAAGCTGTTCTTGGACCTATACTGAGGTCGGGTGACGATTGCGCAGGCTGGTGGAAAAGATAAACCGATCTTCTCGTGATATAGTGACCCGGCTTCGTGGTCCTCCTGGACGGGACACGAAGCCGCCAGTCTCCAGGTATCGATGGTAAATAGTTTGAATGGTAGAACTACTTACATGAAGTTATGCACTTACGTTTTGCTGACTAAGCCCAGCTGGCAGTGCACTACTTCAGGTGCAGTATCCATAATTTGAACGTCAGAATGGATGAGAAAATAAGGAAAATCAATTTCGATACTTCTTTTATGTAAAACAAAACAATTAACGAAATAACTATTGACTTATAGATGTTCTAATCAAAGCTTGTTGCTTCTTTAAGAGCGACCAAACCCAGATTTTCTTGTTTTTCAAATTCCTGAATTCAAATTTGGAATAACGTTGATACCGAACAAAATGATGGCGAGTATGTGAGCTTCAAAACTGCATACAAACTTTTTCTAGGACTTATCATTATTTTGATGTTTTAGGCCTATAAACATAAAACTTCTCAGTGACTCGATTTGAGTCCGGCACGCTAATTGCGTAACACACTATCAATCACTCTCTGAACCATTTTAAAGGATATTGCTAATCCATTGCTTCATATGTTCGAAAAGTTTGTCTTGCTCAGCAACGTAATTATCGCAATGAATGTTGTTGAACTATCAAAATGAAAGCGATTGCTACTGATAATGTGTTACGCAATTACCTCGCTGGAGTGTATATTTCGCTTAAATCAAACAATCACTTTTGTGTATAGTATGCAACTGCGATTCTGACAACTCGACAGGCTAGCCTACGGCGACACTAAGGTATTTCTGTAATGGACACAGATAACCCAGCAGAACCGGATAGTTTAAATATCTGTTTCTTCCTTTCGGGATCACAGCAAGCATTGTTTCGTATGTTATTGGAATCCTTACCTTAGCCTGTTTCAGGGCATCTTCATCTGACGCCACAGGGAAAGCCACGTTGAACTTGGCGTTCCTGGTGAGCCACTCTCCTGTCCCTGTGGAGTAGCCTCGCAGGTTGGGGTTGAACTCCTTCAGAATGTTCGGTAAGGTCAGGTACTCGCGCCATGATGCGTCACCGCCTGGAAAGTTATAGTGATGAATTAAGAGGTGTTCAAAGATTAAAGATTCTGCAATAAAACTTTGTCCTAAATAGTAGACTGGTGGTAGAGTAAAAATCTAACTGACTGGCAAGTCCCAGAAGATTACTGTGGTAAATCAGCACCCTAATAGACTATTTGACTGTACTTTTTTATTTAGATTTTTCGAAACATAGAAAAAAATTAAGTCCCAGTAAAAAAAAAAAAAAAATATCTCGAAGTTCTATGCGTTTTAAAGTCGATGTTAAACAGAGACAATATTATTAACATCTGAGTTCACAAAACAGGAACGCCATAGTAATTTCACGCCAACCAGTACAATAATCGTTTTGTGTGACAAGTATAGAAGAATAATTTCAAAAGTGGGTAACTTCTCCATTTTTCCATCGGTGTTATATATAGATTTTTCCAAATCGTCTTATTTTAGTAACATCTTTAAAATAAGTATAAATTCATGTATATTTTTGTTAGTAGTCAAATACTCTATTGCGTAACACTCTATCAATCATAATCTGAATCATTTTGAAGGATATTGCTAATCCAATGCTTTATATGTTCGAAAAATTGGTCTCCTCATCAACGTAAATAAATAAATAATAATAAAATAATAAAAGTTTATTTAGAACAAGTTTCAGGACACAAATTTACAAAAGGAAACGAAGATAGCTACAAAAGTTAAAACTGTGGCGCAGCTATCGACGCCCAGGTCAAAAAATATGGTTCATTTGTTCCAGACTAGTAATTACAAAAAAAAAGTAGAAAATTATTAAATTAAAGGTACTAACTATTCTGTGTGTATGAGTGAGGGTGTGTATGAGTGAGGGTGTGTGTGAGTGAGGGTGTGTGTGAGTGAGGGTGTGTGTGTGAGTGAGGGTGTGTGTGTGTATTGTGGGGTATGCGAGTATTGAGCGTGAGTGAGGGGGGCGGTGTTTATGTAATAAGATTGATGTTACAGGAATGTAAGTGTTATGTTACCACAAGTTTTTCTGTTGCCTCGTAGGAGAAGGATTTAAGCAATTCTGACAGTTTTTTTCTAACTAAGGTTCTTGTTAAAGGATAAATTTGACTGTTTCTATTTATGTTATTGTAGAGTTTAGGGCTAACGTAGTTAAAGTGGCGTCTTACTAGTGCCAATCTGGAGAAAGGTATCTTGCAAACTATGTCGGAACGTCGCTTTTTAGAGAGGTATTGTGAGTCGTACTTCATGAGGTCGTGCTTCTTGATAACAGTTTGAAGTATAAATAACTGTCTAACAGTGAGGACGTTACAGAGCGAAAAAAGTTCCGACGTTGGGAATCTGGCAGGTTTCATGGCCAATACTTTTAGCACTGCTCTTTGAGCTCTCTCCAAACGCAGAATAGTAGTCTTGTGTGTACCTCCCCAAACCGTAATGCAGTAGCCAAGGACTGACTGGACGAGTGCGAGGTAGATCAATATAAGGCATGGGAAGTCGGCAACCGCCCTGAGCTTTTTGAACACGTATATAAGTCTTCTTACACGAACCACGACTGAGTCAACCTGTTTTTTCCACGTTAGGCAATTGTCTAATGTGACTCCAAGATATTTAATGTTGTCGGAGCGCTCTAAATGGGCACAATTACAGGATATCGTGGCCACAGTATGAGAACAAACATGGGTTTTGATATGAAATGACGTAGGTGGTTGTGTAAGAATTCCTGGTGTGAAGGGTATGAACTTTGTCTTTGCAATGTTGAGTGTGAGTAGGTTTGAGTTTAACCAATCCATGACCAAACCCAGAGCGGTCTCCGCATTCTCACGAGTGTCATGCCAATCCTTACCATGCGTTATAAGAGCTGTGTCATCCGCGTAAGTAATAATTCTTGTGTTTGAAAGTGATAGCTGGCACAGCTCATTGACATAGATAAGGAAAAGAGTGGGCCCTAAGACGCTACCCTGAGGCACACCAAATGACATGTCTTCCGGTGTACTTATAAAAGATTCGACTTTCACAACCTGCTTCCTTCCCGTCAAGTAGCTGCGAAAGATTTCGAGGGCATTTCCTCGTATGCCAATTCGTTCAAGCTTGCCTATCAGCTTAGGAACAGATACAGTATCGAATGACTTCGATAAGTCTAGGAAGATACCTACTGCTTTTTGTTTATTATTAAGATGTTCGACTATTGAATTTGTGAGTTCTAAGGTAGCATCTTCGGTAGATTTTCCTGCTCTGAATCCAAACTGATTGTCGGCCAAGATATTAAATTTATTTAGGAACTTTACAAGTCTCGCGTTGATGACTTTTTCAAAGATTTTTGAAAGTGTCGTAAGTACGGATATAGGCCTGTAGTTGGAAACGACGTACCTATCTCCCCCCTTGAATATGGGATGAACTATAGCAGTTTTAAAGACATCAGGAAAGGTTCCCAGACATATGCACAAGTTAAATATGTGGACAAGTATTGGAATAATAGCGTTTTTGGTGGCTTTAATGACTATGGGTGAGATACCGTCATATCCAACAGCACATTTATCTTTAAGGTTCAGTATGATGCCTTCAATTTCATCATCGTCCACATCATACAAGGCCATAGACTGTAATGGTGAAGAGAAAGAGTCAACCGAGTCAGAAAGAGAAGCTGGTGGGAATTTAGAAGCAAGATTGCTCCCTACATTGGCAAAGTAGTGGTTAATAATATTGACAGAATGAAGAGGATGGTCGCCACACTTTAACAATTCGGTGGGAGAGGATTTAACACTGTCCAAATGGGATATTTGTTTGATAAGCTTCCAGGTTGCCTTCGGATTGTTTTTGGCCTTATGAAATTCAGATCTCTCATATTCACATTTTAATTTTTTTAGTAAATTGTTACAATAATTACGATAACGAAGAAATACAATTTTATGGGTATTATTTCCTGGATGTTTTTTGAATGTTTTATTGAGCTTGTCTCTATGACGGATGCATCTCAGAAGGCCAGGTGTGATCCAAGGCTTGATGATACGTTTTCTACTTGATATAATTGAGGACGTGGTATGCCGAGTAATGGACGAGGATAGGATAGACACAAGGGTATCAGCAGCAAGGTTAGGATTATTCATTTGGAGTATGTGAGTAATGTCCGTATTTTCAATGTCATTCTTAACTTTTGCTAGGTCTATTTTTGTGAGTAAACGCTTGGGAGCAGTAATTAACATGCCCGGATTGCAGAAAAGGAGAACCGGAGCATGGTCTGTTAGATCACAGTCTAGGACTATGGTAGTGGCAGTATGTGTGGTTTTCAGTATGACATGATCGAGGCAATTTGCTAGTCTAGTGGGTAGTACATGTGCGGGAAGCATAGCGTGTGATGCTGCAATATTTAAGTATTCGTCTGTATTTGGGTCCAAGCTAGCTGGGGCAATGTTTATGTTTATATCTCCCACCAGAGCAATAGTATTAAATTTTCCTAACTGTTGTAACAATATATCTAGACTACTGAAAAACGGAGTGAGGTCTCTAACCGATGGAGAACGGTATAACGCGATAACTGCAGCTTTGTCCGAGAATTTCATTATCAGGCAATTTGCGTCCCTGAAAGAGGGAGTTTCAAACGAGCATTGGATATCATTTCTGACGTAGGCAACGATTCCATCATTCTGGTTAGAAAACGAAGATGAATAAAACTTATAACCAGTTAGAGAAGGACAGTTTGGGCATTTGCTAAGCCAACATTCGGACAGTATAATAACGTCTAGTGTGTAATTTAGCCTACCTAATAATAACAATAACTTGTCAAAATTACAATTTATACTTCGGATATTGACATGTAGGATTTTAAGGGTGCACTCCGGTTTGCATAGATAATTACAGCTCGTCTCCGGGGTGCAGGTAAAACAGTCGGATACAGAAATATTTTCAATTTCTGAGTTAATTATGTTTAGGTCATCCATTTTTTATTGGTTTAACAACATGTAAAACAATGTTATTGCGCTGAGTAGGCATAATTCTACCTTGCTTACGAAAAATAGTAATGTAATATGCAATAATATTGAGTAACTGTCTATTAAAAGAAAAAGAAAAAGTTAGTTTGAGAAACTTGTGGTTTGTGTAATATTGAGTAATGGAATGTGTGGGGGTGTGTTTATGTGTGATAAGTATTGTAACAGTCCGAGTGGAATTATAGTTAGTAGTACTAATAATAATTAAAAATGAAAAACATAACATAAAATAATGCAAACAAAAGTAGTACATGAGGCGCAATAACTGGTAGAACACAACTTTCGGTAGTTTGGTTATCGAGAATTTTAGATTTAGTCATGCTTTAGGATTTAGGATGGTCGAAATAACGCAATGAATGTTGTTGAACTGTCAAAATGAAAGCCATTGCTACTGTTAGTGTGTTAAATTAACCCGCTGGTTCTTCAAATGAATTAAGAATGTATGAATCTACAAATATAATATCTAGCTAACATACTTTAAGTAACTCGATTACTGGGTTCGAACTACTACGTCTCGCTGTCTAATCTAACTGTTGAGCTAATCCAATTTAATGTTCAGTTTAATTGATGCCGTGTGACAATGCTATACCTACTACCTCGAATCATCAATTTTATCTGACTCTGACTCTATTTCAACTGACCGACTGACTGACATATCAACGCACAGCTGAAACTACTGGGACTAGGAACGTGAAATTTTCCACACGACTTCGTTTTATGACGTAGGAAAGCACTAAGAAGGGGTTTTTGGAAATTCGACCTTTAAGGGGGAAAAGGGGGGAAAGGGGGAGTTTGTATGAAAAATATTATTCCTTGAGTTACTAAACTTGAAACTTGGCACGATTACCTATCTAGTAAATTATAAATTTTGTCTATTTTTGTTTCTCTAAACTACTCCTGAAAGGGGGATTGGAGGGTCTCAAAGTTTGTAAGGAAGAATATTAACGCGCGGTCCGATAAACTCGAAACTCAGTACTTTTGACAGAAAATAAACAATAATAAGTTTTGGGTTTTGCCTAAATTTAACCGACGAAGCAAAAAGGGTTAATTAATTTTTTAGGGGAGGATTACTCATCTAAGTAAATAATAAACTTTTTGTTTTTTTAAACTACCTCTCAAGGGGGAATTGGGGAGTTGTCAAAGTTATTATATTAAGTCGAAACTCGGTATGTATGCTTAAGACCGAAAATAAAGAATACCTTACCTCATAAAGGATACTCATGACATAGTGTTGTTTGCGGATGACACTTCGCTTTTGTTTAAACTTAAACGTCAGCAGCTGGTTACTGACGATGTCAATAGCGCGATCACAAAAGTAGATTACTGGTTCAATGTCAATAATTTACTTCTTAACGAAAAAAAAACCAAATGCATTAAGTTTACGCTACCTCACGTTAGACAGGTGAAAACTAATGTATTGATGAAAGGCGAAGAATTGAATCTTGAAGATAGCACAGTATTCTTGGGCTTAACTTTGGATGCTAAGCTTCAGTGGGGCCCACATATAGATAAATTGTCAAAAAAGCTAAGCTGCGCAGCATACACTGTTAGACAAAATCTTAATTTAACCGACATCGACATAGAGACAGCCCGTTTAGTGTACTTTAGCTATTTTCATAGTATTATGTCGTACGGTATTCTGTTGTGGGGAAATGCCGCCGACATTCAGACTATCTCTGTTTTGCAGAAAAGAGCTGTTCGGTCAATTTATAAATTAAGTCCGAGACAATCTCTCAGAGAGAAATTTAAGGAGATTAATTTAATGACTGTGCCTTCTCAATATATTTTTGAAAATCTTTTACATGCCCATAAAAATATAAAATTGTTTAAAAAATACAGTGATATCCATAATATAAATACTAGGAACAAACACATTTTTTTTGTACCTACAACAAGGCCCAAGAAAATAGGTGGACATTCAGATGTCAATGTATACGCTTTTATAATAATCGTCCAAGCCACGTTCAAGATCTAAGCCTTAATAGATTCAAATCATTCATTAAACATAAGTTGTGCCAGAAAGCCTTTTATACCGTTAAAGATTATATTGAGGACAAAAAGGCTTGGGATTGAATTGCTCCAATTTTTTGCATACTGAATGTTTTTTTTATATTTATTTTATTATTATTTTTATATTTTTAATTTTATTTTACATAAACTTTGACATTTGATAATTATTATATATAGAATGACATGACAATTTACTTTCTGAAGTATAACATTATTATTTAATTATTGTGAATGTGAGGAATATGTGCGAATTTTTATGTTTTTTTTTTTTCACTTTCTCAGATAGTTTTAATGATGATGTGACAGTTGGAGTGCTTTATGCGGGCTAACCAAATGTCCTTTGTTTGGTATTGTTCGTCTAGTGGTTGTGCTCCTTAAAGTTCTGAGTTGAGTTTCACTATTACTGACAAATGCGTGCGCTGACTGGACAGGTCCACCCAAATCTGTATCAGATGTAGTCAAAAGACTATTTCAGACACAAATCTACATGGTCTTCACATGATCTGACCAATATTATGTCTGGTCTTTAAAAGAGACTGTGACCTCTGAGTTTGTTTCGGCCTTTCTTCTCAGAGTAGTCAGATAGGAAACGCCGACCTCATCTAGTTTTAAAATATGATTGACGTGTAAAAGTGTTTGTACAAACCTACTTACAGATATAACATAATTTATCATTTATCATTAATAACATGTATCAGGGTTTTTCGAAAATCTGCTCCTAACGGGGTGAAAAGGGGGGATAAAGTTTATATGAAAAACATTTTATTCTTTCAAACTATAAACCTGAAACTTCTCCCGAATATCTATATAAATAAATAATAGACATCGTATAAACCTGAAACTTGGCCCGAATATCTATGTAAATAAATAATAGAAATCGTTATCATTAACGCTACCATTTTAAGGGGGTGGTGAATTTTGTAGGGGAAATAGTAAAATCCACGCGAACGAAGGCGCGGGCGAAGTGCTAAGTGCTAACTGACTGACACTTCAGAACTTTTGCAAATTTCTTTTATAATGTAGGCGAACACTTTTATAATAAGGGTTTTTATAGAAATTCGACCTTTAAGGGGGGTGAAAAGGGGGAATTATTTATCTCTTATTGATCTTATTTCTTGAGATAATAAACTTGAAAATTAACCCGCATACTTTTCCTAATATAAAAGAGATCGCAATAATATTAACAGTCGAAAAACACCTTGAAAAGGGTTGGAGGGGTGTTGAACTTTGTAGGGGAAAATACGAAATCCACGCGGACGAAGTCCCGAGCGAAACGCTAGTCTAACTAAGTATCTCTATTAAATCTTGTTACTAGATTATCATCATGACTTAGTTACTATTCAGCTCACACAATTCAATAACACTTTAGACTGCAAAGGAAGTGTGATAAGTGCATAGATCTACATAATGTCATGTCAACGTGCTTTTATGTAATACCAGTAACTCTGGTTACATCTTCTATGTTTACTTTCATAATACAAATCACGACCTGATGAACTGTTTGTTTGTCTACTACATAGTTGGCTTAAAGCCATGTTTTAATCTTAGGTTTTATCAATGGAGTTAGTTCAATACTGGTGATAATTCGGAGAGCTCTTAAAATAAATGAAGAAGCTTTTTTTAGAATGACTGATTGTAAAAAAGAACTTGTTATATCAAGCTTGTGCTTGTGTATCTCACAAGGAAGTCAATATCCATCACCAGGTGATTTTTGTTGACTTTCTTGATCAATGGTGGTGATAATCACTACCGTAGATCGCAGCGTTGTCTATCGTTAGACGTGACATTCTGTGTCGTTTTTTGTCTGTGTCCATTCTTCGGGATTTCCAGTTTCTAAATAGGTCACTTTGATCAACGATTATGGTTATAAGCAGCCAATGGGTAATTGGGTAGTGTGTTAGCGAATTCAGGAAATCGCTGCGGTCAGGAGCGACTTAAGTTAACCACAGACAGTAAACTGATTGAATGTTATGGTAAATCGTATGGTCCATGTTACATACAATATGTAATAGGCCTCTAAAGTGGGCAGTTTCTGAAACCATAGTGTTTCATAAATGGTACAATCCTTACCTAATTAAGGTGAAAGCATATTTTACGTTTGCTGTGCCTGTGCATGATAAAAAGATACAGTTGAGGAATTATTCGTGTCTTCAATGTCCTCTACAATTGCGTCATTTCAAAAACCTCTCAACATATGTCTATTCACCTAATATGGTACCAGAACATTTCTCTGTTCTCTGTAACTCACAAGCGCTAGCCTATAACGGCGCACCATAAGACTATGATTTAATATCATGGTCTTATGGTGCACCGCTGGCATGACGTATAGCTAGCATCCACCTTCCTTGTGAAAGGTGAAAGGTGAAGGAAAAAGACTTACCCGCACACCACGACACTCCTCGATACTCCACAAACGCTCCTAGTGCGAACTCTTCAAGCGCCCCGCTTCCAGCTACCAAGGAGTCTCCTATGGCTGCCACTACATCGATGTCCCCAGGCCTCAGCCGGTGGACCGAGGTGGGGCGTTGAGCACTGCGGCCCCAAGAGAGAGCGTCCTCACAGGGGAACGGTACGGATGAAGGTATGGCTCGCTGGCGACGGACGTGCGACTTGCGGGACGGGTAGCCGACGTGTAACTGGAAATAAAAGATAGAATCATTAATTAATGGGCATGGAGAACTATTTGAAGTTGAGGCCAACCTTCAGTTATTGGAGAATCACTAGAAAGAGAAGAGGAATGACTAAGTAAGTGCATTTAGGATTCGTGGTCCACATCCTCATACTGACAAACGAGTCATCTTTTGCAGATGTTGCAATGGAGCAAGAAATACCAATTAACCAAGACTTTGAATTATTTTACTTTGACAGTGACCCGATGCTAATCCTTGGGGCTTGTCAAGTTCGTTTGGAGCATTCTATTGTGCAGTGCCTTCTCATTATAGTGTGTTCGTCAAGTATATGTCACACCTACATACACATCACATACAGACAAATGATTGTCTTGACTGTAATTGCGTAGTTTAAGCACATGATTCATGTTTTCTTTTCATTACATAACCATTTAACATTTAAGTACTTGTAATTACGAATCATAAATTCTATTCGCGTAATGTTATGCTGCTACCTAGGTCAACGTTCCTAATAATATAATTTTACACTACATAACAAATAGACTAAAACATACAAGACAGAAGTAGACCAAACAATTCATTAACGACGATTTATATTACAGTGGCGAGCAATGTGCAAGGTCGGTCATTTCATTGCCGCGTCCTCATAGCGCAGATTTCCAGGCGTCTGTAAAGTTACGGTAACAGCGTTGCGTTGCACACACTCGTGCACACATTCGGCGGTACCTTGAATTTAAAGTAGAGTTACGTCATTGAACGCATTAAAATGTGCATCCTTGGGGTTTTTTTATGTTGAAGGTTTTGCAATCGAATTTAAGTATGCCATTTTGGAAATATGTATCTGGAACATCGTTGCATGATTTTGTGATTTCTTAGTCCGTACTGCCTTTCAATCGAGATCATTAAATATTTATCAAATCCATCGATTTGCACCTCTTTAGACCTCTTGGCATAAAATAATGGTTTTTCGTTTTGTTGTATCACCCGACGGTGTCAGAAGGCAATTGTTTGCTGCTGTAAAGCCAATCTATCTGCCACTCTATGTACGTACAGCAACGCCTTTTTAGTATGTTTTTGGTTTTAAGTTACAATCCATCATAGCCCATAGCATGCTACTTTAATTTACAATCCATCATAGCCCATAGCATGCTGCTTTAAGTTATAATCCATCATAGCCCATAGCATGCTGCTTTAAGTTACAATCCATCATAGCCCATAGCATGCTGCTTTAAGTTACAATCCATCATAGCCCATAGCATGCTGCTTTAAGTTACAATCCATCATAGCCCATAGCATGCTGCTTTAAGTTACAATCCATCATAGCCCATAGCATGATGCTTTAAGTTACAATCCATCATAGCCCATAGCATGCTGCTTTAAGTTACAATCCATCATAGCCCATAGCATGCTGCTTTAAGTTACAATCCATCATAGCCCATAGCATGCTGCTTTAAGTTAAAATCCATCATAGTACATAGCATGCTGTTTTAAATTACAATCCATCATAGCCCATAGCATGCTGTTTTAAGTTCCAATCCATCATAGCCCATAGCATGCTGTTTTCGCGTTACATGTGTGACCATTGTAACAGCCATGAGGATGTATAAATTTAATTGTTAGACTATAAAATTTAACATACGTTACGAGTAATAAAGATTTACAGTCGTAATAAATTAAATTGAATACGCGGCTGTGAAGAGAAATTAAATGTACAACGATTTGTATTCAGAGGGTTTTTGTGACATTAGGACACAAAGATCTCGACAACCTAGATTTATGGAAATTCTGTAAACAAAACTCTACCTAGCGTTTGATGAAAAAATATCTAATCTACAAGAATAGCAGAGTTTTTTTTGCAAATTACTTTAAGTGTGCTTTTAAACTACATGGACGTCATAATTGTTTGAAAAGTCCATTAGGTATAGTCAATTAATCTTCTTATATTCTGATCAGCTTGAGATAGTAAGTTTATCCGCTGCATTAACTCTTGCCTACATCTGAGATTCAAATGTGCGATTTAAAGTGAAGTCACTATCGCCACAACAAAGCGCAGTCAATCTGAGCAATAAATAACAAAAGTGTGCAAACAATGTGGCACACACGTGATAGTATTGCAAACTATTATTTAAGACACCTGAGATGAATCCAACAGCGGCGTGTTTACATAAATGCCGAGCTTTTTACCCCGCTCGTGATGGCACTCGATGTATTTGCCAATTCTCTTTATTATGCTACGAGGAAGTGTGCCACATTTGAAGGTGAAGAATAGCTGCTCCCCTTTGCCAACACTTGGCAGATTTTGTAATACTTGAAATATAGTAACTAGAAGTCGTTAGCACTGATTTGTGATGCATAATGTTGGTATTGCATTGAAAAATAAACTTATTGCTGTAGCAGTGTTAGGGCAAACATTGCATTTGATAAACTAATTTTATTGATGTAGGTACCTAAGTACAGCCTCATTAATCAAGTTGTGTCAGACTTTGGTTAGAGCGCTGAATAATAGGAGTATTGTGTTCAGTTTCGTTGTGAAATGTTAGCTTGTGTATTTGTTACAAATAAACACCTAGTGGTTGCCTTTGGACTTTAATCCATCATTGAAGAACTGTGACTATAATAAATCTCCTTGGCAATCAATATTGATTGTATGAAAATGCATACAATATTAAGAGGGGTCAAGAGTCACGAATTTACGAATCTATACATCCATTTGCTTCAATCAAATCTAACAAACTTGCACAGCATATCTAACAAACATGAAACACCTGTGCTGATTCATCGAATTTACCTTAAACGAATCCTCAAATTAATTCAATCTAATCTACTTCGCGCCTGACTCGACTTCGAATCAATATTTCATTAAAAAAACAATCACTTCGCCTTTTTAGGTGCCATCTAATTCCTGCCCACATAACACGCAATTAATTGTCACTTACTGGTTCGTATGTTGAAAGTCGTGCGCAAACTGATTGAGATTCATTTGGCGCGTAATGAGAAAGCGTGCGGCTATCAAGCGACGCTTTTAGATGCGCGCACGCAATGCGCGGACGCGGGCAGACCGACAATTTTGTGTGGGAGACGCTGAGATGGTGGCTTGTGTTTTAATTAATTAAGTACATATTAAATTATAATTATGTAACTCTTCAAGCGTTAGCTAAAGTTAAAGGCACCTATTAGTACCTACTTGTAAAACGCAGGTTACCTACTCAATAAATAACATATAAATACTTAATAATACTTACTTAAATACTAACAGGTTCTAAAATAGATATTGCTTTTATGGAAAAGTATAAGAAATATTCATTACTTCATATTATGTCTATTGCCTACGAGTCAAGAAGCGTTTATAAAATAGAAACAGCGCGCGGTTTATAAAAAAACGCAGCGTTTGGAACGCCCGCGTGCAGACATCTGTAGGCCGAATTTAGTGGGTCAATAGACCTGACATGTGGGTAAATCGTTTGCTCGATGAGAGATAACTCAGCCGTGTGTCACAGGGCTGTTCGTTATGCAAACGTAAGTTTATACATAATTTGTATGATGTCTGAAATTTTGTAAGACTAATGACAGACAGGATAATCAACTTTCCATAAGAATATACTGAGTGATGGCCTATGTGTGCAGACAGTTTAAATGATAGAGATACTGCGTCATTGATTCGGTGGTCGCAAGCGCTACCTGAGCATGAGGTATTGCATGGGTTCGACTCCCAGGTCGGGCAAAGTTTTATTAGGTTTTTCTATCAGGAATGTGTCAGTAGCAGCCCGGAGTCAGGATTTGCAACAGGCTCGCCCCTATGACCTACATGGGACTTAAACATAACTGGCGAAATGTGGGTGTAATTTAGTTACAGCTCTGTCTAATCCTTCGGGGATTACAGGCGTGATTTTATGATACCTTTGTTATAAACTGATAGTCAATAAGGCGTCTTAAGTGGGCAACCTTACCCTTGTCATCATCGGTCCACACTGCCGTATTCTATGATGGTAGAGTATATTCTAGTAGTGTGATGCTGGTTCCATTCACAGCTAAACTAATATACCTATATATTTATACAAGCTTCTGCCCGCGTCTTCGCCCACGTGGAGATTGAAAATTATCCCACGGGAACATGGTACCATAACGAAAAGTAGCCTATGTCCTTTCCCAGGATGCCATCTATCTCCTAGTCAAATTTTATCGATAGCCGTTCAGTGGTTTGGGCGTGAAAAGGTAACATATAGACAGACAGACAGAGTTACTTTCGAATTTATAATATTATTACGAGTATATTACATAGTATGGATTATAATAAAGAGAAAAGATTTAATTTTTGTATGTTTGAGAGTTCAATCAAAGTTACAATACGGTACATAGGTCAACTTCAATGTCTATTGCAGCCACTGCAGCCTAATCACTATGATCCCTTGCACCTTATATCATAGTTTTCGAAGTTCCGATCTATGGCTAAACCATTTCGTCGATTTGAATAATGCCCGTTCCACGAACACCGTTGATAACCCTACACTCGGTAAGTCAACGAATGCAATTAAATGCGTACCTGCCTAGATAATATTTCAATTACGTGTTTGTTACATAAGCCTTACTACAAAGAAATTTTATGATGTACTGTTGACCTTCTAGCCTATTGACTAGCTAAGAGGCTACTATATACCGAATGTAGAGGGATAAAATACTCGCGTAATAGAGAAAGCTTAGAATCTCTATGGAAGAAATATTATAATATTTAGAGGCATTTCTTATACGGATAGACAAAAAGAGCTTACATTTAAATTCTATTACTCTTAAAAAGTAGGTACACCAGATTATGCTGAGCGATTGCCGTTTTGCGTGAATGTGATGTGACGCATATTTTCCCCCAACTCGTTATTTTTTCTGTGTTTTTTCTTTGCGTCATGTTTACCGCAAATTAATGTATTTTCTTTCTTTATCATCTCCATGCATAGTCTTCCGCTTTGAGGATACGGTTCTACCGTCTCTCCAGAAAGGAGTCTGCGAGGCTTGACGGTGCAGGAGACATGAAAGCGGGCCTAAATAATCTAGTTCTTGGCATTGTGCTCTGTCTCAAGTTCATGAGCTCTTGTTCAAGGAGACATATTTTCAAAGATTGAGAGGGTTTACGATCGGCTAGCTCCTCGTGGGTGAAGAGTTGTTGCACCCTTTTTTCGTGCGAGTCGGAGAGCCACGTACAAGCTTGGCCTTCAGATTGCGTTCTTGTCCTGGGCTGGTGGGTTCTCTATGTATAGATACTTAAATCAACTAAATAGGACAAATCAGTCATTGAAATGTAACCTTCATAATCTTATATGCAAAGGTATTTATTTATGGTAGAAATTAAGCAAAATTATGGTGTTTGTTCTGATCCAAAATGTGCAGAATTTCTTTGCTCTCATCACAGATGTACCTATTTTTTTAATTACGAAGTAAACACCATGATGATTAATAACGGTAGTAAGGTAGGGGTCATCAATACTAATATTTAATTAAATGTCAGAGTTGAGGTTAATTTTGACACTTGATTATTGTGTCTTGTTGAGCTTCTATGCTCAAGTAAAGGTTTCCGGGACCAGTTAGATATAATTGCAAATAATGATCTAAATGCCAAACAGATTGGCAACCGGGGGTGGGGGGACTGTCATGCGAGAGACAGAAACCAATTTATTGTTTATTGTTTTGTGTTTTGTTTTGTTTGTTTGTTTTATTGTTTTTTTAGACAGTTAAAGGATATCAATATTTATAGATTATTGTTGCTGAGAATCTATCGATTCGATACCAGAAAGAAGAGGCAGACGGCATAGAGGGCCGGAGTAGAGTACGTAGGTATATAAAAAATAAATTATAAAAAAAAACACAAACACCCAACTACAAAAACACATACCTAACTGAAAAGAGAAAATCAAGCATTATTATCTATTGAACTTTGTTTTGTGTAAGTTTATCGCAGGCGAGGATAAACCATATTATGGTGTAACTTTTGTTTTTAAATTAATTAATTTAAAAAAAAGCAATTAATAAAACTATTATTAATTGAGCATTTCTCATTTCAAATAACATTTAAACATACACACATACACACTTTTTTTTTGTAAGCCTATTAAACCCTGTATTTTGAGGTTTTGAGGAAAAAATATATTTAAATAAGTATATATAATTTGGCGCCAAAAATCGACCATTCATTTTTTTTATAATTTTGTTACACCCAGTCACACTCTCACAATTAAGACGAATCTAACGACACCTCTCAATCTAAAATCCATCAAGCCGTTTAGGCTACAGAGCGTGCTAAAGAAATATATTATATACATACCTACATACACTCGAAAAACATAACCCTCTTTTTGGCGCAGTTGGGTAAAGTGTGAAATAACGATGGTTATGAATTAATGAATTAGCATTAATTAACTGAAAGGAACACTCAATTACGAAACGGCGAAAAACCACTCATGCAAACGGTTCGCTGAATGAAATATTTTCGTCTCAAGTTCAGGTTTTCAATTAATTAAGTTTTTATTCGCTCGATACATGCAACATACAGCCACGAGCGGTATTGTATGAGAATCACACGCATTTTATTGAAGTTAAGTTAGGTAAGTTTTATAATTAAGCTGTTACCTATACGCTAATGAAGTACATTGGCTCCATTCGAGGTTTCAACTAATGACCCATGAAATAGAGGAGTCTGTTCTTAACTTAAACTTATTCCAAGACTATATATATATAAGATACTTTGGTTGTCGAAACATAAGTAATGCGGCAGACTGTCATGGATTGGATTGCAAACTGTCCCACATATACCTAACACAAAACGTTTAGTTCCCACACTGGTCGTCAAAAACCCACTTGGCAAATTCCATAGAATAAACGTTATTACTAAGCCTACTAATGGGTTACCATAAAAACATTCAGTCGGTAAGACCAACAGTTTTCGTGAACAGCCGAACAATCACAATCACGCAACAATATAGTTCACCAATATATTTATGCGTTGCAATAGTTCACACAGGAATATCTCACGTGTATTAAAAACGACTGTTAGTTTTGTGAACAATTGTTGTCTTGTCGTTAACCAATACGCCAGTTTCACACGATTGCAATACTCGATAGCTACAGTATAGGTAATCCGTGAGAAGTGAGATTGGGAAAATGGTAGAACATTTATTAATTTCACGTGTCTTACAATAGTTGCTTAGCCGGTGATTTGAATTGTATTTCGTCATATAGGAAATATTTAGCATAAATCAATCAGGGTGATGTTCGCCTAGTGTTTGTATGTTTGTAAGTCACGATACTGATCACGACTGCAGTGAATGTGTTACTCGATCAGCAGTGGCAGTAGAACACTTGAGTATCGTCGTGATTTGTACTTGTCTTCGGACTTCCTTATAAGTACAAATGAGAGAATGCAGGTGCTTATATGTATAATGTGGATTTAGATAAGCGATTAGTAAATCTAGAACATCTTACTCGATTAGTGACTGTGTCATGGTTAATTTTGAGAGAACCCAATGCATCATGCAGTAAGCATGCTTTTGTTTCGGGGATGGCAAAGAATAGACAATATTTTTACGAGATAGGCTTAACAGAAAAACTACAGGCAGAAGTATAGCTTTCTAAGCATCCGACATTAACATGTCACAAACAAAGTAATTTCTTCTGAAAAATCATAAATGCAAGCGAGTAGCACAAACTTATACCTCATAACCACTTGCTGGTCACTCACCCCGTGGGAACGAGTTCCATTAAAAAGTTATTACAACAAAATAAGAACAAGAACGGAAACGACACTGGCATGTATTAGCAAATGTTTTATGTAACTGGTCAAATATTTGCACAAACGTAAGAAGAACTGTGGATCTGTGTCGATGACCAATTATTATTCACGTAACATTAGATAAGTACAATATTAAAAAAATCTGATTGATACAGGTGTTTGTGGGTCTGGGCCATGAAATAGTAACAGATGGTTCTTAATAGATTATTATGAAAACCAGTCCATGAAGAACTTAGTAAGTTAGCTAGCTTTTGGCAGCGGACAACTTGGATGTTAAAAAATATCCCACGGGAACGTACTACCGAGATTAAACATACCCTATGTGTTAATCCAGGTTATAAACTATCTGCGTGCCTTTCATCCAAATCCGTTCAGCCGTTTTTGCGCCAATCCGGAACATACATCCACACAAACGGACAAAAATTCTTCGTTACTATTTTTTTATAATATGTATAAACTAGCTTCTGCCCGTGCAAATTGCCCCCCCCCCCCCTTCGTCCGCGTGAAAATTCTCCCGACCCACCCCGTCGCATCGCATCGCCCGCCCACGCTATTACTTCGTTTTCGCTTAGCGTTCTTTCTGCCTTTTTCCTTTTGCTCGGCTCCTTAGGGTCGTAGCGTGATATTAAATAGCCTTCCTCAAGAATTTGGCTATCAAATACTAAAAGTATTTTTTTTATCCTACTGGTAGTTCCAAAGATTAGCGCGTTCAAACAAAAAACCTAAAGACCAAACTCTTTAGCTTTATTATTACAATAAGTATAGATTTAGATAAATAAGTATTCGGGCCAATTTTTAAGTTTATAGATCAGTTGAATAAGATTTTTATATAAACAGTGTCCTCCCTTTTCACCACGCCAGAGAAGCCATGCTACGCCTGTTTTAAAAAGGGCGTTTGGTACGTTGTCGTTGTATGATTCAACATTATTTATACCCATTTTCGAGTTAATTGAAGCAAGCAGTAATATTCAAACTTTATTACACTTTTCCACCCCGTTAGGAGTTGATTTTTGAAAAACCTTGAAACACGTACTTTATATATATTTTTTTTAAGTATTAGTACCGAGTTTCGAGTTAATCCGACAGCGCCTCCTTACTTACTAACTTTGACACCCCCTGAATCCTCTGTGAGGTGCTGTTTTAAAAACGAAATGTGCCAAATTTTAAAATATATTGCCAAGTTTCAAGTTTATTAACCAAAGGAATAAGATTTTTCATATACACTGTATCCCCTCTCCCCCCCCCCTCACATGGGTGGACTTTGAAAAATCGTTTGGGATGTTTTCATAACTTAAACTAAATATTATTCATACCAATATTTGAGGTTATCAACCCACGCAGTATATCCTCCCCTTAAAAAATGATTAACCCCATTGCCCCTTCAGGGAACGATTTTCTAAAAATCCTGATTATTATTCCTGATTATTCTTTATTTTTGGTCTTAAGTATAAATTTCGATTTATTCGGACCGCGCGTCAAAATTCTTCCATACAACTTCGACACCCCCAAATCCCTCTTTAGGGGGTAGTTTAGAAAAATTAAAAATGGCAATCTTTATAATATACTTAGATATGTATAATTCATGCCAAGTTTCAAGTTTACTAACTCAAGGAATAAGATCTTTCATACAAACAAATTCCTCCCTTTTCACCCCCTTAAAGGTCGAATTTCCAAAAACCCCTTCTTAGTGCTGCTCTAAATTGTAAAAGGAAGCCGTGTGCAAAATGTCTCGTTCCTAGTCTCAGCAGTTCGGCTGTGCGTTAATATATCAGTCAGTTTCTTCTTTTATATATATAGATTCTTATCTATATATATCTTTATATATATATATATAGATAAGATATTACAGATGAACTATACAACTAGAAAAGAAAGTTCAAAGTTACTAGGTCAATACGAGATGCGGCTATATGTTAACCTAGTAGACTAAATTATGAAATACAAGGCAGTAAATCATTAGACAGTCGCAGCAAAAATTGCCACTAAAGAACAAATAAAGGTCACAAAAACGCAAACTTCGTGCATAAAGAAAACGATGAACATTCACTTGCATTAATGACAATCAGTCACCCTGTGAAAGCTGTCGGTGGGGATGAGAATTGAAGTAGTGCGTTGGCAATAGGCTAACCACCTTTGTCGTAATCATCGCGGTGGCGGTGCTGGGTTAATGGTTAAAGATCATAACTTTAACCCCGCACTAGGAAGAAAACTTAATAGCAATCTACATAATATAGACACCTTAGTTTAAAAGAAAAATGAATCATTCAGAGATACTTGTAGATATGATGAACATTATTTGATGAACACTAAATAAAGTGCCTCTAAAAAAATATTTGGAGATTTTGAAAAAATAACATACAGATACAGTCAAAGGCAATGAAGTAAATTATCAAAACCAATAACAAGACCTCAGGATCGAAAATAGTGCTTCATAACCGAGCAAAGCGGCTATAGATTGTTCCACAGGAGAGGTCTAAACAGCGACCCCTGCCGGATACCACTCCCTGAAATGTTAAAGAACGCAGCCATCCCTCAACATAACGAATGTTATTTGGCAAGCCAAGTTAAACAATCGGCTTACAGCTAGTTACATTGGTTGATTGGTTCCACTTAAAAGCTTTTGGAGGTTTTGAAGGAATCTTTTGCAGTCGTAGAAATGCTTGCAACACGACAATTCTGTCCACAAATTCAAACAGTTTGAATATACTTCCATTAATCAAAAGTGCTTGACAGTTTTGTACAACTTGCTAACATAATCACGACCAGACAAGTGTGTTGTTGGATACTTGGTAAGGTGTGGTGTAGTCACTAGTCACGTACATTGCCGTAATAAAGACGTGATTCATCTGTTTATTGTCAAAAATTGAATCTCACAACTAGGACACTGAATGTTTTATGTCCTACAATGTAGGTTACATCCTAGAAACCGCAGTGTGTCTTGCAATATCTCAAATAGAGTTGCTAAAGGTCCGTGAACTTAATTAACATTGTTTGGCAAATGCGGATGTTTGCTTATTCACACATTCGACATTCCCACATATCTAGCTCGACCTGTAACGCAATTATTTTGGCGATTGAGGATCCAGTGCAGTGCTACAATCAATCAACACGCCTTATTGTAAGTCCTAGATCCTTCACTACGTATCTACTCGGGATCACAGGAGTTTGCCACAGCATCCATGCTTCCGCATTGTGATGTGAAACTTGCCGGCGGCGGCATCGGTTTTGTCTACAATTGCTTCGTCGAATAAGTACATACGTCGCAACTATCTTCCTAGACATGCGTTTAAACGAAGTCAATATTGATTCTTCTTCGTAATTGATCCAAACCGATTAGGCAAACATAAACTCGTAGTCATGGTGGTAAATGCTGGTTTGATCATATTGCTTCATTTGATTCGCAAAAAAATCAAGATGCAGTAATCTAAAATCACTGCATTGCTTAAATATTGATGTATGAACAAACATCCATGTAAAAGGCCTACAAAATATTATAAAATATTCAATGCATAAAATATCTTTGAAGATTTCGTAATAATTGCCCCTAATTACTGCTGCGTGCACGGGTCAAACCAAACTTGCTAGACACAGAGTCGCCAGTAAAACTATGCTCGTAATATGCAAATGGAGAAGTGACGAGATGACGAAATATCCATTAAGCCTGTACCCGACCTTGGCCAGTGATAGGAGAAAGGAAGCGCACTGAACTCTTTCCTAATCTTACTTTATACACGAGTAACATGTGCTACGGATATTTCTTCATGTACCTAGCTTTAGTTTATATTTTTGTATTCGCATTTGAAATCTGAAGGTCAGTGTTGCCAATAAGTGATAAAAATTATTGTAGACTGCAATCTCAATCTGTAATGTAATAAATGAAGGAACAAAAAAACTCGGTTTAAAGTGATGGCCACTTAGTTGGTAGTAGATAACCAGGAAATGTAGCTAGTACATAACACATGATAAAGAAATACACAAGCTATTATAGTATAGGCTTTTGGCAAGACTGCTCAAAGATAATCCTCCATAGCTTAATAAAAAAAACGGTATTTTTTAAATTATGTACTACGGTAGAAAGATCCGATATTTCAGTTTCATTACTCTCGCTACCTTGATAAATTCCTTTAAACATGTCGATGGAGATTGCGCCTCACACTTCTATCGTTAAGTTCAAAACTGGTTGGATTACAGTTCACACACTAGAACACGTTTCTTTAATCGACCCCAGTTAAACAGACATCATTTGCATCTTGCGTTCAACAACTGAGAAAGTAAAACTACGGAGTGGTTTCTCCCGAAAATATGGAGAAGTTTACATAAACGCAATAGGTATTGAGTATAGAATGTCAGCCCTAGACTTTAAAATTTTCAGCTTATTAGTAATTGTCCTGTAGGTGACAAAACGCCGAAGACTTCTCAAGTAGAGAAGGAAAGAGATAAGAAAATAAGTAACATCGCAGAAGATACATAAACGACATTCAAAAATTTACATTAAATCATGCTAGGTCTGGAACACATAACATTACTAAGAAGAGCTTCAGTATTACCAGGACGGTTAAATTAAAGCTTTATGCCGAGAAAATGCAAAATCGAAGCAAAGAACAACATTCCGCTAATTTTATAAACATTAAGCTAGGGATAATATTGTGTTAAACATTCATTTAAATAATAATGAAAAGAAAAATAGAGTGATCATCAAACTAGAAGGGAAGAAATGAGTTCATTCATTGTACCTACTAAGTTATAATAGGATTCAAAACACTTTGCATACAATCTGCACCCGGAATTCTACCAGACCCAGACTTGTAAGAAAGTGTTGAGGTTACTCGAGATATTGAGAGCGGCAATAATAAAATAATAACAATAATAAACAATGAAAAATATGCAATCATTATTGAATTATCAAATTAAGTATCAAATTACATTATTCAATAATAAATATTGAATAATGTAATTATTACATGAGCATCTAAAGTATTAACTCAAACGCAAGCTCAAGCTTGTTGCGTCTGAGTGTTTAAAACAATATAATACTTACAAACAATTAAATATCGTATTATTTTAATGACAATGTTCAATTCTGAAGACGTAACACAAAAGATTACAAGATAAGTCAAATGCTCATAAAATACAACATAACGTAAGCTGAAACGCCTGGCACATTGTTCACACTTAAGACTTGCAAACCAGTCACAAGAACTAATGACCCGATTACATGGGATTTCCAATCACACGACCACAACCATAGCCATGTAACAAATAGGATACACCTGACGATTGACAAGCTAAAATATCGAATTCCAAACTTACATAACAAACCAATAGAGGCAAAAATAACATTCGGAAAGTTCAATCATGATGGTCGTTTGTTTGTTATAAAGATACTACTACTTAGTATCATACAAATTGTATGGCAAATGTCAAAGAACATTCAGTCAACCAAGAATTACCGTTAGAAAGGGTACGGGCTAGTGAAAACAATCATTATTCGTGAGAATAAGATGTTTTATTGGCCACAGATGTGCTTTCGACGCGGGCCGGATTAGCATAAGATACAAGTTTAGATAAGTGATAGAGATGCTGTGTGCCGCGGCTGTGCCCGTGAGATTGTATCGCGGTTTTTGTTTAGATTGTTTTTTGCAATCGCGTGATTGCATCTCAAAGACTGTCCAGTTTAATAGAATGATGGAGTGATTGAGTCATCAGTAATAATTCATTCTTACTGGCCGAGAATTGTGAATTTTTGCCAATAGTTTTTATAGCGTAGAGAGCTCTACCTGACACTGAAACTAAAGGCACAGAAACCCCACGTCAAAATAAACATACAATAAATTTCCATTTCCTACATTACGTACATTTTAGAGCACACACTCAGGTAAACGCATCGTAAGCAAGTCAAGTAGATGCTTATGATTACTAAAGCTCTTATTAGCTATGCAGACCTCTGTGCCAATAGGAAAACTAATAGTCATACCGTCGATATTTCAAATCCGGGCACTAACAAAGGTGAAACAAGCTCGAACATTTAATTTTCAGGAAACGAAAACTCTATTAAACCTCCCAATAATTATTACTTCCAACTCTTGATTTGTGGCTTTTGTGGAAGTTATTATGACCACAATAATTTACTTTATGTAATGTCTGTTTAATTTAAATTGATTGAGAAAATCAATGGGTAAACAATTTTAAGGGCTCGAAGACTTTCTTTATCTTTGGTTAGAAGAATACGTTATAAGAAAATAAAGACTTTGTAGGCAGTAGGTAATTTGGCATCCCGTGCAGATAACAATGGCAGAAACTTGTGGGTTCCGCGACTACTTTTTAGACTTCCTCAGAATCATACTAATGGCCTGTCAAAGCCACAAAACTTGCCTAACCAAGAGTAGGGCTGCCATCAATTATATTTTCAACTTCAAATAGCAAGAAAGACAGACAAAACGTTGCTATATCTAACATTCTTTCTCCGTAACTTTTACGCGGTACTTACGCAAGCCCTCGGCATTTTTATTGATACGCGCTTAAAATGACGAAAAAAGCTGGTTTGTTGGTCTTATTAATGTTGATCTATTATATGTATCTATTTTGAGAGTTCCCGTATTACCGGTCTTTCACTGTGTGGCAAGATTGAAGATGGAACTTATTACATTAATTGAGTAATAAAACTGTAACAAGCAGTTACGAACTCCACATAGAATTACGTTATGATTGTAAATTATAGGAGTACAAGTATTTAGTGTCCAAAAAAGATCAATCATTTATGTACAGATATCATTTATGTACAGTGTTACGTTAAACCGTTGCTGCTACGTGCCGGATCTTAATTCTTCATTATCTATGAGGTTACCGCAATATTAGCTATCATTGGTATTTTGTGCTTCTTCATACGTGTAGGGCTATAGGTATGTATGGTGGTCATTATCAATTCTATGGACATCCACAGCCGAATATTTGTACTTTTCTTTCTCACCACGTGGGAAGTCATAGGTGGTGTTTAAGTACAACTTAAACACCGCCTATTACTTCCCAATTATAGGTTTTGGTCTCTTCGCTTTTACGTCATGCTTCTTTTATTTTGCGCCGCACAGACAAAGCTACTTTTTATGAGCTTTTTGAATACTTAACCACCTCTTCATCTTGATAAATAAAGGCTGACCTATAACACGCGTTTAATCCACGGCTCGATATCGTAACGTACGACCAGTTTACATTAGATAAAGCATCCAATACGGACGTTAGAATGTAGGTCGAGCAGCCGGCCTAACTCGAATAAGGCTGTTAGCCGGTGGAGCTGCAGTGGGCCTACTACTCTGTTGCGTTACCAATCTGTAACAGCCCTATTACTTTCTTTATTAAAACTGTTTGAGTGATACCTTCATGGTTGACAGTTTTTGCTGAAATATTATGAGAACATTATACATTCAAAAACAATCGTTTTATTTTTCCATCGCTACATGGCGCTGTTTCCACATACCACTGTGTGGTTTAATTTCAGCTGCCTCATCATTGCATTTAAGTTTCTTCAGATTGCCTTCAATTAGAAAATTCCAAAACTGTAAGAGGTAACTTTGAAAAACCAAAGCATTCCAATTTATAGTCGAAGCTCCGAGATCGCTTTGACCATAACTGATCCATTAACCTTTGCTAACCGTCCATCATAAACAATTTCTAAATACCTTTGTTATATCGATGTACGAGTACCAACATTCTTATATTGGCTAAGGAGCTCTGGAAGGAATCAATTCAAGGATACTATCAGCTTTCTTTTTTATTTCGTTTAAGACAATGTCTAAGCTAGAGTAAGGAGGTTCGCGTTCTAATATATATATATATATAATGATAAGGAGGTTGTTCCTGTCGAAGATTATAAACTTTTTCATGAAGAAGCGGGTCTCGCAGCCCTAGACAAGCCCTACGAAAGTGTCGTAAGATGCTCAACGGACGTCGTAGCAGGACAGTAAAAGTTACGTGGTCCATTGTCGGCGTGGCCATAAAATTAAAATTTATTATCTCCACCCGTATGATTATTTGCTAAACTACACTTTTGACGAGTTACCACATAGTCGTTGATACATAATTTAATACATAGGTACGTCAAACATGGATTGCAAAATTTAGCTTTTTTTGGAACGGGTTTTCGCTTCTCTAATCTTAATGTTTCTGCATATAGCCTAATTGACATCTAAATACTAATTAAAAGAAGGATTTTAAATTTAAATGTCGAGGTTATGACTGACGAAAGACATCAAACTAAATAAATAGTGAATGTTCTTCGTGCAGTAACCATTACGACAACAAAACATTGGTTTGTGAATATCAGCTCGTTGGTTTACGTACATTTAGGTACTACGCCTACACGCCTAGCAATTCATTTTACTAACGAGTCATCAATGTAATAACGAAGATTTCGGAAACAATAGCTTTAAGGAAACAAACAAGCTCTTCATTTTGAAGTTTTGTTGTAAATTTATGTTTTTCGACATCGTGAGTATCACTTATAATAAAATTAGAAATGGTGACAGTAGATAATATTTTTGAGACTGAAACTGAAAGAAAAACTATAAGGAAATGGTAAGGTACCTACGTACTACACACCTACCTCCGTAGATGAATTTTAAATCATACAAACGTTATCACAAAGGCTTTTGCTAAAAGCTTTATAGTTTTTGATGATATTTAACGACTGTCTCTTTCGTAAATCAATTCTAATATCCAAAACTGTACACATTCTCGTAGTAAAAATATAAGTGGAAGCTTTTCTTAATGAACACGGGGTAGCCTAAGGTACTTTGATTACCTACGCGTACCCATGCTGTGTTAAATCTTATATAATAAATTAATAGTGCTGGGCAACTCATGACAGCTTAAAAGCTATTTTAAACAGCCAAACGCTTTCCTGATGGCTCTGAATTCTTAGTTCGATAAGATAGCTTGCAAAGCTTAGAACTTTAAAATACATTCAAAACTTAGGTGTTTTTACCGTTTTTAAATAGTTTTTTTAGTTAAACTTTGCTAAAGACAGTGCTGAAAATTCTTATAGTAGATACGTTAATCTATTAAAGTAAGTAGTATATATCGTATCAGTCACAAGTTACCAAACGCTCATTTATTTACCCTAAATTCGCTACTCTAAGCTAGAACCAATAGTTAAAAAGTAAAAAATAGTGTGCCATTCATACTAAATTAAAATTAATTGAGTCTAACAGTACTCAAGTGTGAAAGTGTGACTTGTGATAATGTCGCTTATTTCTCTTATTTACGGGGTTTATTGCTCGTAAATATTACGTACTTATTTCTAAAGAGCTGCAATAAAACTGCACTTAGGTATATTCAAATTCTGCCGTAAAGTGTATGAAAGTGATAATGATAACAGAATAAATAACGTAATGTAACTTAACGTAAAAGATAAGATAATGTAACTTACCACATCGCTGAATGGCGCGATCAGGTTGCTGATGTTGAACGCGAAGGCTTCGCTTACCAGCAACAGATGAACCACGGCCAACCACATCGTGGTCACATCACGCACCACTCATCACCACACTACACTGTCACCGCACCTGATTACTATTCTAGATTTAATTAGAGAACTATTCTTCCATTTTGTTGCAAACTATTATTTTATTTAACAAAAGAAAATATTTTATATTTTACTATAATTCCATTTTTGAATTTTGCTGAACCATAAATAAAAAATTTGACATTAGTTTTTTTTTGTTTTTCGTACGCGTCTGGACGCGTGCGGAGTTTGGCGGGAAAATGTGGGCGCATGCGCGGCCGCGCACCGCGCGCCTCATATTGCACAATAGATTAATGTGAGGCCGACCTTAGAACTTGTCCCCTAGAAGGCTCCGCGGAGGATATCGCAAGGATTGACTAATGACTATTATGGAGCGCGAGCGACGGGGTGGCAAACTGTTTCTAGTACATTCTTAGAACGTTGACATTTTACCACAGTCCACTGTTGACATTTCTGGCACACGCTGCGTGCGCGCTTCATACCAATGAGCAAATAAGTTTATGATGCGATTGCTATGTTATTTTCACTTTCATTAGTGCACAAATAACATAAACTTTCGAAGTTATTTTGAATTAAAAATGTATTGTTAAAATAAGTAAGTAGAGATGAGAGTACCTAGAGAGAGTAGGCAGGCACCTATAGTAATTCCAAAAGTAGACATGATAAGATACGCAATCGGTATGTCAATATGCACGTAGGTGGATATTCATCAACATCATGATAGATTCGATTTTACAACCTCTACCAAAAACTCTGCTTAGAGTGTAGGCTGTAGCGAGAGAACCCTGCAGTAGCATGCCAGGTAGTCTCTCCCTGGATAATCATAAATAATTAGTTTCGCTTAAAAAGACAGCAAAATTATTTATTAATAATTTAAGAGGTCTGCAACCAATATCCTTATTAGCCAGGTTTCCACAAGACAAGTCGTAAATTGTGTAGTAGATCTACTTTACCATGCTTATACAATAGGACAAGCATACAATTTTGTACTTACCACAATTAATTAGACGAAGTAAACGTACAGAGCCATTAAATTGTTAATTATTATATAACAACGGATAGGCATACCGGTCACACGGCTTTATAAAAATTACTGCCAATGAAATTCGCAAGTACCAGAGGCAATAGAGAGCGGAAATTATAATGTAGGTACCTACCTAACTAAATCGAAAAAGACTTGAATAATATCCTTAATTACTTTTGTCAATGACATTATTTAATGTCTCGTAAAAGTTCTTCGTGAAAGAATGTGTCCGTCGCTACTCTTCATTAATGTCTTTTACGTAAACTAAAAGAGGGAAATTAATTTAAAACAAATTTTGTTTGCGGTCTAAAAAACCGTTTTAACAAGAAATTCTGTTTTATATTTTATGGTCTACGAAAAAAATAAGACGTCTTTGCCGCCTACGTAAATCGGTTATCGGGAGAATAAAAACTAAGCTAAAATATAATAATTTTTCCGATTTACAAATTGAAAATCAGCCCTTTTTGGACAAATAATTTAATTATTTCACCACATTACACGTATTAACTAACCACCATCACGAAACAGTAACGGTAATAGAGGGTTTATCTTTTTTGTTCTGTACTATTAAGTTATTTTATTCCCAGTGTCCTCGGTTAAAGGTGCTACAACTGCAAGATCTGCCCAAGGGAACGATCCTGAAAGAAATGACCAATATTTAGTTTAGTAAGTATTTCATAGCCACAAAATGGTTTTCAGGCTTTTTAACTCCGTTCAATACCTAGTAAACTATAGGGCTAAAGGTTGTATGCGAATTTATTTTGATCGATAAGTAGGCAGGGTACCTAGTTTAGAAATAATCGTAACATAAAATTATCCATTATGCGCACTCGGGCATTACCAACGATTTCGTGTGATTAGGTGTAAAATAGCGAGTTAACACTGGTTGCAAAAACCAGTTCGAAATTCAAACATAATGATGGATTACTTGAGCCCTAAGCAAATCAGCCAGTCTGTAATACTATACTAACTCCACTCATGTCTATGGTTTCCGTTCATAAATAGATCTACCGGAAAAAGGATAGCTTTCCATAGTTGTCCACGCCACACCACAATCGAAACGCGCCAACGGCAGAGGTAACTGCAGCCGTCGACACCCGTTGACAACCGCTATCGACGCGTCGCACGGTGGATCGAAAATCGGCTGTAGAAGACATAGGATCTCGATTTCTTAAATGTTATTTTTTTTGCTGGAAATGACTTCTGCTGATCATTACTATTCTATAAAAGGTCATATAAAGTAATTGTGTGCACAAATGGAAGAGTTATAATTTTTATAAGAAAAAAATGTATGGAGCTGACATGAAAAATGAGGATATCTCTGGAATCGCAAGGTTGGCCGTTATATCCTTGCACACTGTTATAGTACTATTTATTTGTGATTTTTTGACATACTTAATATCGCGGCATCACTAGCGATTTTTTTTTTAAATCTACAAAATTAAAAAAAAAAAGTATATGATACATTTTAATGCTTAAATATGGCTATACCAAGTGTAATTTACAATATTTTTTATGCTTAGACCAAAACATTCTAAGAAATCACAAAGTCGTATTACCTACTTTGTGATTTTCATTTGAAATGACATGGTAATTATGAATTACGTAATACGTAATCTTGTCTAATGCCTCAAGTCCACATTAGCTAATGATTAATAAAACTTAATACCTATATACCTAGTTAAAAGGATACGTACCAAAGTAATTTGGGGTACTCGCTAATTTAGCAATTAGTGCAGGATTAACTTAATGAAAGTAATTAGATAAATGTGATACCATCATTAGTCAATAACAATAAATAGGCAAACATTGGATTCACAACTTCAGTTAATTTAGAGCATTTCTAATACTAACATCTATCCTACCGTGTCTTTTTACTCAGTGATCGTGAATAATGGAAAGCATTATTACAAATTTGGATTTGTTTGTTATTCTGAGCAATCAGGATGCTTCGTCTTTCGATCATGAATTATTGTTCAACACACTTGTTATTCGACTGGGCTCTAGCCTTTCAGATGAAGACAGTGTTACCGTGAAAGAATTTTGTCGAAGATTTACACGGGCAGTTCAAAAGAGATGGTTACGATCCCACAGGAAAAGTGAAGTTTTTAGACGTGGTTACAGTAATTGGCTTGAGGCAAATATTGACTGGCCAAACTGCGTGCAAACCAATATGCTCATTCAAGAATCATCAAGTGAAAATATTTCTACTGAACCTGTACCTGAACCTGTACCATCAACTTCAACAATGAAATCAACTTCAACGATGACAAAAAGATCTCGAAAGCCGTTTGAAGATCTAAGTAACAAGCAGAAGAAGAGACGATCTGATGAACATATAGGCGATGACCCTAATGAAGTAGCTTATTCAGCTGCAGCACTTTTGAAAGGAGATGGTCGTGAGGATATTGCATCTGTTATTGAACATATGCTCCAAAATCCAGAAGCAGCAAAAAAATCAAGGAAATGTTGAACAAACCAGCTCCTTCAACAATATTTTCACCAGAAAAAGCACTGGGTTTGCTACTTTCATTAAAACTATCGAAATGGCAATATATCACATTAAGGGAAACGACTATTCGAGAAGGTTCAAAGGAGATATATCCGTCTTACTATAAAGTGCAAAAAGCTAAGCTACAGTGCTACCCTCCGAAGACATTTGTGACTGTAACGGATTCATCTGCTAAGATTGCACTACAAGCGTTACTAGATTTAACAGTGAACAGAATTTTTGAAACTATTCGTAGTCCTGATGCGATACAAGATAAACATTTGATATTAATATCAAAGTGGGGATTTGACGGTGCATCTAACCAAAGTAGATATAAGCAAAACATAGAGAGTGGTCAAGATGATTCCAGCATATTTATGACCTCTTTGGTTCCATTAAAGTTGACAGCTGACGGTGATACCGTATGGGTGAATCCAAAACCCTGCTCACCTAGGTATTGCCGTCCAGTCCAGTTTAGTTTTGTGAAAGAAACCAAAGACGTAGTCATAAATGAAAAAACTGTAATGAATAACGAAATTGAAGCACTCGTTCCCTCAAAATGTCAAGGACATGAAATTAGTCACAAATTAATGATGACGATGATTGACGGCAAAATTTGTACATATTTGTCTGAAGCTAAGTCAAATGCGGCCTGCTACCTGTGTTTGGCTAAGCCTACAGAAATGAATAAGTTAGATGTCATTGCGTCAAAAACCATTTCGTTTGGTGTGTATGAGTTCGGATTATCATCACTTCATGCCCGCATTAATGTGATGGAATGTCTTCTACACATAGCGTATCGTATCGACTTCAAAAAGTGGTCTGCAAGAGGAGAAGGTCATCAAGAGTTATTGCATTCACGAAAAAAACTCATTCAAGATCGATTCAAAGATGATCTCAACCTTTTGATTGACATCGTTAAGCAAGGATCAGGCACAACTAACGACGGGAACACAGCAAGGCGGTTTTTTGAATTTCCTGATAAAACTGCAGCGATCACTGAATTAGATGAAGACCTAATACGCAGATTTGCTGTGATTCTGCAAGCTATCACATCTGGAGAGATTGTAGACGTGCCGAAATTTAAATAATACGCTAGAACAACCGCTGAAAAATACGTGGAACTGTACGATTGGTACTACATGTCATCAACCGTCCACAAATTGTTGATTCACGGAGGGGACCTAATTGCAGAAAATGCTATTGTACCAATTGGAAGTCTTTCGGAAGAAGCTTCAGAGGCCCGAAACAAATACAAATACAATACAAAATACAAAATGTTTATTTGCTCAGAAATACATAGTTTATAAGGTAAGGTCTTAAATCCTAAAAGTCATTGTATTCTGCCTGCAAGCAAGCGTGCAAATCATTACAATTATAAAAAGATTAGGTATGTCAAAAGTAAAGCAAAATAAAAAAAATTCAATGAAATAAAATGTAAGCTAAAATAAAAAGTAAATTGATTTGAAATATCCACGAAATACAATGTCAAAAAAGAATGATATGATAATAACTAAAATTTATATAAACCAGATTTCCAATAAATTAAATTTCATTTTTACAACATTTATAATTATTTAATTAGGACGTTACATTTACATTCTCCAAAAAATCTTTAACGCTATAAAAGCATTTATTTTGTAGCCAATCTGTCAATTGTTTTTTAAACACATTACCCTTCAATAATTTAATTTCGCTTGGTACATTATTATAAATCAATATACACATGTTAAATACATTTTTCCGGTAAATTTCTTTATGACCAGATGGTTGGTATAGCAAATTGCGAAACTTAGCCCTTTTTTGTCGTAGAACAACTTCGCTATGTAGTTTAAAGTAATGCATGTTCTTCTTTACAAACATGCAGATGTCTCGTATATATAAAGAGGGCAGTGGAAGAATCCTAGATTTTTTAAATAAAGGCTTGCAGCTATCTAAAAACCATGCCTTGTATATACCGACCCGAACGCAACGCTTCTGGAGCTTGAGGACTCTATCGGTATCGGTCGAGTTGCCCCACATGATTAGTCCATAGCTTAGGACAGATGACACGTAACCATGGTAAGCCGAAAGAGCTGCTTCTACAGAAACGTTTTGACGGAGCTTTTTTAATGCAAAAACGAACCTATCAAGTTTCAGACATATATGTTCTACATGGCTTTTCCAATTCAAATGTTTGTCTATATTAATGCCTAAAAATTTTACTTCATCCACTTGCTGTACTTTTGTACAAAGACTTTAGGAGGTTCAGAGAACACCATTCTAGGAAAAAGAGTAGACAAGCATCAAACGAGGATATCCTCAATATGCTTATCGTCTCTTCTGATCCTCTAATTTCTTCCACAAGACCAAAATTAAATGCCCACAAAAGGCAGACATACTTTAAGGAAACAGTAGAACTACTGAAACTTCAGGATCAGGAAGCTCCGACAGAGTTCTTAGAAGTTATATCTATTGTAGAGCCTGATTCTGAAGTGGATTCTGATGGTGACGAAGTATAAAATAAGTTAACTTTTATTGTTTATGTTAGGTTAAGTAATTTTTTTTTTTTAATAATTTGCTTTTATTTTTAATCATACAATAGTTTACCATTTATTGTTATTGACTAATGATCACCGTTTATCTAATTACCCTCATTATGGTACATATCCTTTTAACAGGTATATAGGTATTAAGTTTTATTAATCATTAGCTAATGTGGACTTGAGGCGTTAGACAAGATTACATATTATGTAATTCATAATTACCATGTCATTTCAAATAAGTAGGTAATACGACTTTGTGATTTCTTAGAATGTTTTGGTCTAAGCATAAAAAATATTGTAAGTTACACTTGGTATAGCCATATTTAAGCATTAAAACGTACATATCATAAACATTTTTTATTATTTAATTTTGACGATTTAAAAAAAAAAAATCGCAGGAGATGCCGCAACATTAAGTATGTCAAAAATTCACAAATAAATAGTACTATAACAGTGTGCAAGGATATAACGGCCATCCTAACGATTCCAGAGATATCCTCATTTTTCATGTCAGCTCCATACATTTTTTTCTTATAAAAATTATAACTCTTCCATTTGTGCACACAATTACTTCATATGACATTTTATAGAACAGTAATGAGCGGCAGAAGTCATTTCCAGCAAAAAAAATAACATTTAAGACATCGAGATCCTATGTCTTCTACAGCCGATTTTCGATCCACCGTGCGTCGTCGCGTCCGCGTCGTCGGCGGCTGGCGAATGTTGGCATGGATTTTTGTAAGAAGTACTTTTAAGTACCCGAGTTGTGCCCGGTTTTAAGTACCCGATTGACAAAATGTGGGTGTACGACATGTACACCTCTGCCTAACCCTTCGGGGCTTACAGGCGTGATGTTATGTTATGTTAATTATGTAAGTACCTAAAGTTAGTCGAGCTTGAAATGTACGTCTGTGGCCAGCAAGCCCTGCCGGCTAAGTACCACCACCGAAAATTGGCTTATTCTTTCCATAGCAAAACATGAGCTGTTCTTGTTATGGTTCGTTCCGATAAGAGTTTAGTTACAAAATGTCGTATTACGTTTATTAAGCTTCAATTAAGTAATGAGAAAAAGATTCATAATCATCGTTTATACACTTATAAGATGATATAATATCTACAATGTTAATGTTAAGGCGTAGCCAAACCGGACATTAAATAAGTATTATATTGTAACCTTTTCCAGTCATTTTGTGAGTCATCCAATTTATTAGTTAAAAATTTACTTTTAAATGGTTTTGAAAGTTAGTAAGTTTCAAAACATGGCCATGAAACTTAAATCCTTATCCGGTTACTCCATTTGTAATGACAGCCATTTTGGGACGCCTCCATTGAGTCATAGCCATTGCTGTACCAAGCCCAACCTAGTGACCATAGAGTTTGAATCATCTGTTCTCGCGGTAGTTAATCCTAAGTTGCGCAGATATACCACAAGGAAATAATTCAAAGAAGACATTGCGGTTTTTACGTAGTGTCCGTGTAGCAGATTTAAAAAGATTAGAGATGTTGCAAGCAACAAATCTGATATTTTGAAATCACCTACGATAGGACCTGCAGACAAAATAAAATGTCAGTATTTTGGCCAGGAACTGCAGAAACCAAAACTGCTAATATATACAGGCATAAATCTCAATTTCATGTGTTAAACCAGACTTTAGAAAACCAACATTAGAAAGTACTTGTAAAAAAACCGCTTCCTTTTATCTTTACATATGACAACGTCTGAACGATTATCGCCTAGGATTATATTATTGACACAACATGACGAAATCACGCGTTTTGAGGTTTTAAGCAAACTCGCGTATCTATGGTAATTATTTCCGCCACGTTAGATAAAACATTGTTACTCAATCATATTGAATTTACCCGACATATTTGTAATCAAACATTCTCTCAGTAAATTGAAAAGAAAGACACTTTTACAACAACAAAAAAATGCTTGTAAAATAACATGAAATTACATAACACATACCTGTATTCCCCGAAACGCAGTGGTACATACACCTCTTATCTGGGTATACATTTATGTATATAGCACCCATATTCGCCAGTTATGTTTAAGGAGCGCCGTAGGAATGCAGTATACCATTAGCTAACCGGGCAAATCCAGACTCGGGGTTGCTAGGCTGATTAGTACTGAGAATTGCCTAATAGAAAAACCCATTACGAGATATATTGAGATCTTGCCAGCAAGCTCAACAGCTGTAGATGGGGCCCTATCGGGTGGGCCGCACTGCCCCACAGGATCGCATGCATCACAATCGCGCTTGCAACCACTCTAGACCTACGAGGCAGTCAAAGTCTAGAGTTCACTCCTATCAGTCATTTGTTTATTAACACACAAGATTAAAAAACGCTTAGTAATGATGCTGGCAGGTAATAAATATTGCTGTTGTAACTATGTAATTACCAGTAAAAAGGCGAGTGTACTGGACCAACATGTACCAACGTCTTACCGAAAGGATTTCTCACTACATTCTCTGTATCGTGACCATGGGTACTTTTTCACACTCGCAATACATGCACTTTTATGCGCGTGATTCGAGTGCACAAATATTAGTTCAAAGTAGGTTATGCAGATACACCAATTTTTCCTGATAGAAGATACCGTGAGGCCAAATAATCCTGTACTCTAATTACCTAATGAATCATTGTACATTTTAACTCAGCATAGCAAATACTTTAGGGATGTATGGAACAGATAAAAATAAGTGCAAATTGCAAAGGATCTCTAGCAAGAACTCTACTATGCGTTTGGCAAAAGCCAAATAATTGGCTTAGGTATAGCAGTCGGCAGTGGGTGGATCAAGGCTCTCGGGGATCATGAATAATGCGCAAAGCGAAGGACTGGGTGTAGTTGGTACAACCTTGGATGACCCATGTTGACGAAGATAGCTGACTATAGATAAGTTCGGTTAGTTTAGTCCGTGACTCTCATTCGGTTCGATGAGGCTGCAGGCGGTACGTACTGTAGGTAGGTCCCAACAAGGCACGAAAGTAATTTGATTGTGTCTTGGCAAATAATACAATTCTATTGCTTATGAGGAAAAGCATAATTTTACGCAATATTAACTTAAATGTGATACTAATATTGATTTTGTTATGCGCTAAACATCGCGCTAGCTTAGTCGGGCCGCACCGAGGACATAACGGATTGTTGTCATGTCAACGTCAACATTATGTCACTTACATAACGGACTTATGGCCTCAAAAACAAGCTTAAACACTTAACTTTAACACGTTATAATAATACTTTTAGGATACTTTTGGGACTGCCATGGCGTTGTAGTGCTTCAGGAATGTTCACGGAGGCTCGCTCAGATGGTTTCCATGCCATCATGCGAAAGAAAGCGGCTTCCTTACTACAGCGCTTGCATGGTAGTGACAATAGCATCCTCAAAATGATAGCTGCCAGACTGAACTGTCCATTTCAGAGACACTGGGTGGGACAGTCATAGGTCAACATAAATAAATACTTTGTGAAAACTAACAATACTAACCTACCTATTTAAGCACCATTGTTACTAACTAAATTATGGACCTTATAGTCTGAAATAAAGTTTTATTATTATTATGTCGTTTATTTATCTTAATACATATTGAATACATTTTTAAATGTGTTTACAAAAAACACAAAAACATTTAAAAATATAAAAAATAGTGGCTCATCGGCATCAGAAACAGGGTCCAAGGTGCCGGTGGTCAGCGCTCAAGAGAGAAGAACCTCCTCACTATGCGTGCCGTATCCAGAAGTACTGCTCTCTGAATCAAGCCCTTGACCCAGCTGCGCAATGAGAGCCTCTTGAGGTGTTGGTCGAAGCTCTCTGCTCTTAGGCCATTTACTGTAACGATTATCGGTAAAATGATTGCAGAGTCCACGTCCCACATGTCGACAACCTCGTGTACTAAGTCAAAATACTTGATTTTTTTATCTTTCTCAGCTTTCACGAGATTCTCGTCATGAGGGACAGCGATATCAACAATCATTGCACGGTGCTCTCGTCGATCTATCACCACAATATCAGGCTTATTGTCTACAATAGTCCTGTCAGTGATAATAGATCGATCCCAGTACAATATGGTATGACCATTTTTGAGAACTGGGTCGGGTACATACCTGTAGTATGGTACGTCGGGCTCCACAAGGTTGTACTACAAGACATGTTGCTGGTGAATAATTTTAGCCACTAGATGGTGTCTGTGCAATTACTCACCGTTAGTAAGACAAGAACATCCGGAAACTATATGTCGGATTGATTCACCGGGATGGTGGTATGCTCGACAGATGTCAACCGTACCGTCCTTGACAATGTATTTCCGATATTTATTCGTCATGATATCTTCATCCATAATCGCACAGAAAAAACCTTCGATTTCCTCGAAGAGGTCGCCGAAACGCAGCCAGGATACAGACGCCAAAAAGTCTACATCAGGTCCATGGAGGGGCCAGAAAAAGCGTCCGTGAAGCTCTTTGCCTTGCCATACTTCCTTACGATCGTTAGTATCTAGTACGGCAGGTTTGCGCCAGTTCTCTTTTGCCAAGGAGAGCGGGGTGAGGCCCTTGTCCACTGCGACCACATCTCGGTGCATCCCCACGTCAGTTTGAAGGAAATATTCCCTGAGACTGCAAATCTCACGGTTGTGGAGGGTTTTAGCATTAAAGAAAGGTCGACCCCCACACTTCCGCGGGATGTACAGTCTCATCACTGATGACCGTGGGTGATGCATCAGATATGCCGTCAGCAATGTACGGACCTTCTTATCCAGAGCATCAAGTTCCGTCTGAGTCCATTTGAGTATGCCGAAAGTATACATCAAAACTGGCATGACCCAACCGTTAAAGGCACGCACCTTGTTTCCACCTGATAAAAGACTATTTAATACTTTATTCAGGCGGCTAATGAAGCGCTCCCTCAACGATTGTTTCTTGTCAGCAGCATTGATGCCTAATGCTTCCGACATACCCAAATACTTGTAGGTTTCGGTTGAGGAGAGGGATCTAAGGTTTGCAGAATCCATATGTTGAATACCCATGGATTCCATAATCCCCCCTCGCTTTATATGCATGACTGCACATTGGTCCACACCAAATTCCATCCTGATGGCACTACTGAACGTTTCCGTTGCCTTCAGTAGCTCCATCAGTCGCAAATTGCTGGGGGCAAAAGTTTCCAATCATCCTTATCAAGGAGGTGTGATGTCACCTGACCATCTCTTCGTTACCGATAGCCTAAACCTGAATCCTCCAGCAGTGTACTTAGAGGATTCAAGGCTAAGTAAAGCCATAGTGGACTCAAACTATCGCCCTGGAATATTCCTCACGCAATCCTGATCGGTTCTTCGGTCCTCCGGATTTGTTGATATCCTGGATAGAGGATCGTCCTCCACTGCCCCATACACAACATCAAGAAGGTGCGTAGAGTTGCGTCTATTTAGTTTTGTACTCGAGCACCCTAATAAGCCATGTATGTGGCATCGAGTCAGTCATGTATGTGGCCTTCTTATAATCTATCCAACATGTCGACAAATCCTTCCGGGATCTACGAACCTGTAGGCTTATGGCTATGTATATAAGGAGCAGCTCCTTAGTACCGCGGGACCCATTCCTACATCCATTCTGAGACATAATTGAGTTACTTTCAATATGTTGCGCAATTTTTGCTCTAAGAATGGATGTAAGAACTTTATAGACCATCGGTAAACATGTAATAAATCGGTCTATACATTTTAGGTTCCGCAGTACTACCCGATTTATGGAGCAGGTGGGTAACTCCTGTCGTAAAGAACAGTCGTAGCGACCCAGTCTCTAAAGATGACTGGAATTGCAAGGCTAAGCAGGCGGGTGACCCTTGTATTATTATTATTATTATAAGACTTTTAGGGCCGTATTACAGAACCTTACTCAAAACTCAAGCATTACTTAAAACTAGTTTCAACCAATCAAATGGCTTTAAACGAGTTTTAAGTAATGCTTGAGTTTTGAGTGAGGTTCTGTAATACGGGCATTAGAATTAATTTATTTTACGTTTACCAGGCGTGGTGGTGGTCAAGTGTTGATTATGTGATTACCTACCTAGGTAGTTCATCGCAGGAGGTGAAACCTGGTTGAGACTCACACAGACCAGGGAAGCATGGCACAAAAGGGAGAAGGCCTATGCTCAGTAGTAGGTGGAACAAGGCTGCCAATGATGATGATGATGAAGATGATCATTGTACAAGGGGTCGTCAAATGGCCACATGAATTCTCCTGTTCAACAGTGGACTTTTGTATACAAGCTGATATGGATGTATTCTCGAGAGCTGGTAAGTGCATACAAATGCATTTGAAACGCATGTGGTGACGTCATACACTCGTAATAGCAATCCAATAAAGGGAATGTAAAAGTTATGAATGTCGGTCCTTAGCATACCACTGATACCACCATTACCATCATCATTCATTCATCGACAGCCTATCACAATCCGCTTCTGAACATATTATAACGTAACATCACCCCTGTTATCCCCGAAAGGAGAGGAGATGAGAGGTGTACCTACCTATAGTACCACCCACATTTCACCAGTTATGTTTAAGTCCCAATATGTAAAGGGGGCAAGTATATTACCACCACCCAGGCATAAATCCAGACTATAGTTAAATCTGCCGAAAAATTAGTCTCCATCCATGCCTTACGCTGTAGGCTTTACGGTCAGAATAGGACGGTCAGAAATTCGCCTTTGCCTACGGCATGAAATTCTTTTTTTCGGCTTCGTCCATACTTGATCCCTAGTCCCAACTCGCCCCGTATTTATGGATAGCTACCAGGCGCGGGCGAGTTGGGACTAGGGATCAGTATGGACGAAGCCTTTTTTCGACGGGCTCAAGTAACTGAGCAAGTAGGTACATAAGTAACAATTTTCAAGCAACATAGTAAAGTTGATCAAGTGGTCACGAGTGCTACAGCTGAGCATGATGTCCTGGGTTCGATTCCCAGGTCGGGCAAAGTGTTATTGGGTTTTTCCATTATGAATTTCTCAGTAGCATTTGAGCGCGGTTGACGGAATTAGGCTCGCGCCCTATTACATGGGACTGGCGAAATGTGAGTGTGTTATAGGTACAGCTCTGCCTAACCCTTCGGGGAATGCAGGCGTGATATTATGTGTGTAGTAAAGTTTGAAAATAAATAGAGCTACTGCCATAAAGCTGTCAGCAATATGAACTGACTTATTACTTACAAGAAAAAATACGGCCCTACAATTTATTTCCTTAGCTGCAGTCTGACCGGATTCCGATTCGGAAAAAGGGCATTTAATCACAAACAACGGTGTTAGCAGTAATTAATACATGACATAAGTGTCCCATCGATCAGTTTCGCAATACATTACGCCATTAGAAAGCAGCTGACAGGCTGGACGGGGTTCCTACTGGCATACCTTAAAAGACCTAAAGATTTTGCACAGAGATGTACTCAGAGGTATCGTGACAAATGATGACCGCAAATTAAAAAATAAGCAATAAGAACGTTCTAATTTATAATTTTAGTTTTTTTTTGCCTGTAGGCATTTTCTTTTTTAACCAGGACCTACCTGGATTTCTTACATACATAAACTCAACCCTCCTTCCCATGGGGGTAGGCAGAAACTACATTAGGCCATCTGCTACAAACCTTAAAATAAATCGTTACTGCTTTTGTTAATTTATACAAAATTGCGATAATACCTACTCCACGGCCGTGATTCTGAGCATATGGCCTATTGCAGTTACGTAGTTTTTTATTTAAAAGTGTTCGACCTGGAAATTAAGTTCGAAATCGCCAAGGTCAGAAGCCGACTATCACTCGAGTCTACCACTCCTCTAGTTTGGCTGTTGAAATAAAATTAATATCAGTCATGATTTTTAGTTACGCCGTGTGTTATGCACGATAACAAAATTGGCTAAATAGGCTAAAGCTTGCTTAAGACATCGATTCAGGCATTAAAGATGCACACTATCTAGCTAATGGTACCGATTCTCTTGTACACCGAACTAAACTAACTAAACTATCACTTAAATTCCTTACTTTTGGCTATGAGAATCTTAAAGCTATTCTGCAAAACAGTATCTCTAAATTTAAAAATAATTTTGACGCAACTATAGGCAATTTAATTTGACAATCGCGACTCCACGTGGTACTTGTTTGCCCTACCTCGTGAATATTTTTTAGAGCTGGTGGCGCGCTTGGGCCAGCCTCGACGTGTTTTAAATGGAATGGAAAATATGAAAAATTATTACCTACATGAAGAGTTTTAGGGGTTTAAGCGTTTTATAAAGGGGGTCAAAATTTTCATTATTTTTGCGATAGAACACACCATTTTCAAGATATAAGAAAAATAAAATAAAAAAAGATACCTACAGTACTGTTTTTGGACCTGAAGTCGAGGTGTTTTGGTAAATTTTAGTTCATGACAACTAATTTTATTCCACACCTTTTTAATCGCGATAAAAAATAGCCAGATTTAGTTAGACAACCAAAATTTTTGGTGAAAAACGTCAAATTCAGAATAGCGAAATAGCTATTTTCACTAAATTACTAACTGAGTGCCATCTTAGTGCTGTCAAACTAAAATATAGTTAAGTTGTGTCACTTTAGTATATTTCAGAATGGGAAATTGTCGTTTGACAGGAATAAACAAAATTTTTGTGATTTTTTGTCTAGTTTTGAGAATTTTGTGACAAGAGTATCGGCACCATTATCTTTCTATCTTATAATATTAACAACAGCTTTAACATTTCATTTCATAAGTCACAATCTTTGTTATCTACAAATTATGTAATGAATATCAAATTACGATGATGTCAAAAGAGCAAGCATCCAATTACATAATTAGCGAATCAATCGTGAAGAGATAAATGGTATTTTAACGATTTGGTGTAAAGTAATAATCACTGGTTTGTTTGAGCATTCTAAATCGTTTTCCTTTCAAGAAAGGTAGGTACATATTTAAAGAATTAATAAACCGGCTAAGCGTGTGTCGGACCACGCACAGAGAAGGGTTCCGTAGTTGGGATAAATATTTACGCAATGCACAGTATTGTTTTTATCGACTTGGCGAAACTATAAGGGTTCCTTGTTTTGCTACAGAACTAAGTACCTAGGTCTTTTACGATTCATCTGCTACTATGCCTGGGCCGACAGTCTCGACATAGATACCGACAAAAATCGGTCGTTAAGTCCAATCGATGTCAAATTTCTTTAATAGATTTTCAACCTTATGCTTTAGAAATAAAGTTGAAAATCTATTAAAGGAATTTGACATCGATACGACTTAGCGACAGATTTTGTCGCTATCTCATGTCGAGACTGCCGGGCCCAGGTGTTATTTAGGTACTGGTGTAATGGCTGGCAATTTCTTGTGGCGCCTAATTAGCTCCCGTCCTCAAGCCGTCCCTGGCTTGTCAGTTAACATTCGCAACACGGCTTTGCGTGTGAAGAATCCACGCATTCATTTTGTTCGGAAACCACTTGACATATCTAGGTTGAACGTGGCCGGTGAATCAATTTTTCTAGACATTATTTCAGCATGAAGCCTTCTTGCTTCATATCACAGGGTAATAACTAAGAACACTTCCTTTTACCTACGGTTGAGGTAAAAAAATTAAAATAAGCACATATCTAATTGAGTCGCTAACACAGACTGCATGCCTTCCAAATTCTATGTTTCTTTTAACCCAAGTAAAAAATAAATAAATAAATCAACTGCTCTAGCCCTCGCTCGCTTGTAGGGAAAGACCAAAGAAGGAATGAACGGACTGTGAGAGAGATGATATGGCTAGAAATGCAATGAGTATTGAGATGAAGGTAAGGAATAAAGATACATGCTATACTTATTTGCTGGACGCAAGTTAAAGTTTGTAAGATGACGAATAGACAACGACGACTTAGCTGCATTTAACTTTTTTCGATGAGAGGTAGGTACATAATATACTGCTTGTAGGTACCCAGGCAACAACTGGGTACCCCATGATTTTGAAAGAGAGCCCCTCGAAGAACTGTGCTGTGTGTTCATTCACGTAGCTGACAACATAACAAAAACAGGTTTATGGATGAGAAAGGTCCATATAAAACTAGCTAAAGCAATGGTGGAACTAGCTGCAAGCGTAGCATGACCATTATAGAAACGGGTTTTGTCGACGGAAGAATAGACAAAAATGACGTTCCGTGAAGACAGTACGACGGCAGCAAAGTAAAAAGAGTCAACTGCACTTTTTACGAAATTCAGTAGTTTATTCACGTTTTTCTTTTATTTTGCTTATATCTCGAAAATGGTGTGTCCTATCGCAAAAATAATGAAAATTTCGACCCCCTGTATGAAACACTTAAAGCCCTAAAACTAAACATGTAGGTAATACTTTTTCACATTTACCATACAAAAAGTGAAAAAATTCCGTTTTTCCATTCCATTTTTATACTTTGCGGCCGTCGAGTAAAAAGTTTCTACTGTCTTTAGCATGGCGATTACAAAATCAAATTGTCTTCACTACCTTAGACAACTGACAGTTGTCAGTGTGATTTTGACGTTTGGGATAGAAAACTTTCTTCTGAAATAGTCTACATATAAAAAGACCTAGACAACGATCGGTAAAACGAAAGACAAAATGACGGATTTTAGAAGGATTTTTACGGTGCGATGTCAAAAATAGAGAAACGAAATGTCACTTTGTATAGAAATAGCTATGTCTTGTCTTCCATGAAACAGAAAGCGTCATGCTACGCCTGCTGTTCCTGATGGGAATGTCTCATCAACAAGTTTAGTTCATGCAGTGTAACTCGCGTCATCGCTTGGAATAAAAACCTACACCCAATGCCCTTTTTCATTCATTCAATACATAGCAAGAATAACTTTATACTTACAAAGAATGCCGAACCTTAAACCTTTTTATGTTCGGTATCATAATGATATGTTATGTAAACGAATTGGTGATTTTCCTATTATTCCTGACCACTCCTCCAAACCAGTTTAACATTTAACATCGCCCACTTTGCTTAGTAATACCTACAACTTGCGAGCAGCCGGTGCAAACCATTCCAATCACAGTTTATGTGCCATAAATTACTGGGTGACCTTAACGATAAGTATTAATGAAGCAAACAGATTCCCTTTCACGTTCCTTTTAAGGTTTCTATTCTCAAATATTTTTAACTCAAGTGTAAAACTTTTCTTTGTTTTAGATTCGTTTCGGAACTGAAACCAATGACGTCGACTGTCATTGTCAACAACTTGTCACAAAAATAAAATGTTAATGTCATTGAATCACTGACTGAACGAACTATAAAGTATATTTGTATTTGCCTGGATTTTCTGAGTTTTTTAAGCTAAAATAATATTAAAATATGGCTTATTTAACACAGCCAGATTATGTGAAGTATATTTGTTCCTGTGGACAACTAAAACCCATCACGAGTCTTTATTTTTGCCGGCATTGCTTGAAAATACGTTGCGGTTTCTGCATTTGTCATGAGGTAACCCACTTTTGATGTATTTTGCTGCATAAATACATAAAAAAGTTGCAAATTTTTATGATGTTTATATTAGAAATATCTAGGTTAGTATGATTAAACGTAACGTTTTAAATACTTCTGAAAATTTATTCGGAAATTCTTCAACTTGACACACCTTTAATCTTTTTAATAAAGCTGTAGTTTATTATGATTTCGTAACGATATCTTACAATTCCCAACTTTTCATGTTTTTCTGGAGCCATTAGAGCCAAATGTGATTTTGTCTCTTCATTAATTTAAAGAAAATCTTTCATTGCCTTGCACATCCCACTCAATTCAGCAATGACTGAATCGTGAAGAAGCGGACTGGTTCATAAATGGTGCAAGCTTTAGCTTGTTACAACTCCAAACATTATCTATGCTAAACTTCAAGCAGCATAATATCATAACAAAAATGTATTTATGATATACAACAACAACACAACATAACATACAACACAACAACAACAATACAACATTTCATATTAATATGCATTTAATTATATGTCAATTTATCTAGTTTGTTTTTTTATCTATACCATTTCTGTGTCAATGAGTTATTACATTTGTTAGCTTAAATTCACATCCCAATAAATTAATCTCACTTAATCAGAGTTTCAAGTGTTTGATTTTTTTCAATGTACCCACATTTTATAATTATTTTATGAACCACAATGTTCTTCACCAGGTGGACTCCCACTACTGTGCAAACTGCCTTGAGAACATGCCCTCATCTGAGGCTCGTCTCAAGAAGAACCGTTGCAGCAGTTGCTTTGACTGTCCCAGCTGTTTCCACACTCTGTCTACACGGGCCACCATGGCCCAACCTCGGCAAGTGCTGCAGGACCCAGCAGCAGCTGGAGATGCCAAGGTGGAAAGCAAACAGCCGAAGAAAATGTACTACTTGTCTTGCTTTAACTGTAGGTGGACATCTAGAGATGTTGGGATTCCTGATCAGCCTGTTGGTAAGTGAGGTCCTTCTAATATGGGGAATTGGGTATATAAAATTATATGTACGTACTTATGAGTTTTGACCAGAATTCAGCCACCTAGACAGTGATAGAATTGGCCTTTTTTATTGTTCACTAGCTGCGGCCAGCGGTTTCACCCGCACAAATCTAGCATTTTTTTTTTTTCCTTTAGCACCTACAAAGTATCAGAAAACTATTAAAAAAAGATGGATGAAATCGGTAAAGTCATTCTCAAGTTATGGCGTGACCAAGGGCAATAGGGATTCATTTTTATATATATAGATTTAGAAAGAAGAAAGAAAGAAAAATAGTTTATTCTGCACAAACAAAACGCACCTAACAAATGAACGACATTAATACACAAATATGGGTATGATGATCTGCTGTACATTACAACGGATTGTCACACCCATATTTGTGTATGCTGTGTACCAAATGCCTGGCAACAATAGATTTTCGATTGTGTTCACTGCATACCATTCAATGTCTTTAATTATGTGTTACTGCAACTGTTTATGACCCTACAGCTCTTTCCATAAAAGTTATTATTTTGCTCCACATACGCAGCTATTTCTCTGGTAAATAAAATAATTTGATCCTGGATACAAGCTGTGAAAATATCTTAATGTAGTTCAGCTTTCAGCGTTTAAATGTATCATTAGAATCAAAATAACTCCAAGCTGTTTTATAGACAAACTAGCTTTTGCCAACAGCTTTGCCCACGTGGAGGTCGAAAAAATCCAGTGAATCATTCTTCATTAAAAATATGTATATGTAGGTTTATACTCACCTATGTGTCAACTTTCATGGTGTTCGGTCAAACATTGTTGGATTTCTCTCTAGACTCACATTATGTATTACATATTGTATTTTTTTAAAATTAAATCTTAACATACTACTAAAGTTTCTAATAATATACTTAATTCAATCATGATTCGAAAGACACGTAGCGCCATCTAGCATCCTAAAGCAATTCTGACCATCGAAAGTTATTGTTCTTTCTCTCGGGAGCAGTATTTTTTTCTGGATAGAAGGTACCCTATGTCCTTTTCCGTACTCCTGACAACTTATATGTAAAATTTCATAATGATCGGTGCAGTAGTTTAGGCAAAAAAGGTAACAAACAAAAAAACTTACATTCGCATTTATAATATTAGTTAGGATTAGGATGCTAAAGCTATATTCCATAGTTCCAATTTCCATACCACAGACAAGCGAGTCAAACAGAAATAATTAAAATGATTGTTCAGCATCAGGAGGCTGGCCAGAGCGAACTAACCCGCACGCAGCGCGCGTCAACCAGCTGCTGGACTACTACAAGGCAATCGCCATGCAGGAGAAACAAGAGAAGATTGAGCGGGAGAGGAAGAAGTTCAACATCAGAGGGAAATATATCACTCTTACTGTAAGTGAAATAGCAGTAGTCACTGTGGTATTGTGGAGGTCATTGGGGATCTTGGGTCAGAGAAGTAGAGTCAACAGACTTATTAGATGATGATTTACCAAAACATTTTTTATTGTAGACTAGCTTCCGCCCGCGGCTACGCCCGCGTGGTATATCGATAAAAAGTAGACTTCCACTGGGTTCAAAGTATCCCGATACCAAATTTTATCAAAATCGGTCCAGCTGTTTCGGTGATTAGTCGTAACAAACAGACAGACAAACAAATTTATTTGAAATTGTTATTTTGTTTTATGTACCGTAAGTATATACTTTCACATGCATTTAGTAAAAAATTGTTATTTTGTCATTACAAACAGACACTTCAATTTTATTTATTTGTATTGTGTGTATTATATAGAAGTAGTTGACAGAGAAACATGAATAGAAATTATTTAAGTAACATTATTTAGCTGCTGCTAATCAATCGAGCAAGAACAAGGTTTTAAAACAAGTTAGATGATAAATTGGGATAACATGAACTTTCTCCCCTACTCATAACTTTTCCATCATAATTTGAATGGGAATTCAAATTATGAAGTCCAACAACATTAAAAATTAGATTTGTTCTTTACCTAAAGATTTTAAAACTCAACATTGAAATGGTATTGAACTCCATCTACCATCTATTACAAATCTATTGCAAACCCTTCTTAGAACCCCTAAAATCAGTTAAAATGCAAATACAACGACGTCTAGGACAAGACGGGGCTCACGGGCGCGATGGCGCGCAACATCGCCGGGTTACCGTCCAGCGAGAGCTCCTCGTCAGCCATCGCGAGCTTTGTGCCCAGCCAGGCTAGCGAGGAGGTCGATGAACTGCCCGACGATATCTTCACTAAGGAGGTCAACTTAAATCAGAGTTAGTATTGTTGTATTGATTAATTCGTCTAGGTAAAGATTTTAACGTTTGCCTGAAATATGCAACCAATCCTCTTTTAATGAAAGTCTAAATGGTCTATAATAATTATATTAAACTAGCTAATGCCGGCATGCGTTGCAATCGTTTTTTTTTTCAAACCAACCCTTTATTAGAGTGAACAATACATTTTTAGGGTTCCGTACCCAAAGCGGACGGCTTTTTACGACGCACTAGATTTTCAACTCTGGATATTGAGCGAGCATTGAGAATCCAACAGAGTGCATACCAGCGCGTCAAAAAACACAGTGTAGGATTTTCAACTCTCGGCGCTAAGCAGTACCTACGTTCAAAATCAAGTGCGCGAAAAAAATCGCCCGTGCCTAGCTGGACTTAGTTAAGTCAGTAAGCAGCCTTTGTAAACATACCATGTTTCTGGCAAATAAATATTATATTCCATTCTAAGTTTGGACGCTGGGCCGCCCAGCGTACAAACTAACTGACAAACGAATGATGCACAAATTGCGCCAGTCGCACATTAGAATGTCACCGCAGCTATATTATGTTTGTCGCCCTGAATCAGGTCACACAGTGATGCTTACTTGCATGTTTCATGATTTCTTGAATTGCTAGTCGCAATTTTATAAAGTTAAAGGCCTTAGTTAAACTTTAACTAGGACTTATCTTCAATGACCAGTAACGAGCATGCCGCAACGCCTGGCGTCTCCCGAGTGGCAGCCAGTATCGGTGTCGCGCCTGCACCCGCTCGCCAAGCTGCTGAGCGTGAAGCGCAGCCAGCGCTGCCGCGCCTGCGACCACAACCTCACCAAGCCGGAGTACAACCCGGGCTCCATCAAGTTCAAGATCGAGCTGCTGGCTTAGTAAGTGATAATAAAAGGCTAGGCATAAACTGTGCGTTCATAACTCGTATAGAATGTAAACTGGGCGTATTAAATATACAGCCGATGTTGTAGCAATAGCGCTATAAAGTTTTAAACAAGTAGATGTTATATTTTTATGCAGAGTATTATTGCTCTTTCTAAAATATTGACTTCGTCCTCGACTGCAGCATTTCAGCCGGTATTTCTATATTATCTTAAGAAGTACCAAACCTAATGCTCTTTAATAATGCAGTGTCCCACTAATCTAGATTTCTGGGACTGATAATTTAGACATTCTTCGTTTAGCTTCATATCAGTTACTGGCTTAGATACTCCTCATGCATCTAAAGTTGACGGTAAAGGAGATTCACGTTGTACTGTAAGATATGTTTTCTTTTTTACCAAGAAAAAACCAGCACATCAAATCTACAAAACCTCTAGCAACCTGTTATCCACAGCTACCACGTCCCCGAAGTAAAAATAATCTCGCATGAACCAGTCATACCTGGCCAGAAGACAGCCCTCCTACTGAAGCTGACCAATCCCACGGGACATGAGATGCAGCTGCGACTGCTGCAGCCCGAGGACATCCCCCCTCAGGAGGAGAAGGAGGAACCCAAGAGTATTGAGAAGTCGCTGGAAAGATCGCTCAATTTGGAGAAAGTGAGTTTGTTTATACATCTTCAATTTTAGAGTTAAAGTCTGAAACCAAGACACTTATAGAAATGAGCCATAAAGCCATTTAAAAAAAATATAAATTTGTTCCTCTGTGGACCGAACGAAATGCATAGCATAATAAACCAGCATCCTCGTCCCACTGCTGGGACACAGGCCTCCCCTATGTGAGAGGGAGTGGGCCGTAATCTACCACGCGGGCATAGTGTTAAATGATTTTGCCTAAAAAAAATATTATCGATCGTTCTATCCGATGAAAGGCAAATCCTTTAATGGTTACATGTGGTGGTCTCACAGTACATCCACGACGTGTCATGCACGACACGTATTACGTTCTTGACATGGCACGAATTTGTGTGGTTTGACCTTTATTGTAAACAAAAGGGTCGTGCGGTTGTCATTACAATACGTTACGCGTACAACACTTTTTCAGGACACATCATCTTTCAAAGCCATCGAACGAGTGCCCGTGTATGAGGCGACGAGTTACGTGACGTCACCCGATGTGACGCTGACGTTAGCGCAGCGGGACGACGCCGCCGAGTATGACGATGACGCTCAGCATGACACTAATGAGTGAGTGATATTATGTATTATACAAGACTGAGAAAACTTAACAGTCGTGATCGTCTGTGAAGTTTCGCTAGCTTAAATTATGCACGAATAATCTATACGAAGTAAAATTTGTTTGTTTGTATGTAAGTGTAATCTCTGGAACTCCCGGTCGGGTTTCAAAAAATCTTTTTGCTTTAACAAAAAGCTAGGGCCGTTAGGAGCCGAGCAAAATGAAAAAAAGTCCGAAAGAGGGCTAAGCGAAAACGAAGGAATAGCGCGGGCAGGCGATGCGATGCAACAGGGTGGGTCGGGGGATCCAGAAATTTCACGCAGCGAAGGCGCGGGCAGAAGCTACTTATGTATAAAGTTTTTACCACCTTAAGTAATTTACTTTTACCACACCGAAGTTACTTTTTATGGAGCAATGTTTGCAGGTGTTAGTGAGCAAAAATGGAGAGCAAAATGGTAATTAGTGGTTAACATGTCGCAAAATGTTGGTCTACAAAAAGTATCTTCGGCGTGGATGCATCTGTAAAGTACTATTACCCATAAGGGTATTGATGTCTATTAGTGGCGAAGGGTAATTTTAGGACAGACGTAAGCCGGAGCAAAAAAAGAATGCTTACCTAGGCCGGGCGTGGTGCACGTGCTCCTAAGTCCAACTACTTAAAATCTGTGACTGTCTTCCTGGCTTCAGTATTGTATAGGCAGATGTGTCTTCAGTCTATCTTTACTATACGTGTAAGCACTGGTAGATTGAAACAGTGTCTTGCAAGTATAATAAAGTGGCTTTGAAAAAAGCCGTTTGCCGTGTGATGACGATATGATGTCTACTGAACAAAACTACTTAACGACAAGACTACTGACTTGTTCTACGTGTTCTACTTATACTCTAAAGCTATTCGTCTATTCTTTCTTACACAGAGCGCTAAGACATTATCATAAAAGCCGGGATGATTCTAAACTTTTTGCAATCAATGTTTTTCTATAGAAAAAATGTCTAGATCAGATAATCGGTCTTGTTTTTGAGAATTACGTATGTACAGTCACCAAAAGTGGTAAGTAACCAGGGTCGTCGAATAGTTGAAGTTTAGTAACAAACCGATGCATGTTTTCGCTTTCCGCGCAGAGAAATACCCATGCACTCGGCCTGGAACACTGTGTTATGGACCCCCAATGGTGTGGCTATGCGTATGTTGAAGTCCTCCGAGAAGATTCCAGCACTTGTGCCACTACCTGTTTTGGATCCATCCGTGAAGATGTGCAGCTCTGCAGGGCACAAGCCCTCGCATCGGCATCCTCGTAAAGTTGGATTTTGTATTTTTTATCGAAGATAAATTGTTTGGGTACCCCGTCATTTATGGTTTTCGTAATGGGGAACTCCTTGTTGAGTCCCTCTAGCAGCGCGGTGTGTGTCTCTCTTACCCCAGAGATCTAGTGCATTTAGACGTGCCGCCGCCATCGTTGCTTCCTGCTGTATAAACAGGTGAAGCGGTGGTAGTCCCAGCTTGGCTTCAACTGCTGCAGTCGGAGTAGTCCTCGTGCAGTCCGTAGTCGCCATGCAGGCTAGTCTTTGCATGCGTTGTAGTTTGTTGGATTCTGTAATTAGCTTGGTGTGGGGCCACCAGACCACGGCCCCGTAGGTGATCATGGGGCGGATCCCGAGGTATACAACCATAGTATAATTTTAGGGGATAGGCCCCACTTCTTACCTATCATTCTCCTGCACTTCCAGAAGGTTATGCAGGCCCTGTTTATTTTATTCTCCAGATGACTACTCCAGTTTAACTTACTGTCTAGAATGAGCCCAAGGTACTTGACATGGTTGGCCAACTGTAGTTCTGTATTGAACAGTTTTGGTAGGCGGAAGGGGCCTAATGCTCGTTTTTGGGTAAACATGACTAGTTTAGTTTTAGTGGGGTTCACTGATAGGTCCAATTCCCTGCACCATCTCCCTACTATACGTAGCGCTTGCTGAGTGAGGTTGCAGATCGTACCCGTCACCTTCCCCGAAACAAGGATTGCGAGGTCGTCTGCGTAACCTATTGTGTAATAGCGATTGTCATTGAGTTTAGTGATGAGGTCATTCATCACCAGATTCCATAGAAGGGAGACAACACCCCTCCCTGGGGGCAGCCTCTGGCTATCATGGCCAACTGCTGCGTGTCCTCAAGGCGAACCACTCGTTTGCTTAACATGTTTGTAATCCAGTCCGTTAGTACCTGTTCTACTCCATGTCTGGAGAGGGCGTTGCTGATGCTAGAGAAGTTGGTTTTGTCGAAGGCTCCTTCGAGGTATATGACCACGGGAAACAATACATTTTATTTAATTTACAACTGCCAGTCAGCCATTGATATTTATCTTAAAGGGAAACATTAAAATGTTTGAAAAAACCATCGCGTCGTTTGTAATTTATAGTCATATCTGGGCGAGCACGGTCTAAATCAATTACATGTTTTTAATTTTCAAAACTTAACCATGTTTGAAAAGCATGTTTCCTCACAAAGCAAGTAATCTGTCAAATAACAATCTAATGACTGCTGAACTGATCCTACTTATTACTTTTCGAATCTACTCTAAATAAGTAATTTCAACTTGCTTGTACTATCTACTTATCCCAAATAACTAATTACAACGTACTTTCACTACACACAAAACAGAACAAAATCGCAACTATAATTCTAATACTAAATACTAGTCACTGTTTCATACAAACAAACAAACAAATTCCAACTGTTATACTAATACATTCAATGAATACGACGAAAAAAATGCAAATTAACTACAAGTGTAACTTAGTTAATTTGCATTTGGTTCGTTATTAAACAAATCGTCGTTCGTTAAACAAAATTAAAGGTATTAAGGGGACTACAGGACTTAAACGTAAGTTTTATAATGCCTAAAAGTATATGATCCACTGCAGTAAACAAAATCAGAAAAATATATGATATTCTTCAGGATATTTGCTAATTAGATAGTGTGTTGAAAACATAATACAACTAATTTGATACGATAGAAAAAAATCACGAAGATACCTCTAAAAATTTGTTTTAACGATTAAAAACCATACTACCTACTATGCATTAAATCATTCTGATTTTTTGTCAGATTATTCTACAAGCAACATACTAACGTAATAGTGTTTTAATTTTTTAATCCAATCAATAGATTTTTTGTAAATAGATAATTGCTTCGTATTTTGCAATAAATTACCAGCGTTGTGTCATCGCGCTTCTCTTTCTTTTCTATGCAGTCCGACAGTGACCGCGCTTTAGCTGTTGTAAGCCCCTTAATGCAATTACGTCAAAATAATGTTGAACACATGCATTTATGTCAATCGTATAATGATGTCCGAACTCCGACCCGAATGCATTACGAAATTCAGCGAAACCGACTGAATGGCGATATTGCTCCATCTTGTTCACGCGCACGCATTTTATTTGTACTGTCTCTATCGTAACTCGGTATTCATTGGCTTCCCAGGCACCCAAAAAATAGCGTGCCATGTGACCTAAAGTGACGTCATGACTAATTTTGTATAGAAATTATTGAACTCGCGGCAAGCCGCACGCGCCTACGAGTTATTTTAGAGCAAAATGTTTTGTTGTTGGGAAATAAATACAAAAAATGTTATGTAGGCGTTTTGCAATGTTTTAATTTTATGGTGTATTAAATACCTACAGTGTGATTATATTATTTGGCATTATTCAACACTACTGACTGTGCCATTTTTCAGTGACGAATTGACGATAGAGTAGTTGTGTTCTGAATTTTCGAAGGGAAACCGAGAGGAATCGGTGTGAGAGCGCCTCGCGCCTGATGTCTATACACAATACACCGAACTCAGTGTGTAAAAATTCAAAATTACCTCAGTAGAGAGCAACCAGTGACTTTCGGCGTTCCCCAAGGCAGTGTGCTTGGCCCAACCCTATTTCTGATTTACGTTAACCAACTATGTAATCTGAGTTTGGAAAATGGAAGAATCGTGGCGTTAAATGATAAATGATTTTATTTCTGTAAGTAAGTCTGTACAAACACTTTTACACGTCAATCATATTTTAAAACTAGATGAGGTCGGCGTTTCCTATCTGACTACTTTGAGAAGAAAGGCCGAAACAAACTCAGAGGTCACAGTCTCTTTTAAAGTCCAGACATAATCTTGGTCAGATCATGTGAAGACCATGTAGATTTGAGTCTGAAATGGTCTTTTGAGGAAAAAATACCACACAGAATGAGTGGGCCTGTCCAGTCAGTGCACGCATTTGTCAGTAATCGTGCAGCTCAACTCAAAACTTAAGGACTTAACTTGGTTTGCTAATGACACCGTCCTTACCTTCTCTGGCGTGACTTGGGATGACACCTTCGATTTCGCACAAAAAGGACTAAATAGTGTTCTACAATGGCTCAAACGACACATTCTCACAATCAATACCGACAAAACTAAAATTCTTACGTACAGCTTGCGATATTCCACTCAACCTCCGGATTCATACGCTTTGGTGGCGCACCCATGTTTACTGTCTGGCACTGCGACATGTTCATGTCCAAAATTAGAACGTTCTCGAACCATAAAATATCTCGGTGTGACTCTTGATGATGGCCTGAGCTTTGCACCTCATATAGAATTACTGACAAAAAGAATCAGAAAGCTAATTTTTGTCTTTAGTAGTCTTCGTCATATTGCAGAACCTCAAACTATCAGGTGTACATACTTTGCTCTTTGTCAGTCTGTCTTAACGTACTGTATATGCGCATAGGGTGGTGCACCCAAGACGGTACTTTTGAAGCTAGAACGAGCTCAGAGAGCCGAGCTGAAAATTAGTACCTTTCGGCCATCCTTTTCCCAACTGAAGAACTATATAGGAACTGTACAGTCCTTACAGTCCGACAATTATTTGTATTGCACATACTTCTATATCAGCATCACAGAACCTCCTATGTAATAATCACCACAAGACGCAAAGACAAGGTATGTCAACCCTTCCGCTGTAAATACTCTTTTACGAGAAGATTTCCCTGTTTCTAGGGTCCTCATCTCTACAATAGCCTTAACAAAATACTGAACTTTTACTCACTCCCTATAATGTCATTTAAAAAAAACTAAATAATTGGCTACAAACCCTTAATTACAACAACACAGAAAGCTTATTGTTGACTCAATACAGCTCCCGTTAAACCCCATTTTTACACCCGTTTGCTCATCGCTCGCTACCATTAGACCATTACCCACAAATATAGGAATAATAATTCACACACACACACCCTCACCCCTACACACACACACACACCCCTTCACACACCCCTACACGCACTACTCTTTTTGTTTTATTTCCTTTCCTAAATAGTTTATTTGTTGGTTTACCTATGCCATATAATGAATCAGTCGCATAATTACAAAATGGCATGTATGTACCTAAATACATTTAAGAAACATCCAATAAAGGGTCGGACCACGGATATCGAGGGATATGGCTTGGAGGCGTGGCACATGTCGCCTCGACTCGGTCAAACTGACCTTAAATACGCGTGACTGCAGTGAGCACCGTTTAGTCATATGTTTGCATCGGAATGTGTACTGTGATTTCATATTTTTACGAAATGCCGAATTGTTCCGTCCTTATTTGCAAAAATATCACAATTACAACAAACCTTAGTACAAGTGGCTTGTCTTACCACCGGTAACAAAAAAATCATTGCATTAATTATAATATTTAAGTAATTTACAAATTATCTAGTTGTGAAAATTTTTTGCCATGCGACAGCCTTTGCCTAATGACTGACGCATGTCAAAACCACGCATTAATGGTGCGCAGCACTGAGATATGGATATCGATAATTGTTAGTTGCTCTAATAAGAAATTGTATTAAGAATCTTAAACAAGAATGAATACATTTTATTTCAGTTTCCCGAAAGTTCCAGAAATTAAACATAAATGGGTAGATACAAAATGCAGGGAAAATAACTGGTTTCCTTCAAACAAATTTCAAGTGACTTCAAAGTTCATAAAGACGTTGCTAGTCCCAAAAGCTCTTAGACACTTTATCGATACAAATATTTTCTCATCAACTGATTTTCACCAGTTTGAGCAAGATCCGATGGATAATAATATTATCCAAGTGACAAAATGTGTGATGGAATAACACACATTGGTATACATTTTTGTATCTCGGCACTGATCTGCCGGTTTTTTAGGGTAACACGGGCCAAAGCCAAGTGCTACCCCTGACAGTACTAACCTAAGTGATAGTTGATGATAATATGTGGCGTGATGATATTATGTTTTGACTTTGTGTTGCAGTGCTGAATGACGTTTGTGCGGGTGCTATTTGTGCATCATTGTCGTTCTGCAGGAATTTCCGGACAATTCTGCAAGTGTCCAGGATAGCAGCTTTCTGTAGGGTTTGGTAGATAGAGGAGCTACGTCCAGGGTTTTTAAAGATTGATGTAGTTGTTTGGGAATGACACCCGTGTTTGAAAGTACTACAGGAATAATGGCAACGCTACCTAACCGCCACATACGACTTTTATCTATTTTTAACTCTGTATATTTTGACAGCTATCTTCTTATATGGAAGCTCTCTTATATAGTGCTTTGTAGGTTACTTCTGCTATAGTGCTATATTTTCTGCTATAGTGTTTTGTAGGTTGTGTGTGTTTGGTACTGCTATGTCAATAATTTGCGCGGTTTTATTAATTTTATCTAGTAACGTTATGTTTGGTCTATTATAATGTGTTGTTCTGTCTGTGAGGATGGCTCGATCAAACTATAGCTTGTGTGTTGTGTTTTCAAGAACCGTTTCTGGAGTATATGTGTAGTAAGGTACTGGAGGCGTAGTAATTAATTTATATTTAATGGCAAGTTTTTGATAAATTATGTTTGCTATTTGATCGTGCCTGTATTTATAGTCAGTTTGAACTATTGCTTTGCATGCTCCAGTAATGTGTTGAATAGTTTCAGAAGAGCTATGACATCGCCTACAAATATCTGTTAAAAGACGGACTCGCATGATGTGCTTTTGGTAGTTACGGGTTTCAATAATTTGGTCTTGAATTGCTGTCATGAACCCTTCGGTCTCAGGGAATAAATCTCCGCGCCTGAGCCATTCGTTCGATGCTAACTTGTCGACGTTAGGTTGGCAAAGGTCGAGGATTACAGAGCGGCGAAGACCGCTCTCCGAGCGGAGACTCCAGGGGACTGGCCCGTGAGCAGTCGCTGGGGACTCTGAACAGGGACCCGTGGGGACGCCCATAGAAGGTGGTGCGGAAGAAACTCCGCCCATGGGCTCCCGCTGACGCAGAGTCTCCGGCCCCAGCTCGTGGAGGACGTGGTGAGCGCTCTGTTCCCTTCGCGGGGGGAGCATACTCCCCCGCCCATGGCCCCGCCTCCTGCAGTGCCAACTGTGGACCACATGACCGACGATGACGACGTTGCGCCTGAGGTGACTGAGGTAGAGTTGAGAGCGGCGGTACGTAGGCTGAGTGCCAAAAATACCGCCCCAGGACCCGACGGCTTACCTGGAAAAGCCTGGGTCCTGGCCTTGGAGGCTCTCGGGCCGCGACTAAGAGGGCTTCTAAGCGCATGCTTGGAAGGGGGCCAGTTCCCACTTCGTTGGAAAACGGGGAAGCTGGTCCTCATTAAGAAGCCGGGGCGCCCTGCGGACTCTCCGTCCGCTTACCGGCCCATCATGCTGCTCGACGAGGTGGGCAAGCTCTTTGAAAGAGTCATTGCAGACCGCCTCGTCGGGCAGCTGGTACGGGTGGGGCCGGATTTGGCGGAGAGACAGTTTGGTTTCCGCAGGGGGGGCTCCACGGTGGACGCCATCATGCGCGTGCGAGCCCTCACGACGGGGGATGCTGTGGCCCGGGGTGAGGTCGTCTTGGCGGTATCTTTAGACATCGCCTACGCCTTCAATACCCTGCCCTGGAGTTGCATCGGGGAGGCACTCCGGTATCACCGGATGCCGACCTACCTCTGTCGAATGGGCGAGGCCTAACTGACGGACAGGGCCGTCATCCACCCCGGTCACCAGGGAGAATGGAACCGGCAAGAGATGTCGTGCGGTGTCCCACAGGGATCGGTCCTGGGGCCGCGTCTGTGGGACATCGGGTACGACTGGGTGCTGCGCGCCGAACTCCCTAGCGGCGTCAGCGTAGTGTGCTACGCTGACGACACGCTGGTCCTGGCGCAGGGGAGGTCGCATCAGGCGGCGGCCGAACTAATGACACGCGGAGTTGCGGCAGTCGTTGAGAGGATCCGGCAATTGGGACTCGAGGTGGCCTTGCATAAGTCCGAGGCCATGTGTTTTCATGGTCCTCGGAACGCGCCACTGTCAGGTTCCCAAATAACGGTAGGAGGGATTCACATGTTATTGGTCTGTATTTTGCTGGGTTAGCGCTTTCGTTACTGTCTTTTGGTATCATATACGTAATTTCTTCCGCTATGTATGTAGGCATCATTGTTGGATTTTTAATAAACGTGTTGATATAATTATATAAGTATGGGTGAGTGTATGTTAATTTTTTATACCAAAAGTTGTGAATGTAGTCAGAACTGGGTGCTTTCCAGTTGTGTAATTTTTGAAGGACGTCATAAAATGTATCTATCGGAACTTGTTCGAACTCCATTTGTTCAGTGTGCATATGGTTTTCTGTCTCTATTTTAACCCACTCAGCTTCACTATTATGACATATAAGCCTCTCCCAAATTCTTGACCAAAATTGTTGAAGTTCGTCTACCGATGGTAAACTATGGTTTGTGTTATTTTCGTTGTTACTGGGTGCGGTTTGGTTTGTGGTTGATTTTTTTAATGTTCGATAAAACTGCTTTTCGTTGTTCCTAAACTTATTATTTTGAATTTTGCGAAGTGTACAATTATTGTACCTGTTTAATCTGCTATTTTGAGTGAGTGAGTTTTTGTTTTAGCGTATCTAAGAAATGTGTAAGTTGTGTGTTCGGTTCTTCATGAGTAGAGTGTATTCTATATTTTTCTAGTATTGTGTGTACCTCTCTATTAAGCCTCCAGCCTCTGTTTCCTTGTATGTACGCTGTAAGTCTTCCGATTTTTATTCTTAAGTCTTTAACTCATAATTCTAATCTTTTCTGCCATTTCGGTTTCCTATTTTTCTGATTAATGTAAGTCGTACACTCAGAGGTGATATATGCGAGTTTACTTCCATTTGTTTTAGCAGCTGTCCAAGCAGCACTATATTTTACCGTTTGCAGGGTTTCGAAGTCTGTATCTGCATTGACATATTTTGGAAGGATGACGTTATCAATGTAACTTACTATTTGTGCTAATTTTTTTGATGGTTTTTGTTTAGGTATATAAGTTCTTTTTGTGGGATGAATGTTTGTGAAATGCTGTAATGTATGCGCGAATGTTTCCTCTAGTTCTTGACTTCTTTCCCGACTTATTTCGACGTTTGTAGTATCATGTTCTGTGTTTATAATGGTGGACGTCAAGGCTCCAAAGTCAATGCAATTCAAGAAATTGGGCTCGTTTTCGTGGTTGCTTGTGTTGGGGTATTATCTGCAGCTATAAGTAAATTATGATGTTCTAATTGCCTATATGAATTCGCTTGGTTTATTGTATTCTCTGCATACGTTTTTAGGTCTTGAAGTCGTTCTTCTGTTATCATTTTGTTATTTAGAACGACCCTTTTTTATCTGATATTCTCTGCTCAGATAGATGTGACAATTGTGGATAGAACTCAATGAACATTTCTCTTAATTTTTTCCTCCAGACAGTCATATCTGTTTCCATTTTCGTAGCGATAAAATAGGATTTTATTAGAGTTTCGTTCATTTCGTTCGACCACCTCATTCTTTGGTTTCAATTTTAAATGTGTGTTGCATTGATCTGCATTTAGCTGTGACGGTGTCTGGGTGTGTATATCTAAGTCACTGGTGTCTGTTTGTAGTTCTCTGCTTACTTCTAATCTAATTTTATCAAGTGTAGTGGCCGAAAGTAATTTATTGTGAACTCGTTTCATTCATTTTCTCTCATTTTTTTCACTCATTGTGCTCTTCGTTGATCTCCAACTCTTTGCTTCGAGACATTCATTTGTGGAAATCTGTTAATGAATTGATGGTGCAACGATGTAATGTACGAATTGTTTTCAGTTTCTAAATTGGTGATAATTAAATACGAACGCCAAATGAATTGGTTCATGACTTCGCTCCATTTTTTACGCGTATTGGTTGTGACAGTAGCGGGTGAAGGGTTTATGGCAGTAGTAGCCTCTGACACAACATCTACTGACATTGATGACGATGATGATGATCTTAATGAGCGTGATATATTATTATTACTTAGTACAATAAAACATAAAAATAGGTTTAATTCATAATTATACTGCACTATCCGCGGTCATTGAACCCGTACTCAGATGTACAATAATAATGCAAAACAATACAATGAATACACACACGCGTTTAATTATAGTAAAATAAAATAATAATAATACTTACAAAAATGTAACATCTCACACACCTGTGTATCTGTAACTTATGTTTACAAATAAATACACTGAATACTCAAAAAGCGTTCACATTATTGCAAATCACGATGCAACATGAAAACCAACCTGAGGATAATTAATTTTAAATAAGTTACGTATTACACGTTCATGTTTAACAACACCACCTCATATTATTCTTACCCACAAACAACCTTCGTTCCAGCATAATAATGTGGCGCAAATCGAACAAGCTGGCGCTACGCCTGGAAGTGGTGACTACGCCCTCGGCCGTGGGCGGCGCGCCGGCCGCCGCGCGCGTGGCGCTGCGCTACTCCTACCGCAACACCGTGCCGCCCGCCGCCGCGCAGCCGCGCGACCACACGCTGTACGCCGCGCTGCTGCTGGACCTCGGCACTGTTAGCTCCAACTAGGCCGCCATTTTATTTATGTATACACTTCATTGTACGGCAACCGCTCGTTAGTAGTGACACTTCAAATACGAAAACTAAAGCAGATATCGGACGCTTCACTTTTTATTCACTTTTGTCTTTAATTCAGCATCTTTCACTCGAAGTGAAACATCTGAACACAAAAGAAAATAAAAACGAACTCACTAGCTCCAACGACGTTGGATTTTGGCACTCACTCGCTTACCAAATGATCGAAGAATTAAATGAACAGAGCAGATGAACGTTCATTCCTATGTAATTTTGTAAGTATCGTGTAAACGAGGAACGAAAAAAAAAATACACATTCACTCGAATCGACTCGAATGAAGCATCTGACATCAGCTTTAATGCTACGAAATAAAGCTTTCAATATCTAATTGTTACCATGGACGCGCGGTTGACTATACACTATTTTATAGGCGAAATGTATGATATTACTATGTGTATTAAAGAGGATGTATCTGCTACGTTATTCCCACTTATTCAAAAATATCTTGTTAATTATAATACTTCATTGCCATTAAATGGCAAGGATTAACTAGTATTTATTAATATTGTTAAAATGTAAGTCATGTCATAAATAAGAGAGTAGCTATATTTTACGGAACATATTATCAAGAATAAAGCATCATATTTTTAGTTTTAATTGTATTTAGTCAGGTTCGAGTTATAGTCACCGAATTATTTTTGTTAAGTGTGCAATGTACATAATATGTGTATTACGGTATATTGTTAAGTTCCAATAAGCCACAACTCACTATAATATGAAACCGAATGTATGTTGCTATTCAGACAATCTGCTAAGTCATGCGAACTTCGGGAACATGAACAAAGAATCTAGAATTGTAAAAACCAGATATATTACTTTTTATTTTAATGTCATCAAGATTTAAGATCATTGTGAAATACTATTAAGAATAAAAACTTAATGATAATGGTGACCCCAATATGCCAACTCAAATCGATGTTTGTTTGCAGTGAGTTAATCATTATGTAAGATTGATTAGTCATTTTTTCGAGACATTTCTGAATAAGTAATTAAAAATTCCGCCTAGGCTTGCGGTTGAATAATTAACATCAAAATATACGTATCTGCTTGTGATGTAAAGAGAAGCAAAGTATGGCTTCAAAATGTTGATAAAATTCGTCGCATCGATTTTAGTCAATACATGACATTCATAGTTACTGGAAATAATATCATCACCATTAAGATAGCTAGAAATTAACCTAAGTACATAACAAATACTAAAACACTTACAGAAGTATAATTGTTATGTATAATGTCGAATATGTTACATTTGAATGCGGGGTAATTGCGTAACATACTAACAGCTAATGGCTTTCATTTTGACAGTTCAACAACATTCGTCACGTTATTTACGTTGGTCAGCAAACAAATTTTTCGAACATTATGAAGCAATGGATTAGCAAATTCAGATCGTGATTGATAGTGTGTTACGCAATTAGGGTGCTGCTAGATACACACTAACATGTGCCTGACATTTGCTTTTAAAAACTAAATGAAATTATTCATGAAATTCCAAGTGTTTGGAGATTTTAGTTAGGTATTTATTTTTTTATAGGCTTCATTCAGGGTCAAATGAAATTAGCTAGCGAAACTCTTAACCTATTGACCACCCCAGTCGGATTTATGCGACAAATGTTATCGTGCCCGTGCCGCCTCAGTCGTATTTATACGACTGAGAACCTATGTTATTTATTTTATCCTTTATGTACACACAGTGCAATACATAGGGATACATAGGATTCGTTTTTTGTTTTTAATTTAATTGCATAACCTTATTCGTAGTAGTTTTATTTGTCGATTTATGAGCTGGGCGCTGGGTGGGAGCTCGGCAATTAAATAGAACCAAGCGGTAAATAAGTTAAAATGAAAAAACTAAAAAAATATACGATACCCATCATGTCTGCGGAGTTTCGTTAATTTTATTTGACCCTGCATATTAAGAATAAGATACATATTAGGTTAAGTTCTCACTATAATTGTGCATATAACCATTAGCTTTTGAAAGTTTGCACATTTTGTATAACATTCTACTGCAAGTATATACCTTGGTCGAATATGTTAGCTGAAATAAAATATTTTGCACACAAGTTCATAATATTGTTTTCGTTTTTCCCTAACTTCTAAGATTACAAACAGTACTTACTACAGCAGTGCATCTAATAACAGCAGTAGGCTGCGCCGCAAAATTAAGAAAAAAACGTATTTCCGACGCTTTACAACTACTTAAAGGGAGAAACAAATGATTTGGGTTCTTAAAAAATCGCAAACATAAATTGAATAAATCCATTTATTAACAAAAAACATATAAAATAAATGCTCTATTTTGTGAAAACTGCACAAATTCTGTAACTACTTACTCAAGTCAAAATTAGTTAAAGTTGTTGCTTATCCTGTGCAAGGACTATCTTTAACTTGAGTCTTAGCCGAGTAAATGACGTCATTCATACCTACACCATCGTAACTACAACCCACTAGAGATATCGGCAAATTGTTGGCTGCTATGTACTCCCTAATGTTATCGACCCTCTCATAGTGCCCTATCACATACTGAGGTATACATTTTTTCAAAATATTGACATGCGACGCAGTGGGCTTTACTTTTATGTTCAATATCTTCCCTACCTCACGCAAGGCTACTCCTAATAATGTGCCCTCAGAGACATCATCCCCAAACTTTTCCTTAAACCATTTACCTCCGAGCATTACAGTTAAAACAGTTCCATTTTGATCTGGCATACAACAAGAGTCAAAAACAACTCCTAGGATAGGAGAGTTCTCAATAGGTGGCACTAGGAATCCAAATGCAGGTTGAATAATTGGTTCTGCTATATCAAAATACAAGTTAACTATTCCAACAGTTACAAATGGAATGTTATTTAAATTATTTGCTAGCTCTGGATGTTGTTGTTCCACTAACTTAGCAAGAGCATAGGCTGGTAGTGAAGAGTAAATGTGATTGGCTGTTAAAGTGGTTCCATTCGAAGTTTTCAATTCTGCAGAGCTTGAATCTATAAACTGTATTTCTTCAACTTCTGTGTTCATGTTAACAGTCACATTATTTTCAATCAAATAGTTTTGTAAAGTGTCAGGAAAAGTTTCTAGGCCACCTTTGATTGTGTACACATTCCATTTCTCTTCTTGTGATTGTTTAGCTAACTCACTTAACTCCATATCTGAATCAGATTTCGATTGGAACATAGACTTCATCAAACCTTTCATAACCCCACCATGGGTCTGCTCGTACTCAAACAATGTTTTCATTAGAAACTTTACAGATATTTCCTTGGCGTCTCCGGCACAAATCCCACATATCATCGGCGATATAGCGTAGTCTGCTATTTCTTTACCAAAACGTCTTTCAACAAAGTTGTAAATTGAATCATCCTGTAATTCTTTGTAAGGTGATTTTATATCATTGAACAGTGCATATATGAGAGGCTTTGAGAATGGCTGATTCTTCTTGAAGACACTTATTAAACTTGAAGGTAGGATATGTAGGTTGTTGCGCACGTAAATCATTCTGTTCTTGGCCGCAGGGTGGTCAGGTTTGATGGGCACGATGTGCTCGCTCAGACCTAGATCTTGCATCATATTTAGGGTGTTCAGTCCCTGTAACCCCTTGGGTCTGATAGTTCGCGGCCCTTGTTCGAATACATAGTCCTTGGTACGGATAGATTTGATCCACCCGCCGCAGTTATTAGTCGCTTCGAAGAGAAACAGTTTTAATTTGTTGTTGCTGTTCAAATTATTTTTAAGTAAATAATAACCTGTAGAGAGGCCTCCTAGCCCTCCGCCTAGTATAGCAGCCATGGTTTAATACACTAATACTTTTTGAAAACTATAAATAACCAATCACTTTTCTTTCCACAACAGTTTCGTTTGTTTTGACATTTGTATTCTTGTCCTTGGTTTGATGTTGACAGAACAGATGAGTTGACATTTTATTTAGTTATACATGACTCATGACAGGCCAAAACAGCTGAGAACACCAATGTCACCAATAGACCATGGAGAACACAGAAAAGGAAAATAGTTCGATAGTATTTTTTTATTCCTTTGTAAAAAATATTAATTTAGAATAAAATTACTTTGGATAAATTAAATTATACACGTTTACAAACTTAACGCGCACGTGTTTTTTTTGTGACGGAGCAGCATTCTTTCGTTCTCCCTCTTCAACTGGCAAATAATTGTTATGATTCATTTAGAAACTTCTTTAAATATGTGTCATCGTATCCGGGGCACAGGGATGAAAGGGGGCACACTTACTATCTCAATACCCCAAGTCAAACTCACCTGCTCGCTCTGACAACCGAAAAATGGCGGCATAACCATTTAACTTCGCATTTTAAATGGCGCAGACTAGTGACGGGCAGCAGCGTCACTAGTGCGTGCCCACCGGGGTGATTATGGGTAAACCCTCCAATGGCAAGCCAGAATCAACCACGGCCCCCAGTTCTTCGGAAAAATAAGGTGGCACATTCTTGGTTTGAGTGAAGTCCGAAGTGAGGGGAGGATACAATATAGCCCTTGAATTGGGCCACCTTATGTATTTTCGAGAGGAAGACCAGCTATCCCAGGTCAGATTCGGGTTAGTTGTAAACAAATCCCTTTGTTACAACGTTGTGGAAATATCCAATGTCTCGAACAGAGTAGCGTAGGTACCTCGTAGTGAATCTAACTAAGGTTGTTCAAGATTACGCACCGACTTCTGCACACTCCGATGATGAAGTGGAGGAAATGTTCGAGGACATCTCCAAGGCCTGCATTTAACCCCTAAGACCCACTACAACGTTATCATGAGGGATTTTAACGCTAAAATGGGAGTACAAAATTGCAACGAATCGGTGTTAGTATCCTACGGGTTTGTCAGCAGAAATCATAAGGGGCAAATGCTTGTCAACTTCCTTGAGAAGGAGGGGGGCTTTTCTTGATAAATTCCTTTTTTAAGAAACAGCCCGAAAGGAAGTGGACGTGACGAAATCCCGACAATATGTCGAAAAATGAGATAGACTTCATCATAAAGAACAAAAATCATATATTCAGGGATGTCTCGGTGATCAACAGGTTCATTATAATACTGATTTGTTCAAGGCTCTCGGAAAAAAAAAACAAAAATCTTCAAGCTTGAAAGAACTCGTTTCATAATATGAAACATGTAATATGAAGTCTAGGCTCCGTCCAAATATGCTCCTAACTATTTTAGGATCGGAAGGGTTCCAATCAGACCTGGAGAACCGATTGGCTGCCGTGGAAACCACAAATGACGTTGACCAGGCGCTCGACCAAATAGTGGAAATCCTCAGGGACGAAGGTAGGCGATTTTGTAAAATGCAGCGTACGCGCTACCTGACGAAGTTGACGAAATCTAGTGGGGATATCGTCGTTTCGAAGCCGGAGCTCTTTTCGGAAGTCAAAAACTTCTGCGGCCAATAATTGTACGCATCGCATGTATGTCGACCTGACCCCGAAAATGAGGATTCCAAAGCCACCTTAACCGGCCATTTCACGGAACACCTGCCAGAAGTCAGCTAAGACGAATTGAGACTCTTAAACAGCTTAAAAATGGAAAAGCCCCTGGTATTAGCCGTAGAATCGATGACCGTCACGTCTAACCCAACGTTAGATGTGTTCTTGAGTGGAGACCGCGAATCGGAAAACGTGAGGTAGGACGCCCTCAGGCTAGGTGGAGCGCCGATCTTCGTAGGGTGACTGATAGCAGCTGTATGAGAGTTGCCGAAAATCTAGTTGAATGGCGTGCAATGGGAGAGGCCTATATATCCAACAGTGGATTGCTGGAGGCTGATATTGAGTCGCGTAAAAACTCTGATTAAATTATATTCTTGATTAAGTGTAAAAAACCAGCACGTATCTTTGTTCCAGCCTTCCATGTTTTTCCAAACCAAGCATCAAGATTATTAAAAAGATTATACACAAAAGAATATCTAACAAAGAGGTAAAATCGCTTGCGTGCCACCGCAAGCGTGAGGCGTGTAACGAGGACACAGTTGCTGCTCCGCGACAGATAATGAATTCCAATTTCATACCTATTGCACCCACAACGCATTACTTAACCCATACAAGGGGACACACATAGAGTGGCTCATACGAAAACTATTTGATTTTGAATATGTAGGCAGGAAGTATACACGTTGGTAGTGACGCAAAGTTCGAGGTCGCCCAGTTGATAACGACGATAATCATTACCTATGTATTCCATTTTAATGGACTAACGACTTTTCCTTGTTCTAGTCCCGTGTTAAATTATATGGTTTGCTGAACCAACATTGGCCGATGGTGACCATTGATACCTAAGAGACGAAATACGCCTGCCCAAAAATTTAGATTAGCTGAAACGTCAGCTATAAGAAAGGTGCTCTTAAGAATAGTGTAGGCGCTAAGTAAGCGCCGGTGAGAGGCGTAGTAAGCTTTCTGTTTAATTACTCACGAGAATATCCAATTACTAGCGAAACTTATTTAGAAACTCTCTATAAATCCGATTATATCGCTCAAGCTCTAAACAATTTCCATCCAACCCTATAAAAACCCTTGGATGGCGACAAACCCCTTTCATTCCATCCCGGGACTCGCAACAAGTCACAATGAATCAAGGTATTCGCTCTAAAACATGCGCGAAAACTTACAAAACAGCTGAATTGAAAGTTGTGAAAATTCTTAATAAAATCGACAGTTTGAAACTTAGTAATTCGTATATTTCGCGTCTTGATATTCCTAGAAATAGTGAAAATAAAGTTTTCGGCCGGAAATCCGCGGGTTATGTTTTGTGGGCTGCGGTTCTTATTTTCGTTTGTCTGACCAGTGCACGATGGGTGTATGTGGAACTACTGGGAAGTAGGGTAAGTTGCTACATTAAAATGCTTTTACTAAGTTTCAAGAATCTACTTTCACAGTCATTTGTTTTTCCATAACCTTTCCCGCCTCGCCCTATAAATTTCAGAACTGCATATTAGAACTACCGTCATTCTCCAAGTCGGTGTTCCGTCCGCCAGAAGACTGTTCCATGTGCATAGGAGTTGATGATGTGGTACGTCTCGCGAATACTACTCCCGAAGAGTTTGAGGACAAGTACGCGTACAGCACCACACCAGTCATTGTCACTGATGCTACGCACGGATGGAAGGCGTTGCGGGTAGGTGGACTTTTCTTTTGACTTATGGAAAATAAAATGTCATTGAATTCGAATTTATGGTACGAAGCTGAATCCTATTTCACCAATCCCTTATACAGTATTTTTGTCTCATGAAGCGACGCGTGCTTTACTTGTGGTAACCAAGTGTACAAACACGCGGTGAATGTGTGCGTGAAAATCCGTAGCGTCAGCACTAGCGTTGTAAATTGCGAAAGATACATTTTGTTTTTTTCGAAACTTTGTGTCTTTCCTGTAAAATACGTGTAATTTTCGAAAAAAACAAATACCACGTTCGTCTGTAAAATACAATCATACACGTATCACACTTGTTAAATACTGTGTATTTTTCATATTTAACATTCAAAGGAAAAAATCTTGCTTATTAAAATTAATTGAACAGTAATGTTATGTAATTAAATGATACAAGTTTTATGTACAGTCGCCAGGAGGTCAAGCTACACAAAACTGTCAAATTTCTCCAAACGACTTTAAACCTTAAAACGTTGATGATTAAGTTCAAATCGGATGAGTTTGTGGTAACGATGTGCTGGCGACTGTACTATACTCAACATCATTATAAATTTACCCTCAAAATACCATCTTATTATAATAATATTTTAATGCGAAAAATACACCGTAAAATACGTGTAAAAAAACTTGCGAAAGATTCAACCGAAGATCCGCAAGGAAACTTTGTATTTTATTGAAAAATACAGGGACATTTGAAAGACACATGTAATTTACATGTTATTTTCAACGCTAGTCAGCACATAACACACACACGCGCACACACAGACACACACACACGCACACACACACAGGCAGACACACTCTTGCAGCTTCGCCATCGTCTCTGACGGTACCGACAGCTCCAGCGCTTATAAACACACCTTCACAGCGTGTTTGTACACTTGGTAACCACAACCAACCACCAATCCACCAACTTGGTTGTTGGACTCGTGGCGCTTCGTGAGATAAAAATACTATAAGTACGTGAAATAGAATTTAGTTTCGACTATGGATGGATAGGATATATACCTACATATATTTATGGATTCTTAGTCTTAACTCGTTGCGGCACGAATTAACTGAAACAACTCATGCCGTGATAGAAATGTTAGCTATTCAGCAAGTTGGTAGAGAGCATACAGAGCATTTAGTTAATATCGCGCTTTCGTTTAGGCCATTTTATGGCACCCCAATATAATAACAAAACGACATTCTCATCCCGCAGGAATTCAACTTTAAATTCTTCGTAAATTTTTACAACGACGGAAAAATGGGAAATCAAATCAACGACTGTTTCTACTTCGCGTACAAATCGGGTCTGAACTCACTGCAAGAAGTGTTCAGTATGGACGAGGCTAGAGCCAACCTGTCTGGCCAGCCCTGGTACGTCGGTTGGAGCACTTGCTATGACCAGGAGACGAGGAAGTTAAGGTCTTACTATGACAGGCCCTACTTTCTCCCCAAGACTGCTGAGAGCGATATGGTCGACTGGATCTTTATGGGTGGACCGGGGCAGGGCGCTCATATGCACGTGAGTTAATGACATCCTTAATTATGAAAACTTTTTTTTTTGTTTCGGTTTAATTTTGTATCAATTAGTCGTTTCAAACTAAGGTTTTTGTCGAGGGTTAGTCCTCATTGATACCCTTAGTCTGGAGAAAAAGGAGCCCGCGAGCGCTTTGTCAGACTCTTAAAACTCCAGGGTTGTTCCTAAAGACGGCATAAGTATAGCGCCTATGTTAAAAAATATTGGTCAAGTTTGCAAGTTGTTTTCTTTCTCAGCAACTACTTTCAAAACTGTTTGTATCCAGCACCCTAATTACGTAACACACTATCTATCACAATCTGAATCGTTTTGAAGCCTATTGCTAATCCATTGCTTCATATGTTCGAAAAATTTGTCTGCTCAACAACGTAAATAACGCAATGAATGTTGTTGAACTGTCAAAATGAAACCCATTCCTACTGTTAGTGAGTTACGTAATTACCCCGCAGGTGGATTCGGTGAAGCACATGTCGTGGCAGGCACAAGTGCGCGGGCACAAGCAGTGGCAACTGGCTCCTCCACCAGAATGCCTGTACCAATGTCGATGGATTACATTCACCGTCGCACCGGGAGAGATATGTAAGTCTGATATGCTGTAGCTTTATTTTTACTATCCCATCATTTCCCAGAACCCTGAATCAACTTGATTTCATGCGATATTTTTGTTTCATCCATATTATTACAATAAAAAAAAAAAAAATTAAGCATATTCTATCTAATTACCCATCACAGATGAACAGATCTTGGTTTTATTTTAGTACTGAATGATTCCATACTGAATCACTGCTTAGGTTTAATAATTTTCCTATCTGCTTGCAGTGGTGGTGAACACGAATCGCTGGTATCACAAGACGAACGTGTTGCCCGGAGATATTAGCATCACTATCGGCGCTGAGTACGACTAAGTTTAAGGATGACGTTGCATTAAAGAAATAAAATAATGAAAAGATGTATATAACTTCTCCTATTTTATGCACCAAAGTGTATTAATGTGTGTGTATAATTAGTGCACAATATGTAGTAATTTGCCTGCCTATACCATTCGATCTACTTTGATGTTACGGGAATTTAAAATGAAACCAGTAGTATAATGCTACTAAAAACGTTTAATCATCACCGTAAAACTATAGGCTACGTGACACTCAGCGAAGTACTACGTTGATAACATTGAATAGACTGGAATGACAATCAGTAACAATACAGAGAGCGTCTGACGTAAACAGTTATACACTTTGGATCTACAGTTATACAAAATGGACATTTTAACACTGCAGCTAGATATCCTTAGGTAAACAAATTAATAAATAAATAATTATTCTTATAGTTTTAATAAAAAAACTATTTAAGTAATTTATTAAAAATTATTAACTTAATATTGCAATTTATTAGCACTGCAGATAATTATATAAAATCGATAGATCGAATGTTCACGGAATACGGAGGTCGACATAAAAATATTTTAAGTACAACAATTGAATCATATACTGGGTTTGACGAAGAGTGGCCGTTCACACTTTATAACTTACAAAAAAAACTGGATTAAATAAAAAATATTTATTAGCTAGGAAAATACAAAAGAAAATGTTTTATTTGTAATCTGTACCCTTGATGTTGTAGTAAATAAAGTTTTATGGAGAATATTGGAATTTTCTTACTTACATGGCTAGAATTAAGTAAGTTTTGATACAAGAAAAGCACTGGATATGCTTCACACTACAGGACACTTATTATTAGAACGACTCTTACTCACGTAACGTACTGAAGATATATGATATTCGTCATATAAAACCAATAAATACACAAATATTTAAGCTGCCCAGTCACACAGACATATTATAATTTTATATTGTGACTTAACATGTACAACAAACAGTTACATGGGTACATAATTACTCGTTCACATGTTGTCGTGTTTACTCCTCGGTCGTGCCGGCCGAGTCCAGGATGACCTCGAACGAGAACGGCTGGAAGAGATAACCTTCACCTGCATAGAACTTGCTCTGGAACTCGACCCTGCGGAATAAAGGTTACATTAGAAAACACCATTAACTTGGATACAGGGAGAAATCACTATAGAAGAAAATAGAATCAACGAATACACTTGTGCCTGTCATGATATCTTTCTTCTCCAAACATGAACCCACATTAATATAGAATACATTTGTGCAATGATTCCTAATCAAAGAAGCTTTGACAACAGACCCATTACGACTAGATTTTATTTTTCCGTACTTTTTATTATATATTTGTTTTGTTTTAAGTACTTAGTAAGTCATCAATCATTTGCCTGCCCTTTCCCAGCTACGTTGTGGTCGGCTTCCAGTCTAACCGGATGCAGCTGAATACCAGTATATTACATGGAGCGACTGCCTATCTGACCTCCACAATCCAGTTACTAAGGATACCCCTTGGTAAGACTGGTTGTCAGACTTTCGGACTTCTGACTAACCGTAACGACTGTCAAAGATATACGAATGCCATCCGGGACCAACGGCTTAACGTGATTTCCTAGGCACGGAGGGGTCTTGGTATATAAAGCTGGTCACCCATCCACGGACCAACCGCGGCAAGCGTGGCTTAACCTGATCGATTGACCTGTGCGGCTGTTATTGCTAAGCCACAAGTCCCTCTATGTACCTAGTGAGTAGGTATTCAACTAAACTTGTATTTTTTAAATGTACGTGTTTCTGTGATAAAATAAATATTTTTCCTTTTTTCTTTCTTCTAGATATATGAACAAAAAGCACCGAAGGAAGTTGGCTTGCCGTGCGTCTTAGTTGTATTAGTAAAGATGTCTAATAGGTTGCAAATAATCGTACTAACCAGTGCAAACGCAGCGTGTGCAGGAAGGCAGACAGGCCCTCCATGAGCACGAGGATGGACACGGAGATGGCCGCCCAGCCCGCGAACACGATGTACAGGAAGATACCGCCTTGGAAGTCCGTTGACATTAGACCTGTAAGGAATATTATCGAGTTAAATTCACTACATGGGCAAGGTTCACTAATCGAGTCACATAAATAAATACTGTATCTATTTACAATTATAATTTCATGTTTAAGTATTCAAATAATCAAATCAGAGCACTAAATTTTTAAGTTTTGCTATAAATTGGCATCCAAAGTTACGTTTTCTGATCCATTTGTTTATCTTTTCATCATATAGTTATGGAACAGCCCATATGAAATCTTGTGAATGTTTTTATTTGTGAAGATAAACTTTATATTGTGATATTGTTATAAACATAAGCCCGCGAAGCACAGACAAGCAAAGAGTGATACTAGAATCACTTGTCACAAAGAAATGGACATAGAATTCTACATTCTGAAACCATTTTGAATTTGTACCGACAATCGTTATTTGGTAAACACACAATGTAATATAGCACAAATTTTACATTTCTAAACTCGCTACACGTTTTAACCACTTTTTATAACGATTTTCGCCATTAAAAATACTTGTGTCTTTTAAAAATGAGCCATATATCTCACCCTTCCTAAGCAGCATGTTCCAGGCGACCTCAGCGAGTTGCGCGTGCGCCAGCGATAGCGCCCACAGACGTAAGTATGACGCCGTGTGAGAGACTGAACCCAGCACGTATTCGATCGTGTGGATACCCTGTGAATAGTGTATATTATTGGAATCATAATGATAAAAACAGAAGAAAAACTGACTGACTTTGAAAAATAAGCACGAGTAGGAAAATTGGTGAAGCTTATGGTTTAGTTGTAAGTGTGCAAGAAACTGAGTTAGCTGATGCTAGTCGTGCGAAATCAGCTTTAAACTTTTTTATTTATTAAATTTTTGGGATTATTCTTTCTACACATGTATCTTAAAAAGCAGTACAACTCTTGTACGCACGACTGCAGTAAATCAAGCTCACAACAATGTATCTAATTTCGAATAATTTTCCCATTATATTTCGTTCACTGGTCACAATCCGTGACACTTGTTGCGGTGTATCTTAGAAAAGTAGTTGCGTTACGTTACGATGCAGAGGTTTTAAACTACAATCTCTCTATATGAGGAACAGGGTGTAAAGTTCACTCATACTCTATGCAAAAGGGAGGATCCTCCGACCAGACGGGTGTCGTGTCTGGTGGGCAACTGCCCGACGCTTGATGTCGGGATGTTGTATATATGCTAGTTGCGCGGTAAACTGCTTTCGCGATGCAGGATTTAGCGTGACGTCAGTGTGACGCGTAGCTAGTATGTGGCGACGTAGACGCTACAGTTAATGATGTGTAGTTCTGTACGTGTGCCGTACCTGGTGAATGAAGACCTCGGTGATGTCCTCGTCGTGCGGCGGCGCGGGCGGCGCGGCGCCCGGCGCGGTGCCGTTCTCGGCGGCGCCCTCCACGGCCGGCTGCCCCTGGCGCTGCGGGTACGTACACGTTACTTTGTGATACAGGAGAAAAACCTTTACAATTCACCAATTTAGAAACAGATTACAGATTAACCTGTCTAAGAGAAACTTATCTCTTGAATGTTTTTCAAGAGATAAGTAAGTTTATAAGTTTCTCTTAGACAGGCTGATCTGTGTCGATTGAATACATCTTGGTAATGCTTACCGCCAGCTGTCCATGAACGCAGCGTTAAAATAATACAATATGTTCGTTATTTATTTCAAAAATAGACTTAAAAATACATATAGGAGAATGAATCTAGAAAACTGAATTTATTTACAACACATACATATAAATTAAGATAGCATAAGATTACAGTTAATTCATATAGCAGTGGAAATAAGTTGTGTTGTACTTACAGCCCTCTGCTTCTGCTCCTTCATGATGAAGTAGGGCTTGCCGAACAGCATCACTGGTACGCACATCAGCGCCAAGATTACAAAGAACTGCACAAAAAGAAAACTTGTTAGAAATATAACCCCAAGAGCTGTAATAGTAGGCAGCAATGCTGTGTTTCGGGGTAATGAACATGTTTAAATGTGCTCTTAAATTATAATAAATAATATTTATGTATGTAAATCGGTTTATCGAACACTTTTACACGTAAAAACTATATATTTTAAACTACATAAGAGGGATGAAGATTTAAAGATTTATTCCCAAAAAAAAAAGACAGGAATTGACTACATAACAGCTTTCCTCTAAGTTCCCTTTATACTGCAGGTGTTTAGGGGGCAATAACCATTTACTAGCCTATTGGCTTGAGGTTGTAGTCAAGTTTACTGTTGGCGCGAGGCCAAAATCGGAACTGACGCCGTCATCTTGTTTTTTTTTTCCAAAACATTTCACAAAACAATCGCACAAATGTTTACTAACAGCGCCACCCCGTCGACGTCATTCGAGCGCCAAACGATACTTGTAACAGTTTACCTCCGGTAATTTTTTTATTTTATTGAAAGGACAGCAAACAGTTACATTATAAGAACATACAACTAATTTAACAAACATAATTTTAGTAATATATAATAATAGACTTATTTCAGTACTACCAACATTTAGTAATTTTTTTGGAAAATTAATTTTAGACCAATTGCAAAGATTTTTTAATAAGCATAAATTATTACATAGCAAACAGTTTGGTTTTACAAGGGGTCGTTCAACTACTGATGTGTTGAACTTTTAGGACATTTATAATGCATGCGAAGATAAATGCCTTGGGCATCTTTTGTGACTTGTCCAAGGCATTCGATTGGGTTCTTCATGAAACGTTAATCAGGAAACTCCGCCACTACGGGTTCCGGAACACCGCTCTGGATCTTCTTACTTCATACTTTAGTAATAGGATTCAGAGAGTTGACGTTAATGGAATAAGATCTCCCGGATCTATAGTAACAATGAGAGTCCCGCAGGGCTCAAGTCTTGGTCCTTTCTTGTTTCTTATTTATATTAATGACTTGCCTTACCTCATATAAAGGATACTCATGACATAGTGTTGTTTGCGGATGACGCTTCACTTTTGTTTAAACTAAAAGGTCAGCAGCTGGTTACTGACGATGTAAATAGCGCGATCTCAAAAGCAGTTTACTGGTTCAATGTCAATAATTTACTTCTTTATTAAAAACCAAATGCGTTAAGTTTACGCTACCTCACGTTAAACAGGTGAAAACTAACGTAATGATGAATGGCGAAGAATTAAATCGTGAAGATAGCACAGTATTCTTGGGCTTAACTTTGGATGCTAAGCTTCAGTGGGGCCCACATATAGATAAATTGTCAAAAAAACATAAGCTCCGCAGCATACGCTGTGAGAAAAATACGTAATTTAACCGACATAGAGACAGCCCGTTTAGTGTACTTTAGCTATTTTCATAGTGTAATGTCGTGAAGAAATGCCGCCGACATTCAGACTATCTTTGTTTTGCAGTAAAGAGCTGTCCGATCAATTTATAAATTAAGTCCGAGGGAATCTCTCAGAGAGAAATTTAAGGAGGTTAATGTAATGAATGTGCCTGTTCAATATTTAAAAACAAATCTTTTATATGACCATAAAAATATAAAACTGTTTACAAAATACAGTGATATACACAATATAAATACTAGGAACAAACACAAATGTTTTGTACCGTTGCAACAAAGCTCAAGAAAATAGGTGCCTCGTTCAGATGTCAATGTATACGCTTCTATAATAAACTTCCAAGCCACGTTCAAGATCTAAGCCATAATAAATTCAAATCATTCATTAAACGTAAGTTGTGTCAGAAAGCCTTTTATATCGTTAAAGATTATATTGAGGACAAAAAAGCTTGGGATTAAGTTGCTCCATTTTTTGCATACTGAATGTTTTTTTTTTATTATTTTTTATTTTACATAAACTTCGTCATTTGATAATTATACAATGACATGACAATTTACTTTGTGAACGTGAGGACTATGTGCGTCACTTAATTTTTTATTTTTTTTCACTTTCTCAGGTAGTTTTAATGATAATCTGCCAGTTTGAGTGCTTTATGCGGCCTACCCAAATGTCTTTTCTTTGATATTGTTCGTCGAGTGGTTGAGCTCCTTAAGTTTTAAGTTGAGCTTCACGATTACTGACAAATGCATGCACTGATTGGACAGGTCCACTTATTCTGTGTGGTTTTTCAAAAGACCATTTCAGACACAAATCTACATGGTCTTCACGTGATCTGACCAAGATTATGTCTGGACTTTAAAAGAGACTGTGACCTCTGAGTTTGTTTCGGCCTTTCTTCTCAGAGTAGTCAGATAGGAAACGCCGACCTCATCTATTTTTTAAAATATGATTGACGTGTAAAAGTGTTTGTACAAACCTACTTACAGAAATAAAATAATTTATCATTCAATAATATAACCCACAACGCTGTCCACAGGCAGACACAAAAATTTGAAAAATAATAAGTGTAATCTTTAGGAGTTTTAGTAGAAGTACGTGCAGTAATTAGTAGTAATTACATAGATGTGTAATGAGTTAAAATTCAGATAAAGATAACAATATAAAATAAAATATGACCTTAGTAAGTTTGATGAATTTCAGAAAACACACATTCTATCTGATTTGACAGCACATTTACCTGTCGTCAGGGTAACGTTTATGTTATATCGCTTATGTAACCAGCTGAACGTACCTTCTGTATGCCCATCTGTCCCGCGAACATAGTATCGTCGCAGACCGGCCGCGGGTTTTCGTCGTGTTTGAACAACATCATGTTGATGAACGTGATCAGGATTGAGGGCGCGCAGTATGCACTGGTTTTCACGATCGCTGTAGAGGAAATAAAGTGTTATTTGGGGAGACGTCACAAGAACATACAAGTTCTAATGGGCTGCGAAATATGGGGTAGTATGTCTATAGGTACACCTCTGCCTAATCCTACGGGGAAAAACAAGCGTGATATTATTGTGAGGGCTGCTTATTAATACCGCGATGGAGTTGTTTTCTTTCGATGCTTAACATGTTTATTTTTAAGTTTTTCTCTTGTTTCCGTCAATCACAGCGTTATAATAACAAATGTCGAGGATCATCGATGCTGTTTTGTCATTATTATGAACTAGCGTATACCCGGCGTGTGCTACTGCGATAAAACAATGCATTAGGCACATTCGGTCCATTCATGAAGATATTTTTCCTTTTTTGTTTCCATTGTTTTAGTGGTCTTAAACCATCTTCGCAGTATTGCTTTTCTAATAAAATGGTTTGGAGCACATCCGTTAGATGGTTTCAAAGTCTATAACAGATATAGGTAGAAACATTTTTGTGTTTTATATATTTTGATTATTGCACTAAGCAGTGTGCCCGTTAGGATTTTCCATCGGCAATAATGACGTACTTTCATCTCCTATTGAACCCCCTGAGGGGGTGAATTTACAGAAATCCTGTCGTAGTGCTCACTTTCGCTATATAAGGAACTTTTGTGCATTATTTCATAATTCTAAACCCATCTTTCTTTCTTTTCTTATTCTAAACACAGTTGTTTCGGCTGTGTGTTTGTCATGTGTATGAATGAATGAATTTACGATTTTCATTAAGCAAATTTTTAAATTACATTGATTTGCCTCTGACCTCGAGCCCCTAATTTAATTTGTATATTAAGACTATTGAACACAACTCACCAGGGTCATCACTTCCGAAGTAGGGCGGCGTAGATCCGTAGGTAGTCCACTTGATGAACATGAGCAGCACCATGTAGAAGAACAGCAGCAGCAGGAATGCGATCTGCGGGATGAACTCCACGTAGATGCTAATGCGGCGCTTGAAGTAGCTGGGGGAAGGAGACAGATATTAATACAAGCTACTCCATTCATTATATATATTTTTAATCAAATATATCGGACAAAAAGTAGCCTATTATTGTGTACGACAGATTGCGGCAGAAAGGATGAATAAAAATAAAATAAAATCTCCCGGCAAATTTATGTGCGCTCGGAACTTAGCTATAATCTACGTAACCAATCAGTAGCAAATTATTTACAGATGTATAACTGAAGTATCTTCTCTTTTATAGCGCTTGGCTTCATCTTAAGAGATCGTACGATAAAGCCAAGCCCTATAAAATCGAAGCCAGAGAAGAATCCATTGAACTAAGTCTTAGAATCTTCGGGGCGGACATGTGATGAATTAATTTCGCATTGTTGGCAACATAAAGTATGACATTATCAATATATATTTACCGGCTTGTAATTGTCCCACTACACGGCAAAGGCCTGTTCTCGAACGAACGTGCAATATACATATCTTCCTGGTGATTTTGGACGAAAAAAGTCTAAGTTTCCTCTCAATTTTAGCCTAAACAATTACTAAAATAAGAATTGAAGTCACATTGGTGCTTTCTTGATATATCCGCCGGTCATCACGAGGTATTTATGTGGTAGGGATTATATCCGGCTAAGTCTGGATGAAGCCGTGTTCAAACAACATTATATTGGTGTCAGTGCGTCAGGCTATGATAGTATATCAAACTCACATGTGGTTCCAGAGCGACATGCAGACACCAAACAACATGTGGAAGACACCGATGATGATGGAGATCTTCATCTTGTACGCGTTCATGAAGATGATCTTGTTAGCCTCGGCAAGCTGTTACACAATATGATACTTTGAATACATGACCATTAAGTAAATTTTTGTATGTTTAAATTTTTTGACTAGACAATCGATACACACTATCTCATTAAAGTCTCAATCAAATAAAATCCGTACAAATGATCATAAAATATTAAGAACCAGTAATTAAAAAAATAACAGTCTTGTTAAAGTTTAAAAATCATAATTATTTTACTTTTTATTTTTTTATTTACGTCATAAAACAAGTCTCATTATTGTCATCTCCAACAACAAAACCATCTATTTTCATTTCTCACCTGCCAAACTGGATCAATACCAAACGGATACGGAGACTGCACATAATCCATCGAATCCGGGTTAAGTTGTAACAACTTATTAGACATCAGCGTAGACTCGTTGTAGTTGTTCCGCCATGCCGAGCCGAAGATGTTCAGACTCTTGGAGAATATGTCGTTGTAGATCAGACCCGTGTACATCGAGAATAGGCCCATGAGTAAGATGATGTAGCGCCCGCCGAAGAATATGTTCCAGATCTGGTGGCGGAGAGGACTTGATTAGGGATGGTCTTTTATGGAATTAGAATATCAAAAAGTAATTAGTAGCAGTAGTAGTGTAATAGCAGTAACACATATTTTCCCCCAACTCGTTCTTTTTTGTATTTGTGTGGTTTCCTCTACGTCATGTTTACCGCAAATAAACATATTTTATTTTCGTTGTTACCTCTTATTTACCTACATTATTGACATCGATTGTCGTTAGGATGTGGTTGCCACTAGATTTTGAACGTTTTTAAATACGGGAATTCGCCTTTGGAGGGGCAATTCCCGGTTTTTTAAGAACGATCACATTCAAATTTTAGGTCTCAATCTGTCCGAAATACTTATAATTTTCCTACATTTTTGACAAGTTTTGGCATTGATTGTCGCTGAGATAAGATTACGACTACAGTTCATTCACAGTTAATTTACCTCTGACAGTAGCAACCCAATAGCAACCTTATTGTAACGACTATAAAGATCATTGTGAATCTGACAGACTTGTCAGTGGCAGCAACCCAACAGCTAAATAAATAAAATAAATAATTATGTCTAATTTTGAACCCTATTCGTTTATGTTAACAACAAAATTTACCGCATTGTGTGTTTCTGTAGACTATGTTGGTTTGGTTTTGTTGAAGTATTTAAAAAAAGAAATACACATTTAAAATATTTGTAAAAGACTTCCGATTTTTTTAGCACACGGGCAAGAGAATGATGAGTTTGTTCGATTTTTAGCACTATTCATACACAAATAAAAATGCTTTCTAACGTATATCATTAACTAACAACTTATTTCTACAAAATAGTATATGTATCGCACCTCGCTGTCAATTTTCTTAGCCTGCAGAGGTTTCTCCTTGTAGCACATCCAGAATCCGAATATGGCCATCAGCGCACCGTGTCCCAGGTCGCCGAACATCACCGCGAACAGGAACGGGAAGGTTATGATCGTGTATGGAGCTGTGGATAGAATAATAATAAATACGTTTAGCAAAATACCAGATGTAGTATGGATTTCTTTAGGAATTGGAGCGTTAGTTTTTGTCCAATGCCTGTTTTGCCTGTTACTCGTCATTGTAGTTTTAATCAGAAACAGTTCGATTATGTTAAGATAAAGCAGCGTGGAGTACGCTACGCAACTTCTAATGTATTTCCAAACCCAGTGATTATAGCAAATCCTACTAATATTATAAATGTGCAAGTTTGTGAGGATGGATGTTTATTACTCTTTCACGCAAAAGCTATTGGACGGATTTGGATGGAATTTGGAACACAGATAGTTTATAACCTGGATTAACATGTAGAATACTTTTTATCCCGGTAGTACGTTCCCATGCGATAATTTCCGACATTCACGCGGGCGAAGCCGCGGGCAAAAGCTAGTATAATATAAAAAAATCATCTTGCTCATTAAAATGAGAAAATTATTTTTGTTTCTCAGAGAAAAACGCTTACAACACAATACAACAACAAGGCAATACTTCACCTTGAAATAGACTTTGCAGAAGACTTTTTCAGCAGATATTAACGTGATACGAGGATCATACTAGAAACAACGTATGGCGACGACTTTTTCATAAAACCTTTATAGTAAAGAAGCACAACATACCAGGGTTGACCTCGCGGTAGGTGGCGACTCCGTACGCGTAGATGAGGTGCTGGAAGGCGGCCGTGAACTTGTTGGTGCGGTTGTACGTGGGCGGGTCCTCCAGGGTCTCCATGCGGTTCAGGATCGGAGGCACGGAACTGCCGCTGCGCTCCTGTACGAAGGATACGTGGTTATCGTAACTATGTACCGGTTGATGGCTAATAAACTACTTTGACTTTCAACTTTGATAATTTCCTTTGATATGGCTTAGTAATTGGAGGAGCTTTGGGGGCTTAGTGGTTGTTCAGGTCAGATAGGCAGTCGCTCCATGTAAAATACTGGTATTCCGCTGCATCCGGTTAGACTGGTAGCCGACCCCAACGTAGTTAGGAAAAGGCAGACAAATGATGATGGTGGCTTCGTAACTTCAGGGACCAACCAGACGGTGGTAAGGTGGTCTAGTCTTTATAAACATTGTTTTTTCTTCTTGTGTGCCTTAGTCTGGGTCAAATTTATTTATTTTCTTTCTTTCTAGTGCAAAAACCTCTACAGTGCGGCCATCGAGAGAATGCGTTCTTGGCACCAGACAGTTTCATACAAACGAATCCGTGTTTTGCGACTTTGATCTTTGTTAGTTACTAGAATTGTCGCACGGTGTCAGGTTCGCTTTCTCTTCATGATGATGTCATGAACTTGTCTTCATGAACTTTCGATCGACGTCGGCTGATCCCAATTTTTATAGGTCGACATTAGTCGAGAGGGTATGAAAACACCCTGACTGTGAATGAAGTGGCGGCAGTCTGCCTTTAAAATATGAATACACAAGTTGATCTACAAAGTAATCTTTCAAACTCACCGTCCCTCTTCTCAGAGCAAGCTGTATAGTCTCCAGATCAAGTGCAGGAACCCAGCACTCGGCGATCAAGCACTTCTGAGTGACATCCAGATTGAAGAGGTTCAGCGTGTGATAGATCGCCTTGATCTTGCGCACTTTCACGAACCAGTTCTTGATGTTCTTCGCTGCGGCTACCAGCACCCGGTGACGGTGGTCTTGGGTCTGGCCTAACACCTGGAGAAAACAGACATGGAATTAGTTTGTCTATTCAAAGTCAAAAAGCGTTGTACCATTTACAGGTATCTTTTTTTGCGGCGCAGACAATCCTCGTTCATACATATATGAACTTACACATTGAACGAGACTTACATATATATCTTTATCCACAAGAAAAGAAGAAGAGTACCTACATCTTTGTCTACTATTTTATGAAACCTAGGTGTGATTATTCTGGCGCGGGGTTGTGACCTAAATCGAACTAAATTCTCTAAATCAGGGGCAAGTAATTTTAAGTGCGGTCCGTATACTGTTAAATTTTTTTATCGAGGTCCAGAAAAAATAACTCATAATACTAATTGTTTTTTATTTTATTTTAAATGTACAAGTATAGTACAAGGTAATTATTATAAAAGACAATAGGTAGGTATTCTTAAAAATGAATGCGAGAAATTACACCTGCGGTCTTGAGCCAGTTTTTTTATAGTTTGGTTCACGCGGAGAACAGCTAATGCGAAGAGTGTAAAGGTGGCGTCCGTTAATCTTGAACGGTATTTGCTTTTCAAAAATTCATTTTTTGAAAAAGTTGTTTCACATACATATGTGGAGCCAAACATAGCAGCCAGGTTGATAGCTAGTTTTTTGCAATTTTCATATTATTTCAATTGAATAGTAGGTAAGTTATTAACAATATTTGGCGGTCCAAGTTCCGACCTTTCGCAGTCCGGATAAGGACCGCCGTCCGCCTGTTGCGAACCGCAGGTCGAAATGTCTACCAATTTGTAATTATAAAAGGGTTGGTATGTACATACGTCAGTCTGCCTAGCCTTTTTCCAAACTATGTTGTGGTCGGCTGCCAGGCTAACCGGATGCAGCTAAATACCATTATTTTACATGGAGCGACTGCCTATCAGACCTCCACAACCCAGTTAGTGGATAACACGATACCCCTTGGTAAGACTGGTTGTGAGACTTTTGGGCTTCTGACTGCCCGTAACGATGGTCAAAGATCTACGAATGACAGCCGGGACCAACGGCTTAACGTGCTTTTTGAGGCACGGAGGGGTCTCGATATGTAATGAATGGTCACCCATCCATGTTCCGACCGCGGCAAGCGTAGCTTGACTTTCGATCGACCCGTGTGGCTGTTATTAGCCACGAGCCCCTCCTGACATACACCCGTATGTAGTGTATTAAATACACAGACAACTTAGCCCCGTAGACACCGCATAGGAGGGCAACCGCGCTCGCCAAGCATTAGCTCTACGGCCTCATATGTGATGGCCACGCTCCCAACTCGTCTAGGAAGCGCCAGTCAGTCCGTTACTGAATGTTGACGTGTTTTAGTTATTGTTCTGAGGTTTTAAAAATCGAAAAGAATATTCAAAATGCCGTATTGTGCAGTGAAATGGTGCGGAAAATGTAGCAAAACTTCGAGGTTACACAAAGACGGCATTACATTTCACCGATAAGTTATTTCAAAGCATAAAATAATTACAAAATTTAATTTAACGACATTATTTGAATACGAAACAAATGCAAAGGTACAGTAGCGCTCGTTGATGTCTTTTGGAAAATCTCTTTCTTTCACGTTTTAATTTATATATGACTATCTCGCTCTATCATCGGTAACAGTTTACTAGTGATGTTGAATCGATAACAAATCTACAAATCAAATATCGATATCGATACAAACATAAAACAAATACATAATCATTATTTTATTTTAGAGGTTTCCAAAATGCCTAGACTTAAAGAAAATTTGTATAAGCGCTACAAAAAGAGAAGAAAATTGTTGTCCCACTACAAAATAATAATAATAATTCCAGTCATTTTACTACGGATTGCTTTGAACTCAAAAAGAAACGACGAATTTTATTTATTACTGCTGTACCAAGTTTGGTGGGTCACTTTTCAATATTGTCAGATATTATCGACTTTAGTTACCTTATTCCCGAAATATTTTGGCACTAAAATATTTCCTGAATTAAGTATACCTAGATATAAGTACTAGGTATAACGAATTATTATACGTAGTATCTCTGTGCTATAATGTGAGATTTTATTTGATCGGTGTACCTTTTTCAATAGATAAATAAATCTAAGTACTTACAAATGTTGCTTATCGATAAAAATATCGAGTCTCATACCAACCCTAAGCCGTCCTATGAGTCATGTGACGTATGACATGTGACATTGAAATAGCCAATCACAGCTCTCTTTGCACCTCGGCCCCCCCTGACTTTTGGCGATAGTATATTCGAACAAAATGTTCTTAATGAGGTGTCTACGGAGCTAAGTTGTCTGTGATTAAATAGGTAAGTACTTGTATAGTGTGTAGTGCGCGTCTCAGTCACTCATACGTAGTCTCTTTCTAATCTAAATCTTTAAACCTGCATACCTCGTTGCCTACATCGTTTTTTGGTGACCACTGAAAACCAGCGCCGTGCTGTGGTTCCCCCACAGCATCATGCTGAGTGGACGCCTTCTTGTCACAGTCATGACGTGCAGCTGCCTACTATTTCTGTTTTGTGCTCGTAATTATAGATTTTTAATCGAGTTAACTTATCTTTATTGTATGCGCGTGTTTCTATGTCAAATAAAGCTATTTTTATTTCCGAGTCTCCAAATATACTACCAATGATGTACCTAGCTAATCAAACATTTGTCCTTGACTCCAAAGTATAATTGACAAGACACATATTGCATAAAGTTGTATAATAATGACGACTTGATGATACCCCGGTACATTAAAATAATGACTTATTTAATCATCGTGTTACTCAGCGGGTGATCATCTTTGTTAATGATACCTACGTCATAAAAAACAGCTGTTTTGTTTATTTTAAGATATCTTACATCGACACCCTACCCTCAGTTGATGTATTGGTGTAAGTATCAAAAGATTTTATATAAAACTTTTAACAATAACAAACAAACATAAAGGTGCTGATATGTTTGCTTATAATGTGTTATTTCAATTGCTAGTACGTTTTTTTTTTTATATTTGCTCTGTTCAATAAATGTTATTAAAGTAACAACAATTCGTAATCGTCACCTTCGCACATACCTGTTTGGTGCGACCTCTAAAATATTCCATGATATTGCTATTGCTAGCGGACATTGACAGCAATATAATATTTAATATGTTTCCAAAATGGAAGCCACAAGGTACCTAAATACAATGATATGGAAAGATATCTGTACATTCGATTGGCTTTTGTTTCTACATGTTTCTAGGAAAATCACACCGATATAGCACATTTTGGACTTATCGTGATAAATCCCAGTTGATCCCAGGAAATACGTGATTTAGGTACGTATCAAGTATCCATACAGTTATCTGTTAAAAATATTCCATTTCTATAAAAACCTAATACTCAATATTATCAAAACTTGTCGATCTTATCAGTGGGTCGTATCATCGTACGCCTCCCATGCATTCGACCACAACTTTATCTAAATGGGACACAATCTAGCACAGTCCATAAATGGCTTCGATAATAAACGTCAACGTTATGGCTTTATTACAATGGCGAAGGTTACACCGAACCACAAAGGCAGCATACGACAAGATGCTAAACTTCTAATGCCTGTGTCGGTCACACAAACGTAATTCTGAATATATGGGAATCTTAAGTGAGCATCGCGAATAAGTCCCCCGTCCCCTCAGTTGTTCTATGCTCATTATATTACTCATATGACAAGTCAAAAGCCGTAGTTAAAATATTAATGAGCCAGGAAGGTGGTAGTGCTGCTGACTGCGGAGGACTAAATGCGCAGGACTGGCTGCGCAGGTCTGAATGCGCAGGTCTGAATGGGTAGGTCTGACTGCGCAGGACTGACTGCGCAGGTCCGACTGCGCAGGTCTGAGTGCGCAGGTTTGACTGGGCAGGTCTGACTGGGCAGGTCTGACTGCGCAGGATTGACTGCGCAGGGCTGACTGCACAGGTCTGACTGCGCAGGACTTACTGCGCAGAACTCAGGACGCATTTATGGATAGCCACTTGTTTTGTGAAGACTACTTAATATAGTAACGCCCCTCGGATTCTTGTTGCATTCTGTGTAAATGAGACCTAAAGAATGAATCTGTGTGTGTTGAAGTTGGCGAGTGTAAAGGAAGTTGAGTATGGAACAGTAAGTAATTTGTGATAATGGCTGTTGCCAACACAATGGATAAGGCTGGACTTAATATTGCTGTTTTGCTAGTAATTCGATGCAAATTATTGATGGCATATAGTGCAGTGCCATTTGTGATACGAGTATTAAGAGAGCCCAGCTAGTATTTATTTACATGTTTCGCTAAAGTTTGACGTCAGAATCCACTTGAGGTAACATGTAGTCATAGTTTAACGTCACCAACTCATCATGTCTCTAACAGTAAGTCTGACAAATGTGACAACACACCTTGAGATATTTTAAAACTTTTACCCCAAACCATTTATTACTGGGAAATCAGATTATTATCAGATATAATACATTGCTGATCAGTGGAACCGCTGACGGAATAATTTATCATAGCATATCAGAAAGCAGATTTATTACGGTCATGTCGACGCGACATGTTCAAAAGATAGTTAAAGAAATATGACGACGTTCTCATATAAATGTGGCATCAAATGGCAGTATGACACAATGGGCGTCCCACTCACCGGCCACTATATTACGAACTCTATATTAACCTGCATGTTTCGCATCAGTACTCCGATTATGGTGCAATCTTTACCCTATTACCGCTGTATAATGAATAACTCTATCAGTGCAGCCCACGTTTAAAGACAACTGTAATGGATAAATGTACGGGAAGTCCTTTGACCCGCAGTTAGTAATATTTCAATGGTTTTCCCCATATGGTTTCCGTAATTGTTATGTTATTGTACTTATCTTCATTATGAGTCAATAAAGGGGAATAAAGTTAAAAATAAAAATAATTACGAACCGATTAGCAGTAAACCGGAAACCTTGAAATATTCAGTCTATCGAACAGGTAAATAAGCAAAGTTTAAAATAGATTAGTATCTATTTTTAAGTTTAGCATAGTTGCTATGATAAATCTATTAAAATAATTATAAATGGGTATTGCATTCTCTCGTACCGGCAAAGCAATACAAGAGTAGCACGTACTGAGGTAAAAGCAATTCGCAATGTAGTGGGGCTGACTATCCAGGAAGCCGTCGACCTCGACCTCGACCTCGTAAGTGCTTGATCCCTTTTGACAACAATTCCTACTAAATAGAAACTTCACTATGGTTGAAACTATCTAAATGTCACATAGAAAAATAGACCTTATCGTTTTCTGACGTGCAAGTGATAATCAACCTCAGGGTAATAAAGCAATTACGCGGTCGAGTATACATTTAAGTAACGCTACTCTTCGAGGGTACCACACAAGAGAAAACAAAGATTTTACTCTTAAATCAAGTTAAAAGTGGTTCTTACCGTGTTCAAATCCTCGATCCTGGTCATAACGCCCATGGCCATCTCCCGCCTGTCGGCAGGGGCTTCAGGGCACGGGTACAGGGTCGCGCGGAAACCTTCGCAGATCTTCTTCACGCGCGTCTTGAGCTGGTCTCCTTGGAAGAAGATGATGAACACCGACTTGTACACCTGGTCCGACTGGAAGGGAAAATAGAGATCTTAAAACATATATTTTGGGACCGTTGGAGAAAAAAGGTTAATTACCAAATGAGGTAGGAGTCCTATTTTTAATCAAATGTCATACCATAACCAGGAAGGAGTTTAATAATACCAAAAAATATTTCGACATGTTCCTGGGTTCAAGCCAAACGAACATAGAATCAGAATAAGAGCAAGAGCATGCTTTTTTTGATATGCTTGATATTATAGTATGGGTAGAAAACGAAATAAGGCTCTATTCTTGTTAACACAAAAATAATTAGGGGATAGAATATACATTCGCTCGTTTGGTCATATCATTTCGATATGGATAGGTAATTTTTCACATCAGAACCCAAATCCAACCATAAACTGCAGGGTGTACACAATTGGTTACCTATCATTTTTCTCATTAAGCCCGACTGTTGTACCCGTAACAAATAGATTGCTTAAGTGCCTCTGTAATTGAGGAAACATACTTCTTACAGAGGTCGATAAGCATCGGTCCGTTCCGTTGTGAATCAATTTCATCCATTAATTGACACGGTGGACAAGTTCGAGGACGAAGCTGAACAAACTAAGAAGCTGCTTAAAATTTAGGAGCCGTCAAAATTGCATTAGCTCATCATAGATAACAGAGTCATCATATATTAGAAAAACTATCTAAATTACCGCCCAATTTATATGCCAGGAAATACCACCTGTAAACGCAAAGCTAAAACGTGATAAGAAACAATTAACAGGTTGAAATACTTACAGAAGAGGGGTCTTCCAATGGTGTGTCGATCTCTGCCTGGCGGAGGAACACATTGCCTCTGCAGGCGCGCCATAACATGCGTTCGAAAGCAGGGATTCGCTCACGAAGGATCACGCCAGCCACGAAACTATACAAAAAACCGAATTAGCAATAGTCCAATGTTGTCGCAGCAAAAAAAGCGCTTTACACATTATTTTGCAAAAACCCAAAAGCACTAGTTCTGCTGCGGGGCTACAACTATTTGCGGATTTGAAATATTGAACCATCGGTCTAAAGAATACGGTTCATATTTCGCAAGCAAACTATCGACCTCAGATTATTATTACCTCAGTATCTCAGATCAGTGACGAGAGAATTCAGTGAAAGAAACTTTGCTGCATGAAGATAATGTCAAAATACAAGAGGTGTCCGATACTATTGGTATATAGATTGATTATATTTAATCAAATCTTCCAAATGACGTACAGCACTAAGGAGTTTCCAGAAACAATAATAAACAAAGTCTTATTTATTTTTCAACAAACGAGAGTTTACTTGAAAGTGAAGATAAATATGATGTGGGGATAAATAAAACAAAACAGCTGAAAGTAATTAGCATTAATTATACAAAACACGTTGATACGGTAACTTTCACGGTTGGCGAAATGAGTAAGTAAGAAAATTAAAAAACGCGAAGTAATAAAGAAATTCTCTCGTCATCAGAGCGTGAGTCAAATGAATAAAGGAAAATTACGCCCAAATGTACAATAGACCACAATATGGTGAAATTTTGATGAATTTTGAAGGACCATACTATTCTACTAGTCTATAGGTAAAAAATCATAATAAAACACAGTCTGTAAATAACGTTGGATAAATTAGTGACAATATTGGAACGAAAACTGAATAAAAATAAAACTGTCGTCAGAGAGAAGACGGAGTCTGGCTAGACAAGAGGTACGAAGAGGAAGCTCCTCATACAAATAATAATACTCCCAGACTCCGCCTCTCATGACGTACTTGAAACGTGAAACATTATTTTCACGTAACATAAATTATTTACAAACTGCACGAGCAGGAGACGTTGATATTACACGAAGTGTTCAACACACGTATCACGAGATGCATATTGAAATAGGTCGCACGTGTCTCATGTAACATGTTCCTGACGGAGACCGATCAGAAATAACGGAAATATTTTGTGTACCAGCATCAGCTGTTCCAGGACTGAAGGAAAATTAAGAGCCTATACTCTGTTTACTGAAAAGTTTCAACAAACTTTGCCCGCATCATCTGGTTGGCTACGAACGCGGTAGTTAAAACATACAAGTCCAAAATAGACTGAACTAAATAAAGAACCTGTAGTTATAGCATTATCCATAACTCGTTGAAATGTCTGTTAAATATTGTTTATAATAAAGGGGATTCCCGATGGAATACTCCACTACTACCTTACATAATCTTGTACTATGTGTTATGATCAATCCATCGTCTACTTCTACACCTATTTTTGAACACAGACGCTACGCCGTGCCTACTCATAGCTGGCCATTTTAAAAATAGCTCGTTACAAAGAACTTTTAATTTATTACTCTACTAAACATTTTACAATTGAATTACGACCTTTTAATGTTGCCATCCTTTCTGTTCTATTTTTATAGCCCTCATAACAGCTGTGATAAAGTTTAATCAGTGCAATAAAACCTTATTGTACTTTGCATAGATATGCGTCATTAAAATTAACAATATTAACATGCTTCTGCATTTGTTTAAGGACGAGTCAAGGATCAACAATATTGTTGATAATGTCATAAAAACGAAAGTTGGGATGGCTATAACTAAGACTGCGGAAGATCCTATGATTGATAGATATATCGACAGTGGTGTAAAATTGAAAACAGAATACAATATTCAGGCAAATTTGAAAGGGGAACTATTTAAACAATTAGAGCCAATGACGTTGTTCACAAAAGAAATCAAATATTGTATCTCGATATAAGAACTGAGACTATCATGCAACTGGGTTGTGCTAATAGCTACAATTCGAAGATAAGATACAAATCTCACCTGTCATCATTTTTCCATTGCGAATATAAGCGATAATATAGAACATTCGTAATGGGTATTGTATCTTCAAACAATTCATCTGATAAAACTGCGCGGTGAAATCATTCTTTACCAAAGATTATTTTTACGGTTGATGATAGAAATAAAGAAATAAGATAATTGTTATGAAATAATTACAAAAATAAAATTAACGTAACTCCCGACAGATAAGGACATCTCCCATCTAATTTCTACGTGTGTTCCTTCCTAAATCAATCATTGTCTTGTTCTATATCTTGAGAACCTCTTATTCTTTTCATAAGAATGGAATAACTCATGTGTATATTTTTATCATTCAAATGTTCATGATCTAACACATGCAGCTTTTCGTCATTACAAACACTAATCCACCTTGAAGTTTTTACTGTACTTTTTACGGATTCGTTTCCAAATTGAACCAACCTAGAGATACAATTATGGAATTACCATTTTGCACAAGTCTCTATTCACATGCAGACTATTCTGAATTTATTGTTATACTGGTAAATATACAAAAAGATTAGTATCCTATTTGTTGTTCATGATTAGAGCATGGCCGTTCCGTATAACGTTATGGTTGGCCTGAGAGCCATGATGTACGAGTTTTATTGCACTAACAATGAAATATAAGGAAAATACAGAGAAACATTCATGCTTATGAGTAAAAACAGAACATCACTTAGCAAGTATGAGTGCGAAACTAAATTTAGATTTGCATTAACTTGAAGATGGTTTAAAATGCACATTATGTCGATGAAATATTGGCAATACACTTGATGTTGGCGTTGTTCAGGTCAGGGTTGAATCGATTGTTGTTCCATAACCCGTATTGTCATCTAGTATGGACATGACCATCGTACCATAAGTAGCAAAGATTAGAACACGCCTGATGCAATACTTCAGCGTCGCAGCTATGAAGCCATAATTATGGAGCATTTAGCGAAACACAAATGTTAATTCTCTAACATTTCATAAAGACATACTCAAATAAGTAATGTCAATTCAGGGTCCTCTAATTCAATTGTCCATTGTCACGTATCAAATTATCACTGTTTCGCACTATCATTAGAAGGCGTACGGTTGTCCATAACAGGCGTGTGAATTCCCATACAATTGCTACAATTTGTACTTCTCATTAGAGCAATGTTAGTTTTTCATTTTTTCTTCTTTAAGTTGTAGGAATTTTTAAGCGGTGCTGTGTCTATTATTTCTGAGAACTCGGTTGGTAGTCCAAACAACGTACCGGTAATACCAACAGTTTTATTATTTTATGTGTTTGGTATCAGCCTGTACCAGTAGTGTATGAAGATATGAATCGCATCTTGGTTCATTTACCCTTTGAGGAAACTTTGTTCGTATTTATGCTTGTCTGTAGGCGTGGGTTTACGTCTTCATACAGTATGCATGCCTACTGTCAGGAATTCCCCTTCCTCAGAGCCACTGACGTCACCCATCGTGTTTGTGCCTCTCCAATGTTTGCATGTAGTACCTACCTCAATTATTTTTTGCTGTCCAATTGAAAATAAAATGCTTCATGGCTCTTTGTTTTTTCTTTGTCATTCATTATTATGTCTCTTTTGGTAATTAGAGAAATGTGTTTTAGCATTGTTTTAGGTAGTATCTTTATCTACTCAAGAAATATATGAGCTTTGTGTCAAATGTTTCCACAGAAATATATAAATACTAGCTGCGCCCCGCGGTTTCACCTGCAGCGGTATGAAATATACTTTACGACCTATTCTCAGACCTAACAAATATACACAAAAAATTTCATAAAAATCGGTCAAGTCGTTTCGGAGGAGTTCGATAGCAAACACTGTGATACGAGATTTTTTATACATATATTGGATGTATGTAGTTATATTACATAAGTTTATTTAAGTTCGTAAAAACCCCCGTTTAATATTTTATAATGATATATAATTATGGTAGGTACCTATTTACTCTTAAAATTATATAGATACTGATGGTGTCTGTATTTTAATCGTGTATACAAATTTTCGGAATAAAATAAACGAATTTAAGAGGAAACTCTTTGAACATGCAGACTGTCTTCGGATGGAGAGAGTATTTCAAGGGAAACCATTGTCATCAACAATGTTGGTTACATTTGAATATGTAATTAGCACATTTATTCACTATCACGTGAATGAGCAACGTCTGCAAATACATACTTGGAAACTACGGTCGCGTAATTCAAGTGGTAAATATAAATTGCACCTAATGACGATGACTTTAAAGTAAATTTTGGTTAAGACGACATTTACGAAAGCGTTTAACCCGCAGTCGTTTTGCCTTTGGACGAATATGGTATTCCGTGTCAGCCACCCAGAATAAAAAGTTTTCAAAAATTTAATTTTATCGTGAAGTGTCAAGGAGTATTTTGATTTGTTAAGTATTTTCACGTAGAGACGATGTAAGAGATAGTGGCGCCCGTCACCTTGGCGGAATACCAAAACGTCTGTCCGTCTGTATACGTAAACGATGTAATTTACAGTTCTGGAGTCTGTCTGTAATGTGGGATGTACAAATATACCTGGTAGTTGAGGCAGATGGAGTTTTTTGCCGAAGATGCCGCGTGACGCCTACTAGTAACTAACAACAAAATAGTTAGACCATTCTGTTTTTTGTCTAGTTTCTAGAATATAAAAACAAGCATTTTACAATTTAAGCATGTAGGTATGTAATATTCATTACAATAAAAGCATCTTAGAAAATGTTGAGTAAAACTTGTACCAGAACTTATATAGTACAGGCGGCAACAAAAACGTGGGACACTCAAATAGGTAAACAGCACACGGGAAACACGCAACCGATTTCAAATGCATCTCTTGTCATCAAAAAAAATAATCTTAAAGCTATAAAATCATAGGAACGCTTATTATCTTCTAAAATTTATAATCTGCAGTAAACTTAAATCAATGTCTCCGCACTGACACTGAAATAGGGGTATACACTTAAACTCGTGTTATTCAAATAACCCATAAAATAAGTCGATAGCGCATAATTTATTACAAGACATGTGCCTGATTGTACCGTTGTGATTTAATGTTATTTACATGAACTATAGCGTAATTGAGGGTTATATTCAATCTTAGCCAGGTGTGTAACAGGCAGTCAAGGTTTTTTAATGAATAGACCAGGCTCATGGTGTCCTTATACAATATGGTCAAGCCGCAGGTAAATAGTTATAGAACGTGGTCGATACATACTTATTAAATACATAATGGATCGTATATTCAATGAGGGATATCGAGAGACCGCTAAAATGAACGGACTTGGGATAATTCCATATTTAGCATTTTGCTCATGGATTTGTGAGCCGAGTAAGATGTCAATAATCATCAATATGAGGATATTCTGTTCTATAGAACCTCTTTAAACTTCAGACAAGAACCGGTTGATGTCGACTTAATAAAAAAAATGCAACATCGTCAAAAATATGTATTCAGTCGAGCCAGTTAATCTCACAGTTTGATTTCTTACAACTCAATCCATTTTGATAGGTATTCTTAACAAGCAAGGGAAAACAAAAACTTTGAAGATTCCTTTGAATTCTTGAATGCCTAAGAATTCATGATAATATTCTTATGGAAAAATATTGTAGGAAATATACTGGGAAAACCTTTAATTGCAGACTGGTTTTTTGAGACGCTGCATTTTTTTGGAAACTAATTGAACAAATATTTATACATGGAACTCCTATAAACTGAAACAAATAAGTAGCACGAATTCAATATAATGTGTCATTGGGAATGAGTCAAATCAACGATGAACTGAACTTAGTAGGTACAACTGAATGACAAACTTGAAGATTTGATATTACAAGACAGCCATGCTCTTCTTAAAAATATGACGACCCTGTTACTCAGGCTCAAAAAGACACCGAAGCTGCCAGAGCTGACACTATTTATAGTATTTTTAATAACGAAGTACTTATCTAACACTTATAGCACAACAGTACGGAAGAAGGACGTCACGAACAGATTCAAGTGCCATCAACGTAATCATTACAACTAATTTGTACTCTGATAATTATACTACAAACTTCTATAGCACAATTTATTACGCTATTGTTATATAACAATACTTCGTCAACGAATCCAGGTTATCAGAAACGTACTCTTTGAACAACGATAAAAATATTGGATAGGAAGGAAAAGATTTGTTGAAATATCTGAGAAGATTTCACAATTTCTGTGATTGCGGTGCCATTTCCTTCGGAAAACGCCATGTTGACCCAGATCCGACGATTGGTTTGCGTCTTATTAGATAAGCTGTCTCTTGCAAAGGTTCGTTCTCAAAAATAAATAATTCTCTTTCAATCACTTAACCAACCAACTAAACTTACGACATGTCAGTGAAAAATTGATATGCATTGTGAAATGCATCGAGAGCGACATTAAATTCAAGAACAATTCAAGAATAGTCAAATCTCCGGTCGTATTATATTTATCCCAAAACTTATTGCAGCACTACCCAATTTTCATGATCAACCAACCGGTTAACACATCTAAACGAGTCGGATAACTCTCTAAGCAAACACGTCGCCTAAAGGCTCTCGTCACCGTGAACTTGATACAATTCTGTCAGGCAGTTGATACTTTTCGCATCAGTGGTAATAAGCCAGTCACGAGCTTGTGGGTCGACGTACTTGTAACGGTACATCTGCATATAAATATTGTCCAAGTATAAGTTTACGCGAAAGCAGATGTGCGAGAGCTGCAGACGGTAATTAAAGTAATTACTTATATGCAAGTGATAGTGTTTTCTCTTCTGCACATAAAACTTTTAAAGACAAGATTAACGTTTGTTCTGGATTTGCTGTTAGACGGTGAAATGACAATCGGGTAGGAAAGGACTAAAGAAAGGCTAGGCATACAATATTTTTATGAAAGCCATTAACTGCGTTCAAACGACTGTTGACGAATAGCTGGAATTTCCCCAGTGCACATTTAAATTCAAAACAGGATAAAAAGAATTTGCATTCAATTAAAATGAACAAGGGTAAAATACATTGAACACGAACATAGCTAAAGACTGCTACTATAAATCGATTATTTCAAATCCGCCTAATAACTACAAAATGAATGACAGAACATTGTATATTGAGCGGAACAGCAGAATTGTTTACACATAAAGATAATCTGAATGACATATTTATCGTACTATGAACACCCGCATTTACTAGCGTCAAAACAGTACTAGCATAAACCGATCAAACTGGCACATTAAACAATTAGCCAATCAGAGAAACAATATGGAGATTGGATAGCAACAAGCAACAGCCCATGACTCAGTCAGGGGGAGGACAAAAAATATCAGTTTATAAACTTGGGAGTGAAATACATCGCCTTGTCGAATCATGTAATGTGACAGCGGTTATGCAGAATGCGTCATAGAAGGATATTCCTTTGTTCCGAACTGGGAAACTAAAAAACATGACTGCATTTGACCAACTGATAAACACACCTAGCTAAATTAGAAATTACATGAGTTGATAAATATGGCTCTTAGAGGGAAAAAAAAATCTTTTGCCTGAAACACGCGATTATATTACGCACTTTACATCTTTTTCGGAATGTGATACGGGCGCTTCGTCCCAAAACATTAAGGAGGAAGTCATTATTTTGAACGCAAGACAAAACTCGTGGTATAATATGTATTTTGGCTTAACATAACGATTAACAACCAAAGAGTTTCATTACTACTAGGTACATTACTGTTCAGTAGTTTATTACGCTGCATATACAAAGCGAGCCAACATCTGTAAAATTACATCCATTACTTGACTCGTACGCAGAGATCCGCCACAGTAATTAGTAATGGAGTGAATGAATTTCGTGCGAACACGCAGCCCAACAAACAAACACAATGTACTGACAGTAATTCTGCTCTTTATTTCTGCTACTGAAGATCTTGGCATTGGACAAACCGGGAATACCCTAACCTAACTGCTTCCACTTTAATCTTAAAATAATCACTTTTATCTTAAAGTCGGTGCATAACCTTGTGTTTTGATGGCTGTAAATCCGTCGCTGTGATTTACTGCAATCCAGATTTTATCTCGTCTAAGTACGACCTCTCAGATAGTAACAATCTCCAGACAAAAATTCTGTTATCAGACATCTTAATAACATTCGATAAGTAAAAGTATTGTTATTGTTTGAAAGATTTATCTTTGAGAAAGCTTGAGAATTTTGTTGGCATAACAAAAACATATCGTGAGATATTAAACAACGAAATATCTTCACGTTGTAGAATTCAGTAAGGAATTTGAAAATACATAACTGTTTGCAATAATAATAATGTTCATTAATAATATTGTTTTAAGAGTGTGGGAATGAAGTCGTGACGTGATCGTCGTGTGATATCAGTGACAAGGAACTGTGACATCTTTGAGCAGGTATTGTGATGTTAAACATGCGTTTAATAAACATAATATGTGTGTTCCAAACGGACTGCGTCCATGGAAATGGTTTGTGACATGAAGAATTGTAGACACCGGGAAAACAATGATACACCGGAAAAACAATGAGAACAATGGTAGAACACTATTGTAATCTTTAGGATATTGTAGCATAGTTGCTCTACATTCAACACTATTATTGGCATTTCAAGGTAGATGTATAATTTTTTTTTACTCCTATTATGCAATATACGAAATTACTCGAGTAAGGTCGCCGTTCAATATGCCGTATTCGCTCGTAAACTGTTGATACACTTTGTAGCAACAAAATCCATTAGAAACAACCTCAATGACGTAATTGATACCTAACAAGCCCATATTGTGTTAGACAGCCAGCATTGTGTTACACAATGTATCTACTTGGAAAAGGCTAAGCAAATTTTATCACAACCATACTCGATCGCCTCAAGGTTTATACGGAAACTCCGTCTTTGTTAGACTTGTTAAATACAAATTTTAAATCGCTTCAAATACCGTAAGATTGAATACAAACACTTTTTAATTAAGTATTGGCACGTGGTAAGCGGCTGTTGGCTCTAAACCAAGCACAAGTTTTCTTGAATATTAGTCTGGCATTATAAAACATGTTCTGAATACTAGATTCTTGAATTAATTACACTTTTAAAGTTAATAAAGCTTTTATTGTAAATGTGGACTTAAGTAAGCCATTTTAAACCCTTGATAACAGGTTTAAATGAATAACACGAGTTTATAATCAAACTAAAATATGACACAAAACATAAATTATTATCTAAGACACTCGTACCAAGACGCTGTTAGGATTGTCTATGTTGAAAAATATCATCGATCACGAAACTTTTCCTATTCGCGCGGAGTCTGATATAACTCTAGAATGGCGTCCCGCAAGGAGCACCTCTTAGTTCATTACTTATACTTGAGTATAAGAATACATGTAAGATATTATAAATTACACTCGTTTCTTTAATTTTAAATAATTATAACATTTTTGTTAAGAACTGTTTACAAATAAGAAAAGTTTGATCACGAAGTGCCGTGTAATTTCAGCATTTACATTTTTCGCACCTAATTCCATTATCTATTCTTGAAGTCCAAGTTACCTTGAAAACGCACATGATATCTAACGTTCTTGTAATAAAACAATACTGTGATATTGAAGTGAATGGTTAGTAAGCAAGTGAAGGGTGTTAGAATTGAACTGTATGTTCATTTTGTTCCCAAGTAGTGAAGACAATACTGAAATGAGTCAAGTTGATTTCAATATTGTCTGTCACAATGTTACTTTTGAGTCTGCAACCATACATTTATAACATACCCGAACCATATCTACCTCTATACCCATCTACAATATAAAATACAAATATACACTACTAACCAAGGCAGGAATTCCAGGGATTCTTGTTTATCCCGCAAACTAGGGAATAAATCAAGCACAAATGTTTAGCAATACTGTACAGTAAGGACTACAAGTTAATATAATAGTCTAATTATTACATCAACGTGTTGGTTATTTAGTTCAACAACTTTGTAATCTTCTTGAAAATATTTTATTAAGATTTACAATTTAGAGAGGATTTCACATGCATTAAGTTTGACAAAGGGGTTCTCAGGGAGTTTATTACTTTTAATTGCAATAATTACTTTTACTTTATGAGCGCTAAGCGCGCGATCTGTAATATTAAGTTCTTTCGAAGTTTAATTATTATACTTAGCAGGAAATATTCTTCGTGTATCATCAGTGACGTGCAATATTAGTTCCATGAAAATGTTCACATAAACCGCAAAATTAAGGACTCACTTCAAGCAATTGATTTGTTAACATTGTAAATATTTATACGATTCTTCGTCAAATAATAAAAGTATCAAGTTTATGTGAACAACGTGATTGATTGCATCGTCTTTCGTGTAGTACGTCACAAGGTCATAATTGGTAGGTAGCAGTTTACTAACATAGATATGATTAATCAGTAAAGTTAGTAGGCAGTAAGTGTGTATCTTTCGTGATAGTAACGTACGGTATTTTATGAGTGGACATACATTTTGACACAATAGACATACAAGACGAGCAACCAATAGAACCGTAGAGAGTAGAGCAGCAGCTGAACTGTCGGTGAACAGCCCAGCTGCGTCCAGTATCGGGTGGTGGTCAGTGTCACTCCAGTGCGTATGTACACACGCATACATACCCTAGTTGGACGTGGCCGATATGTCTGTTCGGGTCGTCGGATATGAGGGCGCGCGTCATCGACTCAGTGGTATTGGCACCACCCTCGTGCTACACGGAGGACAAACATAAACATGTAGACAAACATTGCCCATATGACGTCACAATGCACGCGACAGATACGACATTTACACCACACGATGCACACTGTTTCCTTGCCTGTTGTAGTAAAAAAGTAGCGCCATCGAGTCACTGCAAACACCTCATTCTACGCGGCGGTGTGCTGGTAATTACCTAGCTACCAACAAATTATATAAAAGCTTCATATGCATTGTTAGTTTGTGACTACTCGTATTGTGTTCAAATTACAGTGTCGTTTATAATAAACTAAAGAAAATATATATTATACTCTATAACTCTGACTCGTCGTGATCTACATATGACATGAACATATAAAAATCATAATGGCATGCATAAAAATGACAAGTACAGAAAGCGTGGATGACTTTATGAAAACGGAAAGAACCTATTTTGTAAACCTTGTCGACTCCCGACAGCTGGATACGTTTGCAGATGGACTTCAAAAATAAATCATGTCGGAATCATTGTTAGTTCAAAATAAAAATTAAAATCTCACTCAGGCAGCAATTGGTTAGCACGCTCTGCAAGGGAGTCAGGAGTATTTCACTAAGCTTTAGTAGACTGACACGGTCTGGACCGGGCTGGTTGCGGTGCTACAACTAAGCTCATTCCATCACACAAAGAAGTCAAAGAGAGGTGTTATGTTGATGATATACTATAAACCGGCCGACTCCAATGCTTGCCTGAGTGGTGATCGGTAGACTCCAGAATCAGCGTCACAGTACAAGCGCTGTAAAAATAATAACGCTCATGTGTGTGCTTTGATTTCCATTGACAGAAATGGAAATCAAAACGGTCCAACGAGCGCGTCGTAATCAATCTGAGCATACCCCAGCTTGAGAGCTTGCCCGCCCGCCATGAGCCCCTCCTCCCCAAGTAGGGTCACCTGTTCCTCCTCGCGCGACGGGTCCGCCATCTTGTGCACACACACGCCAACATGGCGTCAAGGTCAGACACACGTCAATGTCAATGTCACATATTTGGTACGACTTACGACCGTGGAGGATTCGATTTATGGCCAAGAAATCATCTCAGTGATAGCGCCACGGATAAATTGGATTTTGACTGAGATTAGAAATCCTTCATGTATCCTAGCACGAGTACAATAAAGCAGACAGTAATGTATGCGTGCGATCAATCAACTGCCGACAATAGACGTACAAAAATGTGACATTGACAATACGACGTCATTATTTCAAACAATATACCGAATCTAAACGTTTAAATTCATAAGCTCGTTGTTTTTGAAGCCCACTTCGTCGTATACATATAAAATAATTTTATAAAAATATAAATAATTTAAGACCCACGACCTTCGTTTAAGGAAAATGTTAACTTAAGGAATATTGGAAAGTGTTGAACATAAATTAGTATTTAATACTGTTGTTATTGTGCTTTAAGTTATTAAAATAAAATTAAATAATAATATTTAATGAGACACTGATCCAAAAAAAGGGAGTATCAATAAATAATAAACGATGATAAAAATAAATAAGCACGACTGAAACATTGATCGTGGAGCTATTTTTTTTCTACAACAGCATGATTTTGTATCGGCTTCATACCTTTGCCATTGTGTTTTCAAGCTGAACTCTATCTAATTGATTAGAACGTATCTATTGACGACATTTCCTTCGTAAACTAGCTTCAGTAGGTAATTACAATGACAGTCCATATTGACAGAGTATAAAGGATGACTGCAATAATGGCATCTGACGTAATCGAACAAACACTAATAGATTACGTTGATAATAAAATTAATCGACATTACACATTTTGCGTAAAACATCACGAGGACATTAGTAGTGAGCTATCTTTTCGTTGGTGTCTAATACATTGGACGAAGCATCCACTAATTATGTTGGTACTTAAACAGATTAGTAATTTAGTGAATTTGTTTGAAGGCAAGATTTAAGGTGGTTGTATGTCGTGAGCTCTTAAAGTACTGTGGTTGTTTCAACTTACCTCATCAAAGAAAACTTGTGTTTTTCTAAGTATATGCTTGAGTTCTGTAAGCTCAAGGTAATTCCTCTTGAGAGCTTCGGCGTTCTGGTTTACCTCACGGAGTTCATTCTCCAGCTTCTCAAAGGTAGCCTATGAAACAAAAATCATTTTATGTGTACATTGGGATGTTTAACTATAAATCTAGACTTTGGACCCGTTTTGTGACTAGGATGGATAGCAACGTCCAACTCCACTCTGAGGCATATGTGTATCGTCACAATGGTCCTGGCAAAAGTTACCTTATTCAATAAGCAGAAACGACAAAAAAGTAGTGAAAATACCTGCTCACCTCAAGATCAATCATCTCCCTGGGTTGTGGGGCCTCAGGGCACTCGCCCGGGATCTCCAGCATCGGGATCCCATCCCGACGGATTTCCTTCTCCAAGTAACGGAGCTTTCGCTCCATCTCGTCGCACCGGCGGACCTCATTGACGAACTTGCGTTGGAACGCGTTCACGTCTGGGTTTAACTGAGGAGAGAAAGTTCTGGGTAAGGTATTGTCCTCGATGTAATTTAAAGTTGCTTTAAGTGTCGTCATGGTAAGTTTTGGAAGTCTTACATTTCATGATTGGACTGAGTAACTTGTATGGCTTTGCTTCGCAGCCGTGCCTGTAGTTCGACTTGCAGTTTTACATCTCTGTATGTTTTATCTATTTGAAGTCAGACTCGAGTGGTTATTGCTATCTGTAGCCAGGCCAATCAAATATTAATATGTACTTATCTAATTCCCCTCAACAACTACTCTCAATAGAATATCGACCCATGCGGGCAGAGCGCCATCTCATTAAATATTGTGCGTTAAAGACCATGTGCTTAGTAAATGACGTCTATTTTAAGGATGGTTAGTGTGGCCATTTGTCGTCGGTTTTCCTACCAGATGTTTGGCATCCTCTTGATTCGTATCAATAAATGAATAATATGGAATATTTTCCATCAAAAAGGGAGTGTTATTTTTTTCTGAAATGCATGTTTTTCATGGTTCTCTCCATTTTCATCAAATTTTTGTTTCCAACAATATGGCTTTGCAGTCATTGAAAAATACGTGATTGTTTTTACGATTGTCGCAACTTACCGATGCTTAAGAATGAATAGTTGAGTTCATGTGTGAGAAAAAAATTGCAATCGTTTTAATTACTCGCTGCCTATTTATTGTGATTATGATAGCACCCTTTAACTCCTCATGGTCATTCGCTAGCGATTTACTGAATTGCGACCATGATTGTGATGATGATGACTGACCTCTGAGGTCATTAACATCTGTTATCTTTACAATCAAGTTGAGTTCTACGACTTCAGCAAGAATTTCTCTTCTAAATAACGCCATAAAGATAGATAAAAATCTAATGTAAGTCGAGTAATTACCGTAATTTTTCTGTGACATAAGAAGATTAAGTGTTAAAGATTTATCAAAGGAGTGTGTCTGAATGGACAGTCTATCTTGTAAAATTCTGTTACGCCAATTAATTCTACGCCTACGAAAGTAAGAAGGAACGCCCGCCAGTAGATAATAATAGAACTTCTCGCTTAGATACTGAGTATGAATCTAATAATTATTAGCAGTCAGGCATGGACGAACGTTCGTCCATGCAATCAGGTGACTGCATTTCTCTGTAACGTCAGAGACAAAGGAACAGACGAATGGTTTTGTCGCTGAAACCATTCATCTTCCTGTATTGGATAGAGGTCAACCCGTTGTGGAGAAACAATACCATTTTACTTGAATGAAAAATGTACGATATTATTTCAAGTGAGAATCTCACAATGTATTTGTAACAATGGGGTGATGAAAACAAGAGGTTGAGCTTAGAATATTGGTACCTACATTTTAGATTGAAAAGAGGTCAACTTCTTCGTGCATATGAGGATATTTAGCCACACCAGGAAAAACTCCGACCGCAAGATACCTATTGGAAATGTCTAACCAGATGAATGAATTGGATCGCCAACATGAGCCAATACTGCACTCGTCCTAAGAAGAGGTTTCAAATTATTGGGTCATATCATTTGTTGGCATTGGCTGACCAATATGTGAAGTAACGATGTTCCGCAACGCGGTATTGACGCGGTGTGGGCACAATTGGCGCACGCGTCGTTATGCATGCAAATTGCTGAGTATCATCAGTCATCAGATCACATACATTTCGATTGAAAGAGAAACTAAATGCAGAACCTACTCGACTTTTTAATAACGAGTTGAATCAATCAAATTTCCTTTAGGAAGAAATATGGTATAAAATGATACTTTAATATCTATCCAATTATTGACTGAAACTGATGCATCTTTGTATAATTTTCCTTACAGAATCCCAGTTTAACATTTGCATTTATTGTTTTATGTTGTAAATAATATTGATCTCAGTAGTCAATAAAATAAACATCAAGAACAGACTGTTTGTCCATAATATTTGAAGACTATGTATTCTGTGTCAAACAGCAATATGATAATTAAAGTGTTTTGTACATTCTTATGACTTTACCTAACAGTTATTACAATACTTTGATTGTGTTTGTTAAACTGCAAATTATAATTAAAATGTAAATTAAAAAATTGCCAAGTTAATTTTAAAATGTTTAGAATTTTTATTCAAAGTTGTATTATTTTTACCTATACTTTATGATCAATGACAAATTAATTATATCCATAAATAAATTGAAACAATACTTTGTGGTCATCAGCATTATGAGCTGTTAGTCATATACTATAAATGGTAGTTGAACTATATACAAAGGCACATAGTAGGTACAATGCAATGTTCAAGATAAAAAAAATCCATTAAAAGTATTGCCCTATTTTTTTGCAGGGTGTACTCAGTCACAGCATAACAATAAAAGCAGTATTACGTCTTCATACAGATCGGCCGAAACGACGCGATTCGAAATCTCGGTGTACACCAGTATTCAACAGTCGCGCGTGCGCCACAGTTACGTAAGGACGCGAACGGTGCGAGACGCTCCCGCGTATTTATTTACGAAATTATCGACTGTATTTTTCAGTGTATGGATGTTTGAATTCATCAATATCGAAACCAGATATATATATTTTTTAATTACTAACTCAGTCGGCATTTTTAGTTTTTATTTATTTATGTTATGTAGGTATTTCTATATTTGTTTAAGCATAGCTAGCATAACTTCCTTGACAGGTACTTCGTAAGTGAGTACCTTTCTTTTTCCATGCGATCGATGTTCGATTGCAGGAACAAAATATACCTATACTAACTTCTGCTCGCGGCTGCGCCCGCGTGGATTTCAGTCTGTCACAGAAACTCTTCATCATGCGTCCCGTGATCAAAAACACGTTCGTGCAATCTAAACTATTCATTCCATATTCATCCAAATGATTTGGTGTAAAATGTTATTTTAATCTACATAAAATTTCTCTGACGATAAGCAAATTTATTTCGACATGGGTTTAACATTACCTACTTAAATTACCCTAGACAAATAAACATATTTAGTTTATACAACTCTGCCATATTTTATCAATTTGTAATTTATGGACTTTTTTATAGGCCTTTTGTAACTTTTCTATAGAAAGTTTTTTTTATTTTTGAACCTGAATAAATGGATAATTCAATTCAATTCAATTTATTTATTTCGGAAAAAACATCCATATTGTATTGTGATAAAATTTATTTAAAAAAGAAACCGAATATCCAAATGGCTTCGGCTGATGTGCTGAGATGATTTAGTAAACAAACCTTACACCACAAACGACTGGATTTGAGAAAAACATTTGAATATACAGGACATACTACCTACTAACATATCGCAAGGTTTTAAAAAAGAATGCCCTCCCATCATTAAATTTATCAGACTTACAAAGTACAGTTACAACCTAAGAGACACAGTCAGTGGGCAAACCTAGTGCATGTGTATCTACCAAGCGGTTTTAAGGAATTATTTCAAGGACACTGCGAAGATGTAATACTGTTTACTTTATTATACTATGAGTTAGATTCAAATTACAGTGTCTTATGTAAGAACAGGCCACTTCCACTTTTCCTATAGCTATTAAAGAATGCATCATAGGGATTATATTGCAAACAAGAATGGTAAAAGGATATTTTTAGTAGCATCATTCAGTATTGTGATAGCGATCCTGATCACTGATCACCATTTTTTTATATGCTGTTTATTTGCAAAGTAGCTTGTAGCCCATCTGATGGTAAGTATTCACCTCCAGCTATGGACATCTACAATACCAGGGGTATTAACATTATAAACTGTACAATAGGTCATACCAAGGAGGCTACTGTTTTGGACTCCAACTTGGATGCCCAAATAGTTTATGACCAGACATTGCCTGTATTGTATTACATAAGAATGAAATACACCGGTATTCAAGTAAAACTTCAATTCATAATTGATAAGATTTAGAACACAGTTACGTAACTGTGTTCTAAATCTTATCAATTATAAATTGAAGTTTTACTTGAATACTGGTTTATTTCATTCTTATTATTTAATTGATAAAGTCACACCTGGAAACATTGCTAGGTGTTACTTTATCAACTAAATAATACACTTTATCAGAGATTGTAATGTAATTAACTTAATCAATCAATCATAGCTAATAACAATCACATTTTTTTTTTATCAATCACATGACTTTTAAATTTACAATTTTATGTTGGAACTCATGACCAATGGAATCAATTATGAATATAAATGTTAATAAAAAAAGATAAGAATTTGGTTTTTAACAAGCTTTTAAAAACATACTCTTAGCTTTGTACTACAGCTATTAATTAATTTTACTGTTTAACATTTTAACTGACCATTTTGTAAAGACCAGATGGTACCTATTTTATTAATATTATTATGAGTAAAAGTACACCATCTCTCTGTAAGAGCTAATTCAACATTGGCAAGAGATTCTGTTCTTATAGGTTTTGTTAAACGAGCCCTGAGTTGTTTTAACTGAAGAAATACATATCCCAAGCAAGTAATTATTCCAATAGGATGAACCATTGAAAAATAAAGATCATGGGGTACACCATTAAGTTTTGAATTGTTATGTTAGTGATGGCAAATATCTGTCATATTGACAAAGTAGATTCATATGAGTGTACTCAATAGGAGGGTCCTAAATTGAGACTATTTGAGAAATACGTACCACTGTTTGCAAATACTGTGGTACGTATTTCTCAAAGATACTTCTACTATCAGTAGATAGTCGAATCTTTGTCAACAATATTCTATTCTAGTCAACTATACTACTGTTTAGAGAATACCTATTGAAAAGTCAATAATAGTGCATAGAGGAAGCAACAATAGCTAGCTACTGTAACAGGATATCATGTTCTCTAGTGTTGATAAAACATTATCAGAATAAAATATTCCAGTAACAAGACTATCTGCGGCTATAACATAATTAAAAAGACGTTCAAATACAGAAATGCTATTTTGTTAGTATAATAAAAAGTCTGTTAGATAAATCAGTGTTATCATGAAATCAGGGCATGAAACTTCGATCAAAAGTGAAACGAGGTCAGAGATATCCTATTATGTCCCTTATCGAAACAATGCACCCTGCATTCTAAATGATAGTGATGATATTGAGTAAAAGGGGCGTTAACATGATCCACATGGGTCATGATGGCACTACTCACGTCTCGGAACTGCACGAGTCCCAGCTCCCCGAGCTCAGACACGCATGCATACGCGGCTTCGCTCTGCAGGAAAAGTTGACATAATGTCATTTCTTCACTCCTAAACAACGACCCCATCTTGCACGGTTTTTGCAACACAACACAAAATAAAATTTAATCAACTACGAAAAAAGCTCCGTCGCAGTCTGCGAGCAGACTTTGGCAGCGACGAAACCAAATTGCGTGTGGAGACAAATCAATCGATATGAATAACTTTCAGTGGACATTAGTCATCGTGTCGTGCGCAAGCGCGGACTGGTTTAGGGATACCCGTCGAAAAAATTTGCTTTCCCTTCAACAGCTGTTAGAGTCAATCACAGTCCGTGTCACGATGAAGTCGCGCGGCAATAAGTGGAACTAATTATTATTATATAGTTAGCAACATTCCTACAACTACCTACCTACCTCTGAGCTGAGGTAGCGACCTTAGACACCTTTCACTATTTAAGATTGTGCATTTAAGCAACGCCTGTAATAATTATGATGTTTAAATAAATAAAGATTTATGATTCCGTAGCATCTGTGAGATTTCTTTTGTAAGACGGACTTTACCCTAATGGGATTCCATGTCAAATCAACTTCAAAACTGTATTTTGGCCATAGACTAACACACAAAACACACTTCATAACAAAAACTCAATTTTTGCCATTGGGGTAGGTAGAAACAAATTGCTAAACTCGGAGGTGAAGACGCAACTTCATAGTCAATAGATTTAAGCTTACATACTGCAATTTTGTTAGTATAAGACACAAAAAGAACCAATTATGTCATTGTTAACATAGTTAACAATAGGTTTTGAGACATAATTTGATAATACTCTGGATTAATATGCACAAATTCGGTTTACTCAATACTCAGCATATTTATTGCATTCCATAATGCGAACTTAGGTGCTAAAACACGTGATCATTACAGATATGGATAAAGACGGGATCATTGTGAACCCTGTCCGGCATAGCAAAGTAGGAGAGAGGAAGAAGGCATTTTACCTGAGATTGAGGGATGCTGTTTATACATGACAATACTTTTTACATCTTTCTCCCTTCTTGATTAAAGACATCTCTTTCGCACCATTGATTAGAAGATATACATTTATGAAGAACGCATTATCTTGCATAAAGATTTGCAAATCAGGATAGCATTGGTTTTTTATTTAGTAAGAGTTTTATATTAACGCAAAGGATTTTTTGCTTCTCAATGAATAAGAATTAGTTATTGAACTAGCTAATATTATTTTGACACAACAACATAGATTGAAACTTACTATAGAAACGCACCATCAATTAAAATGCAACCAAAATAAAAGGTATGATTTTGACAGCTGGCTCTAGTTGTATCTCTCCTTTACTCTTTCAGTCAGTATGTATATCTATTTCTTTCTCCCGTTCTGTTTCCATATTCTTTTCAATTTTACTGCATAGTAATGAGTGGGAGTAAAAAATTGAGGTTATAGATTTAGCTTGAAACGAAAATAATTTAGCAAATATAGACTATGAATAGACATAAATGTGAATGAAAATCCAGGCGAAATGGTGTGTAATCTTGATTTATAGATCTAAAGATAGATTCCGTGCACAGTTCTGTGGATCATTGCATTTTATTTATATTCCAGGCACTGCTCGGCGCTCAATTAGTTATCACACTGATTATGGTATCAGTGATACAGAAGTTGGGGAGTTATTCGTTCGCGAGATGGTTATTATGTTCACAAAGGCTGTATAGGTATTTGTACCCCACTAACAGCGAGTTAAAAAGTTTGGCGGGAGTGCCGAAGGAAACTTCGAAAGGAAAGAAAGGCGGTAAACATGAGTCGAATGGGAAGCCGGAGACGTTTCATGTGCCTCGAAGCCTGGACATCCAGCTGGAGACGGCGCCCGTGACGGCATTAGACGTGGTACACTTGAGGTTCTACACCGAGTATCTATGGATAGTGGACTTCTCACTGTACACTGCTATAGTGTATATTATGTCAGAGGTAGGTGTTAATTTTCTTGTCCTAGTAATGTTATACTCTACCGACCACTTGCTTACTTGTACAAGTTGTTCTCTAGGCTTAATAGTTCCAAAAACTTGTGAAAGTTATATTTTGTTGTTTATTTAATAAACTTTTCAGGCTACTTGGTTAACTTTAATGTAATTATTTAATCTTTCAGGTGTACACATCAGTATTCCCGCTGAAGGATGAGTTCAACTTGAGCATGGTGTGGTGCCTCCTGGTTGTACTATTCTCATTGTATCCTTTACAAAGATTATACCTAGAGGTTCATATAGAATATTATTAGAAATTAATTTTATATCAGTTAAGAGACTACACCTTTTATTGATCTACAGGATTCATACTAACTTCCCATCACTCTCCCATGTATTCTGGCTGAGTATACCAAAAAATCTGATTGAAAATGTTGCCAAAATGATACAGATTTATTAGAATAATAGTTACAAGTTCTAAATTCTAACCAATATCGACAATCCTTAAGTATTTTGATCTGGATGATTAGAATATTTTAAACTCTAAGAATCCACGATTTTATACACCAATACCTATTCCTTAATTAAAAAACTACAGCAAAATCCTCTTAAGCCTGACAAAGCAGTACTTCACAAGTGAGGAGTCAATCGGGGAGCGATCCACCTGCATTGTGGCCTTCTGTGTGTTCCTGCTGATAGCCATGATGGTGCTCATCGTGAGTGAGGGCAACCTGGAGGTGGGAGTAGACCCCGCTTATGACAGCTTCTATGAAAATGCTTCTAAATTCCTTGAGAATCAGGGGTTATCTTCTGTGTAAGTGTTGTGAATTTGACTGCTGAACTATTTCAATTTAGCACGGGTGGCCCATTGGTAACAGCACCGACTTATGAGTTGTAGGTGGTGGGTTCGCACCCAGCCAGGCGCTTTACTTTGTGTAAATATTTTACATTCAGAGCTGCTCTCAAAACGGTGAAGAAAAAGATTGTGAGGAAACCGGCATGTCCTAGATTCAAAAAAAGGAAAGGGGACATCTACCAATCCGCACTGAGCCTGCATGGTCGGTTACAGCCCACACCATCTCGAAGAGAGGAGGCCTGTGTCCCAGCAGTGGGAACATTATAGACTGATTATACTATTTAAATTGAGTAGGTCTAAGATCAAAGAAAATGATTATTAGAGTGAGAGGATTCTTTCTGTTGAGTTACAGATAAGAATTTGGGCAAGCTGCCAGGGTCCAATTAAAATAATTCTTATATGTGCAAATACTAAAAATATTTCTTTGTAATAAATTCAGCAGTCATTGAATGAAAATGCAGTTATCTAATCCTAATTGAGTAACAAAACCTTCAGTAGTCAGTTTGTCAGTCTCAGATGAGAAATTGACGGTAAGTACTTGTAAGTAATTGACACATTTTTATTTATAATTTTCAGGGGTCCAGCTTCAAAGTTGATATTGAAATTCTTCTTGGCCGTGTGGGCAGCTATTATTGGCACTCTATTCACCTTCCCTGGAATGAGAGTCGCTAGGATGCACTGGGACTCGCTTAGGTAAGTTCAAGTGGAAGAATATGCATGATGTTGGTACAAAGAACAGATTTTTACTTGGTCCTGAACAGAGCCTGCAAAATTCATAAAGTAGGGTAGGGTGAAAATAAGGGCACTCCTTCTGCTTCAAAAGTAACAGTACGTAACTATCTTACTGGGTGTATGTTTGGTATGACAAACTTTTTCTAATCTTGCTAGCATATAAGCGATTATCTCACTACACCGCGCTCGGTCGCGTAGCGCGGGGCGGTCATAGCAAGCAATCTGCGCGCGAGATCGCGTCCGCGGCGGATTGTGTTTTCCATACAAACCGATACAATGTTAAAGGCATGTGTTTAAATTCCTACCAGAAAATTACCTTTTTTACTACCAAAAAATTTGAAATACTCACCAAATTCTGTCCACCAGAATAGATAAGGTGAGCATTTATCCATTTTCATGGGCAAAAAGAATATAAATACAACACGTATAATTATTCTGATAAGTGTATAATTATTTTGGAACTTAAAACGTTGTTCGTTAGGCACCTCGGTATAGATTGGGTCTATTTTATTTGAAGTTAACAAATTTTACTTGGTACTTAGTCTTAGGGTCTAAAAATTATTTTGGTGAGCATTTAAATTGTAGCCAATGTTAAATGTGCCGCCCCGCGCTACGCGACAGAGCGCGGTGCACTGTGATAATCAACTTATTCTATCCACAATTCTATCCCTTACCAATTTATATTAAAATATAAGGCTATGAAATTATTCTATCTTTCCAGGTACTATGGAGACAACAAAGTGAAATCTTTACTGCTAAACTTCAACTTCGCAATGCCGTTCGTTCTGGTATTGTTGTGGGTGCGACCCATCACCAGGCACTACCTTACTGCAAGAGTCTTCAGCGGTATGGAGAAACCACTGTAAGTAATGTTTTTAAAAACTTGTGATCTGATGTCACAATGTCAGTGATTATGTGAAAGATATGTCTTGCATGGTTCTTGAAAAATATTGCATAATCAGTTCAAACTCAAACTCAAAAGCATTTATTTCAATTAAAGCATTTACAGGCACTTTTGAATTGTGGAGTCGGTCAGTTAGTCAGAAAGTTGAAGCTACTTGCCCATTCCAAAACATAGATCTCTATGGAGAAGAACGGGCAAGAAACTCCAAGGACACTGTTTTAAATCAAGATATTACAAAAACCTAGGTACATTATTCTTGTTGCTTCTATATGTGAGAACAACACGAACATGACGCGTGGATCAACCTATAATGTTCCCACTGCTGGGACACAGGCGTCCTCTTGGTGAGAGGGAGTGGGCCGTAATCTACCACGCGGGCCCAGTGCGGGTTGGTAGATGTCACATGTCTTTGAATTTTTGGTTCCATGACATGGCGGTTTCCTCACGATGGTTTCCTTCACCGTTTTGAGATAATAATATAATAAGTTTATTACTTAAAACTAATAATACACAAACATGATTGCACAAGAGGGGAGATCAGCGATGATGATATAATTTACACAAAGTAAAGCGCCTGTCTGGGTTCAAACCTACGACCTACAAACTCGGTAACTCGCGGCCGTTACCACTGGGCCATCACTGTGCTTATAAAATAATTATGCGCTTGAAAAATATAAAAATTATCGATCCGCCCCGGCTCGGCTGTACAGTGTATGTGTCGGAGGTCGTTTAGCTATAGAATATCTTTATGTAAAATGTTTAGAACTATTTTTTCATTCGGGGCACGCCGGCCGCCCGCCCGTTTCGCTGCGAGCGATCAATCGTTTTAAATCTGTGATATCTTCTAACATATTCATATTAATGATATGCTGTAAAGGGCAATGTTGATCTACATTAAATGCACAACGTATCTAACTTATTAAATTGGATAAGGATTAATACTGTATTGTTTAAAATATCTTCGTAAATAACCCTTATTTATTTAGTCTTATGTAAAAGATAAAAATGGTTACTGTGGGTTATCCTTTGGAGATAGACATATACTATTGCGAACTTTTTTCTAGAATTTTTTTAAGATATACAATTCCGTAGAACATTATTTTGATGTTACTCGTAAGGTTTAGCCAGTGTTAGCAATGTACGCGCCCAAAAATATGTTTTTTACAACATCATTACAAATCTTTGAAATTCTCGGCTTTCTCTTCTATAATATACATGTATTATACATAGAAACCTTCAGGAAAAAAAATCTCTAAATGATAATGAAACCCGTATCACAATCCGTTGCGTGGTTTAGAAGAAGTAAGCGGAGAAACAGACAAACGAAAACAGCGACTTTAATTTATACTATTTAAAGACAAGACAATAAATGTTATGTCGCCACAAACGCAGATAGGTATAGTTAGGTTTAGTTCTCGTCCAACCACAAAAACCTCAACAAAAATACCTATTGCATGTTATCGTCCTTAGCTTAGAAACATGCAAGACCTCGTTCCAATCACCCAGGTTTCTATAGCAGCTACAACTTATAGGATTTTAAAAAGAAAATTGTTACTACAACTACCAATTCTTTTACAGCATGACATCAGAAGCATACGACACCCTGCGTCTGATCCTCGTCGCGAGCACAGTCGCCATCCGCCTGGCGTTGATGCCGCGTCAGTTACAAGCGTACCTCGACATGGCGCAGCGACGACTCGATGTACAGAAGAAAGAGGCTGGCAGGATCACCAATATCGACCTGCAGAAGAAGGTAACATTCCTCTCAGCCTATCATAGTGTTATCAGTTATCACTGAGTATTTTAGTCAAGGTGACCTTGAAATGAACCTACTGGAGGTGTACCACAAGCTGTCAAGTACTGGTAATTTGATGTCACAAACCTTGGTTATTAATCCTTATCCTAGGTACAAAGTATCACCATATTTGTGCATTGCCACAAGGAGTCTTAGGCTCACTTTTACCAGAAATTACTAAGTGCGTTGAATGCTAAACATATTTAGTGATTTGGGGTACAAATGGCCTTTAGTGCCAGTGCACGTGACATGGCAAAATCATTCATCAAAAATCTTCCCATATCCTTTTTGACAAACATTAATTTTAGTGACCTAATCTAAATTACTTAACTGTCTTCCTTCTAGATCGCATCAGTATTCTATTACCTCTGCGTGGTAGCTCTCCAGTACATCTGCCCCATCATAATGTGCCTCTACATGGCTCTGATGTACAAGACATTAGGTGGCTACACATGGACAGGACTGTTCTATGAAACGGAGGGCGTTTGTGCTGTGGAGGACAAGGCAGGTGGAGTGACTGACAGTGTTGAAGGCGAGGGTATTGAGCAGTTCCAGTTGGCTTGGGAGAATCTCAAAATGGTAAGATGAGAAAGTTATTCTGTTGGAAAAATATTTTTGCTCTCAGTATGGTTAATATTTTGTGTTAATTTCCTATGGGAGAACTCGTAAAAGACGAATATCCATAAAATAGGCAGCCCTTTCCATTAGTCTAACTTAACTAAGCTCGCCTCACATACCATGCGATGAAATAAAGTTAGCTAAGTAACCGACTTAAATAATGTTAGGTTTCAATGAGACAACTCTGTTTAGCTCCTTTGCACCATACAAACCCAATAATATTTTATGCAATTTAGGAAAAAATTGGGCCAAAGTAACCACGCACTAATTAGTGCTACATAATATTAAAAACAATGGACTAAGTTGGAATACCACAGAAGACAAATGTTCGATATGGATATGATTACATTCTGCAGTAGGAAAATACAAATGTCAACCGTACCTAACTGATTACTGTCGGGACATTCCACGAACCCGGCAGGAGGATAACGGCACTTATTATTATTATTATAGTCTACTGCGATTGCGGGCAACGGAAACACTAACGTAACGGAAAATATGCGCCACATTCACGCAAAACGGCAATCGCTCAGCATAATGCTACGACCCTATGCGAGACAGAGCCCCAGCGCTGGTTTTCAGCGACAACCGGCGTTGACGTGATGACGTCAACCAGTGCAGCATACGAAAAGTTAAAAATAACAAAAAATACTCCTGCACCTGCTGCTACTTGGGATCCACTGAGTGGTGGTTAGGCTTATACTTTTTATTATTAACTGTATTTTTTCCTTCCCTTAGGTATTCACAGTGGACGTGTACCGAGGCGTGTTTGGGTTCGCCACGTGGTGGTGTTGCTTCGCGTGGTTCCTCACCACGTCGCTGGGGCTCGGCTACCAGACCTACTTCAGGATCTCGTGATACCCCTACCCCGCAGTGCTTAGAGTTCTAGTCACAAGTTGAAGTTTGAACGGGAAAATAACAAATTATTGGTTGTAATTGTAGGTACGGCTAAATCAATATGGTCCGTTGATTATTGGGAAGAAAAAAATAACGATTTTTATACGCTATGCTGGCCCCTCTTATTTGCCGTAATGTACAAATAAAGCTCACGTAACTTTGCGTGGCGTATTGTATTTTTTATATTTTTGGTCTAGACAAAAAATATAAAAAATATAATACGCCACAATGTAAATAGTTTTCAGCGGTAAAAATGCAAATTGGCAGTCAAAGTGTGGTGTGAGTTGTGTAATCTTCAAAGAATATAAAAATAGAAATACTACAGTAAAAGACTCCTTGACCCAGTATTGAATGAAAAATAGTTATAAGATGTAACAGATGTTTATTACTTGTTTGTTAACATATTTTGTTTTATTTTTCTGTTCAAATTTTGTAGTGTGGTTATTAAAGACACATTGCACAATAATGACAATGAAATCATTTTATATTGTAGTAAGTAAAATCGGTGGGATATGTTTTCAAGTGTGTGACTCCTATGGTTTGCAATAGCCGTACAGATGCCGTAAAGTATCAATAATTGCACTGAATCTATTATTTTGTTATTATAGAGATAAGATTGTTGATTTGTTTTTTGAGTATGATGCAATGTAACATACGTATTGATTCCGCTTAGATTTTTTTATGATGCCTCATTCTGAGTCATCAATTCATAATTTATCAGCATTTTAACCCAACTCAGCTGATAATTTATTGAGAATTTATAATTATCTCTATACACCTACACAACATGCTTCCAGAATGGAAAGAAAATAAGATTTGAAATAAATTGAATGGCGCATGTTGATCTAGGAATGTTTTATTTATTTCTTTGTATTGTATTGGACTGTTTTCGAATAAATATTTAAAAGTTATGTTGAGTTTTATTTTTAATGAAAATTAATTATATAGGTAGTCATAAAAATACTTCTGATCAATGCTCATGCCTTCGCAGTATGAGAAGAGGCCTTTGCCTTGCAGTGGGACAACTACTAGGCTGGTATTATTTTTTGTAAAAAGTACTCTCCGGGTTTATAATAATAATAATAATAAGTTTATTTATCCAGAGAGATATACATATATATTATACAGATATATTTCATAGATATAATATTTCGACAGTTGCGGAAAATATACCCTTTGAAAGTTCCGCATTTCGGCCTTGCTGGTACCGATTCGGAATTTTCCCTTTCCAGCTTCTCGCAGATTCCAGATTTCAGAAAAGGTACCAGGTAAAACTATAATTTGTGACTTAAAAGCTTACACAACAGAGGGCGGTATTGCAACCTCATCAAGAATTTGATCTAATGTTAAAGTAATATTACTCATTTTACTTTTATGCTGCAATAACAATATAGACCAGATTCATTTATTTGGTAAAATTGTTATCTATTTTTTTTATATTCTTACATATTTAATTTTTCAGGAAATATTTGGCTTGTAACACTGACATAAATCGCCAGATGTGTGCGAGGTCAGAGACTGTTTGTCGATATCGATAGCAACATGTAAGATTTTATAAACCGTAAACGTAAACGTACACACGTAATACATTAATTATTGTTTAGTTTCTTACAAGACTGTAACTAATAACCTAATAATATGATAAACTGTTACGAACACATTAAAATTTAGAAGTACATGTCATTTAGATACCACGTTTACAACACGTGGTTTTTAGTGGCATGAGAGAGTGGTGTAGCATGATATTACCTACCTGTGGAGTATTAGTAACACATTTTCTAATGACATTTGTGCATGCTCACATTCAGATAATAATAAGTAGCTTAATGTTAAGTGTCTAACTCAATAAAATCACATTGAGCTGTGATTGCATTGTTAAACAATTAGTCGAAAAGACGTTAAAAGATGCACCTATTCTTAGTGAAATTGACATCTATTCAGGTTCAGGGTGGCAATATTATTATGTAGAGAACTTCCAGACTTCTACTGTAACGTGATGCCAACTTACCAACATTAAACAAATCTAAGAAGAATAATAATTAGCCACCGTCTTTCGGCGCTGTCCTGTACGAAATTTTACGGCAAAAAGTTGAAATCACATGTCAACTTCATACGGTTTAATACAAATGCAATATGAAGCTGCCATGTAATACCAAAATATAACAAGCCGAGTATCATATCGTACTGGTCAACACCGAGTGAACGGGTCCTTTCTGTAATATTCTGTCTTCCTTTCTTGTAAGATACTAGTTTCTGCCCGCAACTTCGTCCGCGTGAATTTTTTGTTCCCCCGACCCATCCCGTCGCATCGCATCGCCTGCCCGCGCTCTTACTTTGTTTTCGCTTAGCGTTCCTTCTGACTTGTTTCTTTTTGCACGCCTCCTAAGGGTCGCGGCATGATGTTAAATAGCCTATAGCCTCCCTCAAGAATTGGACTACCAAATGTAAAAATATTTTTTCAAAGCCGACCAGTAGTTTCAGACATTGCCCCCTACATACAATCTTACAAACAAATTTTACTTCTTTATAATATTAGTATAATATATATTATTTATATTATTAGTATAGATGTGACCGTTTATTAAATTGCTAAGTATATTATTTTAATCTGTGGACCAACGAGCAGTGGTGCCCCAATGGTAAAGGCCCCGACTTACGACTTTTAGGTCGTGGGTTCGAACCCAGCCAGGCGCTTTACTTTGTGAAAATAAATACATCACAACTGCTCTCAAAACAGTGAAAGAAAACACCATGAGAAAACCGGCATGTCCTCGAATGAGAAATTCAAACACATGTGACATCTACCAATCCGCACTGGGCCCGCGTGGTAGATTACAGCCCAATCCATCTCGAAGAGAGGAGGCCTGTGTCCCAGCACTGGGAAAATTCTAGGCTCATTATGCTATGCTGTGGACCAAAGAAATAATAGAAACTAACAATAAAACATGTCATGACTTCTCACGTTTATTGTGCAATTAAATCTTCTTATAAAACCAATTAATACCCATCTTACGCCAGAAGATAAAATATACATGAAGTTACCACGATTTTTACACCTAATTACATTTTTCAATTCACCAGAAAAGTTATTGCTGACACAATTTTCTGTCGATATATATCAACCACACCCATCGATACACATCACTAGACGCATTACACATCATATTCTGTAAAACGCTGCAGATGTTATTTTCCAACCAATGACAGAGAAGCACGCTACGAGGGAGCGAATGCTATTGGTTGGTAATGGGAATATTCCAGAACAACCGAGTGACGTCGAGTGACGCATCCCCGCTCATATAAACTCCTTGGTGAAATTCCGACGCCATATTATTTCGTGAATAGAAGCCGTCAATCGCGCACCTTTCCTGAGTTACTCTACGAGTTAAGTCAACGACTGAGATAGTTATACATATAAAATCAAAAAGTAAGTATTCACGATATCTATATTTTAAAACTAGTGTGTGTGATTAATAAAAAATTGGGTTAATATTAAATTGCCGTGGTAATTTCGGGTTGTTGCTATGAGAGATTTTATGCGGCGGGAATTTCCTTCTCCACGTTTCCATTCTTTTGTGTTATTTTTTACAGTAACTTAAGTTACTGAGCTAGCAGTGCCCTAATCATAATGATTTTGAAAGGAATAACGTAGATTTCAAAGTTCCGCGTGTGTGAATACTTCGATTTCTTTGTCCGAGTAATAATTGGTAGGCACGTGGTTCTACTGGCAGGTGTTTTATGTTTTAAGGTCTTTAATTTACGTTCTAATTACGACATTATTGAGTTTCCGCATGTGGTTTTCTTCGTTAATATTTTCCACAACGCGTTCTGGAACGTTCCGTCCCCACACAATATCGATTTTTCGAGTAATGGCCGCCGATGCATTTTCCGCCTTGTAACGCCTAGCCAGTAATGCAAAAAGTCCGGTGGGAGTTTTGATTGAGAACCTCATTATTTCTCATACATATACATAGTTTCCACGTGTAAATTCGAAGTACGTTGGTAATTATTAGATAAGCACCTACCAAAATGGCGGCACTTAACCTCTAAATGCGGTTTTCTCGATGCCCTTTTATGTGTTTAGGTGTAAAGGTCGTGTGTCATTCAGCCTATTTTAACAGTAATGTTATTTGTTTCAGATGGCAGCAACTAAAGCACCCGCTGTAGGTATTGACTTGGGTACCACTTACTCATGCGTGGGAGTCTTCCAGCATGGTAAGGTGGAGATCATCGCCAACGACCAGGGCAACAGGACCACGCCCTCATATGTCGCGTTCACAGACACCGAGCGTCTCATCGGAGATGCCGCCAAGAATCAGGTGGCGATGAACCCTAACAACACAATTTTCGGTAAGTTTCTGTCGTTGCATACAAGTTAGGGACTACGATCGATGGTGTAGGCACATTATTTTGTTGTTTGAATAAGTTCGAAACCAGGAAAGCATTCCGACAGACCACAAAACCATAAAAAAAGTCCCAATAGGTACCTATTTTTTACATAGGAAGCGATAAAGTAATCAGTCTGTTCGGCAACACGTGAATCGCGGGCCCTCACGGTACGGGTGCATCGCCGGGTTATTTACCGGACGATTGATAGATAGATAGCTTCCTAGTTACAGGAAATGGGTCACACAATCAATACACAGAACCTGGTTCATTCAACTACCTATGACGTCACTGCCGAAACTAGGTCTCTAGTTCAACTGCATTTGAACAAAGAAACATGAGAGGAACAGTTTAGTTATTAAAGCTGAAATGTAGCCATTACTGGGCCAAACAAATTTATTCTGTCATTGCCTTTGTCGGCGGTTCATGAATTTGTAGGTGTTATGCATGAGTCATTGTTTATACAGCTATGAGCATAATTTCTCTATCAATGACTAATCTCCCACATCTGGGTTTTAGAAATAATATGGTCATGTTTATAATCTATCATAAGATTCGTAAATCTTGATGAGTCATCTGAACTCTTGTGTAGGGTAAAGTCAAGAAAGGTCATCTTGTGGGGACAAGGTCAGATAAAAATGATGCAAAAGGTATAAATATCTTGTGGGTATTTTAGAACAATTGCTTTTCGTATTTACTGCATATTTTCATGATGATATCCAATATACTAGACTAGAGTCTCTGAACATATTGAATGATAAAAAGTATTCTGAGAAATTATTTCAAAAGTATATAACATACATTGAATGGAATAGTATCTTCAACAGTTTCTTTTGCTTGTTACAGATGCCAAACGTCTCATCGGCCGCAAATTCGAAGATGCCACCGTACAAGCCGACATGAAGCACTGGCCCTTCGAGGTAGTCAGTGACGGTGGCAAGCCAAAGATCAAGGTTGCATACAAGGGTGAAGACAAAACCTTCTTCCCTGAGGAAGTTAGCTCAATGGTGCTCACAAAAATGAAGGAAACAGCCGAGGCCTACCTCGGCAAAACGGTGCAGAATGCAGTAATCACGGTTCCAGCGTACTTCAATGACTCACAGAGGCAAGCCACAAAAGATGCGGGTACCATCTCTGGTTTGAACGTTCTCCGTATCATCAATGAACCGACTGCTGCTGCGATTGCGTACGGCCTTGACAAAAAGGGGAGTGGAGAACGTAATGTATTGATTTTCGATCTCGGCGGCGGTACCTTCGACGTGTCCATCCTGACCATCGAGGATGGTATCTTCGAAGTAAAATCCACCGCCGGTGACACGCATTTGGGAGGAGAGGACTTTGACAACCGCATGGTGAACCACTTTGTGCAGGAGTTCAAGAGGAAGTACAAGAAGGACCTCGCCACCAACAAGAGGGCCCTTCGGCGATTGCGCACTGCTTGTGAAAGGGCGAAGAGAACTCTCTCATCGTCCACTCAGGCTAGCATTGAAATCGACTCGCTGTTCGAGGGTATCGACTTCTACACGTCCATCACCAGGGCTCGTTTCGAGGAGCTAAACGCCGATCTGTTCAGATCCACCATGGAGCCTGTGGAGAAGTCCCTTCGTGACGCGAAGATGGACAAGTCCCAAATCCACGATATTGTACTTGTAGGTGGTTCTACTCGTATTCCCAAAGTGCAGAAGCTCCTTCAAGACTTCTTCAATGGCAAGGAGCTTAACAAATCCATCAACCCCGACGAGGCTGTAGCTTACGGTGCTGCCGTCCAGGCTGCCATCTTGCACGGTGACAAGTCTGAGGAGGTTCAGGATCTGCTTCTGCTCGACGTGACTCCGCTGTCGCTCGGTATCGAAACCGCCGGCGGTGTCATGACCACCCTCATCAAGCGCAATACCACCATCCCCACCAAGCAGACCCAGACCTTTACCACCTACTCGGACAACCAACCTGGAGTACTCATCCAGGTGTTCGAGGGCGAGCGCGCCATGACCAAAGATAACAACTTACTCGGAAAGTTCGAGCTGACCGGCATCCCTCCCGCGCCGCGTGGCGTGCCTCAGATCGAAGTCACCTTCGACATCGACGCTAACGGCATTCTTAACGTGTCTGCCGTCGAGAAGTCGACTAACAAGGAGAACAAGATCACCATCACCAACGACAAGGGCCGTCTTTCAAAAGAGGAGATTGAGCGCATGGTCAACGAGGCCGAGAAATACAGGACTGAGGACGAGAAGCAGAAGGAGACCATCCAGGCTAAGAATGCTCTGGAATCTTACTGCTTCAACATGAAGTCCACCATGGAGGACGAGAAGCTTAAGGACAAAATCTCCGACTCCGACAAACAGACGATCCTAGATAAGTGCAACGATACCATCAAGTGGCTGGACTCCAACCAGCTGGCTGATAAGGAAGAATACGAGCACAAGCAGAAGGAGCTGGAAGGCATCTGCAACCCTATCATCACCAAGATGTACCAGGGAGCGGGTGGTATGCCCGGTGGTATGCCCGGCGGCATGCCCGGTTTCCCCGGCGGCGCTCCAGGCGCGGGAGGCGCGGCCCCCGGTGGCGGTGCCGGCCCTACCATTGAGGAGGTCGATTAAACATTCCAACAGATTATAAAGCAAGCTTTTACTGATATTGCAGAATTCAACTACAGTACAGCTCCAATAAATGATTGAAACTCACTTTCGTATTTTTAATCTAATTTACCTTTACTTTCATTCGAGCACAACATTACACAATATCCAAGATAGCTTGCCTAAAGGCTGCAATTAGCAGGCCAGTAGAGTAGAGCATGTCTGGAAACACCGCGATTCACACCGAACGTAGTACAGACTAACCTACACTCCATTTAAAATGATTAGAAATTTAAATTAACCTTTTTTACAGTCTGTTCAACCGATTTTGACTTCTATTGAATTGATGGCATGACAAATGGCAGCTATTTCAAGTGGAGTATAGCTACATAGCTTAGATACCGTGGTATACATAACATGCCTGCTCCAATTTGGTCAAGGCCCTGACTGACTACCTACCGTGTCGGTGTTCAGATGCTTTACCAATGCACAATAGGTATTTCCGCTAGACCGTTGCGTTGGCGTCAGTCATTTCTTGTTCATTGACATCTACATACAAGTTGGCTGACGTCAATATCAAATCTAAAATAGGTAGGTACCCTTTGGACTGCGGCCCAACAAAATCAGTAATTTGTTAGTTGGTATTAGAAATAGCTAACTGAGTTATGAAATGATGCAAACGGTCGAGCATTTTCGTGGACGAATAAATCGACCGAAATAGCTACTCCAGAATTATCTTGACAGAGATAAAACGTTAGAACTTGCGTATCGTATGACGATCGACTAAACGAGTCGTGTGCAACTTATTTACATTTTACATTAGTTATATTTATAAGTAGGTACCTACTTACAACAGCAACATGTCTATACCCAAACTTAAACAATGAATGAGACTGCTAGTTTGCTAAATGCTAAGTACCATCTAATTTGCTGAAAGATAGAAGAGTCAAAGATCTCATTCATGAGTCATGCTTCAATCTTGAGACGTGGCAATTAAGTGGGTAGGCAGGCAACTATCATTAATTTAATAAAATACCTACCCAGTGAGTAGCCAATGTAAACAGAAGGTCGATTCACTGGCGTTTTGAGGGTAATGCCTCACTTACGTCATCGATGTTAATATTATTACATAAATGAATCGTCTTGTCGTTACAAAGTTCCCAGCTTCCTTATTGTAGTTGGTATGATAAAGAAAGGTATGTACTTCGGTAGCGCTCTAGGGTTGAGTATTGATTTTTAATTAAGTACTCCTGCCTGCCTTTGTCAATGTGGTTGCCTTGCAGTGCTCTGCCTAGTGCTTATTGGAGAATAACTTGTGTGTGCTCTGCCTAGTGCTTGAGTGAAGTCTAGCACTTAAATACGGTACTACGGTGTACTACCTTTGTCTCAGTAGGTAATTAAGTACATATGTATGTGGCTAAGGACATTTACGTCTTGTTAATAGGATGATCTTTTCCAAATTCTTTTGTGGTCGGTACATGGAAGGTATATGTAGGGACTCCGTATTGCAATAGATTACACGAGTATCTGTTGTAGTATAATTCCTGCAATTACATACTTGTTGTTCTCAAGCCGATTAAATTCTTTTTACGCGTCAATCGGTCAGCTTGTTATTTTTCGTATTTTTTTGAATATTCAAAAATTGACAATTGTTCTGAACAATCTTGTCAAGAAAATTTGAAGGATTTCATTCTATCGTTGGAATTTGGAATTCCATTGGGAAAGATCTTATTTCTGAGTATTATTAGATATTAAAGCATTCTTCGAAAATGAATTTAAAATGTTAAATGTTTAACCACGATATGTGAGTATTCAGTTCCCTGGAATTTATCGTCGCTTTTTATTTTGGTGAGTAATCCCTTTATAGGTTCGGTATTCTTATAACTTGTGCCTTGTTCTTCAATCTAAGAAGATTTCCTTTTCCTTATATTGTTTGAAAGGCCACCTTTTGTGACCTTACCCTGCCATTTATTGTTCGCCTGTCTTCTTCCATCGTCTGCCGGCTGCCGAAGTCCGAGCTTGCGGAGAAGCGCGGTATCGTTGCTGGTCAAGGTCGACGACACAGGTCCAGTAGCTTGGACATCAGGTGCTAAATAAGTCATTTGTGTGGCGCAATAACGCCCAAGCATCATTATAGTCGAAGTGTTCTGTGCTACACCGACGTGTGGCATTCTTTAAATCTAATAATTCAACCAATCCTATTTTTAAGTTGTTTTCCTAAATTCTTTTCATCAGATTTTCTAATCTGTTTAAAAGTTATCTTAACGAATTATGTAAAGAAAAACCTTAATCTTGTGCTTATTTGTGTAAAACACTTTATAGAGCGACACGAATTTCGTACCATTGCAATCGAATTTAAATTCGTCAGAATACATTTAAAATCCTAGGTATATATTTGGTAACATCTTGTATTCTCTGAAAATCAAGTTGTGATCATTTTTTCTTAGTATTTTTGCCTTTTAAAATTGCAACGACTGAATCATATTTTTTTTGCCAATTTTCTTTTAATCTAAATTTCGGATTGTTTTTATTATATTAATAAATTGTAGGTACGTGTTTTTGCTGTGTGAGTTTGATTTTTAGCTACCTCACGCCGGGTTTCGAGTCCCCGGCGTGTTAGCAGCCAGCTCTACGCTGCACTGTGTGAATGTTATTGTTATAAACAGTAACAAATTATTGTCCTAAATACATAGAACAGCAAGGTCGAGAGAATACCTACTCGAGATTGTCACAGTCTATTAATCTCTTTGGTACTTACACGATTAATTAAAATATAGTTATTTTTATACCCAATTCATGTACATGTTACACATAATATCACGCCAGTAGGTAGGTATTTTGCGAAGGGTTAGACAGAGAAGTCTACATAACGCCAGTTGTTTATATATGTCACTAGCGACCCGCCCCGGCTTCGCAAGGCCGCACGGGTGCAATGTAGATAGGTATTAATGTGGTGTCAGTGTGATGGAGTAATTAATAATATTATGTTACTAGTAAGTAACATATTGGATTGATTTGTATCCACGCGCCGCGCTCGCCGGCCGCTGCCAACCGGGACGGTCGTAATGTAGGTAGGTACCTACTACCTACGGCCTGACGGCCGCCCTGCCACCACATTTTAAATCTCTGATATTTTCTAAGATATTCATTTTAATGATATGCTGAAAAGGGCAATTTTGATCTACATTAAATATGTTGTGCTCCGCAGCAGAACCACTTTGACTATATCATATAAAAATTACAGGATAAAATGTAGATAATGTCTATATTTTTGTAGCTTAATATCAAAAATTGTACCTATATTGTTAGTTTCTTGGAAAATATCAATTCAAAGTGGTCATGCTACAGAGCATACTCTCCAGCAGAACCACTTTAAAATAACGGTTATTTCACGTTGATTATGCACAAGTCATAATATAAACAAATGTATATTTATTGTATATCGAGGTAACATCTACAATTGTAGATAAATACTTACTGATTTTTAGTAATATGTACCTAAATGTTTTATCGGAATGCGCCTGCCATGAATTTCTTAGCAAATATCAAGATTAATACATACATACATACATAATATATATACAACATTAATTTTAGTATACGCAAAACCCGAAAAGGGGTCATTGTACTCATCATTTTGAACAATTTTTTCTATGGGACCAACCTTGAAATCGCGAAAAAAAAATCAGCTGTTCCATACATTTTGTCGATTTAAGTGAACACAAATGTATTGAACAGCTGATTTTTTTTTCGCGATTTCAAGGTTGGTCCCATAGAAAAAATTGTTCAAAATGATGAGTACAATGACCCCTTTTCGGGTTTTGCGTATACTAAAACTAATGTTGTATATATTTCTTTACGATAAATAAATTAATAAATTGTATATCAATATAACAACATCTACAATTCATTTATAATTATTAATTTTTTTTAATGTCGTTAATCTCTATACTTGCACACAGACTGCTACCCATCAAAAGACGCGGAATTGAATACACTGCCATCTCGTATTTTACTTAGAAAGCTTTTTTTATTTGTTCCCTGGACGTTTCGCTGGTGCAGTAAGTAGGTATGTTACGTTTATACGTACTTCTCTATATCTGTTTGAACAACTATTATTTTCCTGTAATGAGTAATTCATATGTCATAATAAATAATTATGTATATAATCAGATTCACGCTTTACATTATTAATATTTTTTTTGATGATCTAAAGAGGGTAGGTAAGTGTTAGTAAAGAATACATTGACCTACATTTTTTTCATCATGAGAAAATAAACGCGTAGACCGGTTAATTTGTTGTATGTGATCTGCAAAACCTTAACATGAAGCGTGGAAAGAGACTATCTGTGAGTTTGGAAGAACAAAAAAGTGTTTTTATACAGTATCAGGAACATTTTAAATGTGAATCTGAGCTACCGTCCTCGTGCAGTGTGGTTTACAAGAACTTAAGTAAAACATTGTGTTCGCGAATGTCTGCATATGCTCTGTATTTCTCGGCTAAAAGGAATTTCAATTTTTTTTTCCGCCCTGGAAATGTAAATGAAGAAAGAAACCTGAAGAAACAGATGAGTGTTCAAGACAATTCCAGTCAAAGCAGTAGTAGTGACTATTCTAATGTTGATGATAGAAGCAGTGACAATAGTACTTGTAGTAATAACAACGACAAAGACTTTGTTTCTTTTGAAATAAGTTTAGAAGAATGGGAACATATTAAACCACAATCTTATTGTTATGCTAGAAACAATAAAAATAAATCTAACGTTAAATATCGTAATATGAAACGAATGCCAATAAATAAATGGACGGATTATATGAGAGAATATATTTGGAAGTATACGTCAAATCGATGCACATGGATTATTAAAAATAATACAGCAAATGATAACTATACCGTCAAATTCACAGGATATTGCAAACAATGCGAAGGAAAACTTACAGTTGGTACTGAAAGAAAAGACTCTGTTGTTATCGCTCATTGCTCAATAATTAATGTAAATCCTCGATTGCTACACGACCCTATAAAAGTTCGAATAACAAATTTCAATAAACAAAAATTTGCATCTGAACTAGAAAATCAATATCCTGTTGTTGTCAGAAATAAACTGGTAAATAGTAAACTTACAGATGAGGATAAAATAGAACCTCCATTTGTTCCCAGTCTAAAAACTTTCCAAAATATAAGAAACAGGACTAACACTTCCAAATATTTTCACAAAATTGTGGTTCTTGCTTTGTGGATTATGAGTTGTACCCCTCCCTTCAACACAGTGATCCGCAATGTGTCCTTACACCCCTTCTTTGTCTATTACTGGACTGAATTGCAACGGAATTTTTATCAAAAGTTTTCAAAAGCACATTACACAGCTATAAGTATTGACGCCACAGGATCCTTGTTCAAGAAAATATATCCACCTACAAATTTATCTAACCAACAATATCATTCTAAACACCTATTTTTGTATGTCGCAGTTTTGAAACTAAAAAACACATCAATACCATTGACTCAGATGATATCTGCAACCCAAAAAATGGATAATATTTATATGTGGTTAAAAATGTGGGCCGAAAGTATGATCAAACCAAAGGAAATTATAACAGATGACTCTAGTGCTTTAATAGGAGCATGTGTGAAAGCATTTACAACATTCGCTACTACTAGAGAATATGTTAGCCATTGCTTTAAGGTCCTTGAACAACAAACCCACGTGATTCCTGCTTGTTTTATGCGCTTAGACTCGTCTCATTTTATAAAAACATTATATGGACTGGAATGTTTTAAATTTGTAGATCTACGCGTAAAAAAGTTTTATGTTATGATTTTGTTACATTTAAAAAGTTGCACTAATTATGTAGAAGTTAAAGAGATATTAAGAAATTTAGTTATTGTGGCTGTAAACAGATATGATCGATATACGAAAAATGGCGAAAAAACTAAATGTGAAGAGGCTAAAGAAAAATTATTAGGTATGAGACACATTTCAAAAATAATGGACGATGAAATAAACACCTTACCGAACCATGCAGAATCAGTTATTGAAGATGATGACGTGACATGTTACAACGATGATGCGCCGTACTGGTTCAATACTCTGATACAAAATGAAAAGTTATATGCTGACCTTAGCGAAGAGACAATATACGAAAATATTTATTATTTCCCAAGTTTTGTTGGCAGCTTGCAAAAACTATTTTGCAGACTTCCCCTTTGGACCAATTTAATGTTACCTTTCTACAAGGAAAGAAATGATGCCGCCAGCAGTAGTAACGTAGAAAGTTACTTTAAGAATATAAAACAGTTGTTATTCTGTACAAAGAGTGGTTTATTACGTGTAGATGAATTTATTATGAAACACACTGAATACTTATCTGGTGAAATAAAATCAGCTCAGTGTGCTTACTTTGATAATGACCTAACAAGTCACATGAAGAAACAAGAGAAGAGGTTTGAAGATATTGAAAAGTGTACTACTAAAACAAAAATAAACAGCATTCGTCCTGAAGACACACATAGCTTTACGAGAGAATCAGTATTTCAAAATACTCCAATTTACGAGGAAAACTGGCGTAACAAAAATTATGAGGTAAAGAAAAAATCTTTAATAGAGTTAATTAAACCAAAAGTCGACAAGAAAAATGTGCAAATATTAATAAATGGAAATAAAAGTCACGCTAATATGGATCGCGTAGTTGTCCAGAATACATGTGCTTTCGATGCTGTGGCCCACGCATTTGCGGTCGCCTACAAGGAACACAGGAGTGTTCATGAATTATTGGAAGGAAAAAGTTCTGCATTTGCTACCCTAGTAAAAGCCATATCGAATCACGATGATGCTATAGATGTATTAAGATTGAGGACAGAAATTTTGTTAAACTCTTTCGAAAAAGTAATACGAGGTAATGTTCAAGTTGTCAACTGCACGTGTAACGTAACTAAAATTTTTGAAAGTCTTTTAATAACTGAATATTCTAGTGCAAAAAACGTTAAACAACGCTCCAGTTGTGATTATGTGTCTGAACGAAATTGTCCAATTTTACCACTGGATATTGTTACATTGGCAGATGAGGGTATAGCGACTGGCTTAGAAAAATCGGCAAACTCAATGTTATCTAGTAAGACTCGGTTATGCCGTCAGTGTAACACAGAAAATGGCACGATTACAGACTCTTACGAGTTATCTGATATTATAATTTTTGAATATGATGATTATTTAAATATAACCGATGTACCAGAAAGAATTGTTTTGAAACAAAAAACGTACTCTGTCGTTTCTGTCGTGGAGTATATTTCAGGTTTACCTGGTGATGTAGGACATTACAAGTCACACTGCAAACGTGGTTCAGGCTGGTATTGTTATGATAACAATATAAGCAAAGTAACCAAAACTAATTTAAAAATAAATATACAATCGCATATCATAATATACGCTAAAAAATGATTAAATGTATTGTTTTTATGTACATAAAAATAAAACAAATTATATTTACATTATTGTCTATTTTTACTTATTCTTTATAGCTTATGAATCCATTTTCTTGATATACAATTTATTAATTTATTTATCGTAAAGAAATATATATATATATTATGTATGTATGTATGTATTAATCTTGATATTTGCTAAGAAATTCATGGCAGGCGCATTCCGATAAAACATTTACATATTACTAAAAATCAGTAAGTATTTATCTACAATTGTAGATGTTACCTCGATATACAATAAATATACATTTGTTTATATTATGACTTGTGCATAATCAACGTGAAATAACCGTTATTTTAAAGTGGTTCTGCTGGAGAGTATGCTCTGTAGCATGACCACTTTGAATTGATATTTTCCAAGAAACTAACAATATACAATTTTTGATATTAAGCTACAAAAATATAGACATTATCTACATTTTATCCTGTAATTTTTATATAATATAGTCAAAGTGGTTCTGCTGCGGAGCACAACATCATTAAATGCACATCGTATCTAGGGTTGCCACCTTTTTTTTGGGACGAATAAAGTATTTTTCACTTCAGTAGCTCAAACATGTAGGTTTTGCTGCCTGAAATCAGTGAGCAAAATGCGATTTTGCTCACTGAGTGAGACCAAGTAACTTTTTAATAATTTTTTTTCAGAAAGCCGCGAATATCTTATTCATACTTGGGTTAATCATACAATTCGAAACATTCACACTCTATCTCTTTCCTGCCATTAGAAAGAGAGAGAGACAAAGACCAGCCCTTTCGAAGTTCCGATTTTGAATTCGACCTCAAAGACAAACACGTTCGGAATTTCGTACTAACTAAAGAAATTTTTCAAAAAGATAATTATGTCTTTTAATGTAATTTATTGAATTTTTAACTTATTGTTGTATTTAAACGAAAATAAGTATTTACTGCAAATAAAACTGATATTTAACATGTACATATTTATTTCTAGTTTCAATAATGTTACGTAATATATTTTTCACTTCAGTAGCTCAAACATGTAGGTTTTGCTGCCTGAAATCAGTGAGCAAAATGCGATTTTGCTCACTGAGTGAGACCAAGTAACTTTTTAATTATTTTTTTTCAGAAAGCCGCGAATATCTTATTCATCCTGGGTTAATCATAAAATTCGAAACATTCACACTCTATCTCTTTCCCGCCATTAGAAAGAGAGAGAGAGACAAAGACCAGCCCTTTCGAAGTTCCGATTTTGAATTCGACCTCAAAGACAAACACGTTCGGAATTTCGTACTAACTAAAGAAATTTTTCAAAAAGATAATTATGTCTTTTAATGTAATTTATTGAATTTTTAACATATTGTTGTATTTAAACGAAAATAAGTATTTACTGCAAATAAAACTGATATTTAATATGTACATATTTATTTCTAGTTTCAATAATGTTACGTAATATATTTTGAATAATAAAATATCATGGGTGCTATTTCCGAACACGCCTTAATTTAAATAAAAGAGCGGGTTACTTTTAATTTGCAGAACTGCAGTAATTTTACTTTTAACTTTTAAAATGTTCCATTTTATTGAATTGGTACCTCTACCTACAATCTTAATTATTTTGATTCACAATAAATAGTTATTTCAATCTATTCCTGTTTATTATTTTATCTCCTAAAGTGTTCTCGCTGCTGAAGTGAAAAGTTATGTGTGTTACACGAGAGCAAAGTTTTTTGCATCTCGTGCCTTTGAATCCCTCGCCACGCTCAGGATTCAACTTTAGAATCACTCGCTACGCTCGTGATTCAATCGCTGAATCCTTCGCTTGCTCAGGATTCAAAATTTGCACTCGCAGCAAAAAACGACTTTGCTCTCTTGTTGCACAAATAACTATTGAATAATAAAATATCATGGGTGCTATTTCCGAACACGCCTTAATTTAAATAAAAGAGCGGGTTACTTTTAATTTGCAGAATTGCAGTAATTTTACTTTTAACTTTTAAAATGTTCCATTTTATTGAATTGGTACCTCTACCTACAATGTTAATTATTTTGATTCACAATAAATAGTTATTTCAATCTATTCCTGTTTATTATTTTATCTCCTAAAGTTTTCTCGCTGCTGAAGTGAAAAGTTATGTGTGTTACACGAGAGCAAAGTTTTTTTCATCTCGTGCCTTAGAATCCCTCGCCACACTCAGGATTCAACTTTAGAATCACTCGCTACGCTCGTGATTCAATCGTTGAATCCTTCGCTTGCTCAGGATTCAAAATCAGCACTCGCAGCAAAAAACGACTTTGCTCTCTTGTTGCACAAATAACTATTTTCATTTCGGTAGAACGAAAAAAAAGTACCTACACAGCATAAAAAAGAGTATTTATGATTTTTTTACATAATTATCTTTAAAAACATTTTTCGTTACTTTTCACAACATACAACAAAAATATTGTCGTTCTTGAAGATAGTTACCTACAGCGTCTTTGCAATCAAACTCTAAATTGAAATATTTGATCAGCTCGTTTTTAATTAAGTTTAGGGAAGCTTTGTTCCTGTCGTCTCTCCACTTTACATTCATAAGGGAGAAAAATTCAGTAACTGTTAGAGTAACGTAAAAAGAGTATTATAGCGTACTTTATTGGTGTCACAGATTATAAAGTAAGACAATACTCATTTTAGAATACGGGTGGTAACCTTAATCGTATCTAACGTATTTAATTGGATAAGGAATAATACTGTATTGTTTAAAATTGCTTCGTAAATAACCTATTATTTGTTTTGTAATATGTAAAAGATAAAAATAGTTACTGTGGGGAGACAGACATATGCCATCGCGGACTTTTTTATAATCTTTTTAACATATTGCAATTCCGTAGTAGGTACCTATATTATTTTGATCTATCTCGTAAGGTTTAGCTACCGTTCGCAATGCGCACAAAAATATGTTTTTTACGACATCACATTACAAATCCTTGGAATTCTCGGCTTTTCTCTACTATAATATGCATGTATTATACATATAAACCTTCCTCTTGAATCACTCTGTCTGTTGATGAAAACTGCATTAAAATCCGTTGCGAAGTCTACAAGATCTAAGCGTACAGACAAAAAAAGCGACTTTATTTAATACAAGAAAATATTGTGGCGTCACGTATTGTGCATTTGTGAATGCACCTGAGAATACGTGGCGTCGCCTGTATTAAGTATGTTTACTTACGTATTTATGGGTTAGTCAGGAACGCACCCTTGTTAAGTGGCAACACTAAGCCACAATCCGGGGCGCTACTCTTAGCGTTCCTCTAGTGGCGTCTATCATGCTTGTCTACCGTCATGAGACACTCACTACATTTTAAATCATTCGTATATTTTGTCCCTACTACTTTAATTAATTATATGACTGTGTTAAATAGTGTACCTACATTTGAACTGTAGGTAATAGGTGTACGTGTATGCAATCATAATATTATTAACTGCAAGTTGGAGTTTCACTTCCGCTCTTCGACCACACCTTCACCTCCAGTATGCGTAAGAGGAGACAGGTAGACTACCTTCCACCTATGTCTCCAAAATATAACTGCACAAATCCAGACTGGCGGGTTGCTAGTGTTACTGAAATTAAAAAAAAAACGCTCATGCCGCCACGCTTGCGACCACTAGACTCCCAGGCTGTTGCAGGAGACAGGACTCCAATGAGTTTTATTTAGGTAGGTAGTTACCCACAAAAAACCCTACTTAAGATTTCTAGGGGAAATCAAAATGATCTATGTGATCTTGATCTTGTTCAGTTGGTACCTACCGCCTTGGTTGGTTCTTTTTTTGGATATGTGTGTTTTTCTCTGCGCCATGTTTACCGCAAATAAACGTATTTTCTTTCTTTTCTTTTACTCGGTGCACACGACCAGGATCAAGGCATATCTCCAATCTGTTGGCCATTTATCACGAGAGATACCATCGGTTTAAAAAATAAACTCATTCATTTTGCGATGACGTCTACAACTTTCCGGAATCTTACATTCCAGCGGTTGTAGTTGTTTATAGAATGTTAAAATTATAATATTAGTGGAATCGTCTGGACACGTAACTATTTACAGCATCTCTGAGAACATTTTACCATCGGGTCGTCTAAAATAGTGCAGAATACGGATTACAAGAGATATTTATGTATTAGAGCTGCTGGTTCTTGCTTTCTCCGTCTGAGTATGTAGGTACTTCTATTATCTCAATACCTAAGTTAGTAGGTACTTAGATACTTACTTTTCTGTCCACGGCGAGCAATTTCCCACTAATATGATAGGGAACAACCTTCTAGACTTAAAATTATCAGCAAAAACTGCGTCATAATAATTCTTATAACACTGAAGATGGTTATTGCGGCATTGACTATCCAGGGCACCCTCCCTGCTTTTAGGGCTTGACCTTCGCCGTTCCGTCTCCTCTGCCAGCTCCCTTTCCAGGTCCTTTGAGCTTTTTTGGCAGTTCTTCAGACGTGCATCTTTGATATATGTAGGGATATTCAACTAGCTATGAAAATTATCATACCAGTGTGTCGTGTGGTCTACCAGTCACGGTTGCGAGTCACCCATGTCATTGACCTAACGTCCGCGTCGTCCATTATAACATTATAGCAGCAGCCGCAATAACCTGTTTGTCTCAGATGACATCTAAGACTACCTACCGTCCTACTACTAATACTACTATGAGTACAACATTGTGTTAAGTATTCAATTACTTACGAGGTCGACAGACACTAGAGAGTATTATTATGACGTTACTGCGAGTAAAAAGTAGTTTTGCTCATAAAGGCTCTTACAAATAGGCGCTACTGGCGGTGCCTTTGAGTCGCGTCGCGCGTCGCGCCTGTTTGAAGGGGCTGTAAAGCCTCCCGCAGACAGGCGCGACGCGACAGCGCGAAAAAAGGCACCGCTCATCGCTCGACGAGCGGTGTCTTTATGTCGCGCGTCATTCGCGTCGCGTGTCACGCCAGTTTGTAGAAGCCTTAATGCGATAACTACGAGGCGGTAATTATGAGCGAAAAACACCTTGAATGACTTACGTATTTAGTACGTTTTCGTTTAATCATAGCGCCATCACGCCTTATCTCCTCGAAGGGGTAGGAAGGAAGAGGTATAACCTGTAATTTTGTTTAGATAATCATTACTTGATTTCGATACCTGCCATTACACGTATGTGAAGTTTCACCAAATAGTTTTTGACTCTGAATAATCGATTTTTTTTTGCTGACTGTTGATACCTACCTACCCATCTACGTAAAATTGCGGCGGTGGTAATGTGGGTGACAATAATCCTAGTATATTTAGATTTTGAGAGAAAATGGTGCCGATTCTCTTGTCACAAAATTCTCTAAACTAGACTAAAAATCACTAAAATTTAGTTTATTCCTGTCAAACGACGATTTGCCATTCTGAAATAGCCTAAAGTAACACAACTTAACTATATTTTAGTTTGACAGCACTAAGATGGCACTGAGTTATTAATTTAGTGAAAATGGCAATTTTGCTATTCTGAATTTGAGGTTTTTAACCTAAAATTTTTGTTGCATACCTCAATCTGGCTATTTTTAATCGCGTTTAAAAAGGTGTGGAATAAAATAAGTTGTCATGAACTAAAATTCACCACAACACCTCGACTTCAGGTGCAAAAATAGTACTGTATTTTTTCTTATTTTATTTTGCTTATATCTCGAAAACGGTGTATCCTCGCGCAAAAATAATGAAAATCTCGACCCCCTTTATAAAACCTAGAAGCCCATAAAATTCTACACATGTAGGTAATATTTTTTTATATTTTCCATATAAAAAGTGAAAAATTCCATATAAAACACGTCGGGCCCATACGAGCCCCCGGCTCTAAAAAAAATTCACAGGTTGTGGCAAATAGCAGTACGGTACCACGTGGACTCGCGATTGTCAAATTAAATTTTAGTTCCGTCAAAATTATTTTTAAATTTAGAGATATTTTGTTGCAGAATAGCTTTAAGATTCTCATAGCCAAAAGTAAGAAATTTTAGTGATAGTTTAGTTAGTTTAGTTCGTTGTACAAGAGAATCGGCACCGTTCCCTGATTTGTTACGTTCTGCTTATGACTAAGACTTAATGGAAGTCAAGTCAGTCATTACATGACGAATAGGCACGCAATCAGACAAGCACCATTCATACCTTTGTTTGTATTGTTATCAGTCCAAGTATGTTGTATTTTGCTACCAGGAATTTAAACAAACTAACTAATGTTAAACAAGTTTTTTTGAATAGCCAATACATATAGATATGCATTAACAATTGGCAGTAGTGCAGAGCTGTCTTTTACTAAGTATGTGCATTGTATGGATGGCATCGATCGAAATCAGTACGGTCTAATTAATAAATATAGAGCTTCTGTGATAAGTGTCAATATTAATATCGGTGGGTGCTGATTTCCTTACTATCTACCATCGCGGTCAAATAATACGGGTCGATGACGAAAATCCCGGTAACTTGCAAATTAATAATGGTACAAGCAATGCATGAAACTAACTATATATTCCAGACAATTTTAATATCGTAGGAAAAAAACCTTAAATGATCTACAATGTAGATAATTCAAAAAGGGAAAAAAAATAAAAACCTCGATACTGGAAATGAATTCAATTCGCGGTTGTTTTACTTTTGCTTGTTTTCTCACTTTTGTTTTCAAATCAAAATGATAATAGGCGGTCATTTACGTCTTTCACCATCATTATGAATTACTATCATGTCGCTAACACCAGAAGAATATCGTCACTATATTAGAAGAAGGCAGAAGTCAGCGAAGTACAGCAAGAACAATAGGCGTGTCACTTTCTACAGTGCAGCGAGTCATCTAACGTTTCCGAGAATCTGGGCAGAACGTAAGAAAACCAGAAACCGGCAGACCGAGATGTACTACGACTGGAGAGGATCAATTTATTGTTACGACTGTGCCCCGAAAACGGCACCATCAAATGGGTGAACATTGAAACAATATATTTAGTTTGTTGTTGTCAAAAAGGACTCTAACGTATTTATTGTATCAAAACTAACGATTAAGTGCCCTTGTTGGCAACAAACTATATTATTTCAATGTTAAAATCCCTTTTAAAGTTTCGTCCCGATTCACCCCTGCATCCCTATTCACCCCGTTTGACGACACCTTACGGCAGTTGAAGTTATACATCAACTTCAGGGAACAGACTGTACGGCGGCGGCTCCTTGAAGCTAATCTGACCTCACACAGACCCGCAAATGGTCCGAAACTTGAAAGGTAACATCGGGTAGCAAGATTACATTACGCCCGCGAACACGCACAATGGGAAGACTAAGAATGGGCAAGAGTAAAGATTTCTGAAGAATCCAGATTTATGCTTTATGCACATGATAGGCGGCGAAGAGTCTACCGACGGCCAGGGGGACGTTTTGTTCCAACGTGTTTCGAGAAAAACTGCCGTTGGGTGTGGATCTGTTATGGTTTGGGCTGGAATCTCTTCAGAGAGTTGCACGAAGTTAGTGCTGATAGAAAATTGTACGCTAACTAGTTCAAGATATGTGGGAGAAATGCTTAATGAGCATTTCGGCCCATATTTAACTAATATACCACATACAGCTCAAAATGTAAATGAGTACCTACTTTCAGGAGGTTGGCATCGATCGCATGGACTGGCCCGCGAGAAGCTCGGAGCTGAATCCAATTGAACACGCTTGTGACGAGCTTGAGAGGCGTGTAAGAAACCGAAACACCGCCCCAGCTACACCTCGAGACCTGCTGGTCGATTCTGTAAAAAAATCTCACCGTGAAGACTTGCGTGGAGTGAGCTGTCAGTGTCATCCCACTGATGCTAGGGATTGACCAAGCATAACATCTACAATCCTAATCGAGATTTTAATAATATTTTTTATGATAATTCTATATTAAGTAGGTACTTATTTAAAAGCTAGTATTTAATTGTCTAAACATTACTATTTTGGAGGGTTTTAAAATAAGAGTACCTAAAACAGAAGTTCGATTAGAAACTCAATGTAGTTTTTTTTTTTTTTGCCTGGATTAGGTATAGCCTGAAGCGCGAACGCGGCACGCACGTACAATAAATAAAATAAAACACACGTATTAAGACAGCTACTAAAGAAAATGCGCGTCGACATTGTTTGTTATTTTACTATGAACCCATTGTTAAATGATTAAGTAAACGCAATCCCGTCCATGACCCAATCGCAATGTGGTTTGAAGAAGTCATTGTGGATCGAGTCGAGTTTACAGCCTGTGCGACGTTGTTAATAGGCCAAATCTATTCAATTCAAGAGTTCAACTGACACTCGCGCATCGCGCTCGCTTCATCTAGTCGAAGAATGGCTACGACAATCGGGTGAAGTGATAAGATCACGCCGCGCTTGCGCGTTCGGCACTGTCATTCTAACTTTGGAGTTTTTTTTTTAAACATTTTTACATTAAATATGGACCTATATTGTCAGCCGATGACTTGAAATGCAATCGACAAATAGCGTGATGAGATGCACTACTACCTATAAGTACGATTTATGTAACTGTCAAATCATTTAAATAATAAAAGATGTGCGTGTGTACTTAACTACTCGATGCCAATAAGAAAAGAATATTCATCAAATCCTCATCATCAATACCTACCTACATACTAGTATACTAACAATATTCAACGGTTCAGCTTTTCTGCAACTTGCGCAGCGCACTGCGCCGAACTGGTGTTGCTATGGATACCGCCGCGTGATTTTTGTACTTAACAGGAATCGGGTGAAGTGAGGTGCAACACGCGACTGAACGCGAAGAAGGCACTGTCATTCGCATCACATGAGTTTTTTTTAAATTTATTGTGTAATTCTAATTACCAAATCATTTAAGTAAAAAAAGATGTGCGTGATGTGTACTTAACTAGTCGTTGCCAGTAATACAAGAATATTCATCAAATGATCATCATCAATACCTACCTACTAAGACAATATTCAACGGTTCAACTTTATTGCACTTTGCGCAGCGCATCGCGCCGAAGTGGTGTTGCTATGGATACCGCCGCGTGATTTTTTTACTTAACAGGAATCGGGTGAAGTGAGGTGCAACACGCGATTGCGCAGAAGGCGCTGTCATTCGCATCACATGAGTTTTTTTTTAAATTGTTAGTGTAGGTACCTAAATACCAAATCATTTAGATACAAAAAGATGTGCATGGTATTTACTTAACTAGTCGAGAATATTAATCAAATGATCATCCTCAATACCTGCCTACCTACTATGACAATATTCAACGGTTCAACTTTATTGCACTTTGCGCAGCGCACCGCGCTGAAGTGGTGTTGCTATGGATACCGCCGCGTGATTTCAGGAATCTGGTCTCATCACATTGTTTTTTTTTCCGATTTTCTGCCTTTGAAAGTCATCTCTACGTCTAAGACTTATTCGGGTTTAGTGGCAAATAAGTATGTACTTACCTATTCATTCCAATGCTATTAGATATTTTAATGTCAATTCAAACCATTTTTATACATTTAAAATGTCAGTTTAGTACCTACATTTAGTTTTCAGTAAATGTATTATATTACTTGAGGTGAGATTAAGCAACTTCATAAAATTGTGCTAAGCAAGTATTCAGTGATTGGTGTATTGTTCGTTTACATAATACGTAAAAAGAACATACGCATCATTTAACAATGGGTTCATAGTAAAATAACAAACAATGTCGACGCGCATTTTCTTTAGTACTTAGCTGTCTTAATACGTGTGTTTTATTATATTTATTGTACGTGCGTGCCGCGTTCGCGCTTCAGACTATACCTAATCTAGGCAAAAAAAAATAAAAAAATCTACATTGAGTTTCTAATCGAATTTCTGTTTTACTCTTTTATTATTTTAAAAACCCCCAAAAGAGTAATGTTTAGACACTTAAATACTAGCTTTGAAATAAGTACCTACTTAATATAAAATTATCAATAGAATTAGCATAACAATATTATTAAAATCTCGATTAGGATTGTAGATGTTATGCTTGGTCAATCCCTAGCATCAGTGGGATGACACTGACAGCTCACTCCACGCTCACTTCACCTATGTTTTCACGGTGAGATGGTTACAGAATAGCAATGCTGAAACATGTGTGATTGGAAGAATGGACCAATATCCCGCAACATCGCATGAAACTTAATAAAAAGCATGCCCAATCAGCCGTGACTGTGACTGTGTGGCAGCTGTGAGAAGAGCCCGTGAAGGCAATACAAAATATTAATTTTGTTTTAAAGTTCGTTTTTGTCTTGTATCTGAGGTACCTACCATTATTTTTTCAACGTATAAAATTATTGATATTTTGTTTTTTTTTTAATGTAATTTTGACAATTAAACACATCGATCACTAGTTATCAATGCTGGTAAATTATCATGTCCGCGAATGCTTACTTTTCGTCCATATCTTGGGTCTTCGATTTGTTTTCGAGTGGTGCTTTTAATGGGAAGATGATACGAGTACCAATCCTTGTAATACTGGGATTTGTAAATTGAAAACGACTCTCGGCTGTCATTATTTTGCTCATATTTCATAAGTAACTGATGCATCATACGTAACCTATCTACAGTCTACCATGGTCTAAAAAAAGGTCTGGCATTCCGGGAGTGACACATGCTTACGTCACTATTCAGTTGTCACTTTATTGCAACAAAACACGAATTATGGAAACATTTTCAGTCACCATTCTCTTAAAAAATTAATATAAAGCATTTAAATTGTCGTTTCATTTTTCTAATCAAACGAAACAATTCAATTTAAACATATACCAACGTAATTGTTATTTAAAACCTCATTGTTTTATCGGATTCGCACAGGTAATAAAGGCGGTTGGGGAATTATTATTACACACTACAGCGGGGTAATTACGTAACACACTAACAGTAGGAATGGGTTTCATTTTGACAGGTCAACAACATTCATTGCGTTATTTACGTTGTGGAGCAAATACATTTTTCGAACATATGAAGCAATGGATTAGCAATAGGCTTCAAAATGATTAAGATTGTGATAGATAGTGTGTTACGCAATTAGGGTGCTGGTAACACTGCGGTGATGACGTAGACTTGTGTCTCCCACGTGACCACTGTCTCGGAATGCTATACCTGGCGAAGTATATTATTATACCATGCAGTCTACAATATTGTGTACTTCATTCGTATTAAGAGTGGAAATTTGTAATTAACTTTCATTGTACTAAACTATTGTGTTATTAGCAGTAAGTTTTCCTAATAAAATAAAATGAGTGATAAGTTATCACTAATTTCCTAAAATCGGTTATTTAAAGGTACCCAAACCTTTATAATTCTAGCTGGCGAAGTGGCGAAACAGGGACCTCTATGTATTCATATATCAATAACGCCACACCACAAAATAACGGATATAGTGAGGCACAGATAAGCGTTGAAGGTGAATCTCACGATATTTTTATATGAGTGAGTAATTATAACGATAATAGTCACGGAAGCAAGTTGTTTATTTTCTCATTATTTCCGCGTTATACTAGAACAGATGACCAGACATGTTTGCTCACTGTGAATCAGTTCCAACGCGTATCTAATAGTAGGCAAGCTGAAAAACTATTTACTTCCGTCCTCCTAGGAAAAAAATAACTGTTGTTTGTAAACAAAACGACCTTACCATTTTACTTCATAACTACATAAATTATATATTACGGATATTGAATATGTGCCAAGATACTAAGGGCGTAAGTCCTCACAAGGGCGCCACATCATTTCACATGAAGTAATCCGACTGACGATGGATGAAGCCCTTCGTGGATTTGTTTGTAGGTAGGTCTATTGTTGTAGTCATAAATAGGGTTTTCATTATTGCAAATAGGTACCTACCTATAATAGAATTGAAAGTTTGAAACGTAGTTCAAAGTTGATATTTGGTACCAAAACTTTCTCTTTTGTTTAAGTACCTTACAAGTTCGGAAACTCCTGTAGGTAGGTACAGATATGGTTAATGTGTCCAGCGTGCCTACTACGGGTCTACTTATGGGTTGCTTACTTGAAGTATCTACCTATTCATTTTATGAAAATGATCCCAACGCCCCTGAGAAATAATACAACTACCCCCTTCGTGGCAGGTACCGCAGCTAATAGATACAGGCAGCGAATCTAATCAGAAAAAAGTCAAATTTTAACGGTCGGACACATCGTATTCTTTATTTTTATAGGTACTAAAACCAGCACCTGCCCGTGACTTCTGTCATCCGCGTGACAAGTGTAGCAATTCAACAATACCACAAAACATGCCTGTGACTTTCACTCGGAAATAATCTACCTTTCTATCAGTAACATATTTTTTGTAATCGGCTCAGTGCTTCATGAGATTACCCCTTACAAACAAAACAAACAATTAAGATAAATAAACACGGATATCGAAGGATATGGCTTGGAGGCGTGGCACATGTCGCCTTGACTCGGTCAAACTGACTTTAAATACGCGTGACTGCAGGGAGCACCGTTTAGTCATATGTTTGCATCGGAATGTGTTCTGTGATTTCAAATTTTTACGAAATGCCGAATTGTTCCGTCCTTATTTGCAAAAATAGCACAATTACAACAAACCTTAGTACAAGTGGCTTGTCTTACCACCGGTAACTAAAAAATCACTGCATTAATTATAATATTTAAGTATTTTACAAATTATCTAGTTGTGAAATATTTTTGACATGCGACAGCCTTTGCCTAATGACTGACGCATGTCAAAACGATGCATTAGTGGTGCGCAGCGCATATTGATGTTTGCTTACATTTTTTGGCTAAGAATGTAACACCTGAATTATGAAAGCGTCAGATATAATATTCAATAAGTACCTATTTGAATTGTTGTTTTATGTGCGATAGATGAACAGTTTTAAGTTTAAGTAAGGGAGAAACTGAAGAAACTGATTTACTTAAATGTTATTTGCAAACGAAAATATTATATTTTACTTGATTTGATGTTATTGGTGTTTTAATATTCCACATCGAAAAGCAGAAAAAATAAACGATACAAAATACGTCCAAAAAACACCTGTCATTGCAGTCGGTTTTCATCGATATTTTTATCGATCACATATTTATACCAACCCCTCTTCCCTGGTTGATGCTAGATTTGCATGTGTACATTCAGTGACTGTATCTATATTTTCTAGTCTCCGCCCCTTTTGAGCATATGTGCAATAAAATAGCACAAACGTGTTACGCATATTTTCTTGTTTGCGTGCGAAAAAAGCATCATGTGTGCTGTATCTATTTCTTTTGTTTATGTGTGAGTTTCAGGAGTGGGGAAAAGGTGGCGACACTGAAACTTGAGCAAATATAGAGTGAAGGCATATCTCTCAATAACAGTAAATAAAACTACAACATATCGGTTGACAATTTTATTTTGGCAATGCAAACAGCGATAAGTCGATAACACAACATGCCCGACATCGAATCCACAGTACTTGTTATTAAAACCGCGTTCAATTTGTGCTATTATAAAACAACGGGATACTCGTTAAATGACTACAATTTATTATCACGATTACATAATTTGATCGAATTTAATTGAATGTATCTCTCACTGTCTGCTGCTGATGAAAAACATCGAAAGATGAAAGAAAATATTAAAAAAACAAGGAATCTTACAACATTTATCAGTATCTATCAGTATTTATCAGTACCTAATGAAAGGAATGACAAACGTTTCCCAGGTATAGTAAATGAAGAATCAATAGCGTATCACGGTAAAATGAGAAGAGAATTAGATTCATTATCCTATCTAATCATAATCTTCAGTTCTATCATTAGAAGAGATGTTATTTTTAGTGTCCATCATGAAAATAAAAGTAAAAACAGGTTCACCCGGCTATCATATGGGATTTACAGTCAGGAAGTTAAGAACCTTTACTAATTAGGTGCATTACATGTTTTGAGAACGAGTCGTGAACATACATAAAAGACGGAGAATAAGGTGAATACTGAAAAACTAGAGGTTCATTTGACAGAGGACCAGAGTGTACAGAGACATAAGGACCAACAAGATGAAATCAATGATTTCTGAAAATTCGTGGAAAGGAAAGGAGAAAGTAAAGTCAAGTAAATTATCAGAGAAGAAAATGAATAGGTAGTAGGTAATATTCTCGACTGGGTATCTAGTCTTGCTCACCCATCTATGAGTGCCCCTATAGGTATATTCAATATATGGTTATAATTTATGAAAGAGAGATTTAAATATTCCAGATTAGAAGCAGACAGTGGCCGACAACCAATTTCAGCAAGCGAACACTAAATTAACTATTTTTCGAACTATTTATTTACATTACGAGTACAAAATGTTTTGTTACTATGCATCATCAATCAGCACACGTCCGTGTTCCAGTTTCCTGAACTATAAGGCCTGGCCGGAGCCACATCGCAACCACTCCAAACCTATATTACCTTAAAATGTACATGTTTAACATAAAACTCAATAATACAGTTAATTTTTAAATGGTGTACAAAATACTTATAACAACTTTGTCCAACGACACATTTCATGCATTGTCTATTCCGCATATCCACCGGCTGATTCAGGAAATAACTGTATTATTAACTTTTACCATGACATTTATTAAGCCTAATTTCTTGCTAATTTATTCAATAAATAAAAACAAATGCATTGAATTCACTTATAAATCAAACCAACAATCAGGTACATTAGTTAATAAAGTATATAATATAACATTTATTATAGCCGCTGCTGACAGTCCATATAATACTTATAAAACGAAATGTTTCAAAAATAATTTGAAAATTCTGACATTAACAAAACAATTCATTCCTCCCACATATTATAATAATAATTAACATCAATTTAACTTATTGCGTACATTTATCTAAAAATCTAAAATTCACATTTAACTGATACAAATCATATAAATGCGCTTATAACAATTTTTTTGTGATTACTTTACAACTCTATCGTTAACTAGTCTTATACTCTTATTTTATAGAGTATTCGAGGCTCCGTCATACGTTGCTTGATTTCACATTGATTAGGCTTCATAATATCATACCTTACCTAGCTAGTGCTTACTTTGCCAAACCTATTTTCAAAACTTTCTTTCCATTTGATGTACTTACCTACGTATTTCGTAATTTACTTTCTTCCTACTTCTATCTAGGTATTGATATTGGTTCTTCAATGTTATATGTGCGTTAAATGTAACGGTAAGTGTTGAAAGAAGTTAGAGAGGGATCCCCGGTCGAACTTGAAATTCCTAGCTATTAGCAACACACAATGTCAAGCAACATATCAACGGAACCGGAAACTCCTCTTGTTGTAACTATAAGCAATAAGCGTTTACTTACAATATCAACAACTGGGATGTCATCAAGGCTTACGATTATACCTGACGCGGATTTCTTATAGGGGTCATTATCATCATTAATTAGTTCTTTAGAAACACTTGATACGTCTCCTATGTACATACGATTTTTCGATGGTCGTACACTAAACGTCTTAGTGGGTAATACAGTTCAGTCACTCCTTGTGTTGGGATGTTCTGACGGTCTACATCCAGGCGATGGCCGGTGACCCGTCTGACGACAGGGAGTCCAGAGACCTCCTGGTCGTCTTTCCGTGGGCCTGGTGTCAGTAAAGCGAGGAACTGGAGCATGGCCCGTCCACTCCTTGCAACTGTTGTTCCGGGTTCGTGATCAACTGCAATGGAGAATATCAAGAAACAGTTTTGTTAGTTCTTTATTCTTAAATTGGAAGAAAGGTTCTGAGGTTAGTTGTTGATATAGTCTGTTTTAATTTAGGATAGAAGGACCAATAAAGATTGGTCCTTTTGTGAAGGAAATAGTATTGTAGTAGTTTTAGTTACACAATTTAAATGTATTATTATTGTCTTTGGAGTGATTAAAATTGATATTAAGTGACAAAGCTGTTTATCGAGTGGAGCTCAGATATTATGGCATTGATTGATTAAAATGGAGTAGGAGACTATCTTACGATGCCGATGCCCTAATATAGAACTTGGCCGATTTTACTACAGGTGGAGTAAACAGGATAATACATACTTCAGGAATACGAGTACATATGCGATATGACTGCATATAGAACTACAAGAAGAAGGTTTTTGATACCAAAAGGTTTTTATCACATCTGGGTCAAGCATAAGGAAAATAATGACTCAGTTTTCGTATATGGGAGCAAAAATGTGAACGTTGTGTAATTCAAGGGTCTAGCTTTATATGGAGTTGTGGTCTCAATACCTACTGTTGTGGACTTGTGGTGAATGTGTAATAAATGTCTAATTTCATGAAGTGTGCAGTGTTCATTCGAGTTTATATTCAACAAGAAATAAAATATTTTGCAAAGTTCTTAATGGTGCTCAATCACTGATTTAAATTGAGCATGTCTGCTGTCCATCTGTGGTATTCAGACGTTACATTACAAGACAGTCATCACAACGCTTCGACGCTGATCGCGAAGAATTCTTCTCTATTATCGCTGATTTTGGTAAAAGCTATTTGGACTTCCTTCGTGAATTTAGACATTTTATCTAACCTTCTTTCGTCGTCTCCACTACTAAGGACAAGAGGAATGATCATACTTCTCTAATTTCACATACAGACGGTAGCAGTCCATCTGTAGAGTTGTTCGGCGACCTCGGCGACGGCGAAGGCGCATGCTTCGGCACTTCTCGGCCCGCCGCCATCTTGTCGTGCAACTGAGCGAGTCGCATGCTCATCTGTCTTCTCTCCTTCTGTTCCCTCTCCCTCTCCCATCGCCTCGCGCTGTAGCTTCGGATTGACGACGAACTGCTTTGCATAGAGGTTAGACTTGGACGTCGCGAACCTGTGCAAAAAGGACATAATTAGAACTTCTTGTATATTAGAAGGCGACAGGTGATGCGTGCGATCTATGATGCATAATAAGTATCCTTTTGTGTATTGTGAGAAGCGATTGTTGCTTGTTTATTTTCAGAGTTTTCAGAAATGTAGGTACAGGAGAAGAAACTTGTGGAAGCTATTGTCGTCGTTATAAGATGAATTAGATAAAATATTTTGGGATTGTTTTATTAACATAATATTTTAATTTTACTTAATTATACAGTTAACAACTTGTACGAACAGATATAGCAAAGCGGTGTAGCAATGAACAAATTACCTATCTACATATAAATACATGGGGAGACAACAGTCAGTACCTAATTATTACGTCATGGAAGTTACAATTAAATATGAGTGGAGAGTTAAAAACCTAACTAACATGTGTGTTAACTAAAACAAGATGTAGTCTAAAAACTTAAAAGAAACAAACACGTTTTTCAGGGTTCCATCTAATTAGGTACTTACGGAATGTACGGAGGACTTACAAAAATAGAAAAAATATATTATGTAAAACTAGGAAACCCTCTTAAAAGCCCCTTTTAACCCTGTTATATTTTCAGGAGTCATTGTAGTAGTACCTGTTTGTAGTATTGTCAAAGAGATGTCTGAAAATAATAATGAATCATTTAAATATGTTAAGTGTCTTCTACTTATATTTAAAAAAAAAATCAGTTTAGGTTGTGGTTTTCTATTATTGATAATTGTTCAAAGGTCCGGAATCAGAAGGAACTTGATGAGTCAACAAACTTATCCATCAAAGAAATCAATGTGTTAGTCAGTCTGTCTTATGTCGGGCTCCATAAAACACATAGGTGACTGAAAGCGAACGCTTACATGCACAGCCAGTGAGGTGTTGATAGATATAAGCGAAGAAGCAGTGCTGCCCTCCTGGACGACGTCACTTTCCACCATCATTAACGGTATAGAAACGTCAAAAGTATATGAAGATCTTCATAAATATTTGACATTTCTGTTACCAATAATAATAATACTAAAGAGTCGGATCGTCAGGGGAGCTGGGCTCATGAAACTGAAGCTTTCGCCCACTTCCGATTGTGCTTGCGAACAGTACCACATGTATGTCAATCGCAGAAAATGTGATCTTCGAGGTAAACTGCAAAGTTAAGCGTGTGAACTGTGACGTAATTCTGAATTGATTGCATGATCCTGGACTCTGCATTGATGTCTGGTTAATTGAGTTTCAAGAAGCCAAAAGTTTGTGTTAGTGTTTGATAAATTTAGCTAGATAAATAAAAAAGATTTTCTGTGTTCCTTTATTCATTGTGTTAATAGAAAATGGAATTTGTCGAAGCGATCAACTTCCATGCAGCACTGTGTAAAGTGTTAAGCAAATTGAAAATACATACATTTAATTCTGGCATACACTGCCATCTTCAACCCATGTTTTTGCATCTTCAGTTTCGTTAGCACATACAAATAAGGCGTGTGGGAAAGAGATAGACAGAAAGGACCATGGCCATCTTGCTCGCGCCGCCAAAACACTTCATCCTGCGACTGTCGCGCCACGTTTCCATCAAGCCCAGCCAATCACGAGTAAAGCCTCACACACAGTAAGCTGTACTTACGTCAGAAATGTCAGGAACCAAATATGCTGAGAAGAGGGAGCTAGCCAGATATTGAAAAGAGACATTCTAAGAATGTTGTGGAACACGCAGGACCACTTTATTCGAAATCCGAAAGGAGAAGGACCCAAAGGACTTAGAAAATACTCAATACAAATTTTCTGCGAAATAAGCACCAGAGGGATAGCTTAGATAGTAAACTGTTTTAATTCTTATTATTCATCAGTCATTAAATAGATAAACCGGAAAAATACATGGAATTATTATTGTAAATAGACAAATTAGTTATAATTTTCCTATTTAATATTAATTAAGTACCTATGGTTACCGAAGTGGAGTATTTCAGGATTTTTAGAAATGTATTATTTTAGGTATAATGGCGTCGGAACTTCTGGATGAATCCGAAATGCATAAGAATAAGAAACTCAAGATGGCTGCGTAAAATTTTTCGTAAAATTTCACTAAGATAGAAGGAGGGTCCTTCTTTTTGGAGGGTATTTATGACAGACTAGCTTCTATCCACGGCTTCGCCGTCGTAGGTGTCTGATGTCGTCCCTCGGGGACTTACTACAGGGATAAAAGTATCTATGTCTTCCTAACCCAAATCGGGGCCTACCAAATTAATTTATTAATAATTATAAAAATAAACTAATAGCAAATTTCTTGAACATCATTAAATTAGCGAAATTTTCTGAACTGTTGAGAATATCCCAACTTTTACATTTTTAAATGATAGATCGTCACCTCCGCTTTACCGCATTTGCCTTTGGACCTCTACGTTTGAGACACCTTGTATTTATGTCGTAGCCGTATCGTATAACACGCCCTATAACAAATTGGCGCACCCGATTGAAAAACGTCGCCGTTTTGCAATGCGGCTACCTCACGTTGAGCCGGATTTCAATTGGGCTGAAATAAAGTACGCCGCATTGTATGAGTACTTTGGGGCACCCCGACTCGGACAGATTAGGTTATAAGGGGATAGCGGGGTTTGAAAGACCCCACCATCCCCTTCGTGGTTTTTTATTTTTAAACCACCCAGATGTAGGTGTAGCGGCATCTACAACGCCACATGCGAGCTACGCGTCAGACTGACGTCACTCAAAATCCTGCATCGCGCAAGCAGAGTTTACCGCGCAACTAGCATATATACAACATCCCGACATCAACCGTCGGGCAGTTGTATATATGCTAGTTGCGCGGTAAACTCTGCTTGCGCGATGCAGGATTTTGAGTGACGTCAGTCTGACGCGTAGCTCGCATGTGGCGTTGTAGATGCCGCTACATAGGCGCCCCGCGAAGCGAACCTTCGTCGACTACGCCTTATAATAGAAAGGGTAAATTGAAAACTGACGATACTGAATAATTGGCTTAATTTATTTTGACAATAAAGGTAAACGTTGGACGCCGCTTTGTAGGATGTATGGCCACCACGATGCTCAGCGTGAGGTAGCCGCATTACAAAACGGCGACGTTTTTCAATCGGGTGCGGCATTTTGTAATACGGCTTGTTATACGATACGGCTGCGACATATATATATAAACATATAGTGTGGATTATAAAAAAATACTGGAATGGGCATGTCACAAAAACATGAAACAAGATGTAGCATTTAGCTAACAGCTCCGGAGAGGATCATCGGGATGTATTCAGCATATTCGGTGGTAAAGTGGTGGATCAGTCGCAGACTGGAGTCAGTCCTGGTCGCTAACACCGAGACGCAACATCTAACGGACACGACCGACGACGACCTCTCATGCGCCCGCGACCCTCCTCAATGCCCAGCCTGCTCCGCTCGATATTGATATTTTAATGGAACATGTGGAAAGAAAGACAAAGTCCTGTGATTCATGGCAGTAGGTAGACCCAGTGGTGTTAACTGTGTATTGGTCTGCGGTCAGTACGTTTTGCCTAGGAAACTGTTGAGCAGAAACCTGGCCAAGGTTTCACGGACTGTACTTTTTTTAGGGTATGTGGGAGATAACATCAAAGTAGACATTATTCTGATTTTTGCTTGCTGTATTCCCCGATATCGTAATTGTTTGAGATAGTAATTCAGGTCCCGAGCGAGCGGAGCAGGCCTGCATTGCGGGCGGGCGCGGGAGGCGCCGGCGGCCGGACACCCAGACGTGCAGATGATGGGAGCGCGCCGCATACATTATCCAGATCACCTTTGGCGGCGCACTTAGGCGGGTGCGCGCCGCCGTCCCGCCTTACGGCCTTCAGGTGGCGCGAGATTAGCAAGATGGCCGCGGTGCGCGCCGCACCTGCGCGCGACGCCGACACCGCCACGCCGCCGCGCCGCGACGCGCGCCGCGACCCGCCGCCCGAGCTCTCCAGCTCCAGCGTGCCGCTCGTGCAGCCCGAGCGCGACGACGCGCGGGACGACGCGCGCGTCGCGCTCAGCGTGCCACCTGCGTGCGACAGACGTACCGAGTGCAACACGAGCGAATAGTGCAGCACGACATAGCTTATAGCGAGGAACTTACTGTTACGTTAATGAAGAGGGGTACGAATCTTGACAGTATAAAACTTTTAAGATAGGGCGGCTTAGCGCTTCAATCATAAATCAATATTTGGTCTAGCTTGCTAGCTTTGTAGACACCAAGAGTTGGTGTGCGCAGAGCCGTAAAGATTGTTTTTTTTTATGGAATTAGCTTGACTTTTGACATAGTCAACATCTAGCTTAGCAATACACTGACTCATGCAGAAGGTCTAAATCTTACCTGTGTCATTAAGCGAGTACAGACACGGCGGCGTGAGCCTCGCGTCGGCCAGGTGCGTGGGGTGGTAGCGCGCCTTCGTGTACAGGTGCAACACCATGCACAGTAGGCCTCCTAGCACGAAGATACCCGACGCCACGCCCAGCAGCGTCGGCAGGTCGGCCGTCAGCAACACCAGGTCTGGGACCAGCGGACTTATTAAAGTAGGCGATAATATTAAAGGTGGAAAAGGGAGAAGAAAGCCTTTGCGCTGCAGTGGGATAATACAGGCTATTTAGAAAGATCTAAAAAAATCGAAAGATCGAAAAACTAATAGTTATTTCAGCAACCATGACATGTGGGCAGGCAGAAAATTAAAAGATCGCGTGCCAAAGTTGGCCTGCAGCAGCACAAGACCGCAAAAAGAGTGGTAAATAAAGGAGGAGGCCTTTAGCCAAAGAGGGGCCCCTATGAATTTACAGTAAATTTGAATTTTTACGTTTTGCTTTTTAACACTTTGCCGGACACTAAACGCCCCCAGACGTAATAACAATAAAAGTTCTATTGTGTCTCGTTCAGTGTCCTTCAAACAATTAAGGCTTTATTATTATTCACCGTTATTTTAAAAGGACTCCTCCTTTCTAATTGTTGCTATGGTTAGCAATGTCTACTGCACTGGTGTGCATGAAATTGGATAAACAGTTCTTATAATGGACTAATTAATGCTACTGAAGGTTGAAAGGGTTATCCATACACTTCTTCAATTAGAGAGAGATTATGCTTTATCATTGGTATAGGTTGGACGTCATAATTGTAAACTTATACGGTTGCTTTGCAATACTATTCTAAGATCAGATCATCGTCATCTTATCAGCCGCTTTTGAGCATAGGCCTTCCAAGCATCGACGATCAAGATCCCCTTCAAGGCTCTCCAGCGGCCTTTACCAGGTTTTCATTAACATCATTATCATTTCAGCCGAAGGATGTCCTCTGCTGGACATAGGCCTCCCCAAGCGTCGCCACATCGACCGGTCCTGTGCTTCTCGCAGCAGATTCCAGGGTGACATTGTCTGACGTTAGTCAATACCTCCAACAGATGTATCCCAATAAATCTAATTGCTCTCACTTCTCGGTAAAAAGTTATCATCCAAACAAACAACAAACCACTACCTTCGGTACAGAAGACCCTCGAGGTCGGCCTGGTGTGGCTGGTCTGATGGTAGCCGGAGTCACACTGGCAGTACGCATTGTGGTTGACCTGCACGCACGAGGCGTGCGTGTCGAATGCCTTGCACGTTTCGCGGTAGAAGCACTGCTCACCCAATTTCTTAGCTGGAAGTTTGAAGAAAACGGTTTAAATGTTTTGAGCTGTTTAGAATGTATTCATTTTTAAATGATGCTGATTACGAATGAGCCTATTGTTCATGGAATACTGTTATTTATATGGTGAATACAACAAAAGATTTGGGTAGTCCATGGGAGCATCGAAATCGAAAGTAGTCATCGAATAGATAAGCGATGTATTACAGTCCACCACGTGCCTCTTAATAACCTTACATATACATAAAGCCGAACACCTCTACAAATAACTAATATTTTAATACAACGGAACACAGAATTTCAGACGGAATCCAACAAAACATGATATACTTGTACTAGTCTATCACTTGTTCAAACAAGTTTTGAAACTTGCTACAAAAGGGATAAAAGGGGGACCTTGAGAGCACCCAACTCGAAGGCGTAGATATGGGCAGCGATTGAACAGTTTTCACCTAGCTGTGTATAATTTTAAGGTTTCAGTTCCAAAGATACATGTACACCTGTAACTATGAAGGTTGTATTTGGAAACGTGATGTCAAATATCAAAATGGTTTACGTTATAATTTTCTGATATTTGATGCTATTGTGTTTATATAACTAAGGTCGATGGAACGTCACCAATTCAATGTTATTCTTACTTACACGAATATATGAGAATTATAACAGGTCCCGCGCAATAATAACGTGAGTTCATTGAAGATGTTAATTGTATGCAAGTACGTTTGGTTAACTTTAACCTTGCAGGCGAGGTTTATATCTTTAAGGTAGTAAAAAATAACAATTTGTTTGAAGTAGAAACCGACTGTGAACATGCTTCACTTTTATGTTCGATCCTAGTGATCACAGTTCACAGTTCTACGACAAGAACAAAATATGTAGTAAAAAAAAAAAAAAAACACGCTTTTATCACGCACTAAAATTATAAAATAATTAAATTGACTTGTATTAGTTTTTCTTTTATATCCAATGATAAAATCAAAAAGCGTGGAGCGCTTTGTTTAAATTAAGAAAAAGTACACATAGCTAAAAAGCCTTCCACGCTCTTGGCTCCATCAGCAGACCCTCGTTACCAAGACCAATCTATTGGACTCGTCAAAACGAATCACATATGAGCCCAAACTCGAGTGTTTTACTAGGAGCTACTGAAGAGTTCCACTATCCACCTCCTGGCTCCATCATCAGATCAGCTCCAAGATACGAAATTATAGTTTTGTCATCCAAACTGCATATACATACAGAGTTTCAATTCGATACGACAATTAGAAGTAGGTTAAAATTGACTTCTAAGATTTTTTCCATTGTTAGTTAGTTAGTTACGAGTAAAGTAAATAAATGCGTGTTAAAAACCGAGTATTTATTCATGTGGTTCTACTGTTTCTAGGCAGTAAATTATTTTTGGCGCATCACAACGTTTTTGGTCCTAATACGTGTCGTGGTCCTTTGGTTTGCACAGTATATAGAAATTGCTTACATACACACCCTGAGCCACGTTAAACGAGCTGATAAAATTCGGGTGACCACTGCATTCAGATCAGGTAACAAAGGACACAGAGTTGCGAATCTTAGCCTTTACGTAGAAATTCCTCTGTAAGGTTATGGTTCTTTGATTGCTCGACACTTTAATGCACCAGAGTGTTTTGGGTGCACTGTACTTTAACAAAGTTACGTGTTATATGATCTCCTTTTCTACTCTAGCAGTAAATCCATGCTTAGAGGTTCGACCACGGATACCGAGGGATATGCCTTGGAGGCGTGGCACATGTCGCCTCTGTTGGATCCAACTAACCTTAGATACGCGCGACTGCAGTGAGCACCGTTTAGTCATATGTTTGCATCGGAACGTGTAGTGTGATTTCGTATTTTTATGAAATGCCGAATATTTCCGTCCTCATTTGAAAAAATAGCACAATTACAACAAACCTTAGTACAAGTGGCTTGTCTTACCACCGGTAACAAAAAAATCACTGTATTAATTATAATATTTAAGTATTTTACAAATTATTTAGTTGTGAAATATTTTTGACATGCGACAGCCTTTGCCTAATGACTGACGCATGTCAAAACAATGCATTAGTGGTGCGTAGCGCTGACATATAGATATCGATAATTGTTAGTTGCTCTAATAGGAAATTGTATTAAGAATTTTAAATAAGAATTAATACATTTTATTTCAGTTTCCCGAAAGATCCAGAAATTAAACATAAATGGGTAGATGCAAAATGCAGGGAAAATAATTGGTTTCCCTCAAACAAATTTCAAGTGACTTCAAAGTTCATAAAGACGCTGCTAGTCCCAAAAGCTCTTAGACACTTTGTCAATACAAATATTTTCTCATCAACTGATTTTCACCAGTTTGAGCAAGACCCGATGGATAATAATATTATCCAAGTGACAAAATGTGTGATGGAATAACATATTGATATTTGCTTACATTTTTTGGTTACGAATGGAACACCTAAATTATGAAAGCGTCAGATATAATGTTCAAGAAGTACCTATTTAAATTGCTGTTTTAATTTTAAGTAAGGGCAGCCCCGGATCTAGGGGGGGGGGGGGGCAAATTCAAGCGTGGCAGACAAGTACACTACTCAGCGCACCGCAACTCTGCGATAAGTGAGATGCGCAGTACTTATTATCTTTCTCTGCGGGTGGCACACTGAGGAAATCACTCCGTGATTAGCGTAGGCATACGAGTACATCGTCAAACGGTGTGAGCGGGTTGCGGGCGAAGCAGTTGAATTTTACCAGGAACTCTCCGTTTTTAAAACACATGCTCCAATTTTATTTGGCGATACAAAAACGTTAGCTTTCCATCTCTTGCAACAGATCTATGCCGTGGCGATCCTGAGGAGGATCAGCGCCTCTGTCACGTCTATGGGCAATAATTTAAGGAACAAATTCTTTATTTTAGAAATTTTACTTCGCGAAGCGGGGGCGCCGGACGTCCCGCCCTTTTCGCCGCCTTTATGTGCAAAGGCGACACGATTTCCTTTAAGTTTTTACCACAGCGCTGGCGCAGCTGTTGGATTGGAGCATTATCGATCGATAAAATTTTACTAATATGTTTCTGGCAAAATATTCCTAGCCTGGCGACTCTTAATTCTTAAAACTTTTCAAACTTAAAAAATCTAACTTATCTGAGGCAGTGCTAAAATTTTCGCGCTCGCTCCGCTCGCTGGTACATTCTAGATTGTCTTAATTGGTGTTAAGCTTTTCTGCATAAGTCGGGTGTGATGTTAGTAATCGAAAATCATGACAATCAGATTAATTATGACAATGCCATCAATTTTTTTGCAGAACAAAAGGCTCAAAGAGCAAAATATTTATTCTAATCTTCTGCTAATAATAAAGCTGAAGAGTTTTTTTTTGTTTGAACGCGCTAATCCCTGGAACTAGGAGTCGGATTTGAAAAAATCTTATTGCATTTGATAGCCCAATTCTTGAGGAAGGTTATAGGCTATTTTTAACATCACACTACGACCCTTAGAAACCGAGCAGTAAGAAATAAATTCAGAAAGAACGCTCAGCGAAAAGGAAGTAATATCGTGGGCGAGTGATGCGCAGTGACGCGGTGGGTCGGGGGCCGAGGTTTCACGCGGACGAAGTCGCGTACAGAAGCTAGTATGCGATAATCTCACGATTTATTTCAAATATGTCCTGTCCTATCCTAAATAATTGTTCGACATGTCCATGTATATTTAAATAGATAAGGCTTCATGTAAAAGGTTAAAAGATTGGCGGGGCGGGGAGCGGCAGATTACAGTTTTTTCCCCGCCTCGAATAAATTTTAGGTCCGGGGCTGAGTAAGGGAGAAACTGAAGAAACTGATTTACACAAATGTTATTTGCAGACGAAAATATTGTATTTTTACTTGATTTGTTGTTATTGGTGTTTTAACATTCCACATCGAAAAGCAGAAAAAATAAACGATACAAAATACGTCCAAAAAACACCTCTTTTTGGAGTCGGTTTTCATCGATATTTTTATCGATCACATATTTATACCAATCCCTCTTCCCTAGTTGATGCTACAGTTTCATGTGTGCATTCAGTGACTGTATCTATACTTTCTAGTGCCCGCCCCTTTTGAGCATATGTGCAATAAAATAGTACAAAAGTGTTACGCATATTTTCTTGTTTGTGTGCGAAAAAAGGATCATGTGTGCCGTATCTATTTCTTTTGTGTATGTTGAGTTTCAGGAGTGGGGAAAAGGTGGCGACACTTAAACTTGAGCAAATATAGAGTAAAGGCATATATCTCTGATATCTATGGGTTCGACAGTGGTACTGGGGGTTAAAGTAGTTTCATAAAAATATTTTTTTTTACAAATTGTCATTTTCCAAACAATTTTCCGCATAATTTCATTTGCCAAATTATTACTTAGCAAATAAACTCTTCTTAAATAAATGTAACGCAAACCTAATGTTTGGCAAGTGAACGTTTAAACAATAACTTGCTTACCAACTAGTACTTTTACCAATTTTAATGTAGTCAAATATTTTAGTTGGTATAACATATTTTACGCAAAATAAAATAAGCCAAATATTTAGTGTCGTCAGTTTTCAATTTACCATTTCTACTAATTCTGGGTGGTTTAAAAAAAATACCACGAAGGGGATAGCGGCGATTTTCAGATCCCGCCATCCCCTTCTAACTTAATCCTGTCCGAGTCGGGGTGCCCCAAGTCCCGAGCTCGCTTCGCTCGCTCTTGCATCCTATCCTACCCTTGTAATTTGAAGCAATCTTATTTTTGTCTTTATAGTTTTTGTCATAACAAATCATTTGACTAAATGTTTATTGTCTAAAGATTGTTTGCTGTAATAAATCATTTGATTAAAGACCAAATGCCTAATTGACATTATCCTTGGTAATATTCTGCCGAGTAAAAATTTGACCAAATGAAAATGTGCGTACTTAAATCATTCCAAATATTGCATTGGTATGAAATAAAAGTTGCTAAAATTTGTTTGGATAATGAAACTTTGTCAAAATAATTTTGGCAAAACGGCAGGATCCCGTAGTACTGGTACCAATAAAAAGTGTTTACCTTTAGCGCATCCCTGGGCCACACCGACGGAGACAGGGTGCTTGGGATCACACTGGCAGGAAGCGCTGGTGGGGTCGCAGTACACGTGCATGAGCTTGGGGTTGCAGGTGAATTCGCAGGGCGAGCCGAGGTACATGCCCTTCTCTGGAAAAGGAAAAGATGGTTGGTTAGACAAGAAAAACATAGGTACGTAAAATCTAAGGGATGACGGTAAGTAGTTAAGAAATTATGAAACTTCTGGGACCAATATTAATCTTAGTTATCGGTAAAAAGCTTGAGTCTATCATTCTAATACCATCGTGTATTCATGAGACACAAATCCAGCTAAATTTTGAACATTCCCCTCCATAAGTAATTGTTTTCTAGCTATGAATATTAGAACTAGAAGATTATGTACCTCTACTGGCTACAGTGGCTACACACGACACAAGATTGTGTAATGCTACCGGCTACAGTAGCCACACACGACATAAGATTATGTACCTCTACCGGCTACAGTAGCCACCCACGACACAAGGTTATATGTACTTCTACCGGTTACAGTAGCCACGCACGACACAAGGTTATATGTACCTCTACCGGCTACAGTAGCCACGCACGACACAAAATTATATGTAGCTCTACCGGCTACAGTAGCCACGCAAGACACAAGGTTATATGTACCTCTACCGGCTACAGTAGCCACCCACGACACAAGGTTATATGTACTTCTACCGGTTACAGTAGCCACGCACGACACAAGGTTATATGTACCTCTACCGGCTACAGTAGCCACGCACGACACAAGGTTATATGTAGCTCTACCGGCTACAGTAGCCACGCAAGTCACGAGGTTATATGTAGCTCTACCGGCTACAGTAGCCACGCAAGTCACGAGGTTATATGTGCCTCTACGGGCTATAGTAGCCACGCACGACACAAGGTTATATGTACCTCTACCGGCTACAGTAGCCACGCAAGACACGAGGTTATATGTGCCTCTACGGGCTATAGTAGCCACGCACGACACAAGGTTATATGTACCTCTACCGGCTACAGTAGCCACGCAAGACACGAGGTTATATGTGCCTTTACGGGCTATAGTAGCCACGCACGACACAAGGTTATATGTAGCTCTACCGGCTACAGTAGCCACGCAAGACACAAGGTTATATGTAGCTCTACCGGCTACAGTAGCCACGCACGACACAAGGTTATATGTACCTCTTCCGGCTACAGTAGCCACGCACGACACAAGGTTATATGTACCTCTACCGGCTACAGTAGCCACGCAAGACACGAGGTTATATGTGCCTCTACGGGCTACAGTAGCCACGCACGACACAAGGTTATATGTACCTCTACCGGCTACAGTAGCCACCCAAGACACGAGGTTATATGTACCTCTACCGGCTACAGTAGCCACGCACGACACAAGGTTATATGTACCTCTACCAGCTACAGTAGCCACGCACGACACAAGGTTATATGTACCTCTACCGGCTACAGTAGCCACCCAAGACACGAGGTTATATGTACCTCTACCGGCTACAGTAGCCACGCACGACACAAGGTTATATGTACCTCTACCAGCTACAGTAGCCACGCACGACACAAGGTTATATGTACCTCTACTGGCTACAGTAGCCACCCAAGACACGAGGTTATATGTACCTCTACCGGCTACAGTAGTCACGTACGACACAAGGTTATATGTACCTCTACCGGCTACAGTAGCCACGCACGACATAAGGTTATATGTACCTCTACCGGCTACAGTAGCCACGCACGACACAAGGTTATATGTACCTCTACCGGCTACAGTAGCCACGCACGACACAAGGTTATATGTACCTCTACCGGCTACAGTAGCCACGCACGACACAAGGTTATATGTAGCTCTACCGGCTACAGTAGCCACGCAAGACACGAGGTTATATGTGCCTCTACGGGCTATAGTAGCCACGCACGACACAAGGTTATATGTACCTCTACCGGCTACAGTAGCCACCCAAGACACGAGGTTATATGTACTTCTACCGGCTACAGTAGCCACGCACGACACAAGGTTATATGTACCTCTACCAGCTACAGTAGCCACGCACGACACAAGGTTATATGTACCTCTACCGGCTACAGTAGCCACCCAAGACACGAGGTTATATGTACCTCTACCGGCTACAGTAGCCACACACGACACAAGGTTATATGTACCTCTACCAGCTACAGTAGCCACGCACGACACAAGGTTATATGTACCTCTACCGGCTAAAGTAGCCACGCACGACACAAGGTTATATGTACCTCTACCGGCTACAGTAGCCACCCAAGACACGAGGTTATATGTACCTCTACCGGCTACAGTAGTCACGTACGACACAAGGTTATATGTACCTCTACCGGCTACAGTAGCCACGCACGACACAAGGTTATATGTACCTCTACCAGCTACAGTAGCCACGCACGACACAAGGTTATATGTACCTCTCCCGGCTACAGTAGCCACGCACGACACAAGGTTATATGTACCTCTACCAGCTACAGTAGCCACGCACGACACAAGGTTATATGTACCTCTCCCGGCTACAGTAGCCACGCACGACACAAGGTTATATGTACCTCTACCGGCTACAGTAGCCACGCACGACATAAGGTTATATGTACCTCTACCGGCTACAGTAGCCACGCACGGCATAAGGTTATATGTACCTCTACCGGCTACAGTAGCCACGCACGACATAAGGTTATATGTACCTCTACCGGCTACAGTAGCCACGCACGACACAAGGTTATATGTACCTCTACCAGCTACAGTAGCCACGCACGACACAAGGTTATATGTACCTCTCCCGGCTACAGTAGCCACGCACGACACAAGGTTATATGTACCTCTACCAGCTACAGTAGCCACGCACGACACAAGGTTATATGTACCTCTCCCGGCTACAGTAGCCACGCACGACACAAGGTTATATGTACCTCTACCGGCTACAGTAGCCACGCACGACACAAGGTTATATGTACCTCTACCGGCTACAGTAGCCACGCACGACACAAGGTTATATGTACCTCTACCGGCTACAGTAGCCACGCACGACACAAGGTTATATGTACCTCTCCCGGCTACAGTAGCCACGCACGACACAAGGTTATATGTACCTCTCCCGGCTACAGTAGCCACGCACGACACAAGGTTATATGTACCTCTCCCGGCTACAGTAGCCACGCACGACACAAGGTTATATGTAGCTCTACCGGCTACAGTAGCTACACATGACACAAGATTGTGTACCTCCACCGGCTACAGTAGCCACACACGACACAAGATTGATGCTGAGGTAAAGCTCTGGCTATGTTTTGACGTAAATTCCTATGTGGAAATTGATCCAAGACTGAATCAAACCGTAGTAGATCATGTTTGTGTTAGTCTGCCAGATTCATTGAATACCAATACTTTAGACTAAAATACAACTAATCGCAGGCCCATAGTAATTCAAATTGGCAGCGCAATTAATGACCATTTTTATTTAAAGAAACGGCGCCAGTATGCAACGAAGCAGTATGGGCAGGTTTCGTAGTTCAAGTGTTTTATTGATGTGCGGTTATTCTTTCAAACTTATTCACCTAGAACTCTTTTGTCGGCAAAGTTGAATAAATCAAGGAATCTTTACCAATAACCTTGAAGGTAAAACCTTGAAGAAACTTAAGCAGGCAGTACCTATCTGCGTTATTTGAAGTTAGTTAAATTAGAACATCAAAGAGAGAAGTTTCCTTATTACAAACACCGGCAATGCGATAGTGTTGTCACCATGGAAACGGCTCACGAACAAAACTAATTATAATATAATATCATCGCCGACATTTATGAAATTTAAAAAGCTTTTTAATAACACCAAAGTAAGGGATATGGTCGTTTGAACTTTCTTAAAGTTTTTTTCCTGCTTTAATTTTTTTTCGTACCTCGGAAAATTTAACAAGGTACGCTAGCTATATTTATAAGTTGGTGATTTATTTTAAAACCGAGCTCGGCAGTAGTTCCGAGTTTTTGGTTGAAGGATTAGAAAAATACCTCAATCATCAATAAATCACCTCATAATACATTTTTGACACATAATTTGACAGTCCATATCTATGCATAGGTAGTTACAACATAAGCTGTGTAACAACACTCAATTCTCAGGCAATGGTGCCGATTCTCATGTACACTGAACTAAACTAACTAAACTATCACTAAAATTCCTTAGTTGGCTATGAGAATCTTAAAGCTATTATGCATAAAAATATCTCTAAATTTAAAAAAAAATTTGACGCAACTAAAATTTAATTTGATAATCGCGGCTTGTACGCCCAACCCCGTGAATTTTTTTTAGAGCCGGAGGCGCGCATCGTGGGCAGCCTCGACGTTTTTTTATAGAATTTTTCACTTTTTCTATGGAAAATATGAAAAATTATTACCTACATGTAGAGTTTGGGGTTTAAGGGTTCCATAAAGGGGGTCCAAATTTTCGTTATTTTTGCGATAAGACACACCATTTTCAAGATAAAGCAAAATAAAATAAAAAATGATACAGTACTGTTTTTGCACCTGAAGTCGAGGTGTTGTGGTGAATTTTAGTTCATGACAACTAATTTAATTCCACACTTTTTTAATTGCGATTAAAAATAGCCAGATTTAGTTAGACAATCAAAATTTTTGGTTAAAAACGTCAAATTCAGAATAGCTAAATTGCAATTTTCACTAAATTACTAACTCAGTGCCATCTTAGTGCTGTCAAATATAGTTAAGATGTGTCACTTAAGTCTATTTCAGAATGGGAAATCGGCGTTTAACAGGAATAAACAAAATTTTAGTGATTTTTAGTCTAGTTTAGAGAATTTTGTGACAAGAGAATCGGCACCAATATCGACATGTCTATGTCGCAGATGGATTGTCGAATCCGCTGTTTTAGATAATAGCTAGCCGTTTCACAAAACAACTACTAACGTTCAGCTGGATTGTCATTGCGTTACGTTTAACTAAACTGTTACCTACATTTAGACGTAATGCAGAATGGCTAATCTGCAGTCACAATAAGAGTTTGGTGTGGCTTCTAATGCCGAATCGGTCGCAGTCACTAAGCTAGGGCACCCTGACCAATTGGTTTCGGTTAGGTTAGAACTGTGACCAACCTCGCGCGAGCCGAGTGAGAGACGCGAGCGGGGCCGCGGCAGCGGCCGACGAGCGCTACTTCCAAGTTGATGGCAGTTACATGGCTATTTAGTATTTTTAGGACTGATTTTCATAAAACTCTGAATACTTTATACAAAAATTGTTCTTAAAAACAGTTTTCACGTCATTTTCATTCGTATTACTCGTTTTATTTATTTCTGTTTCGGACGCCATTATTGTTATTATGACTTACAGAGCCGCGAGCGTCAAAATTTTGAACTAAATTCTTACAATCTGACGCTTCATTTCAGGCTGTTTTACATAACCTCTAATCGTTGACCCGCTGCATTGATAAAAAATGCAAAACGTTTATGCAATTCTGCGTGTAAAAGTCCAGTACCTACTTATGAAAAATGCTAAACATCATTCACCTGTTTTAGGTACATAATGGAACTGTTTTGTAAAACGGCTAGCGGTTCTGTAAAACGGCTAGCGGTTATGTAAAACGGTGGATTCGACAATCCATTTGCGACATCTACGTATCTTTAAGATCAATTCCAATTCTGAGTTAACGTTCCACCAGCAAGTTGGTCCTAAGAAGCAGTCAGGACTTCCATTAGTTGCATTCACGTTAGATTTGTTGTGAGTCTGCGTCTATTTGTAGACGTGCTTTGGTCTATTTCAGCGGAATTAATGCATCTACCCAGTTCCTACATCTTGTCCGCATTTAGACCGCCTTGCTAGTTGTCCTTTTATATCAAGAAATCCTCTTAGTTATTCTTGTGGTGGTGAGTTCAGTAGCTGTTGGTAACTTCTTAATTCTAACATTCCTAACTCATACGAGTCCTACATAAATTATAATGACTTAAGTTGTATAATGTCTTGTTGAAAGCTTTCACACTGTTAAAATAACTATTCATCCAGCAGAAATCATTCTTATTAGGTACCATCGTAGAGCTGAAACCTAGTCGTGAAGATGTCATTCGGCAACCGAGTCACGCTTAACCTTCCAACGTCCTTGGATAGTACGTTCGGAACTTAGGACTAAACAAAAGAGGGCGTTGAATCGTGTCTCAAGTTTGAACCGTACCGAATCCTATTGCCGAAAGCGACTGTTTCATTTAAATGTTAAGATATAGGAATAAGGATCTCTTATTTCGCACCTAGTCGAACAATAAAGGATCTAGAAAAGTGCACTTCTATAATTATTCCATTAACGACCGATAAGCTTGTACAAAACAATTTTTACTAAACAGACATTCCTTCAACAAAAGAAAATGTCAAGCAAATAAAACACTTATTTATTATATTATACATGTACAATTGTTAAGTTAATTCAACATAGCTTATGTTATACAAGTAAGGCGGAAACGGCGTGGGAGCGGAAGTAGGCTCCACCGGAAGCGAACTCGACGTTCGATTGAGGACGCCGCCTCGCCTTGGAACTTCTCCATTTGTTCTTTTTTTTCTCTCTGGTTTGAAGTTTTGCAACAAATAGGTCGGCTGTTAAAATGTCACTACGACTGAACTTTTATTGAGTTTTGAACTGGACCTAACTAAAAGATCGCTTTTAGCGCTAAGACCGCCCACTGTTTCACCCTATGTAGAATTTCTATATTTATATCTGTTATCCACATGGTATACATAGTAAAGAGTATATTCTATTCATAATCTGGGACAGATACGAGGAAAATGTCCTAATTTAATTTTACCTAATGTTTTAATTTGAATTTGTTTTCGTTTTCAGTTAAACAAAATAATGCGATTGTGTGATCCTCATGATAGAGACCTAGTTATTTCGTTATTTAATGAGAACTGCGCCCATTCAGTACCGTCAAACGGGGTGAATAGGGATGCAGGGGTGAATCGGAACGAAACTTTAAAAGGGATTTTAACATTGAAATAATATAGTTTTTTTCCAACGAGGGCACTTAATCGTTATTTATAATACAGTAAACACATTAGTCCTTTTTAAAGTTTCGTCTCGATTCAGCCCTGCATCCCCGTTTGACGGTATCATAAGTTCGCAAGCAATTGCAATGCAATGGTGTCACAGTAGGTACCACTCAATGGCACCTGAATTCCTAAAACTATACTGTTCAACTATCAAACAAGAAAGTTATAAAAAACCTAATAAAACACTCAAAGATTTCACTACAGACATGGGTCGGTAACCGAACATGACCTTTAACTTTTCTGGGAAAAATAACAAGAGTTTACTATATTTCGTTCGATATAAAATTCCAATAAACTGATTGCAGCTAAATGCTCGTGTTACCTACATTTCCGCCAGCACTTCTAGGAACCAATCATTTCTAGCTCGAAATATTCTGTTAGTTATACGAATAAGAGAGATAAGTTAAGGCTCCCACAGACAGGCGCGACGCGATAGCGCTACACAAAGGCGCCGCTCGTCGCGCGACACGCGGTGCCTTTGTGTCGGGCGTCGCGTTGCGCCAGTGTGGACGAGACTTTATACGATACGGTACGTTAAATAAAATCCTAATAAAATTGTTCAAGCTTTTCCAAGAGCCAATAGCTGTAGATCGAGAAATTGTATAAGTAGGTACTTGGAAAACATCTAGTTGCTTCTCGATAACATGTGTCTAACAATATATATACTATAGATATACCTAAAGGTGATATGGCTAGAAAGAGGATGGGTACTGAGATGAGAACTAATAGAGAAGAAGAAGACGTTGCGCCGGCCTCAAATAAATTCACATCAGATAATATCGTTTATTCACTCTTTTTGGGTCTGTATTCTTTTTATGCGATGTGTAATAAGCCCATAAGGAGTAAATGTGGTATTCTATTTACCTGGCTCTTTAAATATCTAAAGTTAAGTGTAAAAGTAAAAAGGGTCAAACGTAATCTGTCCACCTCGCCCGAAGCAGGCGTGGGCGTGGGTGAAGGGATTATGGCACGTTACGTGGGTAGCATTATTTTTCCACCTGAAACCTACGCTCACTCCTAACATGATACTGTAGAAATCTGATTACTCTACAAGGGACGAAACTATCGAAATCCCCTCTGGATTTGGATAGTTTCATCCGCTGACTGGTTAGGTGAACGAAATTCACTGGGATCATAGATATATAGTAAAAAAAAATCAAGCTATAGTCGAGTAAATCTATGGTTCTGATAGGTGCACCAATTCAAATTTGTGTCAACTATCATGTCAGTTGAAAATTCGATTGACCAAAATATTGACAGTCTACCAAATAGTAACGGTACTGGCATAAATCCCACTTAAATAAAATAGGGGCTAAGCCATAGAAAAATAATAAGGATAGGCATTATTAATTCCATAGCTGCTCCACGAAATAGATATTTATTTCCCTGGCTTAATCATATTGTGCACACAATATTTATACCCAACACGATTATTCGACGAAAGTTTCCATTATGACCGGGGTGGGACCTACCTCATTAAACTTCCAATATATCATTGCTTTTACAACTGAAAATTAACGTCAGCCATGAAAATGTAATGGGATACAGACGATTTAGATCATTTATATGTATACCCACAGATTTTCGATCTGAAATTGTTAGTCTTCAAAGTCAACCTTTATTAATGACTAATAATTACAGATCGCCATCTTCCACTTTTCATCATCCTGGCACTACCTTATTTCTTTTGGGTCAGTGCTGCTGGCCTTTCCCTTCCATACATCTCCATCCGCCTTCATTTCAATTTATGTTGATTCAACTTATATTCTAGACAAATTCGTTGCTACGATTAAATAAGGATGCGGCCGCTGGCCATATGGTGCAAACAATTTAGCCATTAAATAGCGTTCCATATAGGTAAGTATGAACTGGAACCAGACCATATCTGTGTGCACAAGGTCCGTACACCGCAAGGCAGTCTGTTACTTAGGAATACTTAACACCGCAGGCGCGGATTATGTTACACTATTTGCAATGAACGAGGTCCATAATGTGAGCACCTCTTCATAACATTAAGCCTTTTTAACCCAAAGGGTTACTGGGTTAGTAGAGGTACCTATATAGTATAGTACCTACAACCAAATTTTGCATTTACCTATGTATAAGTCCGATGGAGTGAACCTATCCAATTGCCATGGACCGTGCAAGCATGCCAACTCCGGGCCGCTACTGAGAACTTCGTAATGAACTCAATCCAACCCAATAATACTTTGTCAGACCTCGGGATTGCACCCGGGCTCCCGTGCCAAAGAAGCAGCCTGTGAGTATGTACCTCTTCCGATACTTATGTTAAAGAAACGCTTTTTCAGCTAATGATCGTGTTGAGGCGATAGCCCTTGAAACCTGATTGGCTTCCCCAAATCAAGGTCTATAACGGTCGTCGTACAAATGCGTTGACCATTTTTATACACGGTCAAGGGTAAGGTAAGCCTTAGGATATGGGTCAACAAATCAGCCCATTTGGGGAGGTGGGAGGTGGAAAAAACAGTGTAAGCCCAATGCTGTCCTGAGTAAATAAACACAAAATATTTGCTCTTTTCCTTCATCAGCGACTTTGTTTGCAAAAGGGACGTTGGCGTAGACGCAATTCGTAAGTAGGCATTATTTTATCCAAATGAGGGTATTTCAGGAAAACGTCTTCTTTAATTTCATTAGATCCGTAATTTTAAATGCAACGAAGCGTCAACAATCCTACAATGCAAATCACTGATTTTACTATTCCGTTCACACAGTGAAACAAAAACAAAACTTCATCCACATACACATCGGAATTATAAACTCCCAGCAGTCAAACAAATCTAGTGCCGACAACTAATCTACAATTCGATTTAGCTGCCCTAACTATAGCGCTGTAGTGTAGCTCGTTGCAAGGTTAGCAGACCGCGAGGTCACCTGTCATACTCGACGCCTGCTGCGGAACTGTAAAGGTTATAAGCTGATTTCTATCGGCACTTAGATTATGGATTTTGTTGCTTTTAAAAGAGAATAGACACATAAAATATTATGACAAATTTAGCTTTAACACAATCATTATTGCTCACTTCAGAAATTCAACTGTGCAGAAACTATTATTTAGTATTTACAAAACTGTAAGCAACTCTCTCATTTAGAAATAACGGAACGCTAAACGTTTTATTTTTAAAAGCGACTGCGAAAAACAGAAGCGCAATGGTCCGCTTAATTGCGATATTGCTACAAAATTTTATGTAGGCGTTTGGTTTGACTGCATTAATGTTGTACTAACCGTATATTTGGTGCCAAATTAATTTTGTAGCGTTTAACTGAGTCCAGGAAAATGGAATAATGTTGTCGAGAAATCGAATATTTGAGAACCATTTTAGGTGTGGTACCTAAATGTATTAGGTACTTATATGTGTACTTAATTACCTTAACCTACCTACGTTAATGTTGTGTATGACAGCCATCACTGTGAGTTATGCAGGTACTTTAACGTTAACTGTAGCCGCGTGTGCAGTAGTCTACAGTTTATAATTATTTGCCATTTAAAAGAAAAACTCTACGATCTTGTACTTTGATGCATACCTACACTTGCTTGAAAGTTATTTGAAAAACCTATGCATTTTTCAAATTTCTATATCGCATCGCAATCAAAGAAACGAATTGCTTCAGTGATCTCAGAGGTTGGTTACGTCTTATATTTTCTTTTCATACCGAGAAACTACCAACGCTACGTAGCTTAACTACAAAAGACTTTGCAGACGAGATGAGAAACCCTAGGAGCCGTGTATCCAGTGTTACTTCGACGCCTACATATACAGATGTCCAAACACAGCCATGTTTTCTTCATCAAGCCTTTTCCAGTTTCTTAAAACAAAGGCTTCGTCTCTCGTAACAACCTTTCAAATGAGTCTACTTGAACCTGCACGTACATTACCGAAAACACTCTTTAGCAGATGGACGTAAAGTTCACACTCCTTTGGCTATAACCATGGAGATATATATGTCTGGAACTGTCAGTTAATTTACGTTGCAGACGAGAAATTCGCAATATAGGAGGGTAACATTTTCCATTTCGAGGGGACAGAATTTCAGGTATTCTATAAGAACACACGTGCGCCGTTTAAAAAAGACGAGCTTGATATTATAAATTCTTCGCTGTGTTTAAGAGGGGAAGTTTGAAGTGGTCTTAAATGGGTAGTTGAACAATGCTGGTATTATAATGTGGGTGCGGATGCGCCTATGTAAGAACTTGCTTAGGTATCTTGAGTTGAGTTTTGAAAGCTAAAAATTAAAGGAAAACACGAGTTTAAAACAGAGTCTAGAAAATTGTTACATTTCTAAACTATAGTGAAAGTAGATCGGTAAATAACTAACTTTTGCCACAATGAAATAAAACCAAGTACACGACATAATAGTTATTAGTTAATGCTTCGAGAAATATTGAAACCATTCAAACGAACTCTCAGTTCAAGCAACAAATATTGTAGCTACATTAGTTTTGAGAATACCTACTTAAATACATTTGAGACTAAGTTTGCCTCATTTCAGAAGCCAGAACAATTTTGTGGATTTAGCGCGAATTTAATTACTTGTTTAAAGCTCAAAGAACAAGTTATGGACGGAGAAACATCTTTGAATGAATCAAGACAGCCGAAATGAAATAAATCTTTAGATTCTTCGTAGTTACGATTTCTGAGAATTCGATACTGAGAGCTGAGTTAGTCTAAAAAAAAACGCTCATTGGGCAGTGGAAGGAAGGAACATCAAGATATTATCTGGCACGAGACGGAAGAGATAACGATCTATGGATGAAATAAAGTTCAGTTATTTTCGAGCATCACTGCCCCTCCTCTGTAGAAAACCTACTTTAACTAGTCCTTAAAAAAACATGGAACAAAACCTATTAACCCCACTTCTGGCGTTGTCGCAACCACATAAAATATAGGCAATGATAGCTGAGAAAATGCCAAAAAATATAGCCAAACAAAATTTTAGCGTTCAAAATATGACGGTAACATCTGGCACGGTTGGCACGGTGCCAGCCCAACATCCTTGGCACGCTCGGACCTGCCAAATGTACCCCATAATAATAAAGAGGACAATAATTGTATTAATAAATAATTTACGAGGTCGAGATTACATCGCCGAAGATTGGTGTAATGACCTTATCTGATAACAAACCATAATTTATTAGGCAGGGGTAGACCGTACTAGGATCTTGCGCGTATCTTGGAAACTATAAATAACTAAGTATATCTTTAGTTTGATCTCAAACTAAAGATATAGCTATTTTGTTTCCCACAAAAATTTTAAGTTAGCTTTTCCCCGAAAAGAAGCAGGTGGAGTTGAGGCTCCACCCATTACCTACTGATTACTGGGAGTCACGGTAAGGGTGCATTAAAAGAGCCTCCATGAGTGAAGAGATAATTACGGCACACGCAGGGCCGCCCGGCTGTAAGCGGCTACCAATCTTGCTTACTTGCCTTGCCTTGCCTGGCAAACTTTTGCAATGCTATACTTGTGCTGTTTTAGAAGAAAAAAAATGCAAATATTGCTAAGCAAGTAGACTGGAGACACGCGGAAGCTTAATTTCAAAATTTCTTTAGTTTTTTACAAATGGCAGCGTTGTTTTACGTTACAATAATGTTGATCAAAATTCAATGCTCGGCAATTATAATGAAATAATTACTAAATTATAATCATTTAAAACGACAATATAGCTTTCGAAATTATATTTGATGGAAATAAGACTACTTCATGATAAAATATGTACCTACAGAAGCATACAAAATAACAGATTCGTCGTCGGTTACGTTACAAAGTCGATTTACACATAATTATAAGTACACAAACTCACGCCTTCTTCCCATGGGGGTAGGCAGAAACTACAGAACGCCACCTGCTACGATCCTTACACAGTCCTTTTGCTTCCTTTTGCCATTAATTATAAGTAGTAGATACCTACTAGGAAGCAGAAATGAGAGAATTATTACGTTTCTGAGAAAAGGGCCTGTTACATGCTGACGAGCTTACACTTTAACAGAATTAATACTAGAATCTGGGCTGTTATTGAGAACTTCTCCCAGAAAGAAACAGTTTGAGTATTACTAAGAAAAAATAAGTATTTTCTATAAATTATTCTTTCGTGATTTACTTTACGAAACGACCTTTGAATGTTATTAATATTAATTAACGCATACAGTGACTTCGTTGTACAATAAAGTCGCTCCTGATCTCCTGCGCAGTACGACGCGACGTGACGGCACATAATTAGGATTCCTGCAGAATCACAAATTAATCCTGTTTATGGAAACGTGCGAATTACGAGGAGGTAAATGGTATAATTAGAATTTTCCTTGTTATTACGAACAATATCCAAGTATGGGTTTATTTTAAACACATGTTTTTGCACATGTCGGTACAACACTGAAATCACATTACCATTTTTGACATGCGTCATAAAACGCTTGTAGATATTAATATACAGGGTCACATTAAATTAGCTAGTGAAACTCCGCCGACGTTATGGGTATAGATCATAACATCATCACGCCTGTATTTCCCGAAGGGTTAGGCAGAAGTGTACCTATATAACACCCACATTTCGCCAGTTATTTTTAAGATCCATGAAATAGGGGGTGAGCCTATTGCCATCAACCGGGCACCAATCCAGACTCCGGGCTGCTACCGAGAAATTCCAGATGGAAAACCCAATAACACTTTGCCCGAGCCGGGAATCGAACCCAGGAACTCATGCTCAGCGGTAGCGCTTGCGACCACTAGACCAACGAGGCAGTCTAGGCGGGTATAGATATCTTTATGTATATTTACTTTGCGGGCCAAGAGTCTGCAAACAAACTGAAGTTAAGTTTAAAGGAAAAGTGTTCTCAAGAAACAAATGTAAAAGCTTTAGTTTTAGGCACCTATCTCTATAGCAATTACCGAAACAGTCTAATGCTAGATTTATATCCGAGCTCCCTAGCTCTGTTTCGCTATAATGGTCGAGGGCATTTAGATCTTTTATTATTATCTATACTTTTGTATTACTGTTGAGAGCTAACATGGGTTAACTCAGCTTTATCTTCATTTAGAATAATGTAAGCAGCGCAGGCAGCACTATATTCGAGTCTACTGTCTGTCGACAGTCTCAGAAGGTTCACGGACTTTTAAGCATCAAGTTTCAGAATCAGAACGTATGTTTGAATGTCGTATTCAATCCCATGGTAGTAATTTATTTTCTTAGTTTACTTGTGATATGATTAACTAATTGTGAAGCAAGACATCGTAAACCTAGACTTATGAAATTGTTTAGTAATCATTAAATCAAATAAATGATAAATGTTTTTATTTCTGTAAGTAGGTTTGTACAAACAATTTTACACGTCAATTATATTTTAAAAACTATCTGACTATTCTGAGAAGAAGGCCGAAACAAACTCAGAGGTGACAGTCTCTTTTAAAGTCCAGACATAATCTTGGTCAGATCATGTGAAGACATGTAGATTTGGGTCTGAAATGGTCTTTTGAGGAAGAAACACACAGATTGAGTTGACCTGTCCGGTCAGTGCACGCATTTTTCAGCGCAATATAGCGCGCAATAATAAATGTTCATTCGTACAGAGTCAAAAAAAAACAGTTAAAAGAGATCTTTTCCTTGCTTGACACAATTACACCCTGGTTATAAAAAACATAATGAGTTGAAGCCAGGGAGCAAAAAAAACAGTGTAAAAGGCTCGCTTGACATTGTTGTGGGAATAAAAGGTTTAAAAAGAGCTTTATAGACAAAAGTGGGCCAAAACGATCCGAGTGCACTCGAAGGTTGTAACCAACGCGAAAAACAACGAGATTTGGGCTTCTTTACATTCCTGTGGGTTTAGGGAGGGTTTGTTTGCTTCCCGGTAGCCATATAACAAATCTGCAAAATTAGTTCAAAGTATGATGTAAAGCCAGGGAAATTATTATTTATCACACTAATGTGAGAATCTCTGCCTAAGCAGAGATCGTCTAATCTAGAACTGCGCGCCCCTTCACAAAAAAATCTATACAAATATTTGAAATGTGTGTACAACAAGCAGTGGAGGGGCGTGCAATTTTAAACTGCACGATCTCTACGTTCATTTGCCGTGTCAGCCATGTCAAACAACTGTCAAAGAATGAGAGTTGTGATTATTCTATTCTTATTCTATTTGAATATACCTACGGATAATTTATATTGGTAGTCAATTTGCTTAACACAGCGGTTCTCAAACTTTTTTGGTCACGGAACCCTTTTGGCAAGCAAAATACTTGACGGAACCCTACAATAAAACAATAGTTTTTAAAAGTGTATTCTTTATTATATAAGCATAATAAAAGTACAATGTAACAGTTACTAATTATTACTTACTTTACCACATGGCATGTACAATAATAGAAGATATTAAAAATGAAAAAATCTTAACTAATGGGAGGTATGAAACTGTTTTTTATTTTTCATCAATTGGTTGATATCAGGTTTGATAGAAGACATTTGAAGTCTCATATCAGGTTCGGCGTCCAGTCTATTGCGATATTTTGTTTTCGTGGCTGCATAGGTTGAGAATCCTGTTTCGCACAAATATGTTGTTGGGAACGGGAGAAGAATATTCAGAGCCATTCTGCCAAGCATTGGATATTCATCACGGATTCTGCACCAAAAATCGTTGAGAGGCGTCGTTTTGAACAATGACTCCATACTTGTGTCTGATGACATTTCTAAAAGAGATTCATATATCTCGTTTGACATACTTTCGGGCTTTTGCAAGTTGGGTAAAAAAGGATTATGAATCCATGAATTCAGCTTCATTTTTGTATTCTGTTCTTTGGGAAAATACTTTTCAAAAGATGCGCGCATCGAAGTGAGATATTGGACCTATTCTTCAAACACATCATCTTGAAACATTTCTGAGTCGTTATCGCTAACAAACTCACTGAGTGACGTAAAGCTTTCTATTTCTCTCTTACCAACGCAAATAATCCAAAAATCTAATTTTCTTTTGAAGGCAGTTATTTTGTTATAGGCCTGGAACACTGTTGTCTGTTTACCTTGCAATGATAAATTCAATTCGTTCAGTTTTTGAAAGATATCCGCCATAAAAGACAATCGGAACAACCAAGTTTTATCATACAAACGGTCTTTCAAATTAAAAGAAACTGTATCTGCTGAAAGAAACATTTGTAACTCGGCTCTAAGTTCAAATAGCCTTGTTAAAGTTTTACCCCGAGACAGCCATCGCACTTCTGTATGGAGCAGCAGTGTTTTATGTTTGCTGCCATAATCTTCACACAATAATGAGAACAATCAGGATTGTAGTGGTCGTGATTTGATAAAATTAATTATTTTTACCGCTTCATCCATAACTAATTTTAGATTTGACGGCATTTGCTTCATCGCAAATGCTTGTCTATGCAGAATACAATGGCTGGAACTACAATTAGGCGCTTTACTTTTTATTCGTGATACTGCTCCTGCTGTTTTACCTGTCATCGCCTTGGCCCCATCTGTACAAATGTCAATGCAATCGTTCCAAGTAAGATTATTTTCTTTAAAAAATATGTTTATTTTATTAAAAATTTCTTCCCCGGTAGTGTTTGTGGGCAGCGGTGAACACATAAGCATGTCTTCTTCAAAAGAACGTTCATATGGATATCTCACGATAACCAGCAAGATAGCCAGACCAGTGACATCAGTTGACTCATCCATTTGCAAGGCGAATCGTGTTTTTTGTAGACGTGCAAGTAGTTCTTGTTTGACGTAGCTTGCCAGATCATGGATTCGCCGTGAAACAGTATCGTTTGATAGCGGTACAGTAGAAAGATGCTTTGCAGATTTTTCATCGAGCATACATTTTGTTATGTCTAACACACATGGCTTTATTAAATTCTCAGCGATAGTGTGCACTTCACCTGCTTGTGCAATGCTAACTAAATATGATGCCTCCGTGGCTTTTTCATTGATAGTTTGTGTTACATGCATCATATTTTTTTGACTTTCCAATAACTGTTCTTTTTTACGAACAAAAAGTTCTTTATTCTTGTCTTTAGACTCGGGGTGTACAGTTTCTAAATGTCTGCGCAATTTGGCAGGTGCCATGGAACTATTAGGAAGCAGTTTACTACATAACATGCAGAGAGGTGTGCCGTTGGAATCAACAAATTCGAAAATGATATATGATTCATCATACTTCCTTTTTTTCGTCTTTGAAACCGTGGAGCTTGACGTCGTGGCATCATCGTCTGGATCGGTAATTGCTGTATTCTCCGCGCGTACTGCTTTTGAACATTCAGCGTCATTAGAAGATGTTGTTGCAACACGTTTAACACCTTTAAGCCAACGTTCCATTCTTCTTTATTAATAATGTTACACGTCAGGATGGTGGGGTCAAAATAATGCACAATCGTTACTGCGTTTATGAGACAAAGTTTAGTCCAAAGAAGAAATGTACAAAACTGATATAATCAGAATACAGCAGGCAGTAGAACTTACAATCAGGCAGCAGGCTAGCCAGCTTGTAAGTAGGTAGGTACGAACTTATCGCTCCGAACGCTAATCGTCAACTGAATGACGAGGCGCGACTATTTTTTTTTTTTTTTTGAATGGCAACTCGTAGTTTTGACCACTGGGGGTCGTGGCTACTTAGCCGGACTGTCCTGTGGTTGCCTTGCGGATTTTACTCTAAAAAGCCTTCAGCCAGGAGCGGAAAAATTATTGCTAAACTTATAAGTTAAATGACCGCACGCTAAGGGCACCCCCTGTGGGGTACGGACCTCGGCTTAGGGCGTCACTGAGAGAGGGCAGCGCGAGTGGGGACGGGCTGGATCGAAAGGTTTATAATTTCATGATTATTATCAGGGGAAATTAAAGCTACAGGCTGCTCAGCTGCGGCGCGGGCTGAGGCCTCATCGGACTGGGGACGGGGGGATCGGATGCGGGGGGGTCGTCGCGTGGGACCTCGTCGGCGAGGTCGGAACGATGGCGGTCTGTGTTTGTTCACTGTACTGGTGGCCCTACTGCTCTCCTGGAGGAGGGTTATGGGGTCGTCGGGTCGACTAGGACATGCCGGGGACGGCGGGTATGACTGATTCGGGAGGGGACGTAACGGGCGGCCGCGACAACCAGAGGGTTGCGGTGAGTGGCGGCGGAGTCGAAGAAACGCTTGGATAGGCGTTTCATGAACTGACTGATGGTCGGGATTCTGAGATCGAGATGGAGACTTTCGTTCCGAACGAACCAAGGGGGACCGGTCGCCCTGCGGAGGAACCGGTTTTGGAGGGCCTGCATCCTGTGGATGTTATGGGGCTTCGCTTGTGCGAATACTACGCTCGCATAGGTCATGATGGGGCGAATGCACGCTGTATAGATGCGCAATTTGCACCTAAGTGACAATTTGCTACGTGCATTCAGGACGGAGTAGAGCCTACTGAGAGCGAAAGTGGCGCGCGAGCGCGCCTGCTTTATGTGCTCCGAGAAAGAGAGGTGCTGATCGAGGACGACGCCCAAGTATTTGGCTCGCTTCTCCCAAGGGATAGGCTTGCCGAACATGGTCAGCGGACGGAGGAGGGCGGGTCTGAGTCGCGGTTTCGAAAAGAACACCGCTTGACTCTTGTCGGGATTGACTTCGATTCGCCATTTTCTAAACCAGTCACCGAGTTGGTCGACTGAGGTTTGGAGAATGCGAGCGATCGTGTCGTGGCCGAGGCCGGTGTAGTAAATGGCCGTATCGTCTGCGAACAGAGCCAACTGAGCCTTTCTACTCTTGGGGATATCGCAGGTGTATAGCGTGAATATGAGAGGGGCGAGCACGGAGCCCTGAGGGACTCCGGCGCGGATGGGGCGGGGGGAGACGAGGCGCGACGCGCGGTCGCCGCTTTTATACTTAGTCCTAGACTCGAACTCGAACATTCTCAAAAATACTCGAGTCGGCGCCTTTGATAAACAAAAAGCGGAAATAAAAATAGAAATACAAAATAATGCGTTGTAAACAATCTCGACTTTATGTTTTGGAAGATAGAGCCGAAAGTCGCTTGTTGGCGGCTTTTATCAAAGGGACTGCGCGCCCACAAGTATACGCGCGGCGGGCGGAGTCAAAACGTTCGACCAGTGACCAGAGAGAGGAGTTTTGATTTTTTTTCTAAATTCTTGCGGAACCCCTACAGGGGTATCGCGGAACCCTAGGGTTCCGCGGAACACACTTAGAGTACCGCTGGCTTAACAATTAATTTCCTTAACTTTACAATAATATCTACTAAAAAGCGTGGGTTTGGAGTTATGACCGTTTCGTAGATTCAAGAAAAGTTCCACGTGTTTTCTTTTGCTAGAAGTAAGTTAGAAATAACATTTAAGTAACATCTAAAGTTAACATGTTCTAATTTACTTTGATATTTAATTAATACGGCATTTGACGGCACGGTTGGCGCAGTGGTTAAGCGATTGACTGCTGCGCTGCGTGTCGCGGGTTCGATTCCCGCACGGAACAAATATTTGTATGACCTACAAGTAGTTGTTCCGGGTCTGGCTGTTTGTGTATGTGAGTTTAAATGTTTGTAAACGCACCCACAATACAGGAGAAATTCCTAGTGTGGGGCAACGTTTTAAAAAAAAAAAAAAAAAAAAAAAAAAAAAAAAAAAAAAAAAAAAAAAAAAAAAAAAAAAATAGAATTTACGATAACATTCAGTGACTTTATGGTTATTTAAAAAGGGTTTCTGGTAGTTAAAACGAATAGGATTTGTAGTGAATAATGTAAAGACATGTTTTAAAGAGTATATCACATTAGAAATCTGTTGCAAAAGTTGATAAAAAAACGAGATTATTTAGATAAGGTTATGTTAAATATGATATACTAGCTTTTGCCTGCGGCTTTGCCCACATAGTGGTCGGTCTAAAACCATATTCGCATTATTGCCAGTTTGGGGCACATCGGTTGGATGGTTTTAAAGTCTATAACGGACATAGGTAGAAACAATTGTTCTGTTTTATAAGATAGATAGATTTAATTAGCATTGTGTAAAACTCCAGTCAGTTTTGACTTTCCGTGTTGCTTGTTATAATGAAAGATCAACAACAGACGAAGAGCCAACAAAGCAATGTCAATGTTTTCACCCACATCACGAAACATGAGAGAAATCACAAAAGGTAAATTAATTAGTCTCAACCAACGACATATCTCGATTTTCTTTCTTGTTTTCCCTATCTACTCTACTTGATGACGTAAATACAACTGCCCAGTATTTTTCGATAGACAACAAAATAATAGTAGACTATTATACAATGGACTTAAATGACCCATTATATACGAGGTAGTTTTACTCTCGAGCTTTAGCGAGCGAGTATATAGAAACCGAGTTATAATGGGTTTTTAGTGTCGTGTGTAACACTCTACTTTTCACTACGATTGCGAGAAAATAAATAATCCAATACAATATTAAAAATAAATTACGGTTACCAATTAAATTTGTAATTGGAGAAAAAAAATTAAGATTTCGCGCCAATGCCTTTTTTAATTTCTTCTGTAGCCGCAACGCAATGCACGCATTCTTCCGAAGAGGTCGCCGCTTTAAGTTCCATTTTCAAGAATTAAAATGTTCTTCTTTTTTATGAAACATTAATAAGTCGAGCCTTTTTTGATAATTATTCTACTTATGAATAAAGACTTTTTCGTTTTTGTAGGCTCGTTGGTAACAGACAAAAATAAAAAAAATAAAAACTTTTTCCCCTAGAGGAAAATATGCTATTTTATCCCCGCTCTGGTACGCTACAATGACGGACATTTTGAGCAAGACTACTGAAAATATTTTTTTTGTATTATCTATGTTGTTGTCCTTTTGAATAATGCTTAGAAAATCCCACAATAAACAAATCTGAATGTGGGTTAATTTTAGTGAAATTATGTCTGCTGTTGTCAGGCTATTAACTTTCGATTATAGACCCATAGATCGTTTCAAGAAACATAAAACGATATCTCCAATAATTATATTCCTCCATTGGAATACCAAATACGTCTGCTATTAATTGGCTTCCGTTTAACGAACCACTCGACGTTCGAGCTTCACACCTTCGTTTGTCTTGTCTTTGAATAATTAACATGGCCGCCGCGTTCGCTTTTTGTTGAAGAGACCAACGGACAAACCTACTACTTAGATACAAGATATAATATACGGTACTTTTGTCACAGTAAGATTCTTGGAGATACCTTGAGAGTTCGTGTTGTTTTTAGTTATGAGTACCCATCTAGAGTCCCTACTTCAGTTTTATTTGTAAGTGGTGTGGTATTTTATTGGGGAAAAGATGACAGCTGTCTGCTCCATCTAGCTGTTTGGTCTTTAGTTTCAAACGGGATATTATTTATTAAATTTTAAACAATATAATACATAATATATACCTAAGCCAACAGACTTAAAATAATAATAATAATAATATGGTACATGTATATTAAAATGAGGGGAAAGAATCATAGGGCATCAAATTTTTTGTCCGCATCGTTGTCAACAGGAAAAGTGCCCAAAAATCTGGCCGCATTGCCACGTTGTATGGCGATGCTGATTCTTTGGCCAAAAAATAGGCCAGCCCTCAGGTCACGTGAAGAGTCGACCAACCGCTTAGCAATGTTGCTTCCAAAAACTATGTGGGCACTCGGACCCCATGGCCCTAGTGTTTCCACCCCGAGAGATTTAGTTTGGACTCCTAGATCGGGTAAGGTAATTATGGTTTTTGCTGTTAGTAGCTGTTTCATCCCCTAGTCTTTTGGTTGCTTTCGCGATAGTCGTGGATTAGACTCTGAATCAACATCTATATTACATATCCTTGTTAAGATTTCGTACCCAAAGGGTGCCAACGGAACCCTATTATTAAGCCTCCGCTGTCCCTCCGTCCGTCTGTCTGTCAGCGGGCTGTATCTCATGAACCGTAATAGGTAGACAGTTGAAATGTTCACAGTGTGTATTTCCATTGCCGCTATAACAACAAATAACAAAAATATAATAAAGTTAAAAGGTTCCCCTTACAAGAAAAGTGTTTAAAAAATAAATGTTGTGTTAAATATTGTACAGTGGTACGGAACCCTTCGTGTGCGAGTTTTTTTTCTCTGTAGTAGACCAGCGGGGTAATTACGTAACACACTAACAGTAGGAATGGGTTTCATTTTGACAGTTCAATAACATTCATTGCGTTATTTACGTTGTTGGGCAGATACATTTTTCGAACATATATGAAACAGTGGATTAGCAATAGGCTTCAAAATGATTCAGATTGTTATAGATAGTGTGTTACGTAATTAGGGTGCAGATTGTTTTGTAAAATACATGCCAGTACTTTCGCTTGTAGGTACTATGAAAGACTGAAATGTGTGTAGGTTTATACTTTATATGCAGGCACGTATTCTATATCGTGTTACATAGCCGTGTGATGGATGGCGGGTGTCCTCTCGAAAATAATTGACTTTGCATGGGAAGCGGATCTTGAGGATGAATAGCTGGAAACGCCCCTTAGGGACAATGAAAAACGTTTTGAGGGTGCTCGAACTGTAGTTGGATGGTGAATTTTCCTGTTCTGTAAGCCCAGTGCAAAGTATGTCTAGTAATTTATTAGTTACTAGTTTTTGCACGCGGCTTCGCTCGCTTTGATGTCGGAAGTTATCCTACGGGAACGTACCGGGTTGCCAAATTTCATCGAAATCCGTTCAGCCATTGAGGTGTGAAAAAGTAACAAACATACAGCGTCACTTTCGCATTTATAATATTAGTAAATGTTTAAAATAGTGACATTAGGTTATGCATTAGAAAATTCTTAATAGCTGCCTGCAGTCTGCTCTCCAAATGCTTAGCATGGAGCTATTGCAGGGAGTTTATAATAAAACCTGCGAATGTGGGCGTAGTTACACGTCTGCTTATCTACTTGTGAGATACAAGCGTGAATGTTTAATAGAGCGAAGTCAGGACCACAAAATAGACAGTTGCGTAACAACATTTATTTAAACATAATATATCTTACATAATCTAGTTTTATAATAATGTAATCAAATAGTTACTCTTTAAGTCATTGATAATATTGTATCTTCTTTTTAATTTAGCTTCTAATTAATAAATCTATTGTTGTCTTCCTTTTAAATGTTCGATATATCAGGCAGGTCTACATTACAGTTAGTATTAAATGTTTCCGCGATTGAAAATATTGTAAATCATAATTTTATTTTATAATTGAATAAATTTTATTATTTTTTTTTTTATTTTTTTTATTACTTTTATTAACTATGTATACTATGCCTACAGAATACAGCGGGGAGGAAAATAGGTTGCTCTTGGACAAAAACGCTTACCGTCAAATGAAATACATAATCGACGGTGAAGTATCTATTATCTAACATATCAAAGATTTTCACTTTATTGCATCTTCATAGGTAAAATACGAAATCCCTAACTTGAAATATTTGATTGAAATCATTATCATCATCACAAGCGTTTCCTACAATTTTTTTTAAATATGAGTAACTCTTTGATTCAAATGTTAAAAACTATAGCTAGCTAGCTTTTCGCCTCCTGTAAACTCATGGTTTTGTAGTTATTAGATATTGATACTACACCGTCGATATAATAATATATACTAGTAGTAACTAGTAAACGACGTCGTAATCGCCTATCGCTACTTCCTGAAATCCTTTCGTTTACTACAAGCTTCAATGTGGCTCGTTTTCGACGAATTCGATGGATCCGAGTGTTCCCATGTATTTCCATGTCACGACACAGACGGATTGACAAGCCTTAGGCAAAATTGTTGTCTACATTGTCATAGGTACCTATATTGCGACATAATGTTTCCTTTGTTAGATTTTTTTGGGTTATCCCTGCAGTTTTTGTCATGTGTCTGTTGTGTTGTGTTTGCTTGTATTGTGTAATAAACAATAGATTTTGCCTTAAAAATTTAATACGAGCACCAGGTATATAGTATATCTCCTAAACTATAGTTTAAATAACACAAACTTAGATTGAACTTGTGTTTTAGGTGCCAGGGTTTAAGTATCTCTGGTATGAACGAAAAACTGTTAGGAGTTTTAGAATGTAGTCGTGAAAGAAATTTTGTAATAGGTATAAAGACAAACTAAAGACTTGGTTATGTCTTATAGATGTTAAGTTTTAGAATATATTCGTTTAATAATATTGAGGTAAATAGATACATGATAGAGTTAGTTTCGGCCTTTCTTCTCAGAGTAGTCAGATAGGAAACGCCGACCTCATCTAGTTTAAAAATATGATTGACATTTAACAGTGTTAGTACAAATCTACTTACATAAATAAAATCATTTATCATTTATAAGATATCCCTAGAAGTGATGATAACGTTGTGGACATCCGAGTACGCACTACGGTGAAATAAGTAGTAATAAGAAATAGAATTTCGAGACATTTCGCTGAAATTATTAATTAAATTGAGAGCCAGTTCTGCATGAGCATTCCAGTCATGAGGAATGATCATTAACCGTGGTATCACGAGTCAATTTTATCAGTTAGTCCCAGAAGCAACCTTGCCGACTCGATGGCTAATCTTGTTAAGTTAGGTAACCACTGAATAATTCTCGTGTAGCTCAAGCCAACGTGAGAGAAAAGGCACACAAAGGAACTTCATCAATAAAGGTTAGTCTAATTAATCTTAAATTATTACTTTGTGACTAAACATTGTAAATTCGTTGTCAGCCACCGTCAAAGCCCCTTTTTTCCTAATAATTCATTCATGTTCAAAGCCGTTGTTTCACGCGAAAAATTAATAATTCTCATAAGCAACCAAAGCATAATTAATAAAAAACTGAAATGATTGTACATTAAAATTTATTAATGGTAAACAAGGTATTTGTATGAACGAACAAAATATTAAATTATGAATATGTAATGTCTGACCCAATTTTGTTAGCCGGTTAGGCAGTTTTCATGCGTGGTTGGCTTCTGAAAGCCGGTCCGAAACAATTTGGTACACACAAATTATTTTTTGCGAAACGAAACGTTTCGGGGACTAGTTAGCAGCTAAAGGGCAATATATGGGTAACATGTAAATGTTCAAACATCGTTTTAATATTTTTCATTTATATCATTTTCACTATGGACGTTCAACACGTATTTTGATGAGACCTTGCACTAGTCCAGGTTCGAGATCTATGAAATAAGTATAAAAGTGTTTTATATAATGTTATGATTAGAAAAATAACTCGCAATTCCGTGTACATATATTTTTATGTCTTAGCCTGACTCACAAAGGAAACTCGCCAATCTTCTCAAAATTGCCAAACAACGTGGATCAGAGGAAAAAACATTAAACTGATATTTTAAGTGGGTTATAATTTGCTCGTTTCAATAATTCTCTGAGTTGCATTCGACTCTGATTTCCGATCAATATTTACAAGACGCCAATATTCACGAATAGTCACGCTGGCAGGCCAAGGTAAAGAGGTCAGGCTCAAGGGCGCAGGCGGAAGTGAACCAACCTGATACCTTTTGAAATAAGAAATGGTTCTTCAGAGCTAAATGGTCCTTCTGGCTTTGAATTTGTTTCCGATATAGCAGGTAGGTATTCATTGTGTAAAACGATGGGTAAAATATTTGGAAACATGACTTTCCCTGTTGGTGTCTACCTAAATTCTTAGAACCTGTTTCATCGCCTCCGTTTAGGTAGATATTATTACAAAATTTAACAATAATTATGCAATTAACAGCCGGATAATTTACCCAAAAGTGGTGGTAAAACAGACCATTTGCCTCAGATAAGATTATTTATCAAACTCATTTACCGTCCTCCACGGACCATCTCATTTTCTAAAATAAGTTCGAACAAATACACGAACATTTTTTTGTAAATAGAACGGGTCCTATTCGGGTCGCATCGATAGCGTATCTGTTCTGCTGTTGGCCGTAAAACATACTGGGTCGCCGCTTCCCCAGCGGCTAAGGACACCATGCTACAGTAAATCTTGGAAATGCTCGAAAAGCTAAAGCACGCTCGCATTTCCCGAGAGTTAGATGTCCTTTAATATATATCTCAGCGGATAACTGCACAAATCTCGGCAGAAATATTTCTGAGAAAATCCTACTGTATATGGAAGAGTTTAATAAATGATTACGGAATGTATCGTAGACTTCAAAGTAGCTACCGAGTATAATATTTTTCTTTTATTGCAGCGCTGCTTCTTAAGAAAGATAAAGGTAGGTAGTCATTTCTAAAGTTCAGTACATTTAACTTTAGTACCTACTATCTTTTGTATGCAGCCAAGGTGGCTTCTAGACTACTATGTATCATGGGGCTCATTAAATATACAAAGTGAGTAAAATGCAGTAGGTATATGGCAAGGTGTCACAGCAATCAGCAGTCGCATTAGCACTGATTGCCGACTCCAAATAGCCACTTATCTTTTTAAATTCCATCGCAAAATGGCGGAATTCAGTCGTAGAGTGAGCTCCCTTTAATCAAAGTGCGGACGGTCGGTCTTCGGTCAAGCGCGACCATGAAGATGCGATGATGGATGACCCTGTAGTTTATTTTATCGGGAAAAGTTTTAATGCGGTGTCTGAAGGTACAGAATGTATTATAAGTTTTTGCCTGGTTATTCAGTCAATCTAAAACAAAGTCAATGATTCTTATTTATTTTTTTTAAATTGCCGTAATGCACATTACTCGATCAAAACATAAACGTACAGACCTAAAGTTTACCAGACGCTGGTTTCATGATACAGTTCTAAAGAATAATAACACAGCTACAGCATTACATACTTCTTGAAAGAATCGAAGTTCTATGTTTAAAAGCTTTCTGCCTGTTCATCTGAGTAGAACAGCAGCAGTAATTCTCACCAGGCTTAAAAGACCGAGCAAATTTTTTAATCAGACGTTAGTCATGGGGAAGCCGCAATGCGCCAGCTATTAACTTAAAATGTATATTACATAACTCACACTCGCCCCGATAGAAATATGCCTAACACAAAAATATGCAGGAAAAAAAAACTTTTATAACAAGCAATTTTTCCATAATTTTTCTGACACATGCCAAAAACGCTTGCGTATCGGGAAGTGTCCGTGTTGTACAAACCGCTATGTCACCCGCGTCGCGTTACACAAACCTATTTGTTAAATCCGGCGAGGATTTGTAGCAAAAATCCTATTTATCACGAACGGCAAATATTATGGGTTTACTAACCTAAAGTGTAATTACGAGATGTAGAAGATTTTTGAAATAAAACTTTTGATAGAGCAAGACGCTAGCCAGTCCCGCAGTGGATCGCTGTAGACTGGAACTTCAGGTGAAACAAGAAAAAAATATCTCCTTTGATTGAAATATAACATTCAAATTCCTTTTTTTTATAAAGTCATGTCACCATTGTGTTGTTTCAACGGACGCTCCAGTTTCAACACCCAATATTCAACAGCATTTGTTTTTAATGAAAGCCGACACGATGTTCGCTGTGAAAGGCTTTTTTACCAAAAATACCTAAAGGTTAGGTATCATCACTTCGTAACATACCTATTTAACTTTGAAATGTCTAATTGCACCTAGATAACGCTATTGGACTGTTAGAATTTCCATTGGACACTTATTTTGTATAAGACGCGCGGACGATAGATACCATGTTCAATCGAGACGCGCAATAACCTTCTAGCCTTGGTTAACATTAATCTAGTGAAACAGGTAAATATATTATTATTAGACTTATTCGACTTTCGTGGTATTGCGTGGATTGTGATTTATAAATTACCACAATTGTGAACTTATTAATACGAATGCTTGCAAATGTTACCTACCTACCTTATGTCAATGGTTATCCGTTGGCGTATTGTAGGTAATATTTGGATTATTGTGGTACTTAAGGATACGCTAGTCGGTCATTCTTCCAAACAAAGGTAGTACGGGGATTACTAGTCTGTTTGACGGTGTGGTCAAAACTGAAAATTATATCAATTTGTCTCGCCATTATCTAGCCCTGTATGGAAGCAGAATTGCAAAAAAAATAGTTTGGTAGTTATGAGCGTCGAAACTTCCATATTTCAACGCATCTTTGGGCGTAAATAAATAATTCCCGGAGTATGATAATGAAAATAGCAAAATTCTTACCGTACAGGGATAGATCATTTATTCAGGATTACACACAAGAACATTATTTTAAATAAATACATCCAGTATATAGTGACCTTATTGGTGATGTTCTTCAGAAAGGTCAGGTGTGTAGTACTCGCAGCCGGCGTGCGTGTATGATCAGATGTATGAACGTAAACGAGGCAAAAGGAGTATGTAAGGATCGTAGCAGGTGGCGTTCTGTAGTTTCTGCCTATCCCCATAGGAAGAAGGCGTGAGTTTATGTATGTATGTACATCCAGTAGTTTTTTCATAATATAGACATGCCCAAAGGTCTGTTCATGAAAGTTTATGCTCATTTTCGTTATAAACCATCGTCTATTTCACTAAATAAGTAAATAAAAACTAAATAAATAATACTAAATAAATACAACTAAATAAATGAATAAATAAACTAAATAGCGAGCATATTAGCAACACCCACCAACGAGTTCAAGCTGTCGAATAGTGCAACCTTAAGCCCCAGTTTCTAGAATTTTCTTGTCGATTCCCAGTAGGTACCAAAATTTGCTGTGAATTACCATAAAAGTCGAAGTCCAGTTCGTCAAAGTTGAGTATTAATCTATTAATCGATCTAATATTGGAGCAAATTCTTTTATAATTCCATATCATCATGATTTGAACGATGCTTCTTCATGAACGTCTTTGTTTAAAACATAGTTAGGTTAAATTTTTCTAGAAAGGTAGGTTCTAGATACACACATACATATGTATATTCGCTTCATTTTATTCAGTAAAGGAATACACAACACAAGTCACAAGCAGCAACAGAAACTGAAAAATATTTTGTACAACTTATGAAATACGCGACGAAAATGCAATTTGGTATATTTGCATAATACTGAAATGTTACTTCGTTAACATTTCCGACTCTTATTTCGAGGATTTTAAGTTTAATTAGTTTTCTGAGTCAGCTGGGACTTTTTTCAGTTGACTGTGGTTGTATTCAAACTTCGGTGAAGGCTTCAGTAGGCACTTTTTATTTATGTTCTACTTAATGGAATTTTGTTGCGCCATCTGCTAGGACCAATGGTGTGGGAAATTTACCAAGAGTTTTTACTCCTAGAGAGGTATCTGTATAAAGGTATAATTTGAAATAACTTCTCCGAAACAATTCTTCAGTAAATGGTCTTTGAATTCTCAAGAAATTCTGTCGTTGTCGATGTATCTATCTTGTTTCGTAGAAAATCTAATGAACCTTTGAAATAAGGTAATATTTTGTTCAACAACTTTCCTGTGATCACATTAAATACATAATTTCTATGTTTATATGGTTAGTTTACGTTAATAACGAATTTTCAGAAGCATGTTTTAAAAAAAATAGTTATTATAACAACATCACGTCTGCATTTCTCAAGGGGTTGGACAGAGGTGTACCTTTTTTCGTACACCCACATTCCGACAGTTATCTTTTATAGTTATTATGTCAGCCTATATGAAAATTGTCCTACTGAAGTAAAGGATGAAAGGCCTCTTCTCATGCAAAGCAGAAACGAGCATTTTTCACCACAGTTGCTCACTCCGTGATGGCGGTCCAGGTTGAACTTGAATGAACGTAAACGAAGCAAAAGGGGTATGTATGGATCGTAGCAGGTGGCGTTCTGTAGTTTCTGCCTGCTATGGGGGTCCATGGGAAAACGGCGTGAGTTTATGTATTTGTGTTAGTCCAGGTTATAATCGTGTCGTTATAAAGCTATACCCAACTTCAGGTAGGATTGTCGGCCATTATAATATACCATTGTTATCTATTAACTATTTCATTATTTTGCTCATGAGCTTATTGATGTTGACATTATTTATTAAATTTAGCACGCCAAAACTCAGGCAGAATGTACCCGGCTCACTATGTTTTTTATAACAACTTTATTGTACACTACCTACATTCTATGCGAATAAATGATATGTTTTTTTTAATGTGTCCTGTAGCGTGTGCGCAAAATAAGTTTGCGCGCGGCCGAAATCGGAAATAATCGTTTGCCGCCATCTTTACGTTTATATCAGGTGCCAAGAGAGTGTGCTGTGTTCCGTGTTTTCCAAAGTAAATAATCGCCATCATTATGACGAAAGTGATTAAAAGTGCTGACAGAGATATAGTCTTGAAGGTCAAACACGCGCGCAGACTTATCTTGCGCGCACTCTAGCTAATGTTAGCACGTTACGATACCGCCGGTCGTTATAATGGCACTCAAGTTTGCCTACAATAGACACTTATCCGTTCGTCGACTACTGCTAACAAGCAATCGACGTGCGATGAACCGATCACGTTTATACCTTCGGTCATGAAGTCGGGAAGGTGGATTGAGTATTTTTTATAAGGCTATTTGAAAAGTAGAATGGAATATTTACAATCTTCGTGATTCCATACTAATCCATGCTTATAGTAATACTAGCTGTCCCCCGCGGTTTCACCCGCAGCGGTATGAAATATACTTTACGACCTATTCTCAGACCTACCAAATATACAAAAAAAAAAACATAAAAATCGGTCAAGCCGTTTCGGAGGAGTTTGATAACAAACATTGTGACACGAGATTTTTATATATTAGATTTTAAACAAGTTTTAGTTTTTCCCCTATTATATGGGACTTATACATAACTGGCGAAATGTGGGTATAGAGCCACCCACCTATAGGTACACCTCTGTCTAACCCTTCGGGGATGACTAGGTGTGTTGTTATGTTATGTGTTGTAGTTTAAATTAACAAAATCAATTGATGTTGCAGAACTTGCAGAGGATATTACGAATAGGTATACTATGCTATGACTATGACTCAAGCTAGAGTAAAGTGAAGTGCTACTGACATAGTCTTAATATATTAAAACATGTTCCGTCTTATTACAAAACACGATCTAACTTTATCCCGAGCCTAAACCTTCGAGACAGTTTTTGTATTTCGAACTTTATGCCGACTTATGTAAAGTTCTTAATACAAAATTGACAACCTAAGACCGGATTAAGTTGTCAGTTTTGTAAAAGGAACTGTATTTTGATTTCTGTTACATTCTTTTTTCAAAAACAGGCTCGATGGTTTAAACCATGTCAAAAAAAACCTTGTTTTGTAATGGAACCGGTTTTGTTTATGATAAAAATATAATGTATGTTTAAGTTAAGGTATTTATCTATGGGCCTGTGTCACTTGAAAATAAATGGATTATTATTTTTATTTAAAGACTTTTGGAAGGCGTACGAGGGGCCGAAGTCAGTCGCAGAGATCCGTTAGACGCTTTTAATTAAATGTGGTACCAACCGACGATTATCCCTGTACGCATTATGTAAGTGCACCCAAGGACAACCCTGTTTGGAGTAGGACAATTGCAGGATATGGAAACTAAGATATTGAAATATGTTTGGATGGCTAAGGTGGACTGGTTACCTAGAACTATGATGGACGAGATATGTTAAAGACACTTTAAATAATAATATGTACGGAAAAAATGGCAGCGGGTGACTTGCACACTCAATAATGGGCCCCCGGAAACTGTCGCTAGCACTTAGTGACGTAGCGACAAGAGGGCAACACTTCCTGAGGTGCTTGAGGAGTGGAGAGGTATTCCACGGCTATCAGAACAATCCCAGAGCCCGGAAGATGGTCAAGATCCTTACCAGCACTTACTGGAATAATTCCTTCCTGCGAGCACGTTTGCTCTTGCCAATCTCCACTCAAGCCGGCAAATAAAGGCAAGAATGAGGTGGCAGCTCTGTTCCTCGTCAGTGTTCGCTCCAGCCGGTTCGTAAAGGCAAGCCAGAGATGAGGGACAAGACTTCTCCCGGGAGATAGGGTCTGTGGGGTCGCTACTGCCCAACAGCCCGTCACATCTTGCCTTGCGTGTTTGTGTATCTCTTTTGGTCTGGCTCCTCACCCTAGACCCGTTCCGGCAAAGTAAACTCTACCGGCACAGACCAAGAGTACGGAGCGTGCAAGCCCCACCACGACCTTAATGTAGAGATACGGCAGTGGGGCATTATTATTATTATTATAAATGGGAAAGTAACTTTGTCTGTCTGTCTGGTACCTTATCGCGCCTTAAGTCCGAACGGATACCGATGTAATAATGGAATACAGGTAGGCCATGACCTAGGTTAGGAATTAGGACGCATTATTTTTTATACCGGTACATTTCTGTGGGATAATTTTCGACATCAATGCGCGAAGCCGCGGGCAAAAGCTAGGGGCAAGTAAAACGCCTTTTAATTTTATTTTTAGTAACTAGATAGTACTGAAAAGTTGAAAGAGAGAGAGAGAGAGAACCACGAATGGCAAGACTTGCGATCTGTTGTCTCAGTCTGATTGGATACATTTTTCGAGTTCTACTTAGGTGGGATAGGCTAGTCTTGTACAGCTGGATAGAAAGAAAACGAGCTCAATACTTAATACTCAATACTTTATTGCATTCCATAATGTGTACATAAAAAACAGTTGGTATGTTAAATAAAACATTGAATCAATTATGGACCCTGTCGGGGCTAGGCGAAGGAAGCGCCGCACACTGGTCCCGAATGATAAAAAAGTGGACATTAAGAAATTTTTGACAGAAGGTCAACGGATTCGGCTGATTTTTTTTTTGTAGACAGCTGATGCAATTACAAATCACTTTTATAGATTGAGTTTTTGCCAAATAAGCCGTATTTTCAGAGAAAAAAAATATTGAAATATTTTTTGTATGAAAGAAATCCTAATTTTGTCTTTATCTTCCAAGATTCAAACGTATTCAAAATAAAACTTAGCGCAGCTTGTAGAGATGCTAATTGCTCACTACTTTGTGATAGACACTCTTCTGCGATTTTGTGCTCCTTTTGAGTTACATGCACTTTAAATATTTTTTGTATGAAAAAATCCTAATTTTGTCTTTATCTTCCAAGATTCAAACGTATTCAAAATAAAACTTAGCGCAGCTTGTAGAGATGCTAATTGCTCACTACTTTGTCATAGACACTCTTCTGCGATTTTGTGCTCCTTTTGAGTTACATGCACTTTAAATATTTTTTGTATGAAAAAATCCTAATTTTGTCTTTATCTTCCAAGATTCAAACGTATTCAAAATAAAACTTAGCGCAGCTTGTAGAGGGGCTAATTTCTCACTACTTTGTCATAGACACTCAACTGCGATTTTGTGCTCCTTTTGAGTTACATGCACTTTAAATATTTTTTGTATGAAAAAATCCTAATTTTGTCTTTATCTTCCAAGATTCAAACGTATTCAAAATAAAACTTAGCGCAGCTTGTAGAGATGCTAATTGCTCACTACTTTGTCATAGACACTCTTCTGCGATTTTGTGCTCCTTTTGAGTTACATGCACTTTAAATATTTTTTGTATGAAAAAATCCTAATTTTGTCTTTATCTTCCAAGATTCAAACGTATTCAAAATAAAACTTAGCGCAGCTTGTAGAGGGGCTAATTTCTCACTACTTTGTCATAGACACTCAACTGCGATTTTGTGCTCCTTTTGAGTTACATGCACTTTAAATATTTTTTGTATGAAAAAATCCTAATTTTGTCTTTATCTTCCAAGATTCAAACGTATTCAAAATAAAACTTAGCGCAGCTTGTAGAGGGGTTAATTGTTCATCACTTTGCCATAGACACTCAATTGCGATTTTGTGCTCCTTTTCAGTTACAGGCACTTTAAATTTTTCGTTGTCGGATGAGCTTTACTAGTTTTTTGTAGACAGCTGATACAATTACAAGAAACTTTTAAAGATGTATTTTTTGTTAAATAAGCCGTATTTTCAGAGTTAAAAAATTAATTCAGGCGGATTGCTGATGAGGAAGAAGTAAACGTCGACATTGAGAATAATCCCCCACAAGATCCGCTAGCATAATTCACATTGTAACATACGCACGTTCATGTTAGTTGATCAACAGATAAGCACGCCAAGATCCCTGCCCTAAATCAAATACATATTAAGTGATAAAGTATAAAATAAATAAATAAACAAAACATGCATGTAAAGATAAATTAAGCGTTAGGGTTACAGGTAGTTCAAATTTTTTAAGTACGCCTTAATACAATACCTATATTATTATATAGGTTTGTATTTTGACGGTCCTAAGCCCGTTAAAGTACGAAGGAAAAGTTTTAATTGCAATTTATACCTTTTTATCATTCAGCGTTTCCGACGCATTCACTAGCGTTAGATGACCAAATATAGCCCAAATTGTAATAATCGGCTAATTAAGCAATGACTCATTACCAAAAAATGCTTATAATCTGAATATGAGTCACACAATAAATTACCTGTACCTGAACATGTCTGTACACGTTTTGAGATATCCAAGTTGTTTATTTGATATATTTAAAATAAGACTTTTTTTAATAGAAAGACATTTATAAGAGTTACTTATTAATGAAGAAAATGTTATTACATCTTAGTCTATCTTTAACAAGATTATTTCTAATCCGCCTGAATTAATTTTTTAACTCTGAAAATACGGCTTATTTAACAAAAAATACATCTTTAAAAGTTACTTGTAATTGTATCAGCTGTCTACAAAAAACTAGTAAAGCTCATCCGACAACGAAAAATTTAAAGTGCCTGTAACTGAAAAGGAGCACAAAATCGCAATTGAGTGTCTATGGCAAAGTGATGAACAATTAACCCCTCTACAAGCTGCGCTAAGTTTTATTTTGAATACGTTTGAATCTTGGAAGATAAAGACAAAATTAGGATTTTTTCATACAAAAAATATTTAAAGTGCATGTAACTCAAAAGGAGCACAAAATCGCAGTTGAGTGTCTATGACAAAGTAGTGAGAAATTAGCCCCTCTACAAGCTGCGCTAAGTTTTATTTTGAATACGTTTGAATCTTGGAAGATAAAGACAAAATTAGGATTTTTTCATACAAAAAATATTTAAAGTGCATGTAACTCAAAAGGAGCACAAAATCGCAGAAGAGTGTCTATGACAAAGTAGTGAGCAATTAGCATCTCTACAAGCTGCTTTAAGTTTTATTTTGAATACGTTTGAATCTTGGAAGATAAAGACAAAATTAGGATTTTTTCATACAAAAAATATTTAAAGTGCATGTAACTCAAAAGGAGCACAAAATCGCAGTTGAGTGTCTATGACAAAGTAGTGAGAAATTAGCCCCTCTACAAGCTGCGCTAAGTTTTATTTTGAATACGTTTGAATCTTGGAAGATAAAGACAAAATTAGGATTTTTTCATACAAAAAATATTTAAAGTGCATGTAACTCAAAAGGAGCACAAAATCGCAGAAGAGTGTCTATGACAAAGTAGTGAGCAATTAGCATCTCTACAAGCTGCTTTAAGTTTTATTTTGAATACGTTTGAATCTTGGAAGATAAAGACAAAATTAGGATTTCTTTCATACAAAAAATATTTGAATATATTTTTCTCTGAAAATACGGCTTATTTGGCAAAAACTCAATATATAAAAGTGATTTGTAATTGCATCAGCGGTCTACAAAAAAAAAAATCAGCCGAATCCGTTGACCTTCTGTCAAAAATTTCTTAATGTCCACTTTTTTATCATTCGGGACCAGTGTGCGCCGCCGCCGCTACAAACTCCCCAGCAGGTCACACTTTAATAAAGATGGGTAGCAGTGCGAAGACTTAAATCGTTAGATTAGCCCTCAACGTACTAGTCGCGCGAAAAAGTGCCATATTGAGAAGAGTGAGGCTCCATGACAATCAAGTCAAGTCACCGCGCTATTGCGTGTGAGAGAGATGTCCAAACGAAACTAAACGCGACTATCTCATGCCGCGCTATGGCGAATCTAAAGATTTAAATCTTTGTAGTAGTGTCCTCCAAGTACCTAACTTTATTCTTAAAAACATGCTGCTACCAGCTACCATGTATGACAAAACATCGTTTGTAAAAGGTAATTTACTTAACTACGATTTTCAGTCCAATTGTGTAACTTTTACCAGTTATGGCAATAGTAAGTCCCACAGGACCAATCATACAGACGATGAGCTTTCAACTAAACCGAAAAGTCGAATATCAGAGGGCGTTCGAAAATTCAGAGAATTTCAAGCTAGCCAAAGCCTAAACCACATGGGGGAGGAGAGATATTGTAATGCGTTCAGTAGCTTAGTATAATTTGACTGAACGGATGTTTAAATTAGCATAATTCATACGTACTTCTGAATAATGAATTATGCAAATGATTTTCCCAGTATGCAATTTGGATTGGGAGATCTTTCCTTATCCATTTTCCGATAACCCGGAAGTTTTACAGGAGAACTTTGTTTAATCTTGAAGTTATCTTTTGCTAAAACGTGCACTTCTTTTTGTAACGTAATGTAAACTTCAAAAGCTACGCTCGTGTCGATGCTACACCTTTCAACTATGTCTTGAGGCCGATTCCTTGACCTGTTTATAATTCGTGACCTTCACAGTTTTCTTTGTCATTTATCTTCTCTACGGACACAGCTCCCACCTACACATGCATTAAACCGTCTATGTAGGCCTACAGGGCCCTTATTTAACAACAATGCGACATATATTGTCAAAAAATTTCAAAATTGACACATTTTCACGGCAGGTATAAAAAATAAACTTGATTGTTTTCTCTTAACACATCTGACATTGGCTGAATTGTCCACATCGGCACCGTTGCGATGCGGCATAGAAAAATAGAATAGAATAGAATGATTGTCAGGTTTTCGCCTGTCGGTTTCTAAATAAGTGGTAGCACTCGCTGCAACTTGAAAAGCAATTACCAAAACTTTAAAGTTCTGAAACGTCTAAAATTCAAAAACGTTCTATCTTAAGGGGGAAGCGCCAGAGTATAGCCCGTGAAATTCAAAGTTTCTTACGTTTTTTGCAATTTGGAGGTCAGTGTCAGGTTGTATGTGGAACAAAATATAATTCGCAACCATAATAAGTATGTATTTACAGAATTATAATAATTAATGTCATCAATACAACCCACTAAGTTCATATAGGTATTCCCATTGAATTACTTTTTCATGAAATAGTGATTTTAATGATTATAATTCTGTAAATACATACTTGTTACAGTCGCGAATCATATTCTGTTCCACATCCAACTTCACACTGCGAATTGCAAAAAACGTATGAAAATTTGAATTTCGCGGTCTACCCTGGCGTTTCCCTAACACAAGTCACGGGTCTCGGACGGGCGCGGGGCAGAGAGGGCGGGGTCACATCAATTCAGCAATTTCATTATACATGATTGGAAGGCTGTTTGTTCGTGGCTGGCGTGCCGCCAACTTGCTTGCATAATATCTCGAACACCGCCACTAAGTGCAGAGGTAACGAAGGTCGACTCGGAACAATGGCTGGAAACTAGCTCACGGATCACGGTATGCTTAGACTGCTTTGTTTGGTAATCATTCGCTTAAGCTTACATAGCTCTGGACAGCGTAAAGCTTATCTTTGTGTGCTTAAGGGACACGAAGACAAAAAGCGAAATTTATCCACCGTTGGCAACAATTTGGTGACAGTTTTTGGTAGACAAAAAGCCTGTATCAGTTTGTGCCTTAGTAGCTGGCCATATGTTTTGTGCCTGTGGACCATTCTAAGGTTTTTTTCTTCAGGTCTTGTATCTAGTTGAAGAACTCCTTCGTCCAAGTTGTGGTCTGAAGTTGACAGTAATGTTGGCAATCTGATGCAATTTGTACCAACAGTAGTCTGTTAAAGTCTTAACATTTTACCTATACAAAGTGGATTTTTGAGATGTTGGTTCAGAAGACTCTTTTAATCCTTATACGAAACTGCATTGACGAACAGTATAAAAATAAAACGCCAAATTGACGATTTTTAGCTGACTGTACTATTTTCCCAAAACCGGTGAATACAGTTAGCAATTACTCAAAAAGTCAAGGAACTCTCATTAGGCCGTTTTCCAGTAGATATAACGGTTACCCTATTTCACTGCTGCGGTGTACTGCCCCATCTCGAAAATCAACACTGTATTTAAAATTGGCACCTTTTTCCATAAAATTCAAGGAGTTCACCTTCTGTGATGCCCTTCACAATAATGTTTGGAACACGACTGCATCGTCCAAATGTCCCGACCCGGCTATCGTCGTGAGCTTCTGCAGCTCTGCCCGGGCTTCTAGCCTTTTATGCAAAGTGTCGTGTACGATTGTGACAGTTATTTTCGTTTTATTGTTTTGTATGAATTCGTATTTGAGGTTGAAGTTTGCGCATTCAAAACTTTGAATTACAGGTTAATATCGAAACTATTATTATTTATGCATGCTATTGAAATAATCAACGTATCGGATACTTTGTTTTATTTTTAAATAAAAAGCTTCTGTGGCAGACAGACAAAATGTGATGATTTAGATCCGTTATTTTATAAGTTTGGAGCCTTAAAAAATGTAAATAACACCAAAAAGTTTGTATTCGGTTCGATACCTAATAACTTCTGTTCAACAAGCTGCTATGCATGTAAAGAAAAAACAGGGTAGCCATTAGCTACTTTCCGAAGAAGAAAAAAGAAAAAAGAAACTTTAATGGCATCTCACGTTTTTTTACCGAAAATGGCCAGTAACTGTTTTTTTTTAAATTAGCATTAAAAAGTATAAATAACAATTATTTAGCTTTTTTCTCAAGCACAGCAACAAAAACACGACGCGTAACACAATTCTAAAGTATATAATAGTTAATTTAATTTTAACCAGTCTCGTAAAGCCTTTTTCTAGAATAACTGCCTGGCCTGCCTGGAAAACGGCCTTAGGTTAAGGTACTTGTCCTTACTGATCATCATCTGCCTAGCCTCTTCCCTACTACTTTGGGGTTGGCTTCCAGTCTAACCGAATGCAGCTGAATTTTTATTTTACATGGAGCGACTGCTTATCTGACCTGCACAACCCAGTTACCTACTGGGTAAAACGATACCATTTGGTAGGACTGTTTGTCAGACTTTCTGGCTTCTGACTACCCGTAACGACTGTCAAAGATTTACAAATGGCAGCAGGGACCAACGGTTAAACGGAGGGGTGTCGATATGTAATGGATGGTCACCCATCCACGTACCGACCTCGGCAAGCGTAGCTTAACCTTCAATCGACCCTTGCGGCTGTTATTATTTAGCCACCTGCCCTTACTGCCCCATCTCCAAAATCCCATATTTGTACTGTGACGTTTATTTCCGTTTTATTGTTTTGTATGAATTGGAATTAAGGGGATGAAAAAACGCATTCAAAAGCTGTTTATTAAATTACAGATTAATATCTAAATCATTAATTATGCTATAAAAATACCCACAGAAATAAGTAAAATAAGAAAGATCCTTGTAATATCTGGTATACAAATGTTTCTAATAAAACATTGCTTTATAGGACACCAAAAAGTTTGAATTCGATTTTATTTTCCGTTCAACTGGCTGATATGTATGTAAAAAAGGCAGGACAGCCATTACTTTACCGAAGAAGAAAAATAAAGAAAAAATCTGTAATGGCGCATCTTAAGATTTTTTTTTACCGCTAATGGCCAGTAACCGTTTTTATTTTACAAAAAGTATGATTAAAAAGTTTTCATTACTTATTATGAAGTAATATTATTAAGCCTTTTTTTTTCTAGCATAGCAACAGAAGAAAAATACACGACGAGTGGTACAAAAAGAAGTAATTTTTCATTTTATCTTTTGTAAAACTGTGCAATATTTTGGAACCAATTTATTACTCAGAGAGGCTAAAGGGAGGCCGTGCCCTGCAGTGGGATAAAACAGTCTAGTCAGATTAGATTTACTCTGTTTACTTTGTGTGTCTACATTACATTATTAAATTTTTGAATGAGTTAACTCTCTACAAAACGACCTTCAACAGAGCTATAAAGAAAAGCCCACAAACGGCACTAAACAGCTCACAACTAGCTCCCTACTTACTTTAAACTGCACCTACCCGGTTAATGTACCATTGTTTCAACTTGCACTAAACAGATTAACTTAGTAATACCTCGTAATGCCACCACTGCATAAAGTTTGTGAAGGAGGGAAGGAGGAAAGCGGAGAGGACAAAGTTCTACGGCACTCAGTGTGTACGAATATTTTATAATGTTTATATTTGTACCGTGTTGACGTTGACACTTGAAGTTTGCTAGCTCTCTGACTAGGGAATTTATTTGCAAAAGATAGTACTATTCTGCAGGCTTAGCATGACGCTTTCTATTTCTACAAAGAATAGACACAGCTCTTTCTATTCAAAGAGACATTTCGTTTCTCCATTTTTGACATCGCACCATAGAAATTCTTCTACAATCCGTAATTTTGTCTTTCTTTTGTAACGATCTTTGTCTAGGTCTTTTTTATGTACCTAGACTATTTGAGAAGAAAGTTTTCTATCCCAAACTGTCAAAATCACACTGACAACTGACAGTTGGCTAAGGTAGTGAAGACAATTTGTGTACCGAATGTTGGCATGACTGCGGGTATGTTATTTATATGGTGGTGGGTGACTTGTTTAATAAATCAGTGTGTCGCTAACCCTCGCCTTTCATTGACGCGGCATTGGCGACGAGGATGGGATCATTAAATATTTTTTGTGTTTTCATTCTAAGCGTGCGGTATTGGCGTTAACTACTGTTATTAAGATGCCTATCGGAAAGCTAGAATCTTTCAATATTAGTTCTAAGCAATGGCCTGCTTATATACGGCAGGCTGAGACGCCGGGTTAATCAATACATTTCTCCTCTGACAACGGCCCACCATTTTCCTCGCAGGAATTTAAAACGTTTTGTAAGAAAAAATGTATAAAACACGTGCCCACAGCTCCTTACAGACCGCAGGGAAACGGTGCAGCAAAAAAAGCGGTAAAAACCGTTAAGAAATCGATCAAACGTGCTTTGTACGAGGGCGAGGACGTTGCCACGGCACTTAGTAAGTTTTTATTCCAGTATCGTAACTGTCTACATGCAACCACTGGTATCTCTCCTGCGGTGGCGTTGTAAAGGCGTAGGCTCCGCGGGCGCCTCGATGCACTTCGGCCCGACGTGTCTGCAGTAGTGCGCACCGCGCAGGAGCGGCAATTGGCCACTGCGGGCGGCACGACGCGCGCGCTGAAGCCGGGCGACGCCGTACTGGCCCGCGACCACACCGCGAGGGGGGACAAGTGGTTGTCGGGAACAATAGTCGACCAAACTGGACCGGCCTCGTGCAAAGTAGACGTTGGACGTGGAGTCGGTTGGCGTAGACATGTTGATCAAATTATGCCCGTAAATGACAACAATCGCCACTCGTTATCTCGGACTAGCATAGTTTCCTAGAGTAAAGATTTATCCCCAGAACGAGAAGTCCCTTCGGTCCGTAAGGAGGCGGAGGACACATTCAGGGACGCGTCTGACGGCATTGGTGAGAAGTCACAGACCACTGGTTCTGAAGCGGCATCCGGGCCGGAGACACCACCACCACCGTCAGGTGCTTCTGCTCATGCTCTGCGGGGTTATAATCGGAGTCGACCAGGAGTCACTAAATAACATGCCATGTTAAATGTTTATTTTAGATTAATTATGCTTTAGCTTAAAGGGGAGAAATGTACCGAATTTTGGCATGACTGCGGGTATGATATTTATATGGTGGTGGGTAAATGGATGACTTGTTTAATAAATTAGTGTGTCGCTAACCCTCGCCTTTCATTGACGCTACAATTTGATTTTGTAATCGCCATACTAAAGACAGTAGAAAACTTTCTACTTGACGGCCACATTGTATTTATTTAAGGTTATCTACAAAATCATGATTTTACATGAGAGCGTTTTGAACGCAAAACTATGATAATGAATAGAAAAAAAAAACTATTTTCTCCTATTTTACATCATTTAGTTAATAGGGCATTACTAAGGCAAAGGTTAAGTCCAATATTAATGTAATATTTTTTTGTTCCAAAATACGGTACTTCGACACTTTGAGAAAAAATTGTTGTAGTTGTCTTGATATATGTGACTTAATATCAGTAAAAATTTAGATTCAATCAGAAAAAAAAATCCTGTGACAAAACAAAGAATTCTGAGTCGAATTAAGTAAAAGAGTGAATTTCGTAAAAAGTGCACTTGACTCTTTCTACTTTGCTGCCATTGTACTGTCCACACGGAACGTCATTTTCGTCTACTCTTCCGTCGACAAAACGGTGCTCGTGCTAAGTCTGCTGATGCGTAATTTTATCACTTGTTATTCGTTCTAGATAAAGAGTCGTAGGCATAGAGGGGATCAATGGTAGTAGGTGTCCAAGTCAAAGCATTTATTTGTCAGTTTTAGACCATGTACACAATGATATAACTAATCGGTTTCACAAGCCTTTTGTTGGAAATAAAAATGACCCAATTTCCTGTAAAGGTCTACATTTAGAAGGCATAGATATGTTTGATATACGTCATACTGATATGAAAACCGACCTATCTACTATAAAACGTTCATAAAAACATCAAGTACTTCCTATATAATCTCACGTGTAGCGATGACACCTCGAGCTATATTATTTATGCTTGGTTACGGAATTACGGATATTTGGATCTCTTCACGTGCAGTCGCGTATATTCCGGGATGTCCCTTAGGTAGGACGTACACGATCGACGTAAAACTATTAGTAAGTCATTGCAATATAACCATTATCTCAGTAAGGTAAGGCATAAATTAGAATAATTGCCGAGTATTTTTATGAAACTCACGGCATTAATTCTAATTTATAGTTTATTATAATGAGATAAGAGTTACATTGAAATGACTTACTAAAGGCTTACGTCATTCAAATTTGATCACGAATGTCCTTCCCTACGAGACCCGCGCCCTTATTCACAGGCTCTTGATGCTTTCAATAAGGAAGAGTCGCTGTCCGAGATTAGTTATAAGGGTCTTGTCAACATTCCTGTCAGTCATAAAAGTCCTATTGAAGGAGCTGTAATAAATAATATAATGTTTCGGTGTTGTGATGTCAGTGAAGCAAAAAATACAGAGAGTAAAGCCTCATTTACATTATCGATTTAATCGCCTGTGCTACCATAAAATGAAGCAACTATAAAAGTTGCACCGTCTAAACATTGTTTAGGTATAATCCGTTCCAGCCTGCCCCTTGTTGTCCGTACCCCAAAGGGGGTGAAGTCGCTTAGTTTTTAAGTTTTTTAAGCACTGGCTGGAGACCTGAATTTATTAAAGCACCCACAGGCAACCCCGGTTAAGCAGCCGACAACCTCCTAGGTTGACCTGCAAGATGCTAATTATAAAAATAAAAAAAATACGTGTTTAGACGTTTAGTCATTTGTTGCTTCGATTATATGCAACAGTCAAGAAACTTGCATCGTGTTAGTTAATCGGGCTTAATTCCGCTTTTGTAAATATGTGGTAAAGAGAACGGTTGTTCTACCAGGCGTCAGTAATTCCAACGTCTGCGTGTGCAACGTTGACACTGACGTGGTAATCATATTGATCCGCCCTACATCGCGCTAGTGCGAGAGCGTACACGCCGTTAATCGTCAGTTATTATTGAATAACCGACGATAAACGACGTTTACGCCCTCGAATTAGATTGATTCTTTTATAAAGAAACATAATAAATTATTATTATGTTTCTTTATAAATGAATCAATCGAAAATTTATCAGCCTATCGCAGTCCACTACAAGACATAGGCCTCTCCTATGCTGCGACACAACACCCTGTCCTCCACCTTCCGCATCCAGTCTGTCCCAGCCACTTTCTTAAGGTCGTTGGTCCATCTAGCTGGGGGCGTTCCACGCTCCGAGTACGCACGCTAAAAGTTAATATTTAAAAGCAACAAAAAACAATTATTGAATCGATCGATAGGTACAACTACCCTATAGCATTTTGGTTTAAACTTTTGCGACAAGCACAATGAGTATCACCCATAGGTATGAATAAAGTCAAAAACTAAAAAAAAATTATGTGCGCAAAGAGTATTTTCAATTTTAAAATCGTTCGAATTTACGTTACGTTTACTCAGCGTGTTCGTGCTAGACCCACAGGTTTATCATAAAGTTTGCGTGAGAAGTACAATTCTTCACGGACGGACTCTTAAGCATTGCTTGTGTTTGTCACTGACCTGAGATATTGATCCGCTCCTCATCGTAGTAATCCAGCTTGTGTAGCTCCTCATCATCATCAGGCAGTACGGGCTCGTCGGACAGGTCGTCGGGCCGGCGCGCGCGCGTCGCGTTGGGTGCAGCGCTCACCAGCACGCACACCACCGCCAGCGGCAGCACAACCTCCATGGCGACATCACCGCGCACCGAGGACACACGGACGCTGCTGGGGAAAGAAAGATGGCGTTAGTCTGACACGAGCTTTCGTAGACTGTTGCGGCACCTACAGGGTGTAAAAGGACCCATCACATAATCGTTATCAACGCATTCTGTACATCAAACTAAATTACATTGAGCAAAAATTATTGCCAGAAAACGACTTTTATGTCTGGTGTTGAAAATCGCTTTTACGGCAGCGCGCAATGTAACGCACGCACAACATTGTGCTTATGGGTGTAGCAATGGTATAGGAGTTGTGAGGGTATTTAAAGTTAAGTTAGAACATTTAAACGTTTTTCAGTTTTTCACGAAACACTGTGTTCATGAAAAAAAAATTGTTGAAAATTTGACCTTCGAAGAAGGTGAACAGGTATGGACCAGTACAAAACAATCATTACAATGAAGGAGAGTTTAAGTGACTCTTCCTTAAGCGTCTTTTTAGACCCGTTATAGTTGTACAAGGATATTTTGGCGCGTGGCCAAAATCGGAACTACCGCCGCCATTTTGTTTTTTCAATACTATTTCACAAATCGCTCATTTGGAGAAACATCGACGTAAATGTAATTTTTCCCAAAAATTAGTTGTCGATATTTGTGCTCGAACAAATTTTCATAGGAGCAGAGGAGTGAAATATTTAATATATATATTGAGATTTATCAACATTTCAGAACCAGACGTTGCCGTCTCGTTCTGAAATGTTGCCCCATTACAAAAAAATATTCACTTTAAATCACTCTCCTGTAAAATTTGAAAAATACCAGTTACGTCGTTGTTTCTCCAAATGAGCGAAATTTTTATCAACGACACCCCCTGCCAATGTCATTCAAGTGCCAAAAGATACTGGATGCATTGTAGGTGTGAGAGACAAATACGATGCTGTACATGGCCGAAGCTTTACTGTTCAACTTTTGAATAAAAATGCCGGCAGTATGAAACTTTTAGACTCGGTAAGCTGTACAGAAAAAAATCCACTCATTTATCAATTTTGAATGCTTTTTGCTGTTAACTGTGCTTTTTAACCCCGACGGAAAACGAGGGATGTTATAAGTTTAACGTCTGTATCTGTGCGTCTGTCTGCGGCATCTTAGCTCCAAAACGGCTGCACCGATTTTGTTTTGTTTGAAAGATGACTTGATCGAGTGTTCTTAGCTAAAAAGAAAGAAAGAAAGAAGAAAACCTGTTCAGCCGTTTTTAGAGGTTTTTGTTTGTGTCGGGGGTCTTTTAAATTTAACTTTATTAAACATCGACATAAATAGCTATGTACAGAATTTCTTAAGTAAGTACCTACAGTAAGTAGGTTAGCTGCAAAAGCAGACAGACGGACTCGTGGAAAAATTTAGAAATGATTCGACTGCGTTTATTATTTTCAAGAAATAAAATACTTCAGCTGTAATAATATATTTTTTTTTTACGGCTTCTGTTAAGAGGACAAATACCTGAATTATATGGAAGTCAGACTGCAATAATTGATTTCGCTATGATGGAATAATTCCAGTGTTTTAATCCTGAACTGTTGGAAATGGTAATTAAAGTTCTCGTCGGTGATCAGAAATAGAATTACACGGCATTATTAGGCACACGGATAACTCGACTTGGCAGTAATAGTGACTATGGTAATATTCATACTTTCTTACCAATTTAACCTTACGAGGATTCATGTTTTTCTCATCTGCGACTGACTAAAATTATTCTATGTAGCTATGTAATCCCGTACGAAGCAACGAGATCCCTCTAACTACCACATCACTAACAGTAAATTCAAGTCTTCCCAGAGCATGCAATCTCGAGTTCTATAGCTCAATTCCTGTATCGTGTACCAGAGACCTATGAATGGTCAACACAGCATCACAATAGACGCACATTGTAAGCTTGTAAGGCGACCGTGCGGTTCTGACACCTGTCCAATTCGGAACAGTTCCAACTTGGCAACCGGCCTGACTGGAGCCAAATTAATTATACACTCATAGGCCGAGAATTTGTAGCATTTTCGTACCGTTCATCCGGCAGATTGGTTGTTGAAACGCCGGGGGTAATACCGTCCGAAGATGGAAGAGTAAATATTTAGTTTTGGTGAAGCTAACAACAAAGGACGGTCGATATGGTGACGCTTGGGGCAACGGGGGTCTTTCGACTGAAATTATATGATGATGAAATGAATAATCAAATAATATTGTAATGGTGATTATATTTTTAACTTGTAACTATTTTCAGGCAAGGAAAAAGTTGTTTAATTGGTGATTTCAGTTTTTATGCCTTGTTGGTTAACTCACGATATAACCGAAAGTTAGTGATGTTTTAACAAGGGTGGATCCAGAATTTATATCTGGGCCAAACAGCACCCTAATTACGTAACACACTACACACAAACCAACTATAAACCTACATGGGCACTTATGAAACGTCAGAAGAGGTGCACGGTTCCAATTGGTTGTTTCTTATGGAAAAGAGCCGGCAAGAAACTCCACGGTTACTCTTTTAAAAATAAGGGGCTTTTATAATGTTTCAAATTACAGTGTTGAGGATGGGAGGACAGTGTAGGCCTGACAAAAAGTAACAGGCACTCAGCAAAATATAAAAAAATAAAATATTTAAAAAGGTCTACTAATCTACAGCCTACAAGTTAGGCCTACAACGTTCTCACATTCACAAAATATAGAATCAATTTGAAGCCTATTGCTAATGCATTGCTTCATATGTTCGAAAAATTGGTCTGCTCTACAACGTAAATAACGCAATGAATGTTGTTGAACTGTCAAAGTGAAACCCATTCCTACTGATCTGTTTTTGGGGTTAATTCCTTTTTAATAACGTATAAGAATAACTACTAAAATTAATACCATTTTAGCATCCCACCTCGTATGAGATAGATTTTCTTTTGACCATACATACATAAATAAGAGTTACTTTGTCGACATAAGTAGTAAAAATTACGAAATAAGAGAAACTGCGTTGCAAGAGCGAGAGAAGCGAGGTTAATAATTTTAGCACTATACCTCGGATTGGTTTGTTTAGTTTTTCTTTTGTCTGTTCATAGTATTAGCTAAATATTTTTCATGAGTTGAGGAAAGTTGCATACAGTTTAGACGCGCGTGGCCCGTCGGACCACGTTATGTTTTAGGCCAGTCACCGTAGACATAAAAACCGCTTGAGGTTGCAAAAATTGCATTGAGCCTACTGATTTTTTGGGATGTTTTTAGGATGCATTATAAACCATGCATATGATGCATTATATATTATAACCGAAAGAAGTCCAAATATTTCGAGGTTTTTCGACCACCACGTTGTTAGCACAGGTCTTTCGAAGCTGCAAAATTGGTTTTTCACTATTGGTGTCTATCCTAACAAGATTCCAAAAAATCAGTACAGTGCAATTTTTCGCAACCTACGATGTTTTAAATAACTGGTCCATTTTAGGTTTATGTTATCCTGAAATCGGCTCGCCGGCTGAGGCTGGTGCATTTTTGGCTTAGCAGACCTCCAGGCCCGACTACGAACTGAACGCACCTCTTTGCACCTTAGCAGTTACGCCATTGCAAAGAAAAGATCGCTCGGCAGTGCTGGTTGTCACACAAAATGTTCACGAACGAAATGAAGTAGTTATTAATGCGTCATCGTATCGTTAATCTCCTAGTTTTTATTTTACTTAGAGCCTGTGATCCCGTTAAGCCATTTGACGGACTATTTATCGTAATGAAACAATCCGTCAAATGACTTAACGGGACATTTAGAATAAACAAAGTATGGTGAAACTGGCACTTAAATTGTTTGGGGGCCACGTGCCCCTGTGCCCCCCTTTTTTTTTTGGGTGGGAAATCATCAAATGACCCCTCCCGCTCTGGCCGAGCGGAAGGGCGTGTCAGACTCTTACTGACTAAAACCCACCCGTGTTCCTTCAGTTGCCTGTGCGCCAGGGCCACGGTAACTCTTTCGAACAATCCGCAGCCCCGGCAGGCATCGGTCCTATCGGACCCCGTCAATGGTGCTGACATCTCTTTGAGGCGCGCGTGGAACACGACGCGCCGTCGACCCGGGCCTGGTCCTTACCGGACGGCGAGCTGCCCATTGCTCGCCGTCCGCAAGCCCGCGCCTACGGTGGCCGGGAGTCGGCAATCGACTCCCGACGCCCAGGGTGTCTCCTCCTCCTGCGGCGGCTAGGGGCGCGAGGGCGCAGAGTTTGCCTCTCTCTTTCGCGCTCCGCCTCCTCCTTCGCGAGCATTACTGCTTCGCAGAAGGAGGTGACGGCTTCCCATTCCCTCTCGCTCCGTACCATGGCCTGAACCAGGGCCGGACGCGAGAGGTCGCCGCCGCCGATCGCCGCCACGAGGACACGGCGGTGCTCCGCCCAAGCCGGGCAGACCTCCATCGTATGCTCCACCGTGTCCTCCGGTCGATCCACACAATGGTAACACCCGGGCGTTTCCTCCCGCCTTATTCGAAACAGGAACCTCCCGAAACAGCCATGTCCGGTGAGGACCTGCGTCAGGCGGAAGGTGAGGACGCCGTGGCGCCTCTCAAGCCACTCCTCAAAGAGGGGTCTTACCGCCGCAATTGTGGCGTGCCCTGCGCTGGGTTGCGACAGTCGCACTCTCCATGCCGCCATGAGATCCCGCCGGAGCTCTGTCCGCTGTGCCGCGATTACTCGCGGCAGCAGAGTTACGCCCCGGCGTTTCGCCTCCTCGCGCCACTCCCAAACGTGCGCGAGGACCTTTGCCTCCAGATCCCACGGCGGTAATCCGGCAAGGAGGCTCGCCGCCTCGCAGGAGACCGTGCGGTATCCCCATACCATCCGGATGGCCATGACCCTTTGGGACGCGTTCAACCGGCGGGCTGGCCGGAGCCTCAATGAACGCGCCCACACCGGTGCCCCATAAAGGGCCATGGACCGCACGACCCCCGCGTAGAGCCTCCGGCAGGAGGCGTTTGGCCCCCCCAGATTGGGCAAGAGCCGCTGCAAAGCAGCCCCGGCCCGCTGCAGTTTGGGAGCCAAACGTCGGAAATGCTCCACGAAATTCCACCGGCTGTCGAGGACGAGTCCCAGGTACTTCATCGTCGACTCGACGCCGATGTGAACCCCTCCTACCGTTATTTGGGAACCCGACAGTGGCGCGTTCCGAGGACCATGAAAACACATGGCCTCGGACTTGTGTAAGGCCACTTCGAGTCCCAATTGCCGGATCCTCTCGACGACTGTCACAACCCCGCGGGTCATCAGTTCGGCCGCCGCCTGGTGCAACCTCCCCTGCGCCAGGACTAGCGTGTCGTCAGCGTAGCACACCACGCTGACGCCGCTAGGGAGGTCGGCGCGCAGCACCCAGTCGTACCCGATGTCCCACAGATGCGGCCCCAGGACCGATCCCTGTGGGACACCGCACGACATCTCTCGCCGGTTCCATTCTCCCTGGTGACCGGGGTAGATAACCGCCCTATCCGTCAAATAGGCCTCGACTACACGACAGAGGTCCCCTGGATCCGCCTTTGGGTAGGTAGACTACATATCTGTGTTAAAAATCAACCTTGAACGCGTAATATGTGTCCTTGGTACCAGTCAGTCTATTATGTTAAAATCTCACCGTGAAAACTGAGGTGAAGTGAACTGTCATTCCAACTGATGCTTGGGGGGATTGACACTATTGACAGCTCCACAGTTTTCACGGTGAGATTTTTTACAGAATAGCACTACTGTACCTACCTCTGAGAAACCGCGATAAGTGGAAATAATGTGAGACTTAAATTTATAATATGGTCTATCAAAGGTGCCAGAGTATAATGCTACAGGTGCTACATTATACAAGAACAAGTTAGATGGGTTACTTTCCTCCCAAAATAACAATGTGCTCTCGTGTCTAATATTTTAGGTAAAATAACACAAATAACATCACTCTTTGTTTCCCCGAGGGATTGTGCAGAGGTGTATATTTATACTACATCTACATTTCGCTAGTTATGTTTAAGTCCCATGTAATAGGGGGCGAGCCTATTGCCATCAATCGGACACAAATCCAGTCTCCGGGCTGCAACTGAGAAATTTCGAAAAAAGGTATGTTATATGTATAACGATGATTATAAAATATAATAGCGATATTAACCATATTGTTTGACTTCTAATTGTTGACGTGTCTACAAGTAATATTGTACGGAACTGTAACGGAAAGCTACCCGAAAGTTAACTGTTACAAGCAATTATATTTTTATCGGCACGTAGTAATGACATACAACTGTTGTTCACGCGTGCTGCTGAAATATTTATACAGGAAGAATTTTTTGAACAATGTATTTATGTATTTTGTAACTTTTTTTAAAACTTATATACAGGGTGGCCGGAACATTGACGTCCAAAAATTAAATTTAGGTCCCTCGTATCGTGGGGTATCCGAATCACCCCCATGTATGTTCCGCGACTTTTCATAGTTTTCGAGTTACGAATTTTTTTCTGATTTTTTGAGAATGATGGACCTGACCAATCTAAAAAAAATTAAAAGAAAAAGTACAAGGCTTTGTCGAGATTTTTTTTTTTGCAACTGAATCTTCGTAAGTAGTACTTTTATGCATAAAATAATCAGCTTCGTAACTGTGATGAAAGTTATGAAAAAGTTGGTCTAAAGTGAAAAAATTACGTTCGGTAAATTATGACTTAGCTTTTCAACTTTAAATAAAAAATTAAAACAGTTGACTTCATGGTTCCTAAGTAGGCTTCAAGAATGAAAAATGAAAAAATTTTTTTTATTTAAAGTTGAAATGCTAAGCCATAATTTACCGAACGTAATTTTTCACTTTAGACCAACTTTTTCATAACTTTCATCACAGTTACGAAGCTGATTATTTTATGCATAAAAGTACTACTCACGAAGATTCAGTTGCAAAAAAAAAAACTCGACAAAGCCATGTACTTTTTTTTAAAATTTTTTTTAGATTAGTCAGGTCGATCATTCTCAAAAAATCAGAAAAAACTTCGTAACTCGAAAACTATGAAAAGTCGCGGAACATACATGGGGGTGATTCGGATACCCCACGATACGAGGGACCTAAATTTTATTTTTGGACGTCAATGTTCCGGCCAGCCTGTATAAGTAAATCCTCGTGAAAATGCTTGATATGGCAGGTGGAGTGGAAATAACAGAGTTTATAGCTATAGCCATTCACAAAACATAAGAAGACCGTTTTCAGGTATCTCTGGTTTCGCCGAAGCAATGCAGGGTATCGAAATGGTTACTTTATGTCTGATTGATAAGCAAGCACACTACTCTTCAATATATTTTTTAACAGTTCCGCAATATGTGTATCGTTTAATGACTCCACCCTGTAATTAAGTCACATACCACAATAAGTAACATTATTTAGTGACGCGACCAACAGGTTGGCGTGAGCAAACTGTTCACAAATTGGTGTAGCCAGTTTTTTTTGGACAGATAGCCGTTGGAAAGTAATCCATCCGCCTGTGGTGGAGAGAGACGTTATTGTTTAAGTTTGGTAGCTGAGCTTGAAAAGAAAATCTAACTAAGCTCGGTTTTGGTGTAAAATTACTAAAGTAGGTGCAACAAAATCTTAAATTTGATCACCTATCAAGTATTCTAAGCAATTCATGTTGAAAGTAGATTTTGAAGGCGACGCGATGTGGTGATAAAGAAAATAAATGTAGTACAAAATCTATTAAGTACGGTCTAGATACACTAGATAGTATCTAAAGAGAAAACAAACCCATTATATCTGTGGCCTGGTGCTAAAAGGGCCAAAGTCTGTTTTTGTGAGAAGTGTAATTTTACTGCCAAAATTTTTGTTTTCCTATGTGTGCTAAGAGGGCTAAAGTGAAATGAAAATAATTATAAAAAAATAACTATTTCAAAAAGGCCAATGTAATAAGTATATAGAGGTATGAGGAACAGGGTGTAAAGTTCACTCAAACCTCCATAGAAAAGGGAGGATCCTCCGACCAGACAGGTGTCGTGTCTGGTGGGCAACTGCCCGACGATTGATGTCGGGATGTTGTATATATGCTAGTTGCGCGGTAAACTCTGCTTGCGCGATGCAGGATTTTGCGTGACGTCAGTCTGACGCGTAGCTCGCATGTGGCGTTGTAGATGCCGCTACAAGTGTAGTAATATCACAGGAAAACAAAATTTAGGCAGTAAAATTACACTTCTCACAAAAACGGACTTTGGCACTTCTAGCACTAGGCCACAGATATGATCCATCGTATTGACCTAAAACGTCCCAGATAGCCTTCGAAGAGAAAAATTCTATTTCCATACAGATTTACCAACAATAAACTGTGTGAAACCTTCACAATAACTATAAGTACAATTTTAAATTTGTCACAGAGAGATCCGCAAAATCGTCATTGTCGTGTTTCAAAACGGAATGCTGATACCTTTGGCTTTCGGCCCTAATGGCTGCGGGCACAATCGTATTGTCGCCAACAAATTGACAATTTAAATATGATATGTTTCCCGACCTTTTCCGCCCCTTCTGATTATTTTTTCCACTTTTTGTGGAAATATTCATTGAGATTCCTTTTTACGCAGTTTGAAGATGACGTTAAGATAAATACGGAGAGCGATTCCGGGTCCGCGATTGGACGAACGGAAAAGTTTTTAAACGGAATATTATTGACTGGATGTAATTATTTATACTATCAAAAATAAAGAAAGAAATATTTTATTTATTAGTTCCTGGTGTGCAAGTAAATATTTGTTATATGAAACCAAACGATCATTTACCAAGTAAACACCTACTTATAAACTGAAAGGAAAACATAGTATGTTACCGTGTTTCTCAATAAATAGGTAAACAGCCGTCACGCCCGTATTCCCGGCGGGATACCATAAGGCTAAGGGTACACTATCGAACTTATATGAACGGATCACCGGCGTTCCTTAATACGTCATACTGACGTACTCAGGTATAAGGGACTTGCCCATCGCCTTTATCGGACATTACTCCTATCTGGGGCTATGAATAAAGTATCTCTTTCCACAGAAGGTTCCCTTTTGGTGTTTTAATATATTGCCTGGAGAGCTGACTTCTATATCAAAGAAAGGTTCCGCTCAAGGCGTTTGTACGTACTAATGGGACTTTAGATAAGGAAATAATGCATTTCAATCAGGACAATATGCATGTTAATTCCTGTGTTACCGTAAAGTTATTTCAATATTCATAGCTATATGCGATAAGTTCAGTTATCCGCATTATTCCATACATTCAAGTAGAAATTACAAAACATTACGTGCTCGGTAATTTCCTTACAGTACATAATCTTTTTGCTACGTCCGCATCCTTTTATTTTGACATACACGTACAATGGTTGTGAACACTACAGGAGTTTAAGTGCATCTGTGAAATCCGTCGTTGTTAATTTTACAAAAATCGTTTCGTATAAATCTCTAAAAGTGGACAGTAGACAAGTCAATTTCATGTTTAACGCCAAACTGTAGGACGGCGTCACTTTGCCAAATTACGTCACTCGGTGTAAACGACATTGTCGCGTCAAGTTGCGGGATTGCCGGTAATCTGACGTTTGTTGTTTTCATTCGCGGCCGAATTTAGACGTCATTTGAAAATAGGGATGCCAGAGCAAAAAAAAATTGTGTTGTGTGAAAATTATTATATTTTAGCTTATAAATTGATAATTTTCCTTAATTTCACATACGAGTACACGCACGTTATTTCTAAATACGAAAACCTGAAAAAAATCGTCAAAATTTCGTCATTTGAAAAGGGAGTTTTGAAGGGTTTTGAATTTCGGTCAAAAGATGAAAATGTTCTGTCAAGTCGTATTACTATATACTTAATCCTGCAGCGGCTTTGAGGCCAAATCAGTAACATTTCTGTCATACTTCTGAGTGGAATCAATACAAAAGAACGTTATTATGGAGAGAAGACGTCATTTGACCCGAGAAGAAAATCATCAGAGCTATGGGAATGTCGGAAGCTGGTTCTCGGCAACGTCCTGTGGCAACCGCTCTGAGCACTACGCAGAGTTATAGATCGATTTTGGACACGTTACCGCATCACTGGCAGCGTGGCAGAGCGACGTGGAGCACACGCATCACCACACGCAGACAAGATCGTTATATACAGATTACTGCTCGACGAAATCGTACAATGACCGCGATGATGTTGGTTACGAGATTTCATAGTTCTTCAGGGATGTTAATAAGCGATAAAACCATAAGGAAAAGCTTGCATGAAGTTAATCTCCGTTCCCTAAGGCCACCGTGTACCACCTATTGAGCCCCGTAATCGCAACAGCCCGTTTACAATGGGCTCGTGAACCCAGAAATTGCGTAGAAAAAGGGTGGCGTATTGTGTGTTTTTCTGACGAATTTTGCTTTGGTATAGGGCCAGATACTAGACATACACGGTAATAGAGGACCCCTGGACGCCAAGAACGTTTAAAATCATGCCAGGAAGTCTATGCATAAAATGGTGGAGCAATCATGATATGGGCGGGTATTTGGTTCGGGGCAAGAACCCAACTGATTACACAATATCAATGCATAGATTTACGCTGAAACGATTGTATCAGATGTTGTCATTCCTTTGCGGATCCAATTTGGTGCTTCATTTCTGCTTATGCATGATAATGCACGTCCACACACTGCCAGAGTCGTTGCAAATGCACTTGCCGCAGCTAATATCAACATCCTACCATGGCCTGGTCAGTCGCCAGACTTGAATCCCATTGAGTACCCATGGGATATGCTTCAAAGAAGAGCTCTGCCAAATATGGATGCCGTACCTACACCAGAAAATCTTTTTCGTCTGTTATAACGGACGTGGGCGGTCATTCCGCAACGTGATTTGGATGAACTCATTCATATTGAGTAGGCAATCCCTGCGATTGTGCTATACGCGTTAACAGCGGAAATACATACTACTAATTGTTTATTTTACGAAATAAAAACCTTTAAAAACTTTTATTTTTATCTTTATATCACATTTTAATGTCAGGATTATCTAAGGCGGAAAATCCAGCATAAGCAAAAATCGTGCAGTCTTTATTAATGCAAGACCAAAGAGTACTTCGTCGATCTATACATACGAAAACATTTTATTTAACCAATCTAGTCGTTTTTATTTCATTTTAATAGGTAATTCTTTTTTTTAAATACGAGTAACCTTACCCCTAGACACTTTTGATATGTGTAGAATAGCATAAGTATTTATTTAAACGCGTGTACAATTTTCGTCTAGCAGAGGAATACCTCTGCTAGACGAAAATTTTACACAAACGGTAAGTTGATAATTTCTGTCACATTTACATTGGTCTGAAAACCATCCACAATGAACTTTTACATCAATAACAGCTGAACACAATGATGTCATACTATTAATTAGCAACTACACTTTAGCAAGGGTTCATGAACCTCACCTTAATTTAGGTTTCGATTTCATTAATGAAGTTTGCCAGACCATTCAAAAATTACATAGACAGGTATGTACACATATCCCGCTGGACCACCTTTTATAGTAATGTTTTCATCGAGCTTATTGCCTCTGACTTTGATTATCTCCGACAGAGCCTACGGATCATATAATTTTTATTTAATTCATTATTTAAATTGTATTTTATTTTTAATTTGTATTTTTCTATTTTATGTTAACTAATTGATCGCCTCGTCATGACTATCATAGACTTAAGATAATGTAATACTGGGTACATGGACAAACATAGACATTAAAAATTAAAAAATTAAAACCAAATTCCATGTTTCCATCTCCAATGGTTAAAGCGGTATGTCGGGTGCAGTCAGTCACAGTACCGTTTTAAATGTATGCCTAGAAGATAGTTGTAACGTCACAATCAATAACACAATTCACCTGACTCCATCAGCATGCAATTTTGGCGCTAATAAATACAATCCAAGCCTACGTCCGCACGGACGCTCTTTTTAACGCGATATTTCTTGCCGTGCGCTGGATTTTCAACGCTCGGATTAGCGGCGTGAGTAGAAAATCCAACTGTGCACTTTATCAACGCGCTAGGGATTGTTGGATTCTCAACGCTCGATTCGACGTCGAGAGTTGAAAATCCAGAGCACGGTCAAAAACTTCGCGTTAAAAAATGCGCTCGCGCGAATGTGGGCTAACATGGGTGCGGTATTGGTGACGTCACGTCATCTCAGTGCGACACGACGTCAGTTGACGTTGACGGCGACCGGTCAGCGCGTTGGGGCAGGCGGTCGGCACTTTGTCGATGACATAAGGTAAATCCAACGTTGGTCGTGTGATATGTTTTGTAGATATGGTGGAGTTTCCGTGTCTGCGCCATGGATTACCTAGGTAAAGATGTGGTGTCAGGTTTCGTAATTTCTTGGTCTCGCTGGGAATCGCGTATTCCACGAAGAAAAACTCAGAAGCGTAGTGACGTACAGAACACCCACATTTTGGCAGTTATTTTGTAAGCTTAATGAAATAGAAGAAGGCGGCCTTAACTAATATGCTGGTTGCAAAGGCAAACATGAGCTAAATATAATAAATCCGAAGATAATAAGCTTATTAATAAAAAAGTAAAAAAATAAAAAAAGATAATGGATAAAAAAGTAGATTATTTGGTAGGTCTGCAATATTATTATAATGAAGAGTATAAAGTTAATGTTAAAAACAAGTACAACACACGTAGGGTTAGAGAGAACAAATTGGTTCAACCACAGATAAAAAAAAAATATTATGGTAAGAGAACATCTAAGTATTTGGTACCTAAAGTTTTTAACAAATTAGATTTATTAAGAGAAAAAGTCAAAATTAGTAAAGGATCACTTAAGACAAAATTAAAAAAACATTATACAGGATAGCAAATAGAATTAAAAACATTGTTGTGGCATGGGCGTAAGGTGGTGCATTGTTATGTAAAAAGAGCGCCTCTCGCCATCAAACGTAAAAGTTTGGCGAGTTTAGAATTAAGTAACACCTCTGTATTATAATATCATTAAATAAAATAAAAAATAAAAAATAAGTAGCTCTATATTAGATTGTTCCTATGTTTGATAGTCTATACAACTTATGCACAAGACAACATTGTAGGAAGAAGTCCCTTCACCGGATATTACACGCCATAGACATAGGCATGTGTCTTTTCCTTTCTATGTTTCTCGACACACTGCACGTGTCACTACTGTTCCCATAAATCCATATAGATGTGGTATTGGATTGCTATTAGAGACGTGAAGTCTTGGATACTTAGAGATTGTATATTATGTAAGTTTGGGGTATAAAGTTTTGGGTTAGCAGAAGTTTATATCTTTGTTTGTAGTAGAACGCCTTCTGAAAGAGTTTGTCCGGGAAAATACTATGGTAGTAAGTACCGTAATCTAGTCATGCTTTCAAACGACATAGCATTGATCCGCTTTGTGTGACAATTTAGAATTTGAAATGTTGGTAATGTTAGGCTTCAGTGATGCGCGCCCAAAAGAGTAACTTTTGGACGTTAGCCACTTTCACCAGGTGGACCTTAGTAAAATGCCTTTTTTTTTGCTTTGGAATTCATCAAATGACCTCTCCCGCTCTGGGCGTAGCGGAAGGGCGTGTCAGATTCTTACTGACTAAAACCCACCCGTGTTCCTTCCGTTGCCTGTACGCCAGGGCCACGGTAACTCTTTCGAACAATCCGCGACCCCGGCAGGCATCGGCCCTATCGGAGCTGTTAAAAGAATATTGTTCACATCACTAATGAGGTCTCGTAAACATCAGATCTTTGCTTAGCCATGAAATAAATTTATCGAACAGAGAAACAAAACAACTAACTTCTGAATAATTGATGTGTGTATTTAATTTAATAATTAAAACAGTAGTCCGTTACAATTACGAATGTAGGTGTTAAATAAAGTTCTGTACATACCAATTAGTAATCTTGTTCGATCAGGCCGACACGCTATACCAGTGTTAACCAGTTTTAACTACATGTATAATATGCGTAATGTATAATAATGTGCGTATAATAACGCACTAAGTACAATTAACACAAGGATATTAGATATTTCATGTTAATTACAGGAAAGTGCTGTGAGATAATAATAAATATTATATTGTTGCGATTAAATTATGTCAGGTCACTTGATTCTAAAATATTAATGATGGCCTGTACGCTGGTGATCAAGTAAGCAACTATAGGATAACCCATGTCTCGTATAAACCGCTCACATAGAAGAAGTTGCCTAAACATATGCAAAACTCGATAATCAATCAATCAATCAACTCAGCCTATCGCAGTCCTTTGCTGGACATAGGCTTCTCCCAGGCTGCGCCACAACACACTATCCTCCACCTTCCGCATTCGGTCTGTCCCAGCCACCTTCTTAAGGTCGTCGATCCATCTAGTTGGAGGCCAAAACACACTACGCTTGCCGATACTCGGTCTCCACTCCAAGACTTGTCTGCTCCACCGGTCATAGGTCTTTCGACAAAACATGGCCAGCCCACTGCCACTTCAGCTTGCTTACTCTGCAAGCTATGGCGGTAACTCCGGTTCTTTTCTGGAAAATTTCATTCTGAGTTTATCTTTCAAAGAAACTCCGAGCATAGTCCGATCCATAGCGCGCTGAGCGACCTCGAATTTGTGGACCAGCCCGATTGCCAGTGAACACGTTTCGGTACCGTATGGCGTATGTCATAACGGGCAGGACGGACTGGTTCAAGAGCTTAATCTCGATAACAAAACGAAACTCGATATTATAATGTCAAATTAGAGGGTTCGTGCTACCGATATATCCCATCTCAAGTTTACCTAACCCTCAATAAATGTTTGCTTAAAATTCGCTCATACAACTATGTTATTTTTTTTATTATCAACCTAATAAGTGCTTTACCAACAAGGAATTGAATTGAATATCACTTGCTCGTCATAAGACATCGAGGTATACTTGTCCATGCGACAATTAGATAATTTCAACCTTAGTGAAGTTTTCATTTACAGGAAATTGTTGTCAAAAGTGGTAGCAATTACGAGGTCAAGTGTACCTACGAAGACGATGACGGTGATTATACTCACCATATTTCTTGAAGTTGGGTGTTTATTTCTTAGTTTACACTTTCAAGTTCAAATTCAAAATATTTTATTTCACATAAACCTACATGGGCACTTATGAAACGTTAGAAGCTAGGCGCACGGTTCCAATTGGTCGTATCATATGGAGAAGAGCCGGAAATAACTCCACAATTACTCTATTAAAAATAATTGGCTTTTACAAATTGTTTTCAAATTACACTGTGAATAGGTACTTATGGGAGGACAGTGTAGGCCTGTCGACAAGTACCAGGTGCTTAACAAAATAGAAAATGGTCAACAAATCGAAGCATTTATGAGTCTACTAATACTTTATACATCACTGCTAACCCCCTGCGACAACAGCCCGTGAGCCCTCTTTCATTCTCAAGTACAAGTCTGACCTCCTCAGGTGCGAACCAAATATTTTATATTCTCAAGCGGCGCCGACGTAAAGGAACGTTTATTTAAGATTCTCTCCAATTAGCGAGACGGACTTAAAGCACGCTTTATAGCTTAGGATTGGATTAGAGAGGCTTGAGGTATTTTAAGCTGGAACGGTAGCCTGTTAAGTTGCATCGATAGTATACATGTTTAGCTTGTAATGTTAATTACTTTGCATACTATTGCTTAGAATCAAGTCCTTCTACCTTAGAAGACAGCTGTGCTGCTGGAAGTTTGTTGCGCCACTTCTTCTCCCCAGCTGAAGCACTAGGAAGTGGTGAAGGGCGGGAGTTTTGAGGGACTGTCTTATGTAATTTTGATGGTCAAAAGTTCTGATTCTCAGCCTGATTTGGATAAATTACTTTTGATTTACAACTATACAATAGACAACTTAATACGGTAGATTAGGTAGGTTAATCGTTTGAGTGTCTATTTTAATATTTTATAGCGCGTTGAGGGAAACGAGTACAGGCTGGTTAGGTTAGATGATAAATAATTGTTGTTCTAAATATTTCTATGTAAACTTATTCTGTGGGTTTATTTGTAAAATCCATGGTCAAATACTTTATTTTGTTAATTAAAGAAGTCCTAACCATGCAACCACATCTGCATACAAATTGTGAACAAGAAAGCAGTTATCTCCTTTTCCAATCACACTTAAATAAATAAATGAAAGATTGGTTGCTAAGCGGGGAGACGCGTAGACGCGACGGCGCGGCGTAGCAGTGCTACGCGTAGCACTGAGTCGGGGATGATCTCGTAGCAATCCGCTACGAATCGGGTTGAAAAAATGTCTTGAAGTGCATTCAGGTTTAAAGATATAAAGACCTACGGAAGTTGTGTCGGTAAATGCAAATGTTGGACTTCGGTTGGTTTTAAGCTGTTTATTAAAGGCTTTCTTACAGTATTGAAAGTTCAAATAAAAATCTGATCACATGTCTAACCAAAAAAACTAATTATAAATCAAACTTCAAGTCTTACTATTAGAATAGAATAGAATAACTAACTAAATAATTAGCTAACTTAATATACATATTTTTGTACGCCAAAATCACCCAGCATCTGCAATACTACACGTATAACCAGTGTTAATGCCACCTAGAAAATAATATAACATCACGACTGCATTCCCCGAAGGGTAAGGTACAAGTGCTCCTATAGTACATCCACATTTTGCCACTTATGCTGAAGCCCCACGTAACAGGGAGCGAGCCTATTGAAATCAACCGGGCACAAGTCCAGACTCCGGGCTGCTACTGAGAAATTCCAGATGAAAATCCTAATAATATTTAGCCCGACCGAAAAATATAAAAATATTAGTAAATTCAAGGCGCGTGAGTAACTTACGCTAAGGTAGCGTGAGCTAAAGAAAGCTGTGGCCTTTTTATCGTCCACTATGATTAATAGTCATGGCAAATGTTCGAACAGCTTAGCTTGGCTTACTTATATTTACGACCATCGGCTTTATTGTACATTTTATGCTTTTTTATGGTAACAAAACAATTGGTAATGTTGCTGTATTTTTAATGAATGTTGCTGTGATTGATTGCAATAGTTTATTTATATTTTTCAAGGAGTGCCAATAGGTATTTATTTATTATTAGGCTCTGTAACAACGAGTACCCGTTACTTTACAATTTGTACATTGCAAACTTAAGTCTAAGCACCGCATTACTTATAAAAAAAATGTTAATAAATATTCTGCGTCACCTAGAAACCTACCTATCTAGTGGAATGTCCTCTGTCCCACAGATATTTCCCATACCTGCTTGTTCTACATCCACGACTTGATGGGTTATATAATTCTGCCAAAAATGACACAAGGATTTAAACTATGCGGTCCGTGAGAAGCAAGGGGTTAGAAAACAATAGTAATTTAATCAGAAACTGCCCTCAAACGACATGTTTCACCGACTGTCCCGCTCGTCGTGCCATCGATACGATACGATACGATACGAAGAGGAAGAAAATTACATCAGAATCCTTGTCGGAAGAAACAACTACTATGTATGCTAAGCTAAAGCTTTATAAGCTTTATCCCGATCAAGTGTTCACAGCGCGGTTCAAACTTATACCTTTTATATCAGAAGCAAGCGGTGCACTCAATAAAATAACAATAAGGGGAAAAATTGAGGAACGAAACAGAAATATTATGTCACCGTTGTTCAAATTGTAGGTATAAAGTTTAGGATTTTTAAATAGGCGGATTTGCCCCCTAGGGTAATTATTCGGTATCATATTTGCAACCAAATAGCTCAGAACTCTTGCTTGCGTGCATTTTCATAAATGCATGTTGTATCGCCACTATTACCAGCACACTAATTACGTAACACACTATCTAATACAATCTGAATCATTTTGAAGGCTATTGCTAATCCATCGCTTCATATGTTCGAAAAATTTGTCTGCAGAATAACTTAAATAACGCAATGAATGTTGTTGAACTGACAAAATGAAACCCATTCCTACTGTTAGTGTGTTACGTAATTATCCCGCTGTTAGTACGTGTTCGATTACCAACTGCGTAACTCAAATCAGTTTCAAATCATCATTAGTGCTAATTTAGCTTAAATTTACCATTTGACACATACATAAACTCACGCCTTCTTTCCGTGGGGGTAGGCAGAAACTACAGAACGCCAGATGTATGAACGTAAACGAGGCAACAGGAGTATGTAGGATCGTAGCAGGTGGCGTTCTGTAGTTTCTGCGTACCATTTGATAATTATATTATAAACTAGTATTTAATATAGCCTTTAGGCGGGTATCACATCTCCGCCGCGAAACTATTGCAGCGAAACTGCAGTAGTTCTGCCACGACTTGTCCTTTGTACGACAAGCGAAACAGAAGCGAAACTGCCTGTTCTAACGCACAGATTTTATTATAATTCTATCTCTTTCCCGCGTGATTGCGCCGATCTGCTCAGAAGCCAGTTACACCTCCGCGCTCAGCCCGCTATTTTCTTGCAGTGGCAGTACCGTGTTTGTTTCGCACATATCTGTGGCAGTCGACAAGTATATAAAGCGGAACTTGTTTTTTTATTTTGTAAAATTTATGTTGATTTTACGGAAAATCTAATTAAGAGGTCCGAAGTAGACTTTTACTGTATTGACTACGAAACCGACGACAGTTTGCTCCGATTGCTAAAATTGAACTGATTCTCATGATGTTCCGCTGCTCGAATCGCGACATAATGTAGTCAATTTTCTTAGCGGAATTCGTTAAGCGGTTTCCTATCAATATGTTTGCGGGGAAACATTGGCGGTCCTAATCCAACAACCAAAAACCATAACCACTCTAATATATTACCAAATCAACGAAATATCAACCAACCCAGTAGTTAGTGCTAAACCACGTTAGCACTAAATTCAACATGGTCCTTCGAGCCGCATAAAATAACATTATAATTACAAGCAGTACAGGAACATTGTCACAATTTAATATATTCTACCGAATAAACCTTTTAACCGCACCTTTAAATCTAGCATAGGACAAAATTGCTAAATCACCGCGCAGATCAAGTTACACTGGATGGGTCACATTTAGAAGCACGATCACTATGGTGTGAACTTCGTATTGTGGCTGGAGCCGGTCGTATGTTCAGGAATGTTAGTAATAACACTCGACTTTGATTAATGCGACTATGTAGTGCCGTGACGGATAGTAAAGCTATTGGTTAGGAAGATCTAGTTGGAATGTGTTGTGGTTTCTCCCATAATGTTATGAGATGGCGGTTTAGCTGATAGTCATGGTTGCGAGGGACGAAAGTTAAGAGGAATTAGGGAGGTCAAGGAACTCTGGTGATCAATCAACTTACGACAATTAGAAAAAAATAATATGAGTACCAGTATAATTTTGAGGAACATGTCTAATGTAATATGGAGGTGCATTTAAATAGCGTCGTTGTTTTTTACTCTATGTTTGATGGTAAACTCGACAGACCTTTGATTTTCATTACGGAAAGTCACGTCTAGCGACTCTACATCTATTATGTACATGTCATTATGTACAGTAAAGTACTTCTTGTACTTATTGCCAACCACGTTCGTATCTTGTAGAATTGGTTTCTACAACATATCGAACACAAGACCAAATATTCAAATGAGCGTTTTTTCGTATATTTTAAACTAGAACCGTTTATTTGAAATACAAAATTGCACAGTTCTGCAGTGCGGTGTTAGTGGCGCAGTATATCTGCAGTCAAATGCCGGGGATTTTATGAAATGCCCACTTCTATAAGTGCTTACACACGCATTTGACGGCAAAATGTGAAAAATGCCCCCGTATAATGGAGCGTTTTCACTCGCTTCGTTGCTTTAAACTAGTTTGGCATGCAAAGGTACTTCTACCTTTTGTGTTTTGTTTGTTTGTGGTAAAAAAAACGTTTGTTGTGGTATTCGAGCGTTAAAAATGAGCATTATATTAAAGTTTATTTCTGTCTGTCGCTTCAGGGTGAGTCGTGAAAGTTTGTCGAAGGAAATGCGACGTCAAGGTGCAAGCCTCGCTCTGAGGATGCAACCTTCAATGTATTTACGTTGTCTGTTGCCTTATTAAACGTTGCGACGTAGGAAACTTATTTATTGTTGACGTATAATTTAATAAATTGTCTCAGGTTATTTTTGAATTATGTAAAGAGCTTCCTTCTCGACGTAGACAGAAAAAATAAAATAAAAATTCTAACTCTATCTCCCGTATCTTTCAGATGGAGTTTAGTCAGTGTTTGTCCTAATTAATGGGTTATTGGTAGGAAAATAAGAATATTATTCAAGATGCGGAAATATTTAATTACTTTCATCAGAGCAGGCACAGACAAGAGTTTTTGATACATATTAAGACAGAAGTATGACAGGTGTGTCTTTGACAGCTGACACAAACAGTAAAGTAACACTGACGTTTGGATTACAACCTTCAACACTAATCCCAGTTCCATTACACATCTGATCTGTGGAACCCAATGGGGGCTATCCATTGGGTTTTGTGCTTATCAGTAGGCGCCACTGTTGAGTAAGGTCCTGTTGCAGTATTTTTCATTTGATGTTTTGGATATGTTTATGTGCCCTTATATTCATAGTATGTTTATTTTATTAAATTTTAAAACTTTAAATGAATATTTAGATTAAAATGTTCCTAAAATTGGCAAGCATGAAGCAGACAAATCTTATTTTCCCTGCAAGTGGTACCAAATTAGATCCTAATTTTTTACTTAAATTCTTAAGCCATAATAAATCAAGAATGGCACAACCATTACAGCTATTATGAATCATTCGGTAAAATCTGTGATAAAAAATCCCGCAAACAGTGAACGTTCAGTACGTATTTTGACATCTAGAGACCTTACTGTACACTAGCGCCTCTAGCGGCGAACTCAAGCGCGATAGCCCTCATTGTTGGAGGATACCTATCTTAAAGTTAGAGCAAAAGATAAAAACTGATAATATGAACAATTAAATAAGCGTAATGGAAAGTTTTCAAGGAATGAACGGGAATTTCCATTGCGGAATACAATGGAAATTCCCGTTCAAAATAATTTTATACGATGGAAAGTTCAGATACTTTTGGAATCTTAAGAAAATAGGTTATTCAATGGGAAAGTTATAGCAGAATAGGTTATCATATTAAAGTTAAAACAATTGGCTCCATTATGATAAAGTATATTTGGAATAAATTGTTTATTTTATATTTCATTGTATAATTATGTTCATATTTAGATATCTGTTGTGATTTTAATTGGAATAAATTGCATTTTATCCCCAATTTTACCAAAATAATAAAGCATGTTTCCTTCCCCAGATATTTTGATAAGGTAGTTGCTATATTTACATTCTGTACAATATTCTATAATAATACCAGACTATTACTGTCCCACTGTAAGGCAAAGGCCTCTTCAATCGCTGCGCCCTCACGCCCCTAGTCGCCGCAGGAGACACCCTGGGCGTCGGGAGTCAATTGCCGACTCCCGGCCACCGTAGGCGCGGGCTTGCGGACGGCGAGCAATGGGAGCTCGTCGTCCGGTAAGGACCAGGCCCGGGTCGACGGCGCGTCGTGGTCCACGCGCGCCTCAAAGAGATGTCAGCACCATTGACGGGGTCCGATAGGACCGATGCCTGCCGGGGTCGCGGATGGTTCGAAAGAGTTACCGTGGCCCTGGCGCACAGGCAACTGAAGGAACACGGGTGGGTTTTAGTCAGTAAGAGTTTGACACGCCCTTCCGCTCCGCCCAGAACGGGAGAGGTCATTTGATGATTTCCCACCAAAAAAAAAAAGGGCAGAGGCCTCTTCACTTACAGAGAAAGCACAAGCATTGATCACCACGACGCTTGTTCAAGACGGGTTAGCGGGTTGTGATATCCTATAATTGACATCCTAATTTAATATTATAATTGCGATTCCGATTATTTGTTTGTTTCTCAATCATGCATAAACAGCTGGACGGATTTATATAAAATTTGGCACATGTATTGACCATGACCTGGGTAAGGACGTAGGCTATTTTACAACCAATTATTTATATTGCCTAGTTAGTTAGTATGTATTGGTCAAATCATGCAAACTAAATTGAAACCACTTCCTCTTACCCTAGTTGAAATTTTACAAGTTGATTCTGTTTCAAAGACAATGCATTTTTGCATAATGCATGACCTGATTCTACACCCAGGATTGGCTCCAAACGAGGGAACTCTTTAGCTGTCGATAATAAAGATACAATTTTTTTTTTACACTGTTAATTATTATAGTTCGTTCTAAAGTCCACTATCACCTGGCTGCTGCACCCAGGATTGGCTCCGGTCGAGGGAACTCCTCAATGATCAACAGTACAGACACGAAATTAAATATACTTTTTAATTATGATAGTTCGTTCTAAAGTCGACCATGACCTGGCTGCTGCACCCAGGATTGGCTCCAGACGAGGAATCTCCTCAGCGGTCAACAGCAGAGACGCTAAATTTTGTTATATGCATTCAATTATAATATCCCGTTTTAAAGTCCGCCATGACCTAGGTGCTGCACCCAGGGGTGGCTCCAAACGAGGGAACTCCTAAACGGTCAACCGCGTAGACACTAAATTTTATCTACGCATTCATACACCATGACCTGTATGCTGCACCCAGGATTGGCCCCATACGAGAGATCTCTTCAGCGGTCAACAGCACAGGCACGAAATTTTTTCTGCAGGGAAGGAAACAAGATTTAAGTAAAAACCTTTGTAAAAACAAGCTTTTAATGAACTCAAAAGTGCAAAATAAAACTTACGTAAACATAGAACTTTAATATTATCTTAAAAGCTTGAGGCGTGAACGTCCTTCTTACATTTTAAGATTAGCTTTAAGTTTTATTTTGTACCTTTAAGTCATTATAAGCTTGTTTTTAAAAAGGTTTTTACTTAAATTTGATTTCATCCAGCACCCTAATTACGTAACACACTTTCTACCGCAATCTGAATAATTTTGAAGCCTATTGCTAATCCATTGCTTTATATGTTCGAAAAATTTGTCCGCTCAGCAACGTAAATAACGCAATGAATGTTGTTGAACTGTCAAAATGAAACCCATTCCTACTGTTAGTGTGTTACGTAATTACCCCGCTGGATCGTAGACGAAGTCGCGGGCAACAGCTAGTATTATTGTAAAGCTAAGCAACCAAGCTACAAGCGATGACATCAGCAGATCACGTTTATGTAAGAACAAAATATGACTGTTGGTGATGATCTAAACATAGCTAGTACTTAATATGTCATCATTATTTATAACTAGCTGTGCCAGCGGTTTCGCTTATACGTGACTGCATGGGCATTATGAGCGAAAGGGGACGTGCAGTCATAGTAATAGGTCTTTACCTATGAAATTGCCGTTTTGTATGAAAAAATTTAAACGAATTTTTTTCATGAATTTTTTATTTGTATTAATCGAAGTAATCACCCATGCAATCAATGCATCTTTGCCATCGCAGTGGCAGTTTATTGATGCCCTTCTTAAAGAAATCAGCTGGACGGGAGGCAACAAATTCTTCAAAGGCATTTTGTACTGCCTCTCGGGTATTAAATTTTTTTCCCGCCAAGAAGTTATCCAAATTCTGGAAAAAGTAGTAGTCTGTAGGCGCAAGGTCTGGTGAGTAGGGCGGATGACGGAGAGCTTCCAACCCCAGTTCTTGCAACTTGGAGACCGTCTGCTGTGCAGTATGAGGTCGCGCGTTGTCGTGCAGGAGCAGCGGAGACGAGCGATTGACCAATGCTGGTTGGAGATGCGCCAGCTTCTCCATCATTGTGTTCAGTTCTTCACAGTACACATCTGCAGTAATGCTCACCCCGTTTGGTAAGAAGCTGTGATGAATCACACCGGCGCTAGACCACCAAACAGTGACCATCACTTTTCTAGGGGTAAGTTTTCGTTTAAGGCATTGTTTAGGTGCTGAACCAGGATCCAACCAACTTGCTGAGCGCTTACGGTTATCAAACAGAATCCATTTTTCATCGCAGGTAACAATGCGGTTCAAAATTCCTTCATTTGTGTGTCTGTTGAGCAGTGCAAGGCACGTCTCGACGCGTACTTCGCGCTGGCGATCATTGAGTTCGTGGGGCACCCATTTGTCAAGCTTTTTTACCTTGCCAATTTGACGCAAATGGACCAATATTGTTTTGACGCTAACGTCGAAAGCTGCTGCTAATTCAGCCGTAGATTGTGTTTCATCAGCTTCCACAATCGCCTTTAATTCGTCATTGTCGACCAAAGTCTTCGGACGACCGCGAGGTTCATTTTTCAGGTCGAAATTTCCAGAACGGAAGCGAGCAAACCAATAACAGGTGGTGCGTTGGTTTGTAGAGTTAGCTCCGTAAACGTCGTTGATGTTGCGTGCCGCTTGTGCCGCGTTGCTGCCACGACGGTACTCATATTCCATAATTACTCGAATTTTTAACGTATCCATGATGACGAAAAAGATTGAAATGCGATGAAAATGTAACACTAATCAATAAAGAAATGACTACTTTTAGAAAAAAAAATCCATGTTTTTAAAATAAAATTAATTTGAAATTAGAATTCATAGCCAAACAAAAATTATTTTGATTTGAAATGGCCAGTACTGCAGAACGGCAATTTCATAGGTAAAGACCTAATATATTCGTAATATCCTCAACAACATCCGTTGATTTTGATAAATTAAACTGAAACTTGTAAGCCAATTTTCTTTTTTTTTATGGCAGTCGTTTCTGTGGTTGCACCAGCTCAATAATATAAGATCTTTTATAATGAAAGTATAAACTGCAGTATTCCTGTTATGTAGAAGCAAACTGCTTCATGTCATATTACACGGCTAGACTTGCCCTTGTTTTCAACCGATCGTTTTGTAATCTAAGAAAAAGTTACAAAAATCTGTCCAAGTATAAAATTTAATATTTAATTGATACAGTTAAAAGCATAGTCTTTTTATATTGAGCAGGTACAGTGCGTCTTTTTGTATTGAGTACATTGCACGGCACATTAGTGATGGTAACCATTTGACATGGACAGCGCCTTTATGTCTTAGCAGTAAGGGTGATTTTCGTAGACGCGCGGTTGGCTGTACCTACTACAAATGGACACTAAGATATCCTACAAATGAGAGCTGTTTATTTGAAAACTAGTAATAATATTCAACAGAACAATCTATTACATGGCGAGAAGTAGTAAAAGGAAACATATTTATCTTGGTTGATTAGCTCACACTATCCTAATTTAAATGTAGTATAATAAAAAATAAAACATCTTTACATACATACATAATTAGCCTGTAATGTTTCCACTGCTGGGACACAGGCCTCCTTTCTTTGAGAGGGAATGGGCTGTAATCTACCACGCGGGCCCAGTGCGGGTTGGTAGATGTCACATGTCTTCGAATTTTTGGTTATAGGACATGCCTGTTTCCTCACGATGTTTTCCTTCACCGTTTTGAAAGCAGTGGTGATGAAATTATTTACACAAAGTAAAGCGCCTGCCTGGGTTCGAACCCACGACTTACGACTCGTAAGTCGGGGCCGATACCACTGGGCCACCACTGCGCAAAACATCTTTATTTGCCAAATATTATAACAACCTTGCACAATCCAAGTTAGTAACAAATAAGCAGTAAAGGTAGGTAAAATGTTTGTTTGGTATGTATCGGTACTTATTATGGTTGTTAGCACGGAACTGATTCTCTCTGTTCCTCGTACTAGTATAAACTAAACTACAGTGGACTAGTTTTCCTCGTTCTCTGGAAATGTACTTATGTAGACTGTAACAAAATAATTATATGATAGCAAAAAAAAATTGCTATTAATAAAAATGCAACAAATCCAATTACAGCAGAAATTAAATTAAGGTAGGTAATCATAAAAAAAAACAGAATAGTAATAATACTTACTTCATTCAGAGCATTTAATTATACAAAAGCACTGTAGTGGCTGGCTGAGTGACAGTCAGAGCGTATCCAGAAGCACCAGTGAAGACAGTGACATAGTGCCAGTTTACAGTGACAGTGTCCGGACAGAAGGAACCTAATTCACTTCCTTCTGCGAAGCAGTAATGCTTGCAAAGGCCGCGCGCGTGAGGGAGAGGCAATCGCTGCGCCCTCGCGCCGCTAGTCACCGTAGGAGGAAACACTCTGGGCGTCGGGAGTCGATTGCCGACTTCCGGACACCGTAGGCGCGGGCTTGCGGACGGCGAGCAATGGGCAGCTCGCCGTCCGATAAGGACCAGGCCCGGGTCGACGGCGCGTAATGTTCCACGCGCGTCTCAAAGAGATTTCAGCACCATTGACGGGGTCCGATAGGGCCGATGCCTGCCGGTGTCGCGGATTGTTCGAAAGAGTTGCCGTGGCCCTGGCGCACAGGCAACTGAAGGGACACGGGTGGGTTTTAGTCAGTAAGAGTCTGACACGCCCTTCCGCTCCGCCCAGAGCGGGAGAGTTCATTTGACAATACCCCACACAAAAAAAAGAAAAAAAAGAGGTGTTGCAGAATGAATGTTTAGAGTTAGGCTGAGAAAGGACTATTCAAAATTAGCTAAATCAAAATATTTTATTTCACATAAACCTACATGGGCACTTATGAAACGACAGAAGATAAGCGCATGATTCCAATTGGACGTGTCCTATGGAGAAGAGCCGGCAAGAAACTCTACGGTTACTCTTTTAGAAATTATTGGCTATCAGCGATAACAATGATGGAAATGCCAAAAATGTTTAGAATTGATATAAGCTACCGAAAACCTTATGTCAATACTGTTGAAAGTCGTTGTAGAAAGAAATACGAAATGCTTTGAAAGCGGTTGCCACTTGTCTTCTGGATTGGCCTTCCGGTCATAGCGTGCTTGGATAAAGACGCGGGTTCCCGGTAAAGACAAGTCGGTACCGATCGGTGCGGGTAAAATAGCCCTGCATTAATGTTAGAAAACAGGTACCTACTCAGGTATAACATTGTAACCGTTTCTTTCCGTACATCAACCTGCAGTGATCTGTACCGGAAACCCGGTGCTTTATACCGCCGCGGTCCATCACCATCATCCTCAACCTAATCAAATTATTTCCCCAATACGTCATGAAGTTTGACGATAATCACATACAATTAATACTGCCACCCGTTTCCGATAGCGTTTCAAAAGCGAATGAATATTTAGCGCGAGCCGTTAACCTAGATACGCACGCGACGGTATCGAGTTGCTTTCGCTTCGGTTTGCGACTGAAGCACGGTGCAGGAGCTTCTTGTATCTTGCGGTCGTAATGCTTGTTCTTATGATCTATATCTGCTATGGCTCTGTTTCGCATAGGATCACAGCATTATGCTGAGCGGTGACAGTTTTGGTGGATGTGCCGCATATTTTCCCTCAACTTGTTCTTTTTTGTGTTTTTGTTTTATCTTTGGATGACGCAAATAAAGTATTTTCTTTCTTCTTTTCACATTATAAATTAAAGTAGCTTTTCGTTTCTATGTGACCGCATTGTTCTTCTAAACTCTGCATGGACCATTATGAAAACATATTATCACGTGTTAAAATCATGAAAAACAATTGCATAATTATCACGATACTAATTACAATGAAATTGCGATAGTAAATAATTAAAGCCACTACCTACTGATAACTGCTGCTCATTAATTTAAATCATTTTAGTGCTGCCTTTTTAATTAAAACATGTTATAACATGCAACGCTCTGGTATATCAAGTGCGATGCATATGGCACCGAATAATTATGAACATTTTTAACGTTAGTTTATAATCTATCTCGCAAGATTTTAAACTATCGAAAAATTGTGAATTGCAACAAACCATTAACAATTTAACGCATTATTTTTCGAAACTGCTATCAAACTTGCATGCGACCAATCGCACCTTGCGCTAATATTAAATAGCCAAGTAACTGCGACAAACTTGGAAGTAGCGCTCGCCAGCCGCTTTCGCGGCACCGCTCGCTTCGCTCGCTCGGCTCGCGCGCGGTTTATCATAGTTCCAATCTAACCTAACTCATTTAGTCGGGGTGCCCTGGTTCAGTTACTGAGACCAATTCGGCTACTGCCACGACCGACAAATTAGAGACGGTTCACAATTTTACGGGTCATAAAATCGGACAGATTGTGAAACCGGCCAATAAGTGCGTACGTTCACAATTTGACGGTTAGTCATGGATAGATTATAAACTATCTAAAATTAATACGTTATATTGTAAGCAGTATGGTACAGGTCACAATTTATCGACAGCTTACAATCTCGCGGGATTTTAAACGTGTTCGTGTTTACAATGATACGGTGACATATGCGAGTATATACGGAAAACATTAACAGTTTCCCGAGGCGTTTTCGAGACTGATAAACAAAATTATTAAAAAAATGGAACGGAAGCACAATGTTACACCGGTATGCATCGGAAGGTGGCAAAGGCACACTATTGTTCAGAAACAGCTTTCTGGCGACTGCTTGGAACCTGTAAGGCTGGGATATATATCATATTTGTAGAAAAAAAGTAATGTGCAGATTTTTGTGGCCGTTCCTAGACTAATTGATAATTGCTCTGTCTTTCCTAATAGTATTTACGTAAAAAACAAGACACGTTTTGCGTTACCCTCTGGTGTGCAGACAAAGACAATTATATTTATCCGGTTAGACTGGAAGCCAACCTCAACATAGTTGGGAAAAAAGTAGGCAGATGATGATGATTTATTTATTTTAAAAAAGGCAAAATAGGAGAGAATGGAAAAGAAAAACGTTGCACTAACCCCAAGAAACATGGAACTGGTAAAAGAAGAAAAGACATGACAAGTAGGGGTTAGGAAAATCGAGCTGATATTATGAATACCAAGCTCGACTATCGTGAAATAATCGCAGTACAGTAGGAAGCGAAAACCTCTTTAGGTAATAAGTATCGATATACTTAGCCCGGTAGCTTATGTAATGCTTTCCCACATCGTTTATTAGAACGATATTTTTTACTAGATTGTGATCGTAGTATAAGGTTGGAAAGTAAGGTTAAATTCTTTATAGCCTCGATACGAGAAAACCTCTCCTCCAACATACATATACATATACATCATCATTATTCTTTTGCCGTTATCTTGTATTGTTCTTATATTTATTTGCGGTCGGCGAAACTTGTTTTGTTGCTTCCACAGGAACTTCTCTGACTTGACTGACCCTTCCTAGCAATATCATCTTCCACACAGTCCATCCATCGCTTCTTTGGTCTTCCTCTACTCTTATAACCATCCACATTCATACTCAAAACTTTCTTCACAACATTTACCTCATTCTTCATGTACCCATACCGTGACTACCGATTTACACACAACTTTTCAGTCACCGGTATCACTTGTAGACTTCCTCTTGTAAATACAAAATTTTTATTCTATCCATTCACGTAACACCACAAATCCCTCTTAGCATTCTCAACATATTATACAGGTTGACGTGTAATTTGACGAAGTCCTTGCAGGACGTGATAGCGTGACTCGTTTGCAACAATTAAGCACCCCATAAAGCATAGGTGAACATTTATGGGATTCGAGAAAACTCAAGTTATATGTATTTTTTTAAATTTCCCAGAAGTCGTCTCTGAATATTACTTTTCTCAAAACTCTCGAATTGATTAGCCTTCATTGCTATTCAATTGGTTACCTAATACTTTACAAAACCTTTCGATGTAACCGAATTTTTAAAACATAAAGTAGTTAAAAGTTAAAGGAAGAAGTTTATTTCCTATTTTTTTAAATCATCTACGTACAAATTTTACAATGGCATTAAGAGTACAATTTACGGGGAAGACATCTTCATTTAATCGACTCAAAACCCGAAAAGAAAGCCATTCAATTCCAATCCAAGCCACAAAGAAACAATGAAAGCCATTCAATTCGAGAGTTTTGAGAAAAGTGATATTTTGTGGCAAATTCTGGGAAATATTCATAAATACATAATTTAGTTTTCTCGAATCCCATGAATTTTCGCCCAGGCTTTATAGGGTGCTTAATTGCTGCGAGTGGATCACACTGTCACGTCCTGGAAGAAATACGTCAAATTAAAGTCTCCCTGTATAAATCTATGACAATAACGATACGGAAAAGGGATCAGTAGTAACAATTGAATTTGTTGGCATTCGTCGAAGCTGCAACAAAGAACTTATGGGTCGATAGTTTCCAGGGCGCAAACAAAAAACCCAGGTTAGATTAATGTTCCCACACGGCCTGACTGGCGGGCCGTCTATCTATACAATTTATATCTACACCTGACTGATTCAGGTTCGAATATTTTTTTCCTGGTATTCAGCTAGAGTAGGTCAACCAATATCAGTTGTCTATTTGCAGAATAAAGTTAAAATAAACATAACATCGCGCCTATATTCCCCTTAGAGGTAGGCAGAGGTGTACTATAGTACACCCACATTTCGACAGTTATGTTTAAGTCCCATGTGAGGGGCGAGCCTATTGCTAACAACCGGTAAAAAAGAACGAATACTGAACGCAGAAGTGAATGAAGAATGAGAAATTAGAATGAATCACTATAAAAAAATTAATCAGGCGACGTCTTTTAATGGATATCTATAATCACATTACTATAGAAAATAAGCAATTAAGAAAATAAAAAACACGCGTTAATCACGCACTAAAAATTATGAAATAATTAAATTAACTTGTATTAGTTATGATACAAGTATAAGCACCTATGCAACTTGTCACTTCTTTAATATCCAATAATTAAATCAAAAAGCGTGGCACGCTTTGTTTAAATTAATTTAAACTACACACAACCAAAAAGCGCTCCACGGTATAAAATAAGTGACAAGCTGCGTAGGTGCTTATATCGTAACTAATACAAGTCATTTAATTATTTTATAATTGTTTGAGAAATGTGTGTTGTTCAGTTGGTTATTAACGTAATTTTTTTTTTTTTACTTTTTGGTCTTGTACTTATATTCTTCATTGAGTTAATAAGTCTCAAGTCAAAGAAGTTATGACTTGACCGGTTTACTAGTAGCCACTAAAGAGTTCCACTACCCCACTCCTTGCTCCATCACCAGACCCTCGTTACGAAACCCAATCTATAGGAGTCGTCAAAACGAATCATATGAGCCAAAACTCGAGGGTTTTACTCGTAGCCACTGAAGAATTCCGCTATCCACCTCTTGGGTCCATCATCAGATCAGCTCCAAGATACTTAATTATAGTATTGACATCCGAATTAGGTATACATTCAACGTTTCGTTTCGATACGACAATTAGAAGTAGGTTAAAATTGACTTCTAAGATTTTTTACATTGTTTGTTTGTTAGTTATAAGTGATGCTAACCACGCACCATGGTCCATATGAAGGACTAAGTGCGGAAACCAGAACCCATAAAGAAGAAGAAGAAGCTAATATAAAAGCGAGTTTAAATATTATTGTATTGTCATCGGTTCTTGATACGTGTGCAAATTTTCAAGTTAATTGGACGTCTTGAAGTTGGTGAAAATTACTTTGATAGATTCCGTTACATAGATAGATATATACAGGTCAAGCTAATAAAATCGTGTTAAAAGAGACAAGGGATAGTGTTACCAGACTATTGTGTTGTACCTACTGTATGTAAGGTTGCTCCTACTCTGACCGTGATAGGATTATGGCAGCACTAACTTCAGCTTAACATGATTTGTGTTACCCGTCTCACGAAGTGCATCCTAAAGGGGTCGATTGTGGTTTCAAGTTATACTTTAGGGTTAGACATGGCCATCCCTAAATATATTAAGGAATGCTTTAGTTGCCCGGGACAAACTGGCCGCTAGGTTCAGAGGAACTTCAATATTTCCTTCCTATTGCTAATTCGTTTTCATTTAGACACTGATTTTATAGGAACAGCGTTTAGGTTGCAGAATAGAGAAAATACAAAGTAAAGTTCTCATCTTCTTTGAAATAATGGACCATCTCACCATCACCATCGCAATCCTCATCGGTGACTGCTTACTGCGTATTCTCCTCTCTTTTGCATGCTTCCCGGATTTTTGCCTACCACACCATTATGATATCATACTAGTTGTGCCTCACGGTTTCATCCGCCGTTTAATTTTACTCGCCTCCTAAGGGTCGTAGCGTGATGTTAAATAGCCTCTAACCTTCCTCAAGAATGGGGTTATCAAATGCAAATCACTATTCAAATCCGACTGGTAGTTCCAGAGATTAGCGCGTTAAAAGAAACAAACTCTTCAGCTTTATCATATTAGTATAAATGACATACATAATAAATAATATAACCACACCGCGTCACGTTATGCAACTATGTCATAATATATTAATTAATTAAAATAAAACGTAGGGTTTTTTTTAAATAGTTAACTTTAGAGGCATAAACGCCACTATTATGTAAATGACAAGTATGCTTGCGCTTGAAGCTTACAAGTTATCTCGAGCTGGAAGTGATGTCGTCAGAACAAGTTTACTACGCCGGTGAAGAATACTTGTGCAAGTATGCAGATAAAGTGACTGTGATGTTAAGGAGTTATTTATAGTCTCCTAAGGTTGGGGACGTATTTAAGGCTGTGGGTCGTTTGTTTTTGTAATGTTAAGTGTCATGAAACATAAACCTACATAAGATATTTTTATGTCAACACGTAGGCCCCAATACAGTGTGTCGTAGTGTATGGATCGGATTGCTGGCAGTGAAGAAGACGGATAAAAAAAAACACGTGCGGCACTCGGGGACTGCCGGTGTAAAGCTATTGCATAGCATTTTTTATCAACTTATGTAATTATAATTATTTATTATTTTTTTATTTATGCAGTATTTTTTTTTCTTTGATGTTAATTCAAGTACAGTCGTACCATATACATACACGTTAAGCGAATGCTCGGCCGAGCTACACGGTAAGCGGAGTGGGGGGTGTTAGGTATTATTTTCGTTACGGAATTTCTTGATTCGGTCGCCGCGCTCAAACCCGGCGATAAAAGCTATGCAATAGCTTAAAAATTGCATGCGTGAGAGATGAGGATATTGAGACGGATGTGAAAATGGATAAAGTAAGAAATGAGTATATAAGCGGATGTTTCAAAGTAGCGTCAGTGACAGAAAAGTTAAAAGGAAATCGTTTGGCTCGGTATGTATACAGGATAATTTCTTAACCAGTACGCAAACTGTAACCATGAATTCAGCATATAATTCTATACCCTCTAGCGTAGAAATTTTTCGTCAATTATATTTTTTTTATTAGTTGTTCCATACATTTTGACCGCGTAGGTATTGCACTTTTCTATGAATGAACAGATTTTTTTTTGGATAACCGGCGTGAAATTTCTCCGCCAGAATCATGTGCTGAATTCATGGGTACAGTTTGCGCACTGGTTAAGAATGTATCCTGTATGAGACTACAAGAGTGATGAACATCAATGTTGAGGGGTGGAGGGAATGATGGCTTGTGTGAGGAATGATGACAAGGACAGGAAGATGATGAAGATCTAGGCCCCAAGATTTAGGTCACCGTCAACTTTGGGGACCTGAGGGCCTAGAAAAAGTGCCATTAAATAAGCGATAACGATGATGGACAAGTCAAAAATGTATGCGACTGACATAAGCTACTAAAAAGCTTAGGTCAAACCCTTTGAAAAGTTCTGTAGATATACGAAACGATTTGAGAGTGATTGCCACTAGTCTAGGCCCTCTGCTTCTACTCCACTGTCTCTACATTAACTATAGTTACATTACATTACTGATAAGAAATCAATAGATAAGAAAAAAAAACCAAGGACCAATTATCTGATTACCAATATTTTAAATTAGTATCGTGTTTTACAATATGACATTGTACGTTCCCTAATGTGAAACCGTGGAGAAAATGATGTAAATTTTTTGGTCCACCGTGTTACATAAGATGGCAGGGTGCAAGAGCACTCTGCTATCTTATGTAACCTAAAAACCAAACCTGAACCTAGAAAGGTTCGGTGTCATATAATCTTAGTTTAGCTTGTTATAAATTTACGTTAGGTTGGCTCGGTTAACTTGATCCCGGTTACTCTTAGCTTCTTTAATTCATTGTTTAGTTAGTTTTCTGTCAAATAAGTCTTTATTATTTTGTTCACGTTTCATTGTTTGACTCAATTATATTATCTACGGTTCTCGTCCAATCATGATATCTGTTACTCTGAGATTTCATATTAACAACTGAATAATACCAGTTTTCACTAACACTAGATGGCACCCTAGTAAAAGCGCGCTGTTGAATTTTCAACTCTCGACGCTGAACCGACCGGTGAAATTTAATAATACAATAATATTTAGGGGTTTGCTTAGGTGATTCCTACTGTTACTGAAAACAGGCATTAAGATTAGAATGCATAATTTAAAGAAAACGGCTAGCGGCTTGGAGAAATAAGAAGCGTCCCGGTCCTCTAAATGCCAATAAAACCGGCTCGCACAGCCATACCTATTTAAGAGTTCTCCAATATTGTGTAGGTATACACAAATTTGGATACCCAGTTCCTATACCTCATCAAGCGTCACAGGGTCTTAAAAAAACTTTTCTATTTTCCCATGAAGATCCTGCTATGTTCGCAAGGTTTAGCTTAGGAATGTTGAGTCTAAAACCATTTTCACATGACCATCGGGAATTGATTCAAATCAATTTTGATTTGAATCAGTCATCATCATCAGTCATCATTTGAATCATCATCAGTTACAGATAAATAATATTATTTATCTGTGTATATGTCTATCAAGTACCTAAAGTTGCAAGTCTAAGAATAGGTGGGTAATGCTGGAGTATTTTCATCAACACTTGAAGGCGTTAAGCGGAAGCCTTTCTTTAATTGGTAAGATTAAGTGTTAACCTAATTGCCATGAAAGTGCGAAAGACGGTAGGTATGTGTAGCTTGATGAACATCTATATAGTAGTTAAAGGAAAGCTGTATTAAGTCACAATTAGTTAGGTCATCGTGGAGAGGCTAAAGGCTAAGTAATAACAGGCGCACGGGTCAATCGATCAGGTTAAGCTACGCTTGCCGCGGTTGGCCCCTGGATGGGTGACCATCTTTACATACCAAGATCCCTCCGTGCCTCGGACTCCACGTTAAACCGTTGGTCTCGGCAGTAATTCCTGGATCTTTGACATTCGTTACGGGTCGTCAGAAACCCGAAAGTCTGACAACCAGTCTTACTAAGGGGTATCGTATTACCCAGTAACTGGGTTCTGGAGGTCAGATAGGCAGTCGCTCCAAGTAATACTGGTATTCAGCTGCATCCGGTTAGACTGGAAGCCGACTCCAACATGGTTGGGAAAAGCCAGGCAGATGATGAACGTGGAGGGTCACGGTACCGGACCCTTCTGAAAGTTAATCATTGCATTGAAATATAAGTAATTAAACTTTGTAGTACAGTGTAGCTGTACCTACATCGATTAACACCAGAGAAGGAAAATCTGCCAATATTGAATCTAAATTCGAGCAAACATGGACCTGTTCCGATGGACTGATGGATCACAGGAGTATTTAAAATCTAAATGAAAATAAAACGATATTTACTTACTGATTGGTTACGCAAGAAGCTTATCACATCACCAATTTATTTATGCGGCCTAAATTACTAATAGTTTTTACGTCAACCATCAAAAAAGTATATCAAAATTAACACTGATTCTAAAAACTAATTCCAATTTTAAAAATCACAGCACTCTTGCAGTCATTGTGTCACTGGCACACGAACAAAAAAACTATAAATTCCAAATTAAATACTTTACCTAAGATGGCGATTTCACTTTTTTTATTGAAAAATTGCGCGGGTTTTTGTGATCGGTTGTAATAATTTGTGATATCTAGTCGTTTTTTGTTCAATTAATTTGAGTGAATGTTAGTTGTCGGCGTTGTGCGGAGCGCGTGCTTTCGGCCGCTCGGGCAGGGGCGGCGGTGTGGCGGGCGTATCGACGGGGCGCGCCGGCGCGGGCGTTGCACCCCTACGCGCAGGGACGTACTCTAAACAAATTCGTGCGATATTGAGTGACATACATTTACAGGTAATGTTGGCATGGCTTACTTCATCGATAACTCATCATCTGCCGCGAGATTCCTCAACTATGTTGATTTCGGTTTCTTATTGAATTTTAGTATTTTACCTAGAGTAACTGCCGTCTGACCAGCAAACCGAATTACTATTTTTGTAAATACGGTACGTGTCATCTTTCATTATCTCTGGCAATGTAGCTTTAAGGAGCAGCCTAAGAAGGTAATTAATAAACCGGGTAATTCATTACCCGTCATTGTTTTTTCCGTAGTCTCGATGTAGAAGAATGGTTTATCGATTACGAGAAATGTACTCCTACGTAAGATAAAAATCATTTGAGTCATTTCAATATAAATACAGATACTATTACATAACATTTTAAACCTACAGTAAGGATATTCAATTTCTTCTCCAAGTTGGGCCCCTGTCGTCTGAAAAACTACGAGGTTCAACTCGCAACGGAAACGCCCGAACGTTCCCGAGATTCGCCGAAGTCCGAGTTGTCTGAAGTTGTTACGGTGCCCAGTATAAGTTCAGCTCCTCCCCCGCCCTTAAAATCTCCTTTATAAGGTGCAAAGAACGTAATAATGTTTAACATTAGAGTTCCCTTTATCGTGGTTAGGCACAACGGGGCATGCGCGTCGCACATCGATGGATCGGGTGAAGCCAGGTGTTTGCAAAATACTAGTCGTTTGTTTAAATATATATTTGGATAAGGTCTAATTGTGGATATTCTTAAAACTTTTGAAAGAATCCACCGTAAAAATGATTATTAAAACCCGGAGTAAGATACATCCGCAAATAACTCTTGTTGCTTTTCATAGCGGTTGCATGAAAATTAATTATATCCCGTAGGTAACTCACCTCGCCAGATTAATTTTTTGCTTGGCAACTGCTGCAACGGTTGCTAGTGGATTACTAATAAGAAATGTTCTTTTGATTAAGTTGGAATGAATCACGAGCCGTGCAATGAAGTCCTTAGGTTATTCTAATTAAAAAATATGTTTTTATCTGCGTTTATGCTAGGAACATTACAGGATAAGTACTTCTCGCGGGCTGGTTCTTTCTGAAATATGGTTATCGAGCCTAGGGCAGTTTTGGCTGGCAATCTTTTAAACAAAACTTGAGCCATTCTTTTAAACCTCGTGGCTGACGCCTAAAACATGCCATACAAATAAAGAAAACATACATATCGCAAGCGTATTATTTTTATTATACCTGTCGGTATACACTACACTAACTACTACTTCTGTACTTTTATAATCGTGCTACTGGGTAAAGGATATAATAATATGACTATAATCACAATCTAGTTTCTTAATAATTTTTCAATAATTAAATAAGTATTTTAAAACGCTGTCTCTTCTTCATCTGGCGGTTCTCTCGTGGGAGCCGAATCTGAAAGCATTAATTGGTATTATTTATCTGATAACTGGTACCACTTTAGAATATCGGTATTACAGAGCTCAGGGCCAGCAGTCTCGACATAGATAGCGACAAAAATCTGTCGCTAAGTCGTATCGATGTCAAATTCCTTTAATAGATTTTCAACTTTATTTCCAAAGCATAAGGTTGAAAATCTATTAAAGAAATTTGACAACGATTGAACTTAACGACAGATTTTTGTCGCTATCTAATGCCGAGACTGCAGGGCCACGAAGTAGGACGGCAGGATTGCCACGAGCCGTCGTACTTCCGCAACTGCCCACTATGCTCTATTCACGCGGGGACCGTTTGGCACGACACTTTACATGACCGACCCGGAGCGACCTCTGCTAGTAAAATACTGCATTTGGTGTGGGTTAGGTTGAACACCGACCCTAAGCTAGTTTGAATAATGCTAAGTAGACGATGATAAAAATCATCATGATGATATCTAAAGACGCCCATTGTGTTCACGTTCATGATGACGTCATACTGCAATCACCAACCAATCAGGTGTGGCAACCGGGACAACACATTGGACATCGACATGGCGATTAAACAAACAAGACAAGTCAGGCCCAGGAATTTCCATGTATGGGCCATTAATGTTTAGACTAAATTGTAGCAACACAGCAGTCCATGACGAGATTGTTGCCAACGTGCGGTATGCCGCACGTTGGTGATAACAAAAACGGTATAAGTTGGCTTTTTATTCTGTTGAAACTTCGTACAATCCTAGGCCAAAGGTCAAAGTGTTACCTGACAACTGTGTATTTCAAATTGTATTATACATAGATAAGATTACTTACTGTACTCTCTTTTCTTAGGCCATGCTCTCAACGCGATTACTATCAGTATAGCGACACTAGCGATTGTCAATAGTGCTATTAGCAATATCTTTTCTGTTTCAGGGTTTCCTAGGACAATGCTATTTTGCCCCGCAATATTAGTGATGTCTTTTTTTCTATTAAAATTAAGAGTATTCGAAATTTCTTTCCTTTCAGAAATCTTTTTCTGCACTTCTTTATTTCTTTCTACTTTCGTGTTCGTTTCATTACTTTCTAAAATCTTTTTCTGAACTTCTTTATTTTTAACCACTGTAATGTTGTTTTCATTACTTTTGTTGTTAGCAGTACTTCCATTATTTTCTACTGTTTTGTTTGTACTGAAATTTTTGTTTTTATTTACTTCTACATATACTTTGGTTTGGTTATGATTTTCTTCGACCATTTTTAGATTGTCTTCTTTATTCTCCATAGTATTATTTGCATTTAATTTTGATGTCGGGTTTACATTTGTACTGATTTCTATGCCAGTAATATTATATAAATCCAAATCGATGGACTCACATTTTAATACTGTATTGTTAGAATCAAAGTTAGGGTGATCACATCGTAGTAGTATAATTTTTTTCAAACTCCCCATTTTCGCAGTTCCATTGAATTGTTTTAGATCTGAATCATTTAAGGATTCACTTTTCAAAATAATGCTTAGTTCCACCTTAGGGTGAGGTTGCGTTTCGTTAATGGTAGAACAGTTAACATTTATACAATTAGAGAGTATTAATTCTACATTATTATTTTGCAGAATTTTCTCTTTATTATGGTTGATGCCCAAGTTAATGATCTTTCCTTCGTTAATATTAAAATATGAGTTGTCGCTACAATTATTTGCTTTTTCGGTTATGAGAATCGTTATAATATTTTCAGCATTTGTTTGTGACGAAGGATCAATGTTTATTTCTTTTTTTCCGGTAGAAATTTCTGTCTTGTTCATTTTAATGCCATTATTTGATAAATCATTATAAATACTTATGGTCTTTCTATCTGAAATTGGTGTAGCATTACCTATTTTTTTTTCGCTGGAACAATTGATAAAATGTATTCTCCAGTTTTCACTGCGTTTTTCTTTAGAGGATAATGTATTTAATTCTGTAATTTGACAAGTTGACAGTTCTTGCTTTGGTGGTGGAGTTGGCAGAGTTTGTACAATATGTTGATTATGTTTGGCAAATAATATATCTTCGCATTTCAGGTTCAGTACATTTCCTGAAGTAATTGAGTTCTTTGTACAGTCAGGATATTTCGTTGTTGTGCTATTCTCGATATAATTTGCTTTAATATATACATTTATTTGTTTTGAAGTTTTATTCTCAACGTTTTCTTTGCAATTGTTGTATTTTAAAGTTGAACATGATAAAGTCACGGTTTTTAAGTCTTTAAAATTATTATTATAATTTGTAGAACTATCGTTTAATGACTTAGGAAAGTAACCAGTAAAAAGTGGTTGAACTGGACTGGTTTCATCTCGATTTATTACTATTTCAAGTGCTCCTGCGAGATCGATGTGATGGATATTATTAGTGACATGTTTGACGTCACTTAAGCTATAATTTTCGGGTCTCCCTCCATCAATACAAACAGTTTCGGCATAATCACAGTACAATATACAATTCTCATAGTTTGTCTTTGAACTATTTTGTATAACGTTGTCTTTGATATAAATTACATTTACATCATACTTTGAGGTATTGAATTCTTCATCCACCGTGTGGTGTGGTTTCCCTTCAACAGTAATATTGTTTTTTGGTTCATCAAATGCTTCAGTTGTGCTTGTAATCACCGTGTGGTGTGGTTTCCCTTCAACAGTAATATTGTTTTTTGATTCATCAAGTGCTTCAGTTGTGCTTGTAATCACCGTGTGGTGTGGTTTCCCTTCAACAGTAATATTGTTTTTTGGTTCATCAAGTGCTTCAGTTGTGCTTGTAATCACCGTGTGGTGTGGTTTCCCTTCTACAGTAATATTGTTTTTTGGTTCATCAAGTGCTTCAGTTGTGCTTGTAATCACCGTGTGGTGCGGTTTCCCTTCAACAGTAATATTGTTTTTTGGTTCATCAAGTGCTTCAGTTGTGCTTGTAATCACCTTGTGGTGTGGTTTCCCTTCTACAGTAATATTGTTTTTTGGTTCATCAAGTGCTTCAGTTGTGCTTGTAATCACCGTGTGGTGTGGTTTCCCTTCTACAGTAATATTGTTTTTTGGTTCATCAAGTGGTTCAGTTGTGCTTGTAATCACCGTGTGGTGCGGTTTCCCTTCAACAGTAATATTGTTTTTTGGTTCATCAAGTGCTTCAGTTGTGCTTGTAATCACCGTGTCGTGTGGTTTCCCTTCTACAGTAATATTGTTTTTTGGTTCATCAAGTGGTTCAGTTGTGCTTGTAATCACCGTGTGGTGCGGTTTCCCTTCAACAGTAATATTGTTTTTTGGTTCATCAAGTGCTTCAGTTGTGCTTGTAATCACCGTGTGGTGTGGTTTCCCTTCTACAGTAATATTGTTTTTTGGTTCATCAAGTGGTTCAGTTGTGCTTGTAATCACCGTGTGGTGCGGTTTCCCTTCAACAGTAATATTGTTTTTTGGTTCATCAAGTGCTTCAGTTGTGCTTGTAATCACCGTGTGGTGTGGTTTCCCTTCTACAGTAATATTGTTTTTTGGTTCATCAAGTGCTTCAGTTGTGCTTGTAATCACCGTGTCGTGTGGTTTCCCTTCTACAGTAATATTGTTTTTTGGTTCATCAAGTGGTTCAGTTGTGCTTGTAATCACCGTGTGGTGCGGTTTGCCTTCAACAGTAATATTGTTTTTTGGTTCATCAAGTGCTTCAGTTGTGCTTGTAATCACCGTGTGGTGTGGTTTCCCTTCTACAGTAATATTGTTTTTTGGTTCATCAAGTGCTTCAGTTGTGCTTGTAATCACCGTGTGGTGCGGTTTCCCTTCAACAGTAATATTGTTTTTTGGTTCATCAAGTGCTTCAGTTGTGCTTGTAATCACCGTGTGGTGTGGTTTCCCTTCAACAGTATTATTGTTTTTTGTTCCATCAAGTGCTTCAGTTGTGCTTGTAATCACCGTGTGGTGTGGTTTCCCTTCAACAGTAATATTGTTTTTTGATTCATCAAGTGCTTCAGTTGTGCTTGTAATCACCGTGTGTTGTGGTTTCCCTTCTACAGTAATATTGGTTTTTGGTTCATCAAGTGCTTCAGTTGTGCTTGTAATCACCGTGTGGTGTGGTTTCCCTTCTACAGTAATATTGTTTTTTGGTTCATCAAGTGGTTCAGTTGTGCTTGTAATCACCGTGTGGTGCGGTTTCCTTTCAACAGTAATATTGTTTTTTGGTTCATCAAGTGGTTCAGTTGTGCTTGTAATCACCGTGTGGTGCGGTTTCCTTTCAACAGTAATATTGTTTTTTGGTTCATCAAGTGCTTCAGTTGTGCTTGTAATCACCGTGTGGTGTGGTTTCCCTTCAACAGTAATATTGTGTTTTGGTTCATCAAGTGCTTCAGTTGTGCTTGTAATCACCGTGTGGTGCGGTTTCCCTTCAACAGTATTATTGTTTTTTGGTCCATCAAGTGCTTCAGTTGTGCTTGTAATCACCGTGTGGTGTGGTTTCCCTTCTACAGTAATATTGTTTTTTGGTTCATCAAGTGCTTCAGTTGTGCTTGTAATCACCGTGTGTTGTGGTTTCCCTTCTACAGTAATATTGGTTTTTGGTTCATCAAGTGCTTCAGTTGTGCTTGTAATCACCGTGTGGTGTGGTTTCCCTTCTACAGTAATATTGTTTTTTGGTTCATCAAGTGGTTCAGTTGTGCTTGTAATCACCGTGTGGTGCGGTTTCCTTTCAACAGTAATATTGTTTTTTGGTTCATCAAGTGCTTCAGTTGTGCTTGTAATCACCGTGTGGTGTGGTTTCCCTTCAACAGTAATATTGTTTTTTGGTTCATCAAGTGCTTCAGTTGTGCTTGTAATCACCGTGTGGTGTGGTTTCCCTTCTACAGTAATATTGTTTTTTGGTTCATCAAGTGGTTCAGTTGTGCTTGTAATCACCGTGTGGTGCGGTTTCCCTTTAACAGTAATATTGTTTTTTGGTTCATCAAGTGGTTCAGTTGTGCTTGTAATCACCGTGTGGTGTGGTTTCCCTTCTACAGTAATATTGTTTTTTGGTTCATCAAGTGGTTCAGTTGTGCTTGTAATCACCGTGTGGTGTGGTTTCCCTTCAACAGTAATATTGTGTTTTGGTTCATCAAGTGCTTCAGTTGTGCTTGTAATCACCGTGTGGTGTGGTTTCCCTTCTACAGTAATATTGTTTTTTGGTTCATCAAGTGGTTCAGTTGTGCTTGTAATCACCGTGAGGTGCGGTTTCTCTTCTACAGTAATATTATTTTTTGGTTCATCAAGTGCTTCAGTTGTGCTTGTAATCACCGTGTGGTGTGGTTTCCCTTCTACAGTAATATTGTTTTTTGGGTCATCAAGTGCTTCAGTTGTGCTTGTAATCACCATGTGGTGTGGTTTCCCTTCTACAGTAATATTGTTTTTTGGTTTATCAAGTGCTTCAATTGTGCTTGTAATCGGTTTTGCTGTGTGGTTGTCTATGAAGGAATGGGTTTGATGGTTTACTTTTTTGGTGTGGATTAGACAACTACCCGGGGTACCCAAGCAGTCGAATTCTACAACGCATTTCTTCTTTCCAGTATTTTTTTCCGTAGAATTCCATGGGTAGGTCCCATTATCCCCATTTATATCTCGTCTAAAACAAAAATCTTATACATATAGACCTTGTTAAGAAAATAGGTGCCTATTTTGTGTACCTACCTACATACTTATATCACACTTATGCCCGCTATTTCATGGGACTTAAACATAACTGGCGAAATGTGGCTGTACTATATTCATAGGTAAGTACACCTCTGCCTAACTCTTCACGGATAAAGAGGCGTGATATTATGTTATGTAAAAAACATCACGCTTATATTCCGCGAAGGATTAGGTAGAGTTGAACTGTACATCCACGAATCATCAGTTATTAGTTTAAGACCCAATAAGGGGCGGCCTGTTGCCATTAACCGGGCAGAAAGGTAGACTCCAAGCAGACTGCAAAATTCTTGATGGAAAATCTGAACAACATTTTGCGCGACCTGGGAATCGAACCCAGGACTACATGCTGAATGAAAAACGAAATAGATCGATTGTTACAAGAAACTTCTTCTTTTTAGAAACTGTTAAGGACCTTCAAGATGGTGCTGTAAAACGGCTGACTGTATGAAGCCAATGAAAGTGAGAACTTACGTTTTTAGTGGTGTTAACTTAACATGGCTGGGACAAGTAATCTCTTCAAATATAACAACGTATTCGTCACATTCGGCGTCACAAACGTCAACAGCGTAGATGATCTGTAAATAAATAAGTAGAAAACACTATTTATTTATTAAATACTTTATTCTAGACTACATAAAACAATAAAAACCGGCCTAGTGTATGTCCGACCACGCACAATGAAGGGTTCCGTAATTGGGAAGAATTGATCCCAAGAACAAACTTAGCATTGTAGTTGAAAAACATGTTCTCTCATACGTTTCAACTGCAAATGTAAGCTGGTCTACTATTGCTCGTAAACTTGTAAAGCCTACTTAGCTGTGATAGTTTCCGTTTTAATTTCGTTATATATACTACTGCTCTGAATTTTTTCACAGAGCCAAAAGCTACCATTTAGCTGGCAGGGGGGGGGGGTCTTGACTGAAACAAAAATTTGCAATTAGAAAAGAAAATAAAATTTGACCTAGGTTAAGGCACACAATAGCTCTAAGTTTAACATAATTATCTAATATATAAAATTCTCGTGTCACAGTTTTCGTTGCCATACTCCTCCGAAACGGCTTAACCGATTTTGATGAAATTTTTTGTGCTTATCCGGTATCTATGAGAATCGGCCAACATCTATTTTTTTTTTTTTTTTTTTTTTTTTTTTTTTTTTTTTTTTTTTTTTTTTTTTTTTTTTTTTGGTAGGTAGGGTAGGGAGTTAGGGAGGTAGGTAGGTAGGTAGGGTAGGTAGGTAGGGTAGGTAGGTAGGGTACGCCGTAGATAAGTACCGCAACCCGTGCGAAGCCGGGGCGGGCAGCTAGTTATAATATATATTAATACATATTATTATTATAAATTTTAATAATTATTTAATTTAGCTTAATTGTACGCAAACGGATCCCTGAATCGAAAAATAGTTTTCACAGATCCGTAATATTTTTGAATGGCCTGTCCAGCGATACCCCACACCATAGGATAGACGAGAAACAAAAACATCCCCGCTTTACGTGTAGGTACAGGAGGCACGTTGAATATTTTTTTCTTTCATGATTTTATTTTACCACTTTGTCGGCGTGGTTAATATGTATATCCGTACCAAATTATAGCTTTCTAGTAGGTACTAAGAGTGTCTGAGCTAAGCTGCGGACGGACAGATGGACATGGCGAAACTAGAATGCCTCCTTGTTGACTACGGAACCCTAAAAAGGACAAACATATCAACTGTATAATACTGTGTACTTTACTGTATTTATTGCTGTTATTATTAATGTTCATTGTAAACTGGTGCTTCAGGACCCTTCTGCAGAAAGTATTCAAAAAATTATGGCCAAATGCTTACAAAATTAAATATTCTTACTACTTATGTAGCCCATTTTGGGTTATCTAAAAATAGAAATATCATAGACCTCCTCAACCATTATATTCCATAAATATCCTAAAAAAGAAAGACTTTATCTACATACCTATACTCGTTGTCCTCTATACAATGTTTATACCACCCAAAGACTCCCCTGCAAGGGTCATAACGTTTTGGTATAAACACATTTTGCAAAAACAAGAAAAAACTACGTACAATCACGAGCATAAAACCTCACACTTACGCAAGATTCAAAAGCTTATTTCTGCTAAAGTATTGATAAATAATATTTTATGGTATTACGAACACAGTTTTGGTATCAAAATCATACTATTTATTACGAAATAGTGTCTTATATCAAAGTTACAATTTTAATTTTATGAGAAAAATTCTTTTGAATTTTGCGTAACTGTATGCTCGTGACTGTACTGAAGGAACAATATAGATTTACGACAAAAGCACGTGCAATCTTATGACTCGGTAATCTCACTGACAAAGGTACGCCCTGTTTAGAACGGTGTTGATGATGTCCAACATTTAGATGTTAATATATTATCGTTAATTCTGTTTTTTAATTATTTTTTTATGTTTATCTATCTCGGGACTATGGGGTTCCGGTCCTTTGGAACCAGGGCCTTTGATGTACGTGGGGCCGAAGCCAACTCGCATAAGGGCTTTAGAAATTTTTAAATGGAATGAGGCACCGACCGACGATTATTTGTTTTTTCCGTTCCGTGATTATCCCTATATACACTATGCGAGTACAACCAAGGACAACTCCCGTTTGGTGCAGGGCTATTGCAAACCATGGAAACAATACATATTGGACTATGGGTTTAGAGGGCTATAAGTAGTGGATTGGTTACCTAGAACTATTAAAGGACTATGTCTATGTTATTATCCTGCGTTTGTTCTTTCGATCTCCATACACGTTCTTTAGTATGGCAGCTAAAAAGGGTCATACTTTAAAGGACTGTAGTTCTCATGAAAATAAACAACTTTTACTTTAGTATCAACACTGAAGTATAAATAATATGAAAAGAAGAAAAAGTTTGCGTCTGTATATTTGTGTAGGTAGTTGAAGTAAGTACTTATCAATCAGTTAAATAAATAAAACCATTAATATGAAAAAAAAATCTGCTGTTTGGTTGTTCGCTGTGACTTTTTTTTCATATTTCTGGGTTGGTCCCATAGTAAAGGTTTTTCATTTTCAACAGTAGAAAGTCCCTTCGTTTACGTGCCATACTGTATACATTATTAAATAAACACTTCCCTTTTATTAATAAACTTGGAGCAAAGATACGCCAACACAGTAAACACAATATAATAATCGATTACATAACTGGCGAAATGTGGGTGTACTACAGGTACACCTCTGCCCAATACTTCGGGGTAACAGGGCGTTATGCTATGTTAAACTTGCGCCAAACTTAAACCTCGAAAAATGTATGTGTAACAACTAAACTTTATGCCAGCGGGGTAATTACGTAACACACTAACAGTAGGAATGGGTTTCATTTTGACAGTTCAACAACATTCATTGCGTTATTTACGTTATTGAGCAGAATAATTTTTCGAACATATGAAGCAGTGGATTAGCAATAGGCTTCAAAATGATTCAGATTGTGATGGATAGTGTGTTACGTAATTAGGGTGCTGGTGTAACTTTTCTACTAGTTTATTAATGAAGGGTTTCAACTGATACTAGATGCAATGCTTATAGCGCGTCTAGTGCATAGGTTAAGTTAGCTAGGTATACGTTTAGGATTTGACAGATGACGTCAACTTTAATTATAACATTATCTTGGACATTCCTGACTGAAGAAAAAATCGTGAGGAAACCTGGAATTTAATCTAATAGTCTAAATGTAAACTAATATAATAATATGAAGAGATTTTTTTTAAATGTTTTGTTGTTAAGTGGATAAATTCAAAAACTACTTAACTGACTTTAAAAAGGCTACAATTTAAATGCTCACCAAAACAATTTTCAGACCCTAACAGTAAGTACCAAGTAAAATATGTTAACATTAAATAAACTAAACCCACTCTATACCTTGGTATAGAGTGGGTTTATTTTGTTTGTAAGTTCCAAAATAATTATACACTCATCAGAATAATTGTACGTGTGCATTTATATTTTTATTGCCTACCAAAATGGTTAAATGCTCACCAAATCTTGTTTAAGTTGCTCACCAAAAATAAGTTTGCTTCAAAATGCAAGGGTGGGATAGGATGCAACAGCGAGCGAAGCGAGCTCGGGACTTGGGGCACCCCGACTCGGACAGGTTAGGTAAGAACCCCTTCGTGGTTATTTCTTTTTAAACCACCCAGAAGTAGGAGCCCCGCCAAGCGGGGCTCCGTCGACTACGCCTTATAAATAAAAAAGGAAAATAGGTTAATTTCTACAATACTTTATGAAACACAATTTGGTGAGCATTTATCCATTCTGGTGGACACAATTTGGTGAGTATTTCGAATTTTTTGGTAGTAAAATAGACACTTTTCTGGTAGGCGTTTAAACACAAGCCCTTTAAAAATTCCTTCATCTATAGAAAGCTAGATACATTATCAGCGAGTAATATGGGCTGCATTTTCTTAGTATATTGTGGTGCCTTACGACTGCCACGCGAACGAAGTCGCGGGCAGCAGCTATTATTATTATTTTGAAATCTCCAACTCGTCTTTAGAAAGCGTAGTGATCAATGCTCGTGCCTTCTATGTATGAGAAGAGGCCTTTGCAATGTAGTGGGACAATAATAGGCTGGTATTATCATTAGAATCTATCACAATTCACTTACCATCAAGCAAAAAACTGCACATATTCCAAGCATATTCATTTTGCACGACACCGTTATGACACTCTACACCAGTTTTAGATTATGTATATGATAGAAACTTAATAAATTACATTTTAACAAATCCACTGGTTAGTCAGCCAGAGTTTCGGACACAATGATATAAACGCTTCAATATGATTCATATAATATTCATAATAAATGTAACAATAATAATTACATAAATCCGTTCGAGTATTCACTGAAGTGATTTATTTCTGTGTCAGTTTCCTTAACATTCTAGCATTGAATGTTGGTAATCGGTTAGTCGGGAATGGAAATAAAACTGTCATAGAGGACCCTAACCGAAATAAAACTGTCATAGAGGACCCTAACCGAAATAAAACTGTCATAGAGGACCCTAACCGAAATAAAACTGTCATAGAGGACCCTAACCGAAATAAAACTGTCATAGAGGACCCTAACCGAAATAAAACTGTCATAGAGGACCCTAACCGAAATAACCACGGTCAGCAGCAGTCAAAGAAAGCACTTGCCAGTGAAATACTTAAATAGGTATTGATTTTTGATTGATTGTCTGTCTGTCAGTCTTATTGGATTGTAGTATCCTGCACCCTAATTGCGTAACACACTATTTTATTGCTTCATATATTTTCAAAACATTTGTTTGAATGTTATTGAATTGTCAAAATTAAAGCCATTCCTACTATTAGTGTTAGGTACGCTCGTTCTTTTTGGTATTTGTGTGTTTTTCGCTGCGTCATGTTTACCGCAAATAATTTTTTTTTTTTTATTACCTCGATGGATAGTAGTAACCTATCAGAGGCGCAATTCCCGTATTTTTAAGAAACTTAACATTATAATTATAATCTGTCCAAAAAAACCTCTAATATTCCTAAATGTTTTGCATTGATTATCACTGAGATGAGAGTGCGACTGGAACGTTTTTTGAGTACAAGATTTGATCTACTGCTCGCGTTTGACTGCTAACTCACCTGATGGTAAGCGTTTGACTGCTAACTCACCTGATGGTAAGCGATGATGCAGTCGACGATGGTTCGCGCTTGTTCACTCTTGCCTAGTAATAACTTACGCAGTCGAGATTTGAAGACTCCCAGGTATTAGCTATCTGGAAACACAGACACAGACTCCGGTCAGAAGTTCCATTCTATAAAGAGTGGAACAGAGCTGCACATTGTGCGTACAGCATTTGCTGTACGCACAATGTACGTGTTTCCGTTACTTTATGTGCGTCGCAGCCATTATCAAAGGCTTCCTGCCCTCATCCCAAAAAAATTCATCATATATTTCACACAGCATGGATCATCGCGCCTAAAAAACCCTCTTCCTTAAAAATATTTGCTCGTACTCGCGGCCGAAGTTGCGGGAAACAGTAGTGATAGCATACCTACTCCATGTAAAAAAATATAAGTACATATTTCTTGTAAGTAAATATTAGAAATGACCACATTTACTCGGTATGGTCATTCATAGGTATGCATATATTCGAATTTTATGAGGATAAATATTATGTTAGTTAGGTAGGTTTCCTTGTGTAATATTACTTTGTGACAATAGTTACGTGTATAGGTATTCCATCGGGAAATCGCTAAATTAGTTTATTGTGATATTTACAACATTTTCATATAAATAAAATAAAATACATTGGTACTTATTTATATTTTTTAAATAAAGGAACTAAAACGTCTAAAATACGTATTTGAATATGTTCTATTAACCTTCAATTAGGTAGTTTTACTTAGCCACAGGAAAAAAAGTTAGGTACATACCTACTTATACAAAAAAAGTGTCAGGAAGCCAAATTCAATCAAACCCAAAATCAAACCATTTATTTCAATTAAACCATTTTCAGGCACTTTTAAATTGTCAAGGCGTTTGGCAGAAAGTTGAAGCAAGTTGCCCAGACTGTCATAACTGAATTTGAATATGACATAAATTACCGATAGAATTATATTAATGATAATGATAAATGATAAATGATTTTATTTCTGTAAGTAGGTTTGTACAAACACTTTTACACGTCAATCATGTTTTTTAAACTAGATGAGGTCGGCGTTTCCTATCTGACTACTCTGAGAAGAAAGGCCGAAACAAACTCAGAGGTCACAGTCTCTTTTAAAGTCCAGACATAATCTTGGTCAGGTCATGCGAAGACCATGCAGATTGGTATCTGAAATGGTCTTTTGAGGAAAGAACCACACAGTTTGAGTGGACCTGTCCAGTCAGTGCACGCATTTGTCAGTAATCGTGCAGCTCGACTCAGGAAGTCAGGACTTAAGGAGCTCAACGATTGAAATATTGTATTAAGAAAATCTTCTTCCTATAGTTAAGTCAATTATTTGTTTTGAATGTAGTTTTATTCCAACACACTGAACTTTATTTTAACCCAGTATCTTCAGATAGGAGAAGAAAAGATTTGGTTGGTGCTAACTCTGAGACTAAACATACTTTTGCTAGTCGATTTTTTTTTAAGTTCCTACTTGTATAACCAGTTTAACAGAGTGCTAAAGATTTATAGTTTAACTTATAATAGGTGTAATTTACTAGTACAGGAATATTTGGCAAATCTCAATTATGCAGACACGGATAAACTACTAGAGATTTTAAAATAAAAATTCTATCTATTTACTCTTATATAAGTCTCTTCCTTTACCTAATTAATAATAGTCTCCACTGTATCTACTTTAATATTATTTGTTAATTTATTTAAACATAATATATCTTATATAATCTAGTTTTATAATAATATAATCAAATAGTTACTCTTTAAGTAATTGATAATATTGTATCTTCTTTTTAATTTAGCTTCTAATTAGGTAATAAATCTATTGTTGTCTTCCTTTTAAATGTTTGATGTAAATTGATGACCTGAAACAGGCTTTTATAAACCTAGATCAGGTTGGTCTACATTACAGTTAGTATTAAATGTTTCCTCGATTGAAAATAATGTAAATCATAATTTTATTTTGTAATTGAATAAATTGTATTATAATATTTATTATTTATTTATTTTAAGTAGGTACCGTATTGTGCGCTGCCTATTGCTGCAGATGAACCAGGCTGCCTGAGAACAATGTAATCTGTTAACAGGTGGCCAACCGTGCATATCAGCTAGAGATCTGACTAGATGCTCTGCCCTTAATCTGTTTTGAGGCATGAGTTAATAATGTAATTTTAACATGACATAGCTTCACGCTCTTTTTCCTGGTGTAGGCAGGGTTTATATTCTGCTCTCCAAACTAAGATGACCGTAAAAAAGAAAAAAGTATATATTCTAGACATTCCCGTGTAAAGTTTTCTCTCTCAAATTAGTGTTCAGTGTCGTAGATTTAGGAAATCTTTATCTTGAATCATTTTAATCGAAAGTAGCGATCGTTACATTGAAATTATTGGTTACTAAGTGGTGATTATATAACCTTGATACTGAATCCGTCGATTATCTTTGCGGTTTTTAAAATGTTCGTCTATGAAAGCCATTACGAATGAAGTTTTTTTCTATGATTAGTTTTGGATGCCAGTATTCAATATCTGTAAAATCATGTTATCGATGCCTGCGTGGTTTAACATTGAAAAAAATATATTAAGGGGCCAGTGGTTACAATTACGAGACACGTCATAAGTTCTGGCGAGTTTGTCAACTACATCCACTCCACTTTTCGTTTTATTATAAAAGGACATTGGGGATAAATGGCTTTAATTTGATTCCCGTATGTTCGTCTATTTCTTGGTCATGAAGTAGATACATGACATATAAGCGTTTGCGCAGCTTTGGTACACAGAAAACTTAAGTGATATCTTTTTGGAAACGAAACCGCATGGAGTGCTGGCCTCTCGTTGGCCTCTCGTTGTAACTTGAAATAAGGCAGAATGTATGTTTAATTAGCTCTCAAAAAACTATGTTTAGTTTATGTTTTTGTAGCAAATTTTCAGTAACATCAAAACTAGTGAAAAAATTGTCCGGTGTAATATATCCTGCCGATCCAGAAACGCAATAAAATTCACCATACGATCGACGAGGTCGGTCATTGTTACTGATCGCAAAGGGAATGTTATCGGGTTGTTTACCACAGTAACCTCTAGATGCATTGCATTGCATTGCATTGCATTGTGTAAAATATTTTTGCATCTACTAAAGCATAATTTTTAATTCCATCCTTAGTTGGTTTTGTTCGAATACACTGACTGGAACTATATCTCTCTCGAAAGGCAACTAGCTCTTCAGCTAATGTTAGGTACTCAAAAGATGTATACGCATTTTGGCAATTCTGTATGAAGATCTGGAATATGTCTCGGATCGGTGCTAAACGATCAATCTTTACTCTTTCATCTCTAGTGATAGCATCATCAAATCTCATATTATTGAACAAACAAGAAAATCGGTATTTTGACATCGTACAACGAAATATTTCTACACCAGTGCCATCAGTAGCTCATAGATCATTGAGGTTTTGTCTATCAGAACGGAATAATCCAGCTAAGAACAAAAGCTCCAAAACTGCTTTTATTTCAGATTTAGTTGTTTCATGTTGGCATACAGAGAATTTATGTGTTGGTCATGTAATACCTGCAGTCTAGATAAACATACTTTTGGTATTGGTATATTTGACTATCCATTCTAGAATATTAGCAGAAAAAAATACTTAAAAACATTCAAAATAACTTTTTTGTCTTTGTACTGGCTCTTTACTCCCGGCAAAAGTGTAATAATATTTCCATTTTTGAACGATTTCAAAAAAAGGAGGAGTTTCTCAATTCGAATGTGTTTTTTTTTGTGTTTTAGCTCGAACTTTTTTCTGGGTGAACCGATTTGGATGATTCTTTTTTTATTTGAAAGCTGGTGCTTCACCTGTGGTCCCATTTAAATTTGATCAAGTTCTGACTGTTTTGTAGTTTTGCAGTACCTATAATAGTCTGCAATGTGTTAGTGGGATTGGCATCGCGTCATGACTAAGTAAAGTATTTCAATGTGAAAGAGGAACATGATTACCTAAATAAAATGATAAACAATTCGATAGCATTATTAAAATTAAGTAAAACAGGCACTTCACACGACGATAATATTATAAATATTTATGTTTTATCAGCAGCATCCGTTACATTTCACTGAGGGTGTCACTGCTCTCGCAAAACGGCACTTTCTGACTATACGCATATTAAACTTTTGTTTATATGTTTGTCTTTTTTATTGTAATAAAAGTATCACAATATTTCCTCCTTTTGGCATGGAACTTGTAATTTATCTACCTAAATTTGGGTGTAATAAATACACCTGTGCGTTTACCCTTTGTTAAATACAGGTGATGACAAATTTTATGTCATAAAACATCTACCTAGTTAAATACTCAAATGTCTCGTCTTAATATAACCTGGATTTTGATAAGTTGTAGTTATTTTGATGAACCAATTTGATCAGCACCTTAATTACGTAACACACTATCTATCATAATCTGAATCATTTTGAAGCCTATTGTTAATCCATTGCTTCATATGTTCGAAAAATTTGTCTGCTCACCAACGTAAATAACGCAATGAATGTTGTTGAACTGTCAAAACGAAACCCATTCCTACTGTTTGTGTGTTACGTAATTACCCCGCTGAATACTGAAAACCGAAGGTTAACCTGACTGTTTTAGAACATTGAAACGCAAAACATCCTTCTCGGTTCTCGTCTTTGATGCTGCAAGTGTTTAACAAATCGCACGCTGTTGATGGTACAAGTACCTAATTTGTATTTAAAAAGGTTAGTCAGTTACATAATAAAACTAGGCACCTGACTAATAAGTAGACTAATTCAATTTTAATGATTAACAAAGAAAAATAATAGCTAATTTGTAAATTACCCACCAAAAATGTTAATTATCTACTTTTGTTGATTTAATTTCTTCCAGTACAATTCTATAAATAGACAAGAATAAAAGGATAATGGCTTGCATGCAAATCCACAGGACGCACACTCATTGCCTGGCGCAGTGGCCCTGTAGACAATAAGAACCTTATGACTAAGAGATAGGGAGCAAATTACAAATAATAATTTTAATAATCATAAAGATAGAAGGACATGTCTCATTGCAAGCGACCAGTAACAATAATATTTGAATTGTTGAAGTAATGTGAAGAAGTGTCGTAAAACCTTTAATTACCTTACTGTTGTGGAAGTCATTAAGTAACTAATTAGAATGGTTTAATTCCTCCTTTTCCTCAGTCTAATGTTGATATTGGGCACAGGCACACAGCAGTTGAAGTTGGAATGTTCTTTTTGCATAATTGATAAAACTAAGTCCATCATTCGCTTACCCTTTTTTGAAAGTCAGTCACCTAAAAAGTAGAACATTTTGATGCTTTCAAAGCATCAAAGGAAGACTATAGAGAGTAGTACCTAGATTGCAGTAGTATTTAGTTGCATTAATTAACAACCAACTTATCAAAATAAAAATGATAAAAATCAAAACCAAAATATTTTATTTAACATAAACATACAAGGGCGCATAAGATACGTCAGAAGCTAGGTGCACGGTTGCAATTGGTCGGTTCCTATGGAGAAGAGTCGGCTAGAAACTCCACGGTTATTTTTTTAACCAAAACCTTTTTTATCTGCATAACCAATAAAGCTGCAAGCAGACACATCAAAAGGCTCATCTTATTTACCTTGTAAAATGGCTGCAGAAGCCACAATTGTTCATCTTTAAACTATGAAGCGATGTTAATTAAAGTTAACGTGATCGGCAACCCATTATACTTAACTATTAGGTATTTTCACGTAATTAATTTCAAAGAAGGTGACAATTGACTAATTAGTTTCTGTCTCATTAGCAGTTCAGCAAAGCCTTAATAATTATGAGTTTAACTTGAAGTTATATCTAAATCGGTTACAATGGCGCCTGCGCCGATATTACGAGTATTGGAGATAGCGCACATCATTATATCGTAGTTGACTGACTGACACAGTGGTGTGAAAACAATTGAACACAAAAAACACTTACCCATAAGAAAAGTTTTATGTAAATTAAGTTTGGAAAATAAAATTAGGAACGCAAGAATGTGTTTGAAAACGATAGTGTTTTGTTTATTAGTGGTGTTGCTTGTGGATTTTGTTTGTTATACGGAAGCTTTAGATGAGAATGGTGAAGGAGTGTGTGTAGTAAAGCTTAGGTAAAAGTTTGGTAGAGTAGGGGATTTTTTTTAAATTATGGATTTCTTTTTTTTTATGTTTCTTTAGAAGTCTTTAGTTTACCTTTTCTAAAAAAAATAAACCTTATCTATACTGTTGGGCATGGGCTTCCTTGTACGCTAAGTAATGTATCTACCAACAATATAGATTTCAATATCTTCGTTTTCAATTACCTTAATAAATCTGCTGGTGTTTCGCTCGAAACTTTATGCAAAACAACAATATTTGAGGTTTTGATAAGTTTTGAATAGTTATTATGTTTTTTTATGTAGGTAATTGGACATATTAACTTCATACTTAATTTTTTCTAGTTCTCGAAATCGACGAAAAAGGCCGTATAATGTAGCCATCAACAAGTGGTGTGGACGGAGAAAGTGTGTCGTCAAGAAATATAGATTCGAGGTAATATTACCTACATCTTTTTTATTCTGATGCAGTGTTAGAATTTTTTTACTTTCTAATAAGTTGCCCCTTATTTATAAAAAAGAAACAAAACTTATTCCAGACATATTTAACTTGGACGAACCACACGGTCTGCTGTAACGGCTGGCAGCACGAAAGCGATCTGGACATCTGCGAGGCCATCTGCAGCACTGGATGCTACGGAGGCAAGTGCGTCGCCCCGGAACAGTGCCATTGCCTCTCTCCCGCGCACCTCGACCCCGAACGACCGAACACCTGTATCACCCCCATTTGCAACCCCACCTGCATCAACTCCGACTGTCATGCCAACAACACTTGCATCTGCAAACCGAACTACAGGCCCTACAACTCCACGCATTGCTTCCAATGCGATGAGGGCTACACTGCAGATGAGAACCTCAACTGTGTCCCTCTATGCGACCAGACCTGCATTAATTCCATCTGTACTGCTCCTAATACTTGCACCTGTTCTGACGGCTACAGACAAAGGAACAGTTCCGTCTGTGAACTGATATGTGATTGCGTGAATGCCGACTGTGTTGCTCCCAACACTTGCTCTTGTCTCAATGGCTACGTGCCTGTTAACAAGACTGTGTGTACCCCAAAGTGTAACAGATGTTCCCATGGAGACTGTATTGCTCCTAATAATTGCACCTGCCACAGTGGTTACGTTAAAATCAAAGGTGTTTGCAAGCCCCAGTGTTCCAAGACCTGTGTTAATAGTTTCTGCACTGCGCCAAACTTGTGTTCGTGTAAGAACGGTTACGTGAAGAGTAATAACAGTGACAATGCCTGTGTGATACCTTGTGATAAAAACTGTAAGGGGTATTGTGGTGATGATGGTGGGTGTGTCGAGTGGAATTGCTCGTCAGCGCCGATACGGTGAGTAAGATTTTATTATTTTCGGAAAAAGTATATTTGGAAATGACCATACCCCTGTGTTGCTATCAGATAGAAGCTTGGTAGAAGGGCAGGTACGAGTATGTGTAACTATCTCTTGATAATATATTCAATAAACTAATTTCTCCAGACGTATTTGTCACACCCATCATGAATTAACTGTCCTCGAACTTCAAATCTTAACTACAAGGTGACAAAACACAAAGATGAGACGAACGCGATAAAGGATCGTTAGTTATTGTAATAGCAGAAACAAATCAAAGGCGAGCAATGCACACATTAGGAAGTGCACTGACAGGTTCATTCATCAGTGCATATCAGATTTATCGCTTGACAGGACGTCGGTCGATATTGTATGCATGGCCACGTATGACGCGGGTCCGGTGACTGTGTACACTGGCGTTTACATGCAGCGGCGCTTGCATTTTTATTCGATGCCAAGGAAGGAAGCGCGGCCTCATTTGAATATTTGAGTTTTGATTTTGCGTATGATGCTGTATGTGCAATTATTTATAAATAGATCAGATGGCCAACTCCCGTAATTAAAAACGTTCCAAATCTAGTCGCAAACTCATCTCAGCGTCAATGTCAAAAACTTGTCAAAAATGTAGGATAATTAGAGGTACGTACTTTTGACAGATTAAGACTGAGATTTGAATGCGAACGTTCTTAAAAATACGAGAATTGTCGCTCTGGTAAATCATATAATTTTACTTAATTTTTAAGAAGAACACCAAACAGCTAAATGTTTTTCTTGAGGTAAAATTTAATCTAAATAGTTCTAAACTAAACATTCAATAAAATAGATAGGTAGGTATATTTATGTGCATAGTAAGTCCTAAGTATTATGACGTCTTAAGGTAGCGGTGATTAGTATTCTTCCATTAGATTAATAAATTTATATGTTCTATTACTGAACTTCAATTGAATAATTATTATTATTATTAGTATCAGAGTGCGCATTTTAATTATGAGTACTAGTAGTGTCATCTATACCATTGATGTTCAACACAGTCGAGATTAGCCTGTTCACGGCTTTCACTAATTCCAGGCTGAAATACTAGATGGCGGTAGTAGTATCGTTTTACATTTGGCCATATTTAAGCGGTAACTTGATGAGTTAAATTAAAAAGGCGTAAGGATATGATAGCTTATCAATTGTTTATTTTGTTAATGTTTAGTAATGGATATCGACAGCTAAATGTTTGGATTTCATACGTTTGTCTTCATTTTAAATCCTTAAAATAAAATAGCCTAGCAGAGAGAAATGATTTTATGCATTCGTTTGATAGCTAGGTACTTTAAAAATCTCAAAATGCTTTCCTTTTGCGTTTTTATACCAATACCATATTCGATACTACACTAATCACACTTCCAAAATAAAAGGTAGGTAGGTACCGTTCGTCTTATGCAAATATTTTCCGCAATATTTGAATTGGGGACTCCATATTTAGCTACGCCCCGCGCCCGCCGCTAAGTTTGATAAGCCATGTGAATGAATAACAATTTGCGAGTCCCGCCATTTTGTTTTGTTACTTAAGCAGAATATTTGGTTTGTCTATTTTTATAAAGTTATATTTAATTATTTAAATGGTTTTCACTACAAAGTAAGAACGTGGATAGTCACAAAGCAGGCAATCGAAAGAAAATATTTACGGATTGTCGGAAAGATGATAATCATATATCTAGAAAGGAAGTGAACACGGAGATAGATTTATTTTATTTTATTTGAGAAACAAATAGAAAGCTATGAGGAACAGGATGTAAAGTTCACTCATCCTCCGTAGAAAAGGAAGGATCCTCCGTCCAGACGGGTGTCGTGCAGTGGTCTCGAATCGAACGTCAAAAGGCCAAATCGGTAGAGTTGCCCACAAATATCGGTAGAATCGAACCCAAAATTGGTAGGTAAAAAAAAAACATACATGTATTTATAAAACATAGAATAACTTTGTTAATTATTATGAACTTAAAAAAACATACAATATAAGTCAGTACAACACACAACATCAACTTAAACTTGTCGCATTATCAATTAATCACAAATTTCAGATCTTATTAGGATCACACCGATATTCTCTAATAATGTTAGCAGACATTTTAGAACTAATGTCAAAATCATAACAATTAGCATCATTCATTAATCTTTTTGTATGTAATAAACCTGTGATAGATTCAGTAGACTGCCTATTTCGCTGTTTTGTTTTCATTAGATTAATATGTGAAAATATGCGCTCCACATTGGCTGAGGAATGGGACATTGATAAAATGGTAAAGACGAAAAGAGACAGTAATGGAAACATTTGCGTGCCATCGCCACGTTTTAACAAACTGACGTTTACCCAAAATTGTTCTATATCACCAGATTATTTTTTGACTTGTTCACAGTTTCTCAAACCGCGCCACAATCTGTATCGATTTCTTGGAAGTCTTTGTTTTGAATAATATTGGGAAAAAGTTTAACCACCGGAATTATCGAAGCAGATTTACCATTTTTCATATTAGTTGGTTCAATTATATCTACACCTTTTAATAGATTATTATTCAGAGGAAATGGTGAAATTATTTGTTTGCATGCTTCGGCTTAAAAACCTAAGCATCTGAGTTTTAAAAAAAATACTTGGTCTGAGCTTAGATCTTTATTACTAAGACTAAGTAATGTATTTGACGCCGCAGCGCCGCGCGCCGTAGCATACGGCATCAATTTCTATACAATGTCTTGGATTTTTTAAGTCCACATTTTCAATTGGAGTACTTATTAAATATTCTCTTTTTAAAAAACAATCAATTAGTGTTTGACTAAATTTATCATATAAAAGATGAATTTTCGGGTGTTCTGCTTGCATTTATTTATTTAAATAATTAAACAATGGCAACACGAAATCTAAAAATTGAAAAAATAATTATGTATCTAGTGGGATCTTGAAACTTTTGCAATATGTTTTCTACAGCTTAAACATGCTCAGCACGAGCTATTTGGTCAATGAAAAACAATTTTAGTACAGAAAATTGTTCCAATACTCTTTTTACTGCTGCATGTACACACGGCTACAGATCAAGCTATACATTTCCAGAATAAGCTGATCTCGCATTGTATAGGATTTCCGTACAGTTAGAGGTCACTCTAACTGTACGGAAATCCTGTACAATATAGCTGTGTGTGTATATATAGCTGTGTGTTCCGATAGCCAGCGTGTCTGAGAGGGGTGAACTATTTTATGTACTTTTAGTTCACAAAATATTTGAAACTCTTTAAACTCTGTACCGTGTTTTGGACTAGAAGCAAAGTAATTGTAAATGTCCATAACAAGATCCTCTATAAACCGTGGCAGTTTGGTGCAAGCATATGAAGCGCAAAAATGAAATGAATGACATACGCATTTTAGTTTAAAAATATTGGGGATTTCGTTTTGTAATAATGCTGCAACAGAATTACTACGTCCCATCATTACGTTTTTTGCTCCTTCAGATGCAAAACCTATTAAATTATTTTTAAATGGAATATTATTGTTTGTAGAAAATATTAAAATGTGTTCAAATAAGGTTGCTGTATAAGCAGCTTCTAACGAAATAACAGCTTAGAAACTATTTCTTATGTGATATTTTTTCATATATAGTACAACTAAACACAAGTGTTTGATTGTGCTAAGGTCAATGGACTCGTCAATAATAATGGAAAATTTAGTTTGCCACATATCCTCACATAAAACAAAAGCTTTATTTATCTAGAATATGACTATACGAGTATTGGCGTGAGTCTTTATCTAGAATATGACCATATTGGCGTGAGTCTTAATCTAGAATATGACCATATTGGCGTGAGTCTTTATCTTGAATATGACGATATTGGCGTGAGTCTTCGTCGTCGAACATTTTATTCTTTCTGAAATTTTTGAATCGGGTCAAATAGACTATAAATTTCGGTAGGTGCTCCATGATTGTAAATGGTAGAAGTTCCGCAACAAATGAGGCTAATCTTATTTCACCTGAAAATGTAAAAGAATTTAATATAGACGTAGTTACTTACATCATCAATACACAAGTAATAAAAATACAAAGTAAACAGTGAAAAAATAATGAAATGTTTACTTGTATATAACTGTATCAAGTTTTTGACATTTTGTCACTGTAAATGATGATATCTTTGGTTGTGATTTTTATACTTAGTTTTAGATGACACTGAGTGTGTTTGTGAAGAATTGTGTTTCTTAAGAGCGTCGTTCCCTGATGTAATATTAATATCCTAGTTGCAGCTTTTGCAATATCTATAATTTGTGCCTTTAGAGCTTTCTTGCAGCCAGGCAAAAAATTCTTCTTCTCATTCTTTTCAATAAAACTGATGCCTACTTACCTTTTTGGTTAATTGTGAGTGGTCCATAAAATGATAAAAATTTAAAAAATCGGTTTCATGCATGGTCGAACAAAAAAAGTGGGACGGAACTCCGCTAAGACAAAACTGAGTCCCGTTTATGTGTGGCTATTACCTATTTATGTCTGAGTGTTGCCGTTTGCGCGTAATGGCCGACCGTCGCGTTGGGCCGACTATTGTGGGCATGTGTGCGTACAGCGGCCTGTACGTACAGCGAGCTGACCTACTTGAGTGAAACTATTTTTCTTTTTTTCTTTCTTCCTTTGGTAGCGAGAATCTGTCCGACTTTTTTTATTCATCCATGGTTTCATGTAAGAATCATTTTCATTGTATTGAATGAAAAACTCAAGTAACAAAGTAAAAGTGCGTAGGTACTGCGCGGACGCCAAATAAACACATAAAGGCAGAAGGATGTGCAATAGTAGTACATATAGACTGCGCGCATTCTTCTTTCACTGATATAAGCCATATCAAATCAAATCAAATGTTTTATGGAACAACAGTATTGAATAGCAATGTAATTGAAGTTGGACTCATTTTCATGATGATTTTCAGCCTGTAAACATGCTTTAAATGGTACGTAGGTACCTATGGTTAGGTACCTGTGGTTTCTATAATGAAACGGTAAGTAATAATTACCACGTTTTAAGCCACGTACACACTGGCGCGACGCGGCAGCGTGACACAAAGGCACCGCCTGTCGCGCGACGCGACAGCGTGACACAAAGGCACCGCCTGTCGCGCGACGAGCGGTGCCTTTGTGTTGCGCTGTAGCGTCGCGCCTGTTTGTGGGAGCCTTTAAAGTTGTTTTCAGCCCTGACTATGTAAGGGAAAAGGTACCTACCATGTCTACCATACCATACAAAAATGCAGTTTCCTTATTTGTAGAATGTTTCCAGTAAAGTTATTAATAATAGGCAGGTAGGTACTATAATAATCTTTAATTAAATCTCTAAGGGGACGTAGTCTAATGTAGAAATACACTTTATTTATAATACATTTATTTAGAATGAAAGTGTTAAATTGACGGGCCTCTACATTTTTTTTACGAAATAAATGGTTTAAAATAGTCTCATTTTAAACCATTTGAAAGCTTATTCCAAACTTGCTGGACTGGTCGAATATTAATAGAGTTAATTTACTACCAGTCTGCACAACATAAGGTTGATATTTGCAGACAACCTCTACAGTACCTAAATTGGCAATCAAAATCAAAATATTTTATTTCACATAAACCTACATGGGCACTTATGAAACGTCAGAAGCTAAGTGCACGGTTCCAAATGGTCGCTTCCTATAGAGAAGCGCCGGCAAAAAACTCCACGGTAACTCTTTTAAAAATAATTGGCTTTTACAATGTTTTCAAATTACAGTGTTAATAGGTGTGGGAGGACAGTGCACGCCTGTCAACAAGTACTAAAAAAAATGGAAAATGTTTAAAAATCTACAGTCCACAAGTTAGGCCTACAACGTTCTCACATTCACAAAGTATAAAAGAATCTATATAAAATATAAATCAAATAATAAAAATAAAAGCCCATTTAAACCAAATGACGATGACGACTGAATTAATATCCTGTCTAAAAAAGCCATTAGTAAGGAGTTGAAATTAAAATTGCAGGTATATAATGCCAAATAATGAGAAGGTTATGTAAAAGAAGTACCTATGTAAAAAAAAATATTAAGCAATCTGTCTTCGATTAAACGTTTTGTGGTTAAAAAATTTAATCATTCAGAGAGTGTGGAACTTTCGCTATTCTACAGCTAACCTAACCTAACGTTAATTAGGTTTTTCGACATTTTTTTTTCAATTCACCGCTAGATGGCGTTGATAGTGCTATTTATTTACCTATGCTGTTGATGTTCGTTTTAATGACCACAACTGCTATAGTCTAATCAGGCCATATTTAGCATTTGCAGTTTTATAGTCTTATAAATATATAATTAATTGATATTACATTGAATACGTTTGCTGACCACAAGCCGATAACACTGCGTGGGACGGCTTCCTTGCTTAATGCACCGTTGACCTATGAAGGTCGCAGAAGCCACTGCATATACATATATAAACACAACATAATCAGCCTATATTGTACGCATTGCTGGGAGACTCTCCACTCTGTGAGATGGAGCGGCATCCACCACGCAGGCCCAGTGCGGATCCCTCTCACAGGGAGAGGTCTTGAAACTCAGCCGCCCAAAAGCAGGCAATTTATGGGCTAGTTGTCACGTGTAACTAAGTAATAATTGTACTCATGTGCAATTCTTACTGAAACCACACGGCGTTGCATCTGCTAGAGAATAGACATTGGCCACAATTATGAACCTAACATTCAAAATTACCCATGATACTTTAACCAAAAGTACGTTTAAAATTTGCAATGTTTATCTTATCGCGGTCACAGTAGGACCCTCGATGTGTGTCAGCTGTGATCCACGTGGCCGCAACAACCATCATGAAAATGTAATCAGTAGTATTCTGTTTGAGGTGTGGCATTATTTCTGCCCTGGGCAGTCATATTATGACCCCTCACTCCGTGGCTACGAGCTAAACGCTCAAACGACACGCGTCTTGCGACAGCGACAGCGGCGAAAACAAATGAAAGAATTTGTTTAGAGCATGCAACGAATCACCACGATGACGCGACTTGGGTAGCGACCGTGACGGACGGGAAAAGATGACGCGCGCGCATCGTTTGACGCAAGTTGCGTCGCAAGTCCCATCGTTCGAGGCCCTGATCGGGGTCTTATAGGATTTTCAGCACCAAAGTAGGCCCTGTTTGGCCAGTTGATACTTGACAGTTTGACCCAGCAAACGCCACTGACCCAACGTGGTCCACGACCATAGCTAACGACACATAGCTTACGTGGCCTTTGGTGTTTGTTTCTGTGTTTCTAAAACATTTGTGTTAAACACTTTTCAGGTTAGTTTTTACGCTACATAATCATACAAATACATAGCATTTATCACATATTGTTTCTCAGAAACAGCGGATGTTACACAAGATAATTTTCGTAGCGCAAATTATTTGAACATATTGGCTTGTGGAGTGACTCGTCGCCACTATAATAAGGGCAACGGGTAAATGTTTATGATAATTTACTACAATAATCTTGTGTAACAAACGGATGTCCTCCAATTCCTTGTATTACAATGATATCAAGGGCTACCCCACAGCAAACTTGCAACAACGTAAATAGAGTAATATTATCCACATTTTACGCTTATAAATAGCTTTCCTTGTCCCATAACTTCACCGGGGCTTTGTTCCTATCGACAATAGAACGATAACGTAACATGCGCAACATAGTAATATCAATTAAAATGTTTATACTTGTTGTTTGTTAACAATAATAAAACATGCATTCTAATTAATTCACTGGAAAGTTTCTAGACCGTTCTATGGGATTTTTTAGATTTTTTATGGGGAATTCTTTATTGCTTAGGGCCCGTTGTTTGATACATAGTTAAACATGACCATTAGTCAATTTAATAATTAGTCACTTGACTATAGTCAATAGCTATCAAAGTTTAACTACTCTATCTGCGCATGATTAATTTTTATAGCAAATTGTATTTTTTTTAACTGTAGTTAGATAAACCATTTGTCAAACAACAAACTTCTGTCATTTTTAACAAATTGTTAGTTTAACTAACGCATTTTAACTATTAGTATGTTTGACTACTGATCAAACAACGGGCCCTTAGTGTAGATTCAGTAATTGGTGTTAAAATAAAATCTTGTTTTACAGCATTTTAGTTTAGTTTTGTTATAGACTACCATTCACTGCATTGTAGGTGTACCTACAGGTAAGCAAGTCATTTCAGCTTTGTTTCTAGGACGGGAACACTCCTACATACGATCAACAATGAGGAGACAACAATACGGCAATAAATGAATATACTGGCAATACTAATGCTTAAGAGTATTTTTAAACTATGAGTATAGTTTTTTTTTTTTCATCGATCTAAATAGTAGCGATAGCTGGTTGGATGATAGGCAAAACCCATAGATAACCCACAATGGGTTTTGCCTATCAACCAATTACTGCTACACTTAGTGACTTAACTATTAGATATATTAGATATTTTTTTAACTGCAGATTAGGAACGTCAATAGATATACAAACTTTTAATTATAATCGTATCGTCGCCATTCTATGACAGCCCTCCGTGGCCTGCTTGTTCGTCAATATAAATTTGTTTTTTTTATTAACCATTTTATCGGAGTTCTTGTTGTCAATGTCTGCACTAAAACAATGCAGTACCTATGTTACCAGTGCCCATGATAAGACTAGTCGAGGTCTATAGGTTAATCTAATCGCTTGCGGCACCAGGGTTGCACTTCCTGTTGTACAGGCTATACAAGTGCAGCAGTAAGTAATAAAGCCGAGCTATTCAAGGACTTACCTTCCTGTCACGCGTTTCGTACAGTACATTCTAGTCTACGAAGAAAGTATGATGCCTGGATTTTGTGAGTGCCAAATATTAGGAACGTGACGGCCGATTGTAGTCGTGGTCTGTGGGTCTAGCGCGAACCCGCGGAGTAAATAGGAACGCAAATTCGAACGATTTTAAAATTGAAGATACTCGTTCTGCACATAATATTCACTTTATTTAAAATCTAAATTTAGTTTTAAGAACATTCATAGATATTTATGGGTGATATTAATTGTGTTTGTCGAAATTTTATCAAAATGCTATAAGGACAGTAGTATTTTCGATTCAAAAATCTTTCACGTTACTTTTACGTTGAGCGTTTTTGCTTGGGCTTCCGGAGAGCGCTAAGAAATCATTCTAGATTCAATCAATCGCGGTACTTGTTAATGTTTTAAGCATAATAAAGCTAGGCAGTTAGTCTATGTAAGAATGTATTAAGAACGGTGCACAGGCTTTTTTTGTAAGGCATCTAATAGAAATAAAAATTGAATAGAATCATTAGATTTCAACGTAGTTTTGGCTTGAAGGCCATTAAAATGTTACATGCAATTCAGTTGCGCGACAAAGCCCTTTGTTTCAATATTGTAGCAATGGGTCGTCGAACATCATTATCTGCCTACCTTGTCCTAGCTATGTTGGGATCAGCTGACAGTCTAAAGTCTAAACGGATGCATGGAAATACCAGTATTTTTATTTTACAATGGGTCGTCGAAAATTAAAACAACATGAATATAATTTTATATTAGGTATACCTAAATGAGTGATTTCCTGTAAGTTTAATTGACTAATTTGTATTATTCATTAATTATCAGTTCATTTTTCATTGCTAAACAATACTATTGATATCATGCATTAAAATAGCCTCCAGAAGTGATGGAACGAAACATGCAACTCAAGCGCACCCAGAGGGCCTGGACAAGTGATAATCGCGTTCAAAGCGTCTCGTATTTCTAAAACTAGTTTCAACAGGATTAACAAAAGCTTTTCGGTAGCTTAGGGCACTTCTATACATTTCCGTGTTTTCCGTCATCGGTATCATTGATTGATAGAATATCAATTTGCTCCGTTACCATTTTGCTGACTGGCTCTCAATCATTTTAAATTCTTATGCGTTCGTAGTGCCTATAGGAAAGCAGAATTATAATTTAATTCCTGGCTAGATTAGATTTCAAATCATCATTATCTGACTAGACTTTTCTCAACTATGTTCGGGTCGGCTTCCAGTCTAACCGGATGCAGCTGAGTACCAGTATCTCACTTGGAGCCTGCCTATCTGACATCCACAACCCAAGACCTCTGTACAGATTTCATATTCTGAACTAAATAATCAAATATACTACGTTTCAGGAATATATTCCTAGTTGAACTAGAACCTTCTGTTTACGGGCTTGTCCTTCTGACGCCATTGCTTATCACCTTGAATCCTGGCTATTTACAGTAAATAGCAAAAATATGCATTAGTTTCTAGTTTTTCCCTGTAATGAGTGTGGTTATATGCAGCTAGTTCATCGATAACGACTCCTGCGCAGCTGAAACACGTGACAGGATGGAGGGTACCAGGATCCGTTCGGTTGTTGTTTTCCTATAACATATCGTTATATGTTTGTCCCTTTATTACATTTATGTTTGGTTTTCCTTGTTTCCATTGTACCGTTACAAGAGATTTTTGAATAGCTACATTAAATTACATTCCTACTCAGTTTCCTCAAATTGTTTTTGTTTTTCTTTCATGTAATTATAAATTGAAAATTATGAAAAATTAAAAATTATATTTGTCTTATTAACCACTGCAATATCGAATTGTATAATGTTGAATGTGGTAATTATGCTCAAAATTGGGGACGCCGTTACACGAACTATGCGTAGGTTGTAACAATGGCTACGTATTTTGGCATACGGCCGCAATGCATGCCATAAGTTCTTTTCTTTTTTGTGCACTAATTGGCAAAAAGCAATTTCCCAATTAATCGCTAGGTATTCGATTCATTTAATAAGTCAGCAGGATTATGAAATACTAGATACCTACACGTCGTCTAAGTACTAAAGATTCTCATTGTATAGTTCATCTAATCTTGAGATTCTCACTATCATCGCCATCAGCCTATAGCAGTCCCCACCGGGACTGAGATTTCTCAACCTGACTTAATTATAATTAAGCCAGTCAGTTACTGGGAAAACGTTCCTAAGTTATCAGATTGGAAATATAATAGGGTGGGACAAACTATCTGGGAGGGTCGAAACCAACATGATGCGGATGATAACCGAATATGAGGGAGGTACTGTAAGAGAGTGTAACAGACTAGGATTCTACTTGGGACCGTCACGCTCTAAGCTACTAAAATGTAACACGTATTTGTTAAGGGAGATGCGCTAAGGTAGCCTGCGATTATTTATTTTTTTCTTTTTGCGATTAGGTTTTATGTTGATGTAAATACGATTTGCGGCCGTAACAAATATCTATTCATAGAATTATAATCATAAAAATCATCAATACATCTCTATAAGTTCATATTACCCTATTGAATGACTATTTCACGAAATCATGACGTTTCAGGTCAATTATAACTTAAGGAGTTGTATTGCTGATTCTAATTATTATAATTCTGTAATGCGATCCAGACGGGGCGCTGTCAACTATCCGAGCTGACTGTCGAATCTTTTCTTATTCTAAACATGAAATAATGTTTATCTCTAAAATATGCCATTAACAGGTTAAAACCTCTACAGTACCTACTTAGTTATTTTATATCTAATATATAAAATTCTCGTGTCACAGTTTTCGTTGCCATACTCCTCCGAAACGGCTTAACCGATTTTGATGAAATTTTTTGTGCTTATCCGGTATCTATGAGAATCGGCCAACATCTATTTTTTTTTTTTGGTAGGTAGGGTAGGTAGGTAGGGTAGGTAGGTAGGGTAGGTAGGTAGGGTAGGTAGGTAGGGTAGGTAGGTAGGTAGGTAGGGTAGGTAGGTAGGTAGAGTAGGTAGGTAGGGTAGGTAGGTAGGGTAGGTAGGTAGGTAGGGTAGGTAGGTAGGGTAGGTAGGTAGGGTAGGTAGGTAGGTAGGGTAGGTAGGTAGGGTAGGTAGGTAGGGTAGGTAGGTAGGGTAGGTAGGTAGGGTACGCCGTAGATAAGTACCGCAACCCGTGCGAAGCCGGGGCGGGCAGCTAGTCTAATATATAAAATTCTCGTGTCACAGTTTTCGTTGCCATACTCCTCCGAAACGGCTTAACCGATTTTGATGAAATTTTTTGTGCTTATCCGGTATCTATGAGAATCGGCCACCATCAATTTTTTTTTTTTTTTTTTTTTTTTTTTTGGTAGGTAGGGTAGGGAGTTAGGGGAGGTAGGTAGGTAGGTAGGGTAGGTAGGTAGGTAGGGTAGGTAGGTAGGTAGAGTAGGTAGGTAGGGTAAAAAGGTAGGGTAGGTAGGTAGGGTAGGTAGGTAGGGTAGGTAGGTAGGGTAGGGTAGGTAGGTAGGGTAGGTAGGTAGGGTAGGTAGGTAGGGTAGGTAGGTAGGGTACGCCGTAGATAAGTACCGCAACCCGTGCGAAGCCGGGGCGGGCAGCTAGTCTATTAATATAAAAATTATTTGATAATATGAGTTAAAAAATGGGTCATCTTAAACGCAAAACAATGTTTGAGGCAGTCTGACTATTACCTACTCCTATATAGGGATAAAATAGGAGGTAGTTACCTATTAATATTAGGTAGTAGATATCGTGCGGCAACTTATCAATTTCATAGTATTTTCCTTGTAACTTCCGCACATGGATAAGTGGTTAATTCGTACGTAAATAAACTAGTCATACGTTTGTTAAAATTTTTTGATACCATTTCCTCGGTTGCTATTATAAACTACAATGTTTTACATGAAAATTACATTAGGTACCGTACTCCATTTTAAAATTCGGTTCTTTGGCATTCCTTGCTTAAGATCCCTAAAACAGTTTTGGCGAATTATCAATTGCCACATGATTGGACCACAGCGTACCAGCTCAGGGAGGCCTTTGTATAAAGTATATTTATGCTCTGTGGTCCAATCATCAATCAGATTCCACCGGTCGTGCAGATTTTAACGAACTTAGCCTGGCATTAGACTATTAGCTAGTTTTCGTCTATGTCTAAACGCAGAAGTATTCTTTTAAGAAAGAAAAAGTCCATGACTTATACCTATACTATATTCTCATTTATATTTCTACCAGCATAATCTCCATCTTGTGTGACCACTTCACTGGCTCTCAAACGTCATCCTTTGTTAATACAATGGAGTTGTTTATCTGTTTATCGCACTAAAAGGGCTGCTTTTCGGGCAGATGGCCCATCTGCTGGTAAGCGGTGACCTCTGCCTAGTGCGATATATAACACCTATGTAATACCTCGTGGGTCACGTCCGTCCTTACGAACGCGACGTGGACACATTGCAATGCCACTCAGAGACAATATTGAAAAATTTTATGTCCCTAGATATAAATATATTTTTACCAAACAAAGGAAACGAAAACACAAACATGTTTATTTCATTATTTGCATACATTTATCTACTATTTATAATTTCCAGAGGTCTTTTGTAGGATATTAAATTAGTCAGGTACCTACATGCACCCTGCAAGGGTGTTTGCAAGTCAGTCCGATTTGTTTTTCCATTACTAACACACGCATTGATATTAAAATGTTTTAAGATGTCTTAATTCTTTAAAAAAGAGTGCCTACGGAACCCACGGTACGCTATGTTAGTGGGCTGGTTGGTATGTGGTTCCTCAAATTAACGTGAATTAATGTGTTACTAACATTATCCTTATTGGGATAAGTTGGTGATACGTAGTGGATTGGCGCAGTGTTTCTTGCAAATTCAAACTAGTGTGCTTAATTCACGCAAAAAATAATATTTAAACACAAAACACACAATCCATACTCAATATTAATATGTATTATATACATATTTATACATAACACTTGGTGATTCATATATTATTATAAAAACAAAGTTATTATTCCCGAATGTGACCGCTGAATGCTGATGGAACCGTGAAAGTTTAGACTCCAAATAAAGCGTTTTCTTGTTGTTTGTTAATTGCGCGCAGGTCTAAAATTGATCATCATTATCTTAAATCTAACCATTTAAACATACTCGTAACGTACTAATCAATTACTATCGGACAACCTCAAAGAAAAAGCATTGTAAAGCAACGTGGTGTTTAGCAAACGATTTTGTGGTTCCGACTGTAAATAGCCCTTTTTTTGTCAAAAGAAGCATGGTGGCGGATTTTTGCTACTAACGTTAAAGAAAGGAGTGGTTTATTATTTTCGTTTTGAGTGCTGCATGCATGTGAGATCTTTGAACGTGTCTTGTAAAAATGTGTTCTTTGCTGGCTTATTCTCTAAGTCCGTCAACGAAGATACGGACACGTCCGTAAGTAGTTTGGAGTCCTACTTCCGATTAATTAATTTTTTGGACGGGCATAACTGCATCGGGATTAGGGCCAACTGTCAAATCGTGGTGTCTTTCATTCTTAAGTCGGGTTCCGAACTAATATTATATAGATACGGAACAGTAATTACCCGTAACTTAGGCCGAAACCACGGCCGTTGAACTTATGGTACTAATTAAGCACGTAATCCGTCCAATTCTGGAGGTGTACCGACTCCAGAAGTATGTAGATTGTAGGTCTTTCGGGTGTTGCTACTAAAATCTTAACATTTGCGATGGATGGAACTCTTCTTGTTACCCAGGACTAGAAAATCACCAACTCTTGACGTTTTTTCAACACCCACGTGGTAGCTCATTCAATGCGCATTACACCCACATTCCCAGGACGGCAATATTCCACGCGGAGTAAAAATGTGTAATACTCGTAGTGATAAAAATGAAGAGTGGCGATCTTTATTCGTGTTGTAAGGAAGTGTATGCAGATGTCAGTTTAGAATGTAAATACGTCGCTTCAAGTAGTTGAGATAACCTTGCATGCTTTCCCGCTACTTTTTGTAAAGGTACACTTATGTGCAATATGTACCTACCCACTGTAATTCTGCTTTAACAAATTTAAGTAGACTCTATCTACTTCAGTGCTTACTTGGTGCATCGAATAGGATTTTTCTGAAATCATTTGTAATGTAGACAACGATGGCCTGCTCAGCAGTGTTCAAATTTCATGCAATTCTAAATACCTAGTCCCAAGTATAATCATTCAAACTCAAAAGTTTTTGTCCATCGACCACGTGATTCTGTAAGTAAAACTCAAGTCATTGTAATACATGTTTAGTTAGTAGAAATGCCGAATGACGTAAAAGAATAAACTCAAAAAATGACGAAAGCGCCAGGCTTGCCCGAAAATTCAATTGTGTACACGTTTTTTGTAATTTGCAGGTTAGAGATTTTTTATTATTAGATTATATTACCTTTATGTTGATCAAAATAGGATTCACGACCGTAAAAAATATGTATTTATAGAATTATAATAAATTAAAATCATTAATACCACTCTTTTAGTTCAAGTTGCCCTATTGAATGACTTTCTCATAAAAAAAGTAATTTAAAAGTAATTTGCAGAAGAACATTTTAATTTCGCGGGCTACCTTAGCGCATCCCCATGGAGAAACAATATTAGGCCTATTCACTTTAGACGACAAGTACTTCCAAAGTCAAACGTAGCATTCGTGCGTGAGCTTTATCTCTTCCAGATTAACACTGCATTTTCAATCAACACTTTCCTGTTCAAAAGTAACAAAAGAGTTGGACTATAATGAGTCTAGTCTGGATATCTTTCGGATGACATGATAATGGTGATAAAAACAAGTATTCACCTTTGGTTAGGTTCCAAAAATATCTTAATTTAAGAATTTTAAAAACTACTCTGGATATACCGGTAACATAACTCAAGGCGAGGGGATCATTAAGAAGCTTGTAGCGAGAACAGTGTTTAGTATGTATGTGGACGGCTAGAAGAAAAGAGACAGACCAAACAAAAGACGGGTGGATTTTGTGAAAGATGGTAAGAGTAGAAAGGAAGTGAACTCTGAGGTGACGGCTGACAGAGATGTGTGGAAGAAAAAAACGCGCTGTGTCGACCACAAATACGTTGGGAGACGGGCAAGGAATGATGGTCAATATTAATCCATAGTTATGATTCTGTTGACATTATTTACATAACTTTGATAAATAGTTAATTAAGCTAAATGTAGTCATACCTTGTTATAAACTATTAACTGTTACGAGGAAATCGTTACTGTTTTAGAACTGATACTGAAATGAACATACAGGTTGCTCTATATTTGCATATGTGAGGTATTTTATATCGTTGCAAAGTGATGCTTGTCGTTTCTAATTGTTCAGTGTTATGTTTCTATTTATTTGTTTTTTTCTCTTGTTTTACTTTCTACATAGCTTTGGCTTTGATAAAGTCTGAAACCGATATAACATTAAAAGAAATAAGACAACCATCTAAGAGCAATGTTCCACCTGTAAATAGCTGTTTAAGTTAAGATTGTTACAGAAAAAGAGTATTTTATTACAAAAATTAAAAAGAGTAATATGTCTATAATGTAGATTGTGTTGTGAGAATGAACGATCGTGGTGACGGAAATGACGATTAACCATAATTATCGACATTTTAAAGGCGGATGTTAGTGGAAAGGCTTAGACATGACGCTCCTTGACATGCACATACCCGTTTAGTGTGCATATACACAACCGGCACGCGTCAACGGCAGAGGCAACTGCAGCTGTCGACAACGTGCCACTCGTGTATTTGGGAACCTTCTCAAATACACAAGCGGCACGTTGCTTACGGCAGCCGCCGACGCGTCGACGGCTGTAGTTGTCTCTGCCGTTGACGCGTGCCGCTCGTGTGTATGAACACATAGTCCTCCCCATTTCTTAAAAACGTTTACAACCGATGCCGTTTATGACCAAATTTATGAATGAGACGAAGCCAAAGAAGTGGTTGGAGTGTAGTCTTAAGGGCGCTATGGATGGGCACGCCATAATTGCGGCGGTAAGTCTCCTCTTTGAGGAGTGGATTGAGAAACGCCACGGCGTCCTCACTTTCTGCTTGACGCAGGTCCTCACCGGACATGGTTGTTTCGGAAGGTTCTAGATAAGGCGGAAACGCCCGGAAGTTACCATTGTGTGGATCGGAGGACACGGTGGAGCATACGGTGGACATCTGCCCGGCTTGGGCGGAGCACCGCCGTGTGCTCGCGGAGGCGATCGGCGGCGGCGATCGCTCGCGTCCGGCCCTGGTCCAGGCCATGGTACGGAGCGAGAGGGCTTGGGAAGCCATCACCTCCTTCTGCGAAGCTGTAATACTCGCGAAGGAGGAGGCGGAGCGCGTGACGGAGAGGCAATCGTTGCGCCCTCACCCCCTAGTCACCGCAGGAGACGCCCTGAGCGTCGGGAATCAATAGCCGATTCCCGGCCACCATAGGCGTTGCGGACGGCGAGCAATGGGTAGCTAGCCGTCCGGTAAGGGTCAGGCCCGGGTCGACGGCGCGTTATTTCACGCGCGCCTCAAAGAGATATCAGCACCAATTGACGGGGTCCGATAGGGCCGATGCCTGCTGGGGTCGCGGGTTTGTTCGAAAGGGTTACCGTGACCCCGGCACACAGGCAACTGAAGGAACACGGGTGGGTTTTAGTCAGTAAAAGTCTGATACGCCCTCCCGCTCCGCCCAGAGCGGGAGAAGTTATTTGATGATTTCCCACCCAAAAAAAAAGGGACGCTATAGAGCGAGGACTTAGAAAAAAATTTCGTTTATTTTTTTTCCCGGAAATTTACCTTGTGTTTTGCAGTATCGGGTTAACCTTGTTTATAAAACCATTTAGCTTGTGAGAAGTGTGGTCCTGCGACGCACCATTTCCGAGACATAGACCTTCGAAGCGAGCTCAGGACTTGGGGCACCCCGATTCGGATAGGTTAGGTTCGAAGGGGATGGCAGGGAGGGTCTAGTGAGCGACCGAAGCGAGCGAACAAAGACCCAGCTATCCCCATCATGGTAATTTTTTTTAAACCATTCAGAAGTAGGAGCTCCACCTAGCGGGGCTCCGTCGACTACGCCTACGTGCGTCGTAGGGTAATGCTTCTCAGAACCTAAATGGTTTCTATGATCAAGGTTAACCCGATACTGCTATTAAAATTGGTAGATTTCCGAATAAAACTAAACTGTAAAATTTACTGTTCCAAAAAAGTATATTCATTTTTTTTTTTGTTTTCGTGGCTGCTCGTAATACCCCTAAGCGTATACTGCAACTCCTACTACTGCGCCCCTAAGACGACCCACTGACCAAAGAAGTAGGTATGTGAGGATTGTAGATTGTTTTTTTTATCAATTACTCATTGTTAGAAATCGATTGAATTTATTGTTTTTGTTTTTTTGTCATTAGGTTAACGCGTTTTATTGGGCATTGTCCTTTTATTGGCTATGAATAATTTAACCACTACAAATATAACTATGAAATGCAAATATATGTATACTTATATACAATTAAAGCACAGACTGATAAGAATATTAATTCAATTCGTCAGTTTAAAATCACAGTTTTATTTGCCGTAGCCGCGAGCAAACGTGACATTCAGTCTTCCCCGTCACACAATAGTGTACACAGTGCGTTTACATTTAACTAACATTGCGTTGTGATTTTATAAATTATGTATTCTTATCCCGATCGACGTCACGACGAAAATTTATTACAAAGCGCCGGACGTCTATAAAACTGTCTAACGTTATGCAAAATGGCATTGTTCGTCACTCGCACTCCGCATTAAGATGTAAAAGTAATCGACATCAAGTGTTTACCGCATTACACTCGTGAGCTTTCGCCGTCGTGCGCGCATCAAACACATTCAGCTAATGCCGTATATATGTCATTGCAATAAAGAATCACCCTGTATATCTATAACATTTTAAACTTTAATTAAGGATTCTGATTTCATGTTTTTACTTCGCAGTTGTTCGGTTTTCGTTACAACAAACGTGTTGATCAAGTTCATCAAATCATAGTTTAGGCAATAATTTATTGGACAGACATTGTGGGCAAGCACCCTGCAGGAAGCGATTATTGCTATCGCTCATGATTCAGTGTTGAACTGAGTGGTACATTAATGAGTTATAAAACAAGGGAAATAGAACAACAACTTGTAGTTGCATAGGAATCGCGGACGTAAGAGAATACTTATGTGAACAAAATGTTGGGACGTAGCCCCGTGCGTGTTGTGATCTTAGTGTTACTAATAGTTCAGGTGTTTGAGTTCTGTGAATCTTTGGATCTAAATGACAAAGGTGTTTGTCATCAAACTGTTCAGTAAGACGTTTTCTTTATTTATTATTTCGACGATTTTTTTGAATGCAGCTGCAATTCTGAAGAATCGTCGAGTTCTAGCTTAAGAACATGCAGAGAGTAGAATATTATTGAAACAATATTAGAACCTAATATATGTATGTATCAACATGATGACATTATCTACAAACATAACTTACATATAACAATTAGATACGTATTATTCAAATAAAAACAATATTTTATTCAAACACTAGCTAGAATGTAGGACATACACAAACACACAACACAACACAAAACAAATAAAATAATTGATTGTTCCTTTAGTGAAGCACCGTGTGACTTAACTAAGAACGAGACAGAATGTGAAATTAACAGAGCAAAGGCTAAGGAGGGGTAAGCAACAGGCAACTGGTCACCACAGAACTATTATTTAATCTCAGTAAAACAACCATTCCGACCAATAAACTCGACTCCGGGATTCCTATAAATAACGGAAACTTATTGGCTAAAGTTAATGCATATCATAGAAAAATTTCCCGCAGTTTCGGGCGTATGAACATTGCTCAGTTTCTCTTCGAAACCAACTTATGGTGCGATGTCCATACATACTTTACAGTAAATAAAGCCTTCAAAAGATCCCTCTTTTGAAGGCTTACAAAGGATCCTTATTTTTACCCATCGTAATTTCCCAATTACGGAGGATAAAACTAACGATCCGTAACTAGTTATTGGGACCGGGCGGGGCGTACCAAAGGGTAGGATTGGCTGTCTTATTGCGATGCACATTGCACATACCAACACTGTACATATATTCGTACTCTTTCTTTCATCATTATCACATACATTAAACGACATCAATATTACTGTTGTCACCCGAATGATTCACCTTCCGACATACTTCTACAGATCTCTGACTTGGGATCAGTTAGCACTGATCCCAAGGCAACACCGATGAGGAAAAGTGATTTATCTTATTAAGTGACTTAAGGGACGGTATCATTGTTGGGAATATGACGCTATGACGTACATCCGGCTTCCAACTAGGAGATATACTCCAATACCTACAGTTATTTATTTAGAACGATAATATTGTTTTATTTTGCGAAATATTCCATTACATATTTGAATTCTCAATGTCGCGGTAAATGTTGATAACAATTGTACGTCAATATCGGGAGTCTAAAGTCCTGTGAATTTAACATCAGATGAGGCTTTTGTTAATTCGTCTCAGAACCTATTATAAAATATCAATAAACCTCAAACTCTTAATGAAAAATATTTACAGATTTTTTTAAAGTATGTCTGTTCCGTATTACTCACAGGTTCATAGTTTTCGAAATCAACCATATTGCGTGGTTAAGGCGAGGATAAAATGCCGCTTATCGACAGCTGATTAGAAGAAGTTTGGTGTCCTGAAATACAGGCCTTACGCCTAGCTTAGGCACCAGTCTCCCACAGTATAATTAAACCAATTATGTATTGTTCTTATTAATTTGAAAATGTACTTATATATTGTGGTGAGAAATAAATCATTATTTTATCTTATCTTCCGTGGCCATAGTCGTCAAAGCAACTGGTAGTCGAGTTCCGGAATTTAGGTATACTCGTACGGGAATTTAAGTGCCTTCTCTGGGTTGCAGTACACTATCAAATCAACGAACTCGGCTTATCTATGAATAAACCTGTCATCATCCACGTGGCGCCGACGGCCATGATAGTTTACAGCAGCTGTAATTATGATTTCCTATCTTGTTAATTTAAAGTTTCCTTTAGAGAAAACTCACTTCATCACACTTGTGTTTGTCATTTCCTCGCGTTGATCCTATAAGTTTTCTCGATCCATTTTCATTTCGGGTAAAAATTTGGTACTTCCTTTCTTTTTGACTTGCACGCGTCATGCTCATTTTATACAGTTTGGACCGTGAATCGATGTCCAAAGAAAAATTTCATATGCCTCTCTCCAAGGGCTTCCCAAAACACCCACATGTATGTTCTGCGATTATTTATAGTATATGAGCAACTTGGCTTTAGACTTTTCTTTTTCTCTTTCTGTCGCATTAAAAAAAAAAATATTATTTTGAAATATAAATCCTTAAATTCTGGTCTAGTAAAGTCAAAGTAGTATTCCCGGGAAGCCCTTGGAGAGGCTATTAAAATGTGTCTTTGGACTTCGTGTCACGAACCACCTTGTATGTGACCTCTAATGAGTGGCTGCTTCTATGGATTCGGGTCACATGGTCTCTAAAATGACATGTAAAGTATATTCAAACATTGATTTTAAACACCATGTCTAATACACAGTTTTATTCATTTCCAGGGTCCGAGGGAAAAATGGTTTAGAGGTATGTTTGGCTTAGATACTTACTAGTTACATTATTTCTAATTTCACTTTTATCTCCAACACAAATACCCAGCTAGATTTGAGTTCCGTATTCTTCAATTTGCATTCCACGTATACTCTATCTATCCATGTTTAACGATTGATAAAAATAAATTGATGTATCAATTTTAATTATGTTTAGCAGTGCCGAATTTTAGTTCGAGAGTTGAACGATGTAACTGTCCTCGAGGGTATTCGTCTACTTAGACTGTATTGTCACATTATTTGCCCAGAAAAGCTTTTAAAGGCCTCCCTTTCCCTTAGTGTGTTTTCTTTAGTGTAATAAGTTGTTAAATATTCTTTCACAATCTAAATTACAGGAGAGAAATAAAACTGTGTGCTGCAGCCAATACGAGTTCGAAGATGGCCAGTGCTTGCCGATATGCAGCCTGGGATGCGTCAACGGCACCTGCACTGATGTTGATACCTGCACGTGCACGGCCCCGCTCACCCTCGTCGGCCACACCTGCGTCCCATCCACATGCTCCAACTGTGAACACGGGAACTGCGTCGCGCCGAATGACTGCAGGTGCCATGAAGGCTACATAAAATTAAATGGCATATGTACACCAATTTGCAATAAAGTATGCGTGAACGGACAATGCGCCGAGCCTAACAAATGCAAATGTAATGACGGCTATAAAACTGACCCCAACGACGTATTTAATTGTATCCCAATTTGCGACCCCGAGTGTGTTAATGGATACTGTAAAGCGCATAACAAGTGCATTTGCAATGTAGGATATGAAAAAACAGAAAACAATTCTGTTTGTAAGCCTACTTGCGTTGGATGCGATTTTGGACAGTGTATCGCGCCAAACAACTGCTCTTGCTTTAAAGGATATGAACGCATAGATTCGACCTGCAAGCCAAAGTGTAGTTCTTGCAGTAACGGTGACTGTGTCAAGCCAAACAACTGTTCCTGCCATAGAGGATATGAACGCATTAACTCAACCTGTGTTCCGAAATGTAATTCTTGCAATAACGGTAACTGTGACGCGCCAAACCACTGTTCCTGTTTTGAAGGATATGAAAGCGTTAACAACACCTGCAAGCCGAAGTGCAGGTCTTGCAGTAACGGAGAGTGTATCGCACCAAACCACTGTTCCTGTTTTGAAGGATATGAAAGCGTTAACAACACCTGCAAGCCGAAATGCAGCTCTTGCAGTAACGGAGAGTGTATCGCACCAAACCACTGTTCCTGTTTTGAAGGATATGAAAGCGTTAACAACACCTGCAAGCCGAAATGCAGCTCTTGCAGTAACGGAGAGTGTATCGCACCAAACCAATGTTCCTGTTTTGAAGGATATGAAACCGTTAACAACACCTGCAAGCCAAAATGCAGCTCTTGCAGTAACGGAGAGTGTATCGCACCAAACCACTGTTCCTGTTTTGAAGAATATGAACGCATTGACTCCATCTGCAAGCCAAAGTGTAGTTCATGTAAAAACGGAGATTGCGTCAAGCCTGGGAGGTGTCAATGTCACAAGGGATATGACTTAAAAGGAGAAGTCTGCACACCAATATGTTCTCCACCCTGTACTAATGGGCGCTGCTTGAAACCCGATAAATGCTCCTGTAATGATGGCTATAATCTGACAGAAACAGGCTGCCAGCCCTATTGTTCCAGTCCTTGTATTAATGGGGACTGCTCAGCTCCTAACTCCTGCACCTGTATCAGTGGTTACCAAAAGGATGACTTAGACCATAGCAGGTGTTACAAGCCTTGCGACAAGGCATGTTTGAATGGCACTTGCAGTTTGCACGGAGAGTGCATATGCTTTGCCGACTTCGAATATGATGACGCCACAAAGTCATGTACAGCTGTTAAACCGTAAGTAGACTTAGCATATCTTTCGATTTCACTGCAAAATATTGTAGATAAAATAAATTTAACATAAAGTGATGTGTTTTATTTCAGGATTCTCTGCGACTCGTGCAATGGTATCTACCATTGTTCCGGAGATGATGAGAATAAAGAGTGTCGATGTGAAAACAAAACACTTTGCACCTCAGGAAAGGTTGAGATTCCAGCGGAGATTGTTTCAGACGTCAAGTAAGACATCATCATCATGTTGTATTTTAGGACATCAGCAACAAATATGGCTGGCGTAAAATAAGAGCGTATACTTAAATTTGTGTTCTAAATGGAAGTCATTCTGCATTTTGCCCTCTTTTCTAAAACTTTAAATAAGTTATGCCTTTTACGTTTGCCCATCCCACTTTTGCTTGTTTATCTTGTCTCTGGGCTCCTTTTCTTTTTATAATCCACTTTTGACATAGGTACATTTTCTTCCAATAAAGTACCAAGCAAGATGTAATTTATTGTAATTTCCAGAATGGCCAGTATGAATATGATGATGCTGGCGATAGGCGGTGCCTGTCTACTCCTCCTCATACTGGTGGTGGTCGTCATGCAGCGAATCTGGCACAAGAGGAACGAGTACGGCGAAAGCAAGACTACCAATGATAGTAAGTGTTAAAATTACCGATCATCTTTGTAAATATTATTAATATTTCCTTTATTACACTTCACCATACAAATTATACTTTTATATATTTTCCTAAAAGACAAAAAATCTAATAAAAATATTTAAATTATAGGTATATTATTATTATGAGCCTATACTGGAGCGAAAATGCCTCCCTTTCCTCTTTAAAAATTTTTCAGCCTTCTGAAAAGTCACTTTGATACCAATTCTCACGTTGCGGTCGTACCGTTTCGTCGATTTCTATTCTGTGAAAATCTGACCGTGAAAATTTTGTTGAAGTGAGCTGTCAATAGTGTCAATCCCTAGCATCAGGTGGAATGACAGCTCAGTTCAAGCTTACAACTAATGTTTCATCGTCATAAGCACTCTGTAACGAAAAATCAGTATTCAGTGACATTTCCATCACTGATAGGACACCGGCGGAAATGTTCTCGATAAGAGATTCGCGTCAGGATCTGTACGTAAAACGTGCGTTGATACATATATTCATACATTTTGAACTTGAATGATAATTTATAATACCTCTCACGACTACTCTCACGACAACCGAGGATGGCGGTGCATTGTTAATCAAGTAACTAACTTTGTTTCATCTACGACCGTTTAAATAGCCAATGGAATATTGATTTCATCAACGTCATATTTATTAAGTTAGATCTTTTGCCGCACTTTTCGGTTGGTGATAAAGAGGGTCAAGTAAATAATGGAAAAAAAGTCTTTATCTCTAGTCTATCAGTGTGTCAAATTTCATTCGAATCCGTTCAGCTAGACGTGAAACTGCATTTATAATATGGATTTCAATTCACTGAGATAGATTTTAGCCATAATACTGTTCATTGTGTCATGCAATGCCTTTATAAACTATTTTTTTATTTTTGCTCGACTTCTAAGGGTCGTAGCGTAATGTTGAATAGCCTATAACCTTACTCCAGAATTGGGCTATCAAATACAAAACGTTACAAGTTCCAGAGATAAGCGTGTTCAAACAAAAAAACAAACAAGCTCTTCAGTATAATTATATTAGTATATACATACATAGTGGTCCAAAGGCAAATACGGTAAAGTGAAGGTGGCCACTCATCATTTAAACATTTTAAAGTTGGGGTTATAAACAGTTTCGAAAATTTCGCTAATTTAATAATTTTCAAGAAAATTTACACTTTCACTTGGATTTATCGACCATGACATGGTCACATGGTTCACATTGTGCACAAAATTTTCGACGTAACGATTTAAAATCTAGCTGGGAGATGCCTTGATAGTGTAGGTACAAGATCATGTACTCATTTACGTTCAGTGTGGCTCGGCAACGCATCAGATTTTTTTTATTTGTCACTGCTAGCTTCTTATAAATTTTTGGTGAAACTTTCAAAGCGCTGTTTTAGTACGTGCACTTTTAATTTTTTTTAATGATAGGTGGCCACCTCGGCTTTACCCCATTTGCCTTAGGATCACTACGCTAGAGACAACCTTTACAGATAATATTTAGATGATGTTCATAAAATATATTCTATCAATTTCCAGGTTCACCCTTCGGCGGCGGCAGTGTAGTATACCATCATACAGCCGCGAATACGCTGATCTATCCGAGAACGAGCGGAGAATCCTTCACGAATGGAGGCTCTGCCGACGAGGAAACCACGACCGACACTCTAATAAGACGCGAAGCTCTACTACCTTAGAACGTACCTGCCCTCATCTATGTCATCGGTGACTTAGTTAAGCCAAATGTTTAGGTTCTAAGGAAGATAAAGAAGTTCTTACTAAAATTGACTTTTTTTTGCGCATAGTAGAGCATTATTCATTAACGAGGCTTTTTTTTGTTGATGCAAAATCTGCCTCGAACCACTCATATCGAACACTGGCGTAGGCGTAGCGGTTTAGAACTAAACAGGGCTGTTTGCGACACGCTGGATGCTTTGATCAGCGCTTATAAATTTCATTGATGGCCTTTTCCACAATCCTGCGACAAGTCCCTAAAAACTAATCTGGCAAATCATTTCTTACAAATTCTGTTATTTTTTATTTATTTATCAGGTCATGTAATAAAATCGTAGCGTAGTGAAATATGAACATTAAATATTTTTGAAAAAAAGTAATTGGGTACCGATTTTTACCGATTGGGTATTCTATGGTTGAGTTTTTAGAATTTTTGTCTATTTGTCTGAATGTATCCATCGCGTAAATATTACCTGATAGATTCTGTTCAAATTTAGCATTTTTGCAATTTTGCATGAAGAGCGTCCAGGTGTTGGCAATAATTAAGTAAATCTTCCTGTTTTACCGATAATGCTGATAATGTCGGAAAGTTACTGTATTCAGCTCTTCCTAGATTTCGTTTGAATAGAAGAAGTTTTCCCACAAAAGTAGCTATGACATTCTTTGTTTTTATTGTATTCAACTCATCATCTTGCAATTGTAAATAAACATAATTAAATATTTTAAAAAGGTCTGTCAAATAGGTGATGTCATTTTTGGACGCAATCAAGTTTCCACGCAGTTCATCGTCTCTATTTTCAAGGAAGTCCCGTACTGAGTCAAATAGATTTAAAAAGCGATTTAGACAAAAACCTTTCTAGAGTCATCGTACTTCTGTGTGCAGCAGCAAGCGATTATAGTCTTCATTATCTGTAATTTAATTAATTGCTTCTTATCTTGTGGACTGCAATAATAATTTAATGGAGCGACGTATGCTGCCGTTCATTAAGATTTTTTTGCAATCAAGTGCTGACGATGAATAACACAATGTACAGCGAGTACATTTGGTACTGCTTGTTTTAAATGCGCAAAGAAACCCTTATGACGCCTCGTCATTGCTGGAGCACCATCTGTAGCAACTGACAAAATATTTAGAATAGGAATTTCTCTCTTGAAAAAAAATTGTGCATGGTATTAAATATGGATTCTCCCTTTGCACCGGTTTCCAATTTTTTTGCAATTAATATTTCTTGTTAAATTTTTCTTCTTTTATGAATCGGATGTAAATCAAGAGTAGTGCTTCGTTATTGGTAAAGTTGATTCGTCGAGTTGAATGAAACATTTGGAAGTCTTTAAGTAATCACATAGTGATAGTTCAACGTCTTTAGCCATTTCGTCGCTTCTTCTTTGCACTGTATTATTACTCAAAGGTTTTTTTTTTGATGATATCTGATGGCGTCTTAAGATGAAGAACAGTTTCGATTATCTCCTCGACAGCCGGCATAATTGATTCCACATCCAATTGTGTGTGGTTTTCCAGCTTTTGCGATTAATCATGAAATATTATATGTTGCTCGTAGTCCATCATCTTCTTGTTTTGAACACGATGCAAAAAGGTTTAATATACTTGGCTGTTTTAAACTCAAACTCAAAGCATTTATTTCAAATAAACCAATTACAGGCACTTTTGAATTGTCAAGTGGTCGGTCAGTCAGAAAGATGAAGCTAGTTGCCCATTCCAAAGCGTAGTAGGTACCTATGGAGAAGAACGGGCAAGAAACTCCATGGACACTCTTAAATCAAAATATGGTTACAAATTATTGGTTACATCATTCATGTTGAAATTATGCGTGTGAGAACGATGCAGAACGTTAAAAGCGTCCGTAATAAAGAGACGACAACAATTCCAATATTAAGAGAGATATATTAAGAGATGACCAGTCCCCACTGCGGCGCCCGTTCACGAACATGACGTACGGATCAGCACCATTTAGCTCAACCATTTTGAAGTGAACTTAATGATCCAACACACACGCCACCACCAGCGAGACATTTGAGTGAGCATGACATACTCTCAGCCGCCAGGGCACATTCAAGTCAATGAAAGACAAACCTAGAAAATGGTAGCTTTATAGTAGGTACATAGTACTCACACATATGCTATGCAATTATACAATACTACAAGATTGAATTTATACAATGTAAAGACAGTTTTTACAATCTTCAGTAGTTCCAAATGCTAATCAATTAGTTAATGCGCCCTTGTGGAGCAGGACCAGCGTTGAGCCAAGCATTTTTATCAGCGATGTAATCCCCCAACTTATAATATGCTTGACTGCATAGTGTGCGTTTTATACAGGATTTAAATTTCGTTTCATTCAATTGAAGTATATGGGGAGGTATTTTGTTGTAACATTTTAAACAGTACCCCATGAAAGAAGAGTCTACTTTAGCCAGCCTGAAACCTGGTTGAACTAATTGATCCCTATTTCTAGTGATATAATTGTGTCTTTCACCTCTTTTACTAAAACTATGTAGATTTTTCCTTACGTACATGATGTTTTCATAAATATATTGACAAGGTACCGTCATGATGTTAATATCTTTAAACCGTTCCCTTAGAGAGTCGCGCCTGCGGAGGCCATATATGGCTCTGATGGCTCTTTTCTGCAGAATAAAAATAGACTCAACGTCTGCAGCCCGTCCCCATAATAAAATACCGTACGACATAATACTATGAAAGTAACTAAATTAGACTAGCCTCGCGGTACCTACATCAGTAAATTTACGGATTTTTCTCACAGCGTATGCCGCTGAACTGAGCCGTCCTGCAAGGGATGTTAAATGAGGACCCCAATGAAGCCTTGAGTCGAGCGTGATCCCCAGGAAAACAGTTTTATCGACGAATTCTAGTTTCTCTTGATTTATTCCTATCTCACAATTAGTACTTTTGACATTTGGTAAAGAAAATCTTTAAATATGTCTTTTCAAGTCCTTGAAAATAGGATACATCTTTGTCCTTTTTATCAGCATGTATTTTATTCAAATGCTCTAGGAGCCTAGAAGGCTTCATGGCTTCATTTGAAAATACTTTTTGGCAAATTAAACACATAGGTAATAATTGGTTTGTTGGAGATTGCGTAAATCCATATTTCGAATACTCAATGTTATACTGGCGACATTTCTTCTTAGTTTCAGACATTTTGGAATTCACAATTTCAAGACATTCACTTTTCAACCGATTTACAGAAACTTATAAAACTAATGGCTATAATGACTTCTTTACTTTATCAGTCACGCGCGAGTATGGATCACTGGCGAAGCACTCAAAAACAATAAAACCATAGCTTTTTTTTCGTGATTGGCTTCTCGCAGGTCAACCTAGGAGGTTGTCGGCTACTTAACCGGACAAGCCTGTGGTTGCCTTAATAAATTAAGGCCCCCAGCCAGGGCTTAAAAACTTACAAACTAGGCGACGATATACTAACAGCACTCCGAGCGGGGTACGAGCCTCGGCTTAGGGCGTCGCGCATCACTGGGAGAGGACAGCAAGGGACAGGCTGGATCGGAATTATTATTATTAGGGGACGAATTTAAAGTTACAGGCTCAGCGGCGCGGGCTGGCTCGAGCAAGAGTCGGGGCGGATGTGGATTGGGGCGTCGCGGCGGGCCTAAGCGAACGAGGACGGAAGTATAAGACATTAGAAGAGCTATCCCTGACTTTTAAAGATTTGATTTCGAGCACGCAACAACTTGTAGGCCTTTGTTTGTTTGCGGTGCCCCGGTGCACTTGCCCTGCACACAGGTTGTTACAAGTTCCCGTATTTTTGTCGAAACATGCTTGATTGCGTAAATCACGTCTTTGCTTACCGTCTTTGCATAGACTTGTTACCGACAGTCCTAAACCGAATCAATTAATTAGTTTATTTATACTTATTGCTTAATTAAATGTTTTAATGTTTATTTACGCCATAATAATAAACGTTATGACAGTCAAGGGGGCGGTCGCGACCGCCCCCTTGATAAATGGTAAATGATTTTATTTCTGTAAGTAGGTTTGTACAAACACTTTTACACGTCAGTCATATTTTTTAAACTAGATGAGGTTGGCGCTTCCTATCTGACTAATCTGAGAAGAAAGGCCGAAACAAACTCAGAGGTCAAGTCAAGTCTCTTTTTAAGTCCAGACATAATCTTGGTCAAGTCATGCGAAGACCATGCAGATAGGTATCTGAAATGGTCTTTTGAGGAAAGAACCACACAGATTCAGTGTACCTGTCCAGTCAGTACACGCATTTGTCAGTAATAGTGCAGCTCGACTCAGGAAGTCAGGACTTAAGGAGCTCAACGATTCGATGAACAATACCAAAGAACATTTGGGTAGGCCGCATAAACTACTTAAACTGCCAGGTCATGGGGTAGGTAGGTAGGGTAAGTAGGTAGGTAGTGTAGGTAGGTAGGGTAGCAACGGATAGTGATTTGGCCGGATACCGGATATCCGACGACTGCCGAAGCTGGATAGCCGGATATCCAGCCGAAGCGAACTTAAACTTAAATATTTATTATAATTAGCCATCATAAATGCTTACAGACCAAAAATGTAATTATATTTTTAAAATAAACAGGTTGATTTTCGAAATTAGTAGTATTATTTACATTTTATTACTAAAACAAGACTATGTATCCAGCTAGCCGGATATCCAGTACAAGTTTGCAATCCGGCCGTGCGCCGGGTAGTACTAAAATGGCCGGATAGGCCGGATACCGGATGGTGACCGCATATCCGTTGCAACTCTAGTAGGTACGTAGGGTTAGTAGGTCGGGTAGGTAGGTAGGTAGGTAGGTAGGTAGGTAGGTAGGTAGGTAGGTAGGTAAGGTAGGTAGGTAGGTAGGTAGGTAGGGTAGGTAGGGTAGGTAGGGTAGGCAGGTAGGTAGGTATGTAGGGTAGGGTAGGTAGGTAGGTATGTAGGGTAGGTAGGGTAGAAAGATAAGTAGGGTAGCTGGTAGATACTTAGTGCTACCTGTGCGAAGCCGGGCCGGGTAAAGTTAGTCAGTTATAATTATGTGGCTTAGGGTTTTGTGGTACCGACTCTAATAAGATTTACAAATTTGTAAATTGTAGTTGTAAAGCTTTGTGGTATAGGGCCCAGGCGTCTTAACACAAATTCCTATTAGAAAAAACCCAATAACACAACTTTCAGCAATCGCACTTGTGACCTTCAGAATAACCAGGAACGCTAGCGGATTGTGATAACAAAGCATAGAATACTTATTTCCATAACTTCTAGTGAGTGTTCTTGCAAATATACCATCACTTTACGTTTCCATCGACTTACAATGCCAAAAGAACACACTGTCACGTGGGCAAAAAGTTGTTCCTGGACAAGACATCAGTGACATCTAACAGTTTTTTTTATGGGTCACAGTAAAGCAAAGGTCATATCGCCATTCTACCATAAGCATGACGTCATTTGGCGCTTACGTCGTTTTATAATACACCGAATTTCAAAGTTAAAATTATGAGTGAAAAGTACATAATTTCGAAAAACGAAAAAAATATGAGTGCCCTAGTTTTGGAATTACTTTTCCATAACCTAATAATACATGCAAGTAAAAATGTGAAATCTTGTCAATTACTCAGTAAACTCTCTGGCCTGACCTCAGCTGATATGACGATACTAAAATAATAAATATTAATTAGTGGCTCAACTGTCGGGCGGTAGGTTACTAAGTGAGTGATCTGGAGCTGTCAGTAATAATAAGTTATAGTTATTCTACACTGACCACGTACGATTCAGTACAAATACCGTCAGGACCCACCGTCAGTACTAACCGTTACTGGTACACTACATTCGGTCTGAAGGTTTTCGTAAGTAATTTTATTACTGCTGGCAATATGTGTCTGAATTAGGTATAAAAACAAATTCGTGCAGTAAAGAACAACACCATATCGGGCTATAATCGGCACCCTAATTACGTAACACACTATCTATCAAAATTTGAATCATTTGAAGCCTATTGCTTATCAATTGCTGCTTATGTTCGAAAAATGTGTCTGCTCACACCGTAAATAATGCAATGAATGTTGTTGAACTGTCAAGATGAAACCCATTCCTACTCTTAGTTCCGTATTACAGAGCCTCACTCAAGACTCAAGCATTACTTAAAACTAATTTCAACCAATCAAACGGCTCTAAACTAGTTTTAAGTAATTCTTGAGTCGTGAGTGAGGTTCTATAATACGACCCTTAGTGTGTCACGTAATTACCCCGCTGGTCAGGAAGGAAACAAGATTAAAATACGCACTATTTCAAATGATAAATCGATTACTCTCTGTAGCCAACTACATAATAAAACTTTGTAATTTTTTGAACAATCATATCTACTTTTAATGTTGACTGCAATCTTTTGAGCGCATCGATGGCAGTCTATTTTCGGTCATCCCAGAACTAGCAACAGCACAACAACAAGTGCACTTGATCTTTAATTATGATACAGTAAACACATTAGAGTCCTTTTTGGCAACAAACTATATCGTTTCAATGTTAAAACCCCTTTTAAAGTTTCGTCTCGATTCACCCCTGCATTTCTATTCACCCCGTTTGACGGTACTTCTTCTTCTACGGACTTCTGTTCTTGGATACTAGTAACATCTGGAATAACTGCATCTGTAAAAGTGAAGACAAATAAAGCGAATATTAGGAAAACGAGTCTTAGCAGATTGTAAAAACGAAATATCTGCATAGTGCTACATGGACTCGCTAACTAAGGATTCCGTACCAGCACATTATTAATGTTCTCACTTTATTTATTATTTCTTTTTTTTTATCAATGGCGTATGCACTATAGTCAGATCGAGTTAGACCCTTGTGTGTATTTCTTGTTTGGGTTAGCTACCCTTGGGTTTTAGTTTATTTGCCATGATTGAGGCAACAAACAACGGTAGTGTAAACAAATATCCGTATATAGTGGAAACAAACATCCATATTTGCTGCAACACTACTGCGGGGTAATTGCATAACTCACTAACAGTAGGAATGGCTTTCACTTTGACAGTTCAACAGCATTCCTTCCGTTATTTACGTTGTCGAGCAGACAATTTTTTCAAACATATGAAGCAATGGATTAGCAATAGGTTTCAAAATGACTGTGATTGACAGTGTGTTACGCAATTAGGGTGCCGTGGTGTTGTGGTGTGATCACAAGGTTTGAGTTGTCAAAACAAGTGGATGTAGCATTCATTTCTGGAAATAAAAATTAGTTCAATAATTGATTGGAGTGTAGCTTTAGGGGCACTATGGAGCGAGGTCTTAGAAAAAAGGTATATTAAAGAATTGACTATTATAGTTATCATTGACCGGCGTCAATGATAACTATAATAGTATTTTTTTTTACCTTTCGTGATTTGGTTTTCTGAGGCTTCATTTCCACAGCAAATGGTGGTGTTGTGGTGTGATCACAAGGTTTGAGTTGTCAAAACAAGTGCATGGTATTAATTCCTGGAAATAAAAATTATTTCATTAATTCAATTCTTATTTAGAGTTATTAGTGATTGTGTTTAGTGAGTTATGTAATTTGGCTGTGCTTTTCTTATAAATAATTAAATTTCTATCTATTTATTTAATTGGTCAGTGGGTTGTCTTGTGGTTAGGGTGTATAGTTTGATAAATTTTAATACAACTGCTGATTTCGCCATATTGCGACTACGTGGGATCGGCAACAACACAAAGACGAGGGCTCCCATGTCTTTAGGCAATAAACTTCTTCACAAAATGTTTAAGACACCCATAATGTTTGCATATTTTTCACTTTTGAAGTCCTTTATCTCGGTCTTGGGAAAAGTAAATATTAAAGTCATTTCGTCAACTACTGTAATTCGCAACATAGCACTTTTGGAGCATACTGCAAGTTGTTATTACAATTTCACTACTACAGGAAATAATTTGAGAGGATATATATTCTATATATATAGAAAACCGGTCAAGTGCGAGTCGGACTCGCTCACGACGGATTCCGTACCATTGACTAGGTAAACAACAGTAGTTAGGTGCCTACCTGTTACCATTTATCGATATCTAGCAAAAATAGGCAAAAAATGGCGTTTTTTGTATTGGAGCCCCCCCTAAATATTTATTTTATTTTAATTTTATTATTAATTATTAAAGTAAAAATACAACTGAGTATTTTGTGAATATTTCAAGTACCTACCTGTTGCCATTATTGATATCGAGCAAGAAACGGCAAAAAAATCGCGTTTATTGTATGGGAGCCCCCTTAAATATTTATTTTATTTTGTTTTAAGTATTTGTTGTTATAGCGGCAACAGAAATACATAATTTGTGAAAATTTCAACTGTCTAGCTATCGCGGTTCTTGAGATACAACCTGGTGACAGACACACGGACGGACAGACAGCGAAGTCTTAGTAATACGGTCCCGTTTTTACCCTTTGGGTACGGAACCCTAAAAATTAATCCTTATTTCCCTTGGTCACGCCATAACTTGAGAACGACTTTACTGATTTCATCCATCTTTTTTTTAATAGTTTTCTGATACTTTGTAAAAGGTACGTACGAAAAAAAATATTAAGAAAGTGGCGAGATTTATGCGGGTGAAACCGCTGGGCGCAGCTAGTATGAAATAAATATAAATTTTAAATCAAATTGTAAAGTACCAGAACGTTTCTATGAAACTGGCGATGGCGGTAGTAGACAAACACAGATTATGTACGATAGACTTGCACCGCAAACAAATAAGCAAATTAATATAGCACCGGCGACATAGGGGAAAGGGACGAGGGGCGGTTGTCCTTTTGGAAGAATTTATCCATAAACAAATAGGTCTATTAATGCCAGGATTTTTTGTTCAGAGATTAAAGTGGTCTCAAATTTTAGTTCTACTTGTGTGCTTCTCGTTTTACTATAAACCTATTTTCTATTACGCTTAATTTCTGAAACATTTGATAATGAAACGTCCAGCCAGCGGATTCGTTTTATTCTAGAACCTTTAGCGTCATACAGCGTAGGAACCTATATATTTAGGAATGTTTTCAGTTTAACATATATATTTTAAAATCTTTTGTTTACATTCACCAGAAATTTGAATTTGAATTATCTTTTCTAACTATAAGAAAATTTAGGTAATGGGGCAGGGCAGGGCTTGGCACCGGTACCAAACGTACAGGTTCTGTATCGGCACTTAGCGGATCTTGCCATTTCGCTACCTCCACCTTACAAGTACCGCTACCAAATTCAGGTATTTCAAGCCCTGAATGGGGGAGTTAAAAAATGCATTCTTGAAAAAATAGAGTCGCGTTCGTTTCGGTATAATATTTAAGAAATCAATTGTAATAGAAATTGAGTAGGTAGGTGAAAGAATTGTTCGAGGGAAAAAGCTAGCGAATAATAAAAATATATAGGTAATGTGAGTAATAATTATGATCCTTCAATCAATTCTCAACGAGTTTAAACCGTAAATAAGCAAACCTTTATTAATGAATTTAAAAATAATTTTATGTTCAAATAAATATGCATAAAATGATTAAAATATAAGATATATAGATAGATGGATAGAATACACCATACAATTTACAGATATAAATGTAGAAATAAGCAATTATTAAGCTGTGGATAGTGGCTACGAGATATGCGTCGAACAAGGTCGCGCTTGTGATAAGCAACGGATACATCCACGAATACAGTAAAAAAACTTAGCACTCGAATATGCTATCAAAATAGTTCCTGCGGTATATACTTATGTATTTCAGTGATTTTAAAACCACAGGAAGACACACATCCTGTAAAAAAAAGTACCTACTTCGAAACCACAGGAAGACACACATCCTGTAAAAAAAAGTACCTACTTCAGTTAGTATAAAGTTCCCAATTTAAGCGAAGAGCACCATTTTAACTAAAATGTGCGCGAGTAAGGGGACTCTGGTGCCATTGTTTTTAATTGTTTTATTACAATTGTTTAATGTTAACCACGTGGAAAGTCAAATTTGCACCCGATCGGCATGGTAAGTAAAAAGTCAAGTATATATTTTGTTATAAATAATTTGTGACTTTGTAAAAAATAATGGTTTGGTGGTTAAGTCTTGTACCTTTACTTCTACTTCGTGGGTGCAACCTACAATTTAAATATTTTTTTATCGTCTGTGGATACACTAATTCGCATTCTAGTAAAAAAAAAAAACGATACTAGACTTTCTTTATTTTCAATCAATTAATCGTAACAACCCGTTTTTCTGATGAACAAAAATAAGTAATTTGTTGAATTGAGTATAATGTTTATTTATCATATTTTATTTAAATATTTACACTGTTTAAATATTCACAAAATTTATAGACAAAAAATCTCTTTTTACAAAAAAATAAAACAACCGACTTCTAAAAACACTAAAAAAGTGAAAATAATTTTAATTTCGGAAATCGGTGTCTTTGGTTTTGTATTTTCGTTTTTTCCCACCAAAGCAACTCGACGTCCGAAATTTAAATTATTTTTCACATATTTTGTTTTTTTTTGGAAGGCAGTTGTTTTTTTGTAAAAATGTTTTTATTTTTCACTTTTTAGTTGTGGTACCTACCCCACACAAATTCATATACCACTACTTGATATGTATATAACAGTGATAGGAAATTATTAAATATCATCGATATAAACTAAGTGGAAAAAATACGCATTATTAAGTACAACTCAAAAACTGCTGGTCAGATCTTAATCAAATTTATATGGGACGACATAAAAAGTACTAGCTTTCAAATAAAAAAATAATCATCAAAATCGGTTTTCCTAGAAAACAGTTGTGGCAGAATTCGCATTTAAAAAAAATCCTCCTCCTTTTTTGAAGTCGGTTAAACGGACTTGTAGGCTCTTTGCTGAGACTTAATAAGAAATCACATCTTGGACTAGTGTCATCTGTGGCGCAATATCCCGCACTTGCAGGCGGAGATACGGGGAGGGGGCGCAACGGATGCAGTTGTTCCCCCTGGGCTTCGACCAAACTTAGTCTAAAAGTCTAAATAAGACATTATAGTAGCTTATGAAACTGTTGCATAACGAGGGGTATTAAAACACGAGTGTCTTAATACCTAGTTATGTGCATTTTTATACACTACTTTATCTTTTCTCATACATTGGGAGTGACCTACTAAATAAAAGATCAAAGTTTCCCAAGAAATTCAATACAACAAAACGTATGAATAGCGCCAGAACTTAGGACATTACCGCGCATGCGCCAAAGAGGTCGCTGCCATAGACAAGTAAAAATTAGAATCAAAACTTTTTTGTAATGCTATAAATATGGCGCTTCCCGCATATGCGTTTCCACCCGTTATACCCCCTCCCGTATCAGTCGTACCCGCCGTCCGCGGCATGTCCTAGTCAACCCCGATGACCCCATAACCCTCCTCCAGGAGAGCAGTAAGGCCACCAGTACAGTGCACAAACACAGACCGCCATCGTTCCGACCTCGCCGACGAGATCCCACGCGGCGACCCCCCGTAACCGTCCTTCCCGACCCTTGTCCGATGAGGCCCCAGCCCGCGTCGTAGCTGAGCCTGTAGCCTTAAATTCCCCTAATAATAATCATAATATACAAAAATATATATATGACAAACAACTACCGGAGATTTATTGTGAAAGACGGCATGGTTGACATTTGTCGGGCATGCCACCGTCCAGGTGAATCAATCAGACACATTATCTCCGGATGTTCTAGTCTAGCTAACTGTAGAAAATCGGTATGCTACCAATTTCCACTCAATCGGGAATCGAACCCGTACTAATAATGTTATTTATTAGCTTTTAAGCGTGAAGCTAAGCGTAAGCAGAAGGATGAAAGAAAGATGCAAGTAGAGATGAAATGAAGAATATTATTAAAGCGATGGAAAATTATATTTGAATAAAATTAAACTGACAAACATTAAATTAGAAAAATAAAATCAAGTATACAATATAAAGCGCGGCGCGGTCCGAGTGGTTCGGAAGGCGGTAGAACGTAGTACTGTCTGGTGTCCGCAGCCCGGCCCTCGCAGTGGTACGAGTAGATGTGCGTGCACGCACACTTCCGCAGTCCAAGGCCGTTGTCGCCGTCGCCAGTATAATAATCCCGCGCAGCTGATGTGTGCGCGGCGCGTGTAACTAGTTGCGGTCACTCGGTGCAAACATCGTACGATAATATCGTATGATCTGCATGTTTGGCCCAAGATTCATAAGCGGAGCGATTCCGCTCTAAAATGTAAGGTGGTGGTCCAATTGATTTATTGTTCCGCCACATATTCCCCCCGGCCAGACCGTAACTACGGTCGATAATAATCGGGGAATCTTACTCGCCGCCCACTTCTTGTCCTCTTCTCTGTGTCTGTTGTTGTAATGGGTGTTGGAGCTACCGCTGGTATTGATTTGACTTCTGGTTGCTTTTCCTCGTCCTTCAAAGTGTATGCGGGTTTTAATCTGTCAACAGAGACGTTAGTTGGCTTTCCTTTTACCTGTATTGTGTAATACTTTGCATGCCTTTGTATCACTTTGTAGGGGCCGGCGTAAGGTGGTTCCAGTGGTCTTCGGACGTAGTCTCGACGTAGAAAGACGTGTGTAGAGGAATGCAGATCTCGTGGTATGTAGAAGGGAGAAGTTGTGTGCCAGGAGGTTGGCCTGGGAGTGAGTTTGGCCATGTGTGCACGAAGACGTGTTGCATACTGTGTGACATCGGCTGCGGTGTAATCTGTAGCAGACAGAAACTGGCTAGGTAAATGAAGAGCTTCACCATACACAAGCTCAGCAGGCGTGGCTTGGATGTCTTCTTTCCACGAGTTACGCATGCCGAGTAGCACCAGCGGTAGAATTTCTGTCCACTGCGACGAAGTGTGGCACATGATGGCTGCTTTGAGCTGGCGGTGTAGCCGTTCAACGATGCCATTCGCAGCTGGGTGGTAGGCGGTGGTGCGGAAGTGGTTTGCACCAACCATGGTAGTGAGGGCCTTGAACAGGTGGCTCTCAAACTGGCGACCACGGTCTGTAGTCACCCGTGCTGGACAGCCGAATCTAGCTATCCAGCCAGTCACCAAGGCAGCTGCGCAGGTCTCCGCGGTTATGTCCTTCAGCGGGTACGCCTCAGGCCACCGAGTAAATCGATCGATGACAGTTAGGCAGTACCTGTAATCAGAAGAAATGGTTAAGGGCCCTACGATGTCGAGGTGTATATGGGTAAATCTGGAAGAAGGAGTAAGGAAAGAGGAAAGAGGAGTTACGGTATGGCGGGTTATTTTACATGCTTGGCATTGCAAGCATTGTCTTGCCCACTCTCTACAGTTCTTGCGGATCCCAGGCCACACAAAGTTTTGTGTCACCAGTCGCACTGTAGCAGAACATCCAGGATGATGTATGTTGTGCAACGATTGGAAGACTTGCTTCCTTAGTTGTGGTGTGACATATGGGCGAGGCATCGGCATTGAAGTATCGCATACAATGTGTGCGTTTCCCGTCAGTGTAGCGATCTTTTCTAGCTGAAGTGAAGAGCCGTTTTGAATCAGATCTTGCAGTTCTGGGTCTGTTTCCTGAAATTTTGCAAGATCCTCAAAGTTTATTGCCGCTGACACCTCTTCAACCCGTGATAATGCATCAGCGACGACATTGTCTCTTCCAGGTATGTACCGTATATCCGTAGTGAATTGGCCTATGAAATCTAGGTACCTGAATTGTCTTGGCGAATGGCTGTCTCTGTTGGTTTTGAAGGCAAACACTAGTGGTTTATGGTCGGTAAAGATGGCAAAGTTTCTAGCCTCGACCATATGTCGGAAGTATTTTACAGCTTCATATGCCGCTAACAATTCGCAGTCGTATGGGCTGTACTTCTTTTGAGCACCACTAAGTTTGTGTGAATAAAATGCTAGTGGTTCCCAGTCGTCTCCGTTTCGCTGTTGAAGGACAGCGCCGATGGCGGTATCAGATGCATCAGTGACTATGGTTAACTCGGCTGATGGATCTGGATGGGCCAGTAGAGTTGCGTTGCACAATGAAGTCTTAGTGTCTTCGAAAGCCTTTAATATTTCTGGAGTCATGTCGACTGGATGTGCTCCTTTAATTTTGGGACCAGCAAGGACAGCATTCAGTGGAGCTTGGAGCTTAGCTGCTTTTGGGACAAATCGGCGATAAAAATTTATCATACCCAAGAATCGTCGAAGCTCCTTGACCGTCTTGGGAACCGGATACTCCTGGATAGCCTGTATCTTGGTCTCGAGAGGTTTCGTACCTGCAGCTGACACACGGTATCCTAAGAAAGTTACCTCTGAGTGTCCGATATTACACTTTGATGTGTTTACCACTATACCGTAGCTTTTCAAGCGGTCGAATAGTTGCCGTAAATGCTGCTTATGCTGTTCAGGAGTCTGTGAGAACACGAGAATGTCATCGATATATCCGTAGCAAAAATCCAAACCAAGCAGAACTTCGTCGATAAACCTTTGAAAAGTTTGAGCAGCGTTCCTTAAACCAAAGGTCATGTAAGCGAATTCGTAAAGGCCGAATGGTGTAGTGATGGCAGTCTTTGGAATGTCATCTGGGTTGATAGCAATTTGATTATAGGCTTTGACTAAATCAATAGTTGAAAATACTGCGCACCCTGATAGCTGGTAGGAGAAGTCATGAATGTGGCGGATAGGGTACCTGTCTGGTATTGTTCTTGCGTTTAGTGCTCTGTAGTCGCCGCATGGTCTCCATCCGTCGTCCTTCTTCCTAACCAGGTGAAGTGGGGCAGACCAGGGACTCTCCGATCGTCTGGCCACGCCACTGGCAAGCATGTCTTCGAACTCCTTCTTCGCAACTAGCGTTCGAGCTGGATCAAGTCGTCGAGGTTTGCTTGATACTGGTGGACCTGGAGTTGTCCTTATGTGGTGTAGCGTATTATGCTTACCCGGTAAATGTGTTCCTGGAGGTCGGGTGATTTCCGGATACTCGCGAAGAATTTCATGGTAGTCTGTGTCACCAACTACAGCCTTCACGGATGCAATATCGTCCGTTGACTTGCAATGAGCTCCTGTAACTGATAGTGTAGTTATGTTGTCTATTAGGCGTTGGTTTCTGCAGTCTACGAGTAAGTTGTAGAAACTAAGGAAGTCGACCCCTATGATAGGTCGTGACACATCTGCTACTGTGAAACTCCAGGTGTAGTCCCTTCTGAGACCTAAGTTAAGTCGCAACTGTGTTGGTCCGTACGTATGGATCACAGTATTGTTGGCAGCGACTAAATCAAATTTTGATAGTTTAACAGGCATCTTTACTGCCGACCGAGGGAAAACACACAAGTCTGAGCCAGTGTCCACGAGGAACTGCATTTTCGAAGTCCGGTCGGTTATGAATAAACGGCCTGTTGAAGTTGGGCAGTCGTTAGCCGCTACTTGCGACCGCCCATTGAGTTTTCCGAACTAAATGTGCAGGGTTGCTTGCATTTGCTCGCTTTCTCCCCAAAGGTGTAGTGGTAGAAACAATGTGGGTGATTTGGTGGTGGCTGCTGTGGTCTAAAGCTATTAGAGCGACTGCGATCATACCTTTTTTGGTTGCGTTTGGATTGTGAGCGTGAGCGGGAACGTCCTTTCCAGTTGCCGTTCATCTGCGATGTCAGTAGTGCCACTTGCTTTGTGAGCTCGCTTACTTGCTTGAGCAAGTCTGGTGAAGTGCTGGTAGAAGCAGAGGCGGCTGCTACTTGTGGAGTGGATGGTACAATTTCGTACACCCTGTCAGCAATCTCCGCTAGTTTTTCTACCTGTAAGTCAGCAATCTGAGAAGCAATAACAGTTTGTATGTTTTGTGGCAGGCGGTTAGTCCAGAGACTTTTTACAAAGTCCGAAGCTCCAGCAGGTCCTGCTAGGTTTTGTAAATGCCGAAGGAACTGAGACGGCCTGCGATCGCCTAGCTCTTCATGTATTAAGAGTTGCTGTATCCGCTTTTCCTGTGAGGCAGACAGGCGATTAATTAGCTCACTTTTTAATTTGTCGTACTTGTCTGTCTCCGGAGGTTTTGTAATAATGTCCTTTACTTGGATTGCGTATTTAGTTTCCAGCTGTGTCGTTACGAAATAAAATTTCGTCGTGTCGCTGGTTATCCTCGACAGGATAAATTGGCCCTCTAATTGGGCGAACCATAAAGCCGGTTCCTCTGGACAGAAAGGTGGACAGCGTAGTGGTAGTCCGACTTTGGACACTTCTCCTGAGACAGCAGTAACTTTTCCTTTAGCGTTAGCATCTTCAAAATCCTCAGTATCCGACATCGTTTTTAAAAAAAAAACAAATCGCTCACCGCTTTTGTATTGCACCACAGCCTATTTTTTTCTTCGCTTCGATGTAAACAAACTATCACCTGTTTAATCACCGAACGTCTTGATTCACTGGAACTGCTTGTTCCTTGCTGCACTCCGAGTCTTCAGTATGCGCGGTAGTCGAGGGTCACCAATGTAGAAAATCGGTATGCTACCAATTTCCACTCAATCGGGAATCGAACCCGTACTAATAATTTTATTTATTAGCTTTTAAGCGTGAAGCTAAGCGTAAGCAGAAGGATGAAAGAAAGATGCAAGTAGAGATGAAATGAAGAATATTATTAAAGCGATGGAAAATTATATTTGAATAAAATTAAACTGACAAACATTAAATTAGAAAAATAAAATCAAGTATACAATATAAAGCGCGGCGCGGTCCGAGTGGTTCGGAAGGCGGTAGAACGTAGTACTGTCTGGTGTCCGCAGCCCGGCCCTCGCAGTGGTAGATGTGCGTGCACGCACACTTCCGCAGTCCAAGGCCGTTGTCGCCGTCGCCAGTATAATAATCCCGCGCAGCTGATGTGTGCGCGGCGCGTGTAACTAGTTGCGGTCACTCGGTGCAAACATCGTACGATAATATCGTATGATCTGCATGTTTGGCCCAAGATTCATAAGCGGAGCGATTCCGCTCTAAAATGTAAGGTGGTGGTCCAATTGATTTATTGTTCCGCCACGAAACGTTAAACCGTTAACCGTTTAACGAAGAATACTTGCATAGACACAACCTTGTAGCTAGGATTATCCATCAGCAACTTGCTCTCAAATACAGCCTTGTAGAATCGGAAGTGCCGTACTACAGGTATGTGCCCGACCCAGTTCTCGAAAATGGAAATATCACATTGTACTGGGATCGATCCATCATCACTGACAGGACTATTGTTGCCAATAAGCCTGATATAGTGGTGGTGGATCGATTAGAGCGGCGTGCAATGATTGTTGACATAACGGTCCCACATGACGGGAACCTCGTGAAAGCCGAGAAAGATAAACAAATAAAATATCTTGACTTGGCTCGCGAGGTTGTCGACATGTGGGATGTGGACTCAGCGATCATTGTACCGATAGTCGTGACAGCCAATGGATTAATAGCCAAGAGCCTCGACCAACACCTGAGGAGGCTCTCGTTGGGTAGCTGGATCAAGGGCTTGATTCAGAAGGCGGTACTTTTGGACACGGCCCGCATTGTTAGGAGGTTTCTCTCTCTGGAGCCCTGACCGCCGGTAGCTTGGACCCTGTTCCCGATACCGGTGGGCCACTATTTTTTATATTTTTAAATGTTTTTATATTTTTATATTCTAATATTTAAAAATATAATTTATATGTATATATATATGAAATAAAGGAAATCATAATATAAACATTTCGATCTAGCCTGTCCCCACTTGCTGCCCACTCTCAGTGACGCCCTAAGCCGAGGTCCGTGCCCCAAAGGGGGTGCCCTTAGCGTGCGGTCATTTAAATATAAGTTTAGTATTAAAATCCTAAGGCACCCACAGGACAGTTCGGTTAAGTAGCCAAGACCTCAGTGGTCACACTACGAGGTGCCATACAAAAAAAAAAAGTTCCATTAGAAAAAAATATTGGTGGAAACTCCTTGCTGATAATAACTTCCTGGATTTGTCCTATAATATCGTATTGGAAAAAAAATTGTTATATCATTATTTTGTTAGAGAAAAAGTGTTATAATTATGAATCTATATTTCAATTTCGATATTAAATTTTGCAATATTAACTCGTTTTGAAGTTTTTAATTAGAATTTTACGTTAAGAGAGTAGATAAACATAGTTTTATAACCTGAATGTTTACTTTGTATTTATACAGTATATTACAAAGTACTATTAATCTTCCTCGAAAAGGGGGCACATTGTTGAGTTTGCAGAAAATAGGTGCCGATGTTTTTTTTTGAAAGGGCTTCTCGACTTGAGAAATCCCTCTTTCCCGCCCTCCCAGAGAGAAACATTTGTCGCCCTTGAGCGAAAACCTAGATCCGCGCCACCGCACTTTTGCGTGTATGCAAAGTAAAAAGCTCGCGTATTAAGTAAACTGCATTGTGAACCTAAAAGCGGTGCAATAAGAGCCATTTTTCGAACAAGTGTGTTTGACAGCTTACTTCACCTAAGTTTTCACAGTGTGATTTTTACAAAATAAACCGACAGAAAACGGAAAGTAATAGTACTTACTAGACCCAAACCTCTCTAAACAAAAATGAAAATTAAAAGAAAAGAAATAAACACGAAGGATTTAAATTATATTTTCTGTTAGTTCCTAGTCCTACATCTTTAATTAAACTTTTATAAATGTTTTATTCATACAGGAAGTTTCGAACTGTTCTACAAACTTATTGGAAGACGAACACCGAAAGTATGCCCGACCCCGATTGTTGGTTTTTTTGTGCTCCAATAACAATAGAGGAAAGCTACGCGGCGACGCGTATTGATAAAGTGAGTTAAACTGTTTAAATTTAAATAACTTAAAAAATTTACAGCTATTTTTATAAATCGTTTCTGTCCCACTGCGACGTACATATCTGCATCGTATCTGTATCTACTAGCCTGAATTACACGGCGCAATTCAGTTACCTGTGGCATACCAACTCCAACTTATGAAGCGAAACGAAGATACGAAACGGAATTAAGTATAGAGCTTTGGAGTCGGTGGGAAAGTATTGTGTTTCTAATATAATTGAATGTTGCGCAGTAGAACTCACTGACCACAAAATCATTGTGATGTGTGTCTATAGGAGTTCACTTAGAAGGGATATAAAAAGTAAACTTGAGATATTTTTCAATAACCTGAATATTCTCTTAAAGTCTTTTTCATTACACAGTAACAAAAAACTTATTCTATGCGGTGATTTCAACATTGATCTTTTAAAAAAGACCACATGCTTAGAGCAATTTAAATATCTTATATCGGGGTACAATCTCAAATTTGAAATAAAAGTTCCAACAAGATTAGGCAGCGGGACTTGCATAGATAACATAATTCACAATATACGAGGATCAAAAGGAGAAGTCTTAGAGCTGGCGTTATCTGATCATACGGCACAATTTTTACGATGTCCAGTTAGACGAACATGCATATTAAATTACTGGTTCTCAACTAAACGAGATTACTCAAAAGAAAACGTTCAGAAATTCATAGACAACATCAAAGCTATAACTTTTGCTGACGTATACGAGGAAACGGATCCCACTAAGGCATTCAAACTATTCTATGACCTGTTTAAGTTGCTATATGATCTATGCTTTCCAAATATAAAAGTACGGATATCGATTAAAGAAAAAGCAAAATGGATTAGTCGTGGCATTAGGATTTGCAGTAAGAGAAAAAGAGAATTGCTGTGGAAATACCGGTCATTACCAAATAAGCTAAATAAAACAAACTTTAAAAAGCTTTCAAATCGGCTGAAGAAAGTTATAAATCTCACCCAGAAAGCCCATAATAATCGTTTTATACAATCAGCTCAGAATCTATGTAAAGCAACATGGAGAGTAATAAATAAAAATAAGAATAAACATAATTTGCCAGACGAAACCATAATAAAAATCAAGTCAAATGACAAAAACTTAACTAATCCTCTTGAAATAGCACAAGCTTTTAACGAGTACTTTGTGGATCAAGTGAAACCAATTACGAATTTAAACATTAATAAAAATAAACATAAAATAAGCAGTAGAATTACTTCTATGTTTATGTCGCCTACAATACCACTAGAAATTCACCAAATTATTATGTCACTAAAGAATACGTATAGCACTGGGTATGACGATATAAGTACAAACATGGTTAAACGGGTATCCACAATAATTGCTCCTGTGTTGAGTCATCTTATCAATATGTGCATATGCCATGGTTACTTTCCAGAAGAATTAAAAATAACAATTATAAAACCTCTCTTCAAGAAAGACAACAGAGAAGATATGTCCTGCTACAGACCTATAGCGTTAGTACCGATTTTTTCAAAAATATTCGAGAAAGCAATATATTGTCAACTTACTTCATACTTTGAGAAAAATTGCCTATTCGTTGATAATCAGAAAGGTTTTAGGAAAAACAGATCTATTGACATGGCCATCTACGATTTCGTACATATGGTTAGCGGCAGAGTGGATAAGAGGCTACCAACTCTGGCGCTTTATATGGACATGTTAAAGGCTTTTGATCGCGTAGACCATAAGATACTGATAAGTAAACTTAACGCATACGGAATAAGAGGAAATATATCAGATTTAATAGAATCTTATCTTTGTGATAGGCAACAAATAACGAAAATTAGTAGAATTTCAAAAAAAAATGAAATAGTATATAAATCTAGGCAGAGAACGGTAAATTATGGAGTACCACAAGGTAGTGTACTCGGGCCGCCCCTATTTATTGTTTATATTAATGACTTTCCGACAGCATCATCGTATCCTATGACGATGTTTGCAGATGACAGCACTTTGCTTTTTAATAGTGACGAGATAAGCACATTAGGCTGAGATAAATTCTACCTTACTATCAGTTGTGAATTGGCTGCAAAATAATAATTTGGTTATAAATCTTGATAAGACAGTGTTAATGAAATTTCAACAAAGAGAAAATTACAATCTAGACTTAAATATTAAATACAAGGACACAATTATTAATAAAACAAATGTGACTAAATTTCTTGGACTAAACATCGAAAACACTTTAAAATGGAATTCACAAATTGACAAAGTATGCAGTAAGCTAAACCAGCATTCCTATGCTTTGCACATGTTAAGTAAAACGGCCAATCGAGCAACAGTCTTAACGGCCTATCATGGTCTAGTAGCCTCAACATTGAGATATGGAATTATATTTTGGGGTAATGCCACGGGTGAAGATATGGTATTTAAGTGCTAAAAAAGGTGCATAAGAGCCATATATAATTTGCAGACAACAGACAGCTGCTAACCGTTTTTTAAAAATACAAAAATTTTAACTATGCCGTCGTTGTACATTTTTGAAACGTCGATGTTCGTCAAAAATAATTTTCATAAATTTGCTCGCGTAACTAGTCAGCGCCGTTGTGATAGGTTACAAACAGTCGGATCTAGTACTGCACTATACAGAAACAGTATTTTTGTAATGGCTCCGAAGGTCTATAATAAATTACCGAAATGTATAAGGAGTGAAGATAGTGTTTGCAAGTTCAAAAGTAAATTGTATTTATTTCTAATAGATAAAACGTATTACTCAATCGAAGAATTTTTAAATGATAAAATATGACATAACTAGCTTTAATATAATTTACTATTGACATACATGTAAAAAAATAATTATAATTGATCAATAATACATTTAATTGACATTATATATTCAATTTTAACTTTGTATTCTATAGATTCAGACTGATTACTAAAAAACCTAATATATTTGTACACCAATTTCATTGGTAGGGCATAGAGCACGACTAAAATGTATACTTATGACCTGTATTGTAATACCTGTGTTCACAAATAAAGATTGATTGATTGATTGATTGATTGATAAACGTTACACCGTATTAACAGTGTTTAGACAGTGCAAGTCATTTGTAGTTTCAATGAGTTGTATGCCACGGGCAAGAAACTTGCATCCTGTAAACAAGGTTTACTCTCTTTGGCCGATCTTTAAACAAAAATTCGAGTTCGTCCCGCCATCTCCTATGCGGTGTGCCTGACGCGTTGTCGTTTACTATAGCCCATATTTAAGTTATAAAATGTATATTTGGATAAATTTCAGAAACTTGAAAGATCCTCGATGGCAGTCTGCTGTCCCGGTTACATTAAAGTTGGTAATTCTACACCGTAAGTAGTTATTGATTTTATGAAAAAAAAAAAACTATTATATTGAAAGCTGATTTTGAATCTCAAAGTTGTACATTGTATACAACACGTAGGTACTTACTTAGGTAACAGAATACGCACAAGATCTCAGTAGCCACAACCGGAATATTGAATTACTAGTTTCTGTTCTGCCCACGACTTCATTCGCGTGGAAGTCGTAAGACACCACGATATACAGGTTGCCCAATTCGAAGGTTTGAAACTTTAAATAAAGATCATTTTTATTACAAATGAAAATTACCAGATATTATCCCATGACTATACAGGGTGGCAAGGTCATCGACGCGAAACTGTAAACATGAATTCAGCACATGATTCTGGATACCCTAGCGTAGATTTTTCGTTGGTTGTCAAAAATAAATCAGCTGTTTCATAGAAAAGTGCAATACCTACGCGGCCAAAATGTACGGAAAAGGTTTCTTTTTTTAATAACCTATGAAAAATTTCAACGCGTTCGGGTTCAGAATCATGTATTGAATCCATGGTAACAGGTTGCTGTATGATACAGGCTTGGCAATTTTTTATGAAAAAATAACATACGCCAAATCTCCACTGCTGCTTTCCTCGCATACTTTGAGTATTCCACTGTTAAAGTCACAAATATTCTGCTTTTAGTGTTCAGAATTAACCATGACACGTCCTGTTAGATAATCAGGACTTGACGAATCTGGAGAACTGGTGTGCTACTCCCTGGCCGCGCCACAGTGGAAAATAACAATAAAAACATATTTCTGGATAAACTGTACCATTTATGTTCTATGCGGTACGTGTAATGAAAAAAAATGTATCAACAAATAATAAAATACAATTAAATTTTGGTGGCACGGCTGGGGACTCCCTGGCCACGACACCACGACTTTTGTAAACTATTCGGCGCACGCGGATATACTAAACAAAAAAAAAAGTGCGAAAGTTGATCTTTTCCGTGCCCTACAAAGAAATTCGAAAATCTTATTACTTTAGAAATGATAGCCATGTGTTGGTGGCGCGGCTAGGGAATATCACACGAGAATTCGGGGTTCAAATGTCAACATTTCTTGGAATTTATTATTTTGGAAACATTCCTCTCAACGTGTTGATTATGTTTTGTGCTACATGGTTTCTGGCTCCATCTCCTTGGATCTACGTGTTTTCTAGGTCTAACTGATTGATTTGATGAAATTAACCGTCGTGCTCGGGGACTTCAATGCCAAGAAACGGCTTGGGGTTCCTGGTATACGGACACGCGGGGCAGGATAGAGGACTGGGCTCTGGAGACAGGCTGGTCATCGTAAACCGGGGTTCTATCTCCACGTGTGTGCGGATGCGGGGTGAGTCAGTGTTAGACATCTCGTTCGCCAGCCCTGCTCCGTCGCCGCGTGTCATTGACTGGCGCGTCATGGAGGGGAAGGAGACTTATTCCGACCACCGGTACATCTGGTTTGACGTCTTCGCCCAGACCTCGAGCGCGCGGGTCCGACAGGTCCCGAGTGGTCCGCGGCGGGCGCTGAAGCAGCAGAACCGGGAGCTCCTTTTGGAAGCCTCGATTATGCAGGCCTGGGTGTCACCACCGGACAGGCCTACAGACATCAACGACGAGGCGGAGTGGTTCCCGAAGGCCATGCCTCCATGCAGTCCATGGCCCTTTACGGGGCACCGGTGTGAGCGCGTTCATTGCGGCGCCGAACAGCCCGCCAGTTGAACGCGTTCCAAAGGGTCATGGCCATCCGGCTGGTCCGGGGATACCGCACGGTCTCCTGCGAGGCGGCGAGCCTCCTTGCCGGATTGGCGCCAGAGGAGACATCCTGGGCGTCCCGAGTCGATAGCCGGTTCCCGGCCACCGTAGGCGAGCTTGCGGAAGGAAAAAAAAAGGAGGTTTACGGTTGATGTCAATGTGTAACATGTCAACGCGACAGTGATCAAAGGCGTTTTCTATTTTGATCTTTGTATAACATCTTCAGCCTATATTCGTCCACTGCTGGACGTAGGCCTCTTCTAGTGAACACCACTGAGCCCGATCCTCGGCTCTCCTCATCCAGTCTCTGCCAGCCGCCTTTCGCAAGTCGTCACTCCACCTGGCCGGCCGCCGTCCCACACTACGTTTGCCTAAACGCGGTCTTTACTCTAGAACTCGTTTTCCCCAACGATTGTCGGTTCTGCGGGAGATATGACCAGCTCATTGCCACTTCAGCTTGCTTACTCTTTGGGCTATGTCGGTTACCTTGGTTCTCTGGCGGATAACCTTGTTTCGGATTTTATCCTTCAGAGTGACTCCAAGCATAGCCCTCTCCATAGCTCGGTGAGCGACTTTAAGCTTATGGACCAGTTTCACCGTGAGTATCCACGTTTCGGCTCCGTAAGTCATAACTGGTAGGACGCACGCGTTGAAGACTTTCGTCATTTGGGCACTGCGGTATGGACGACGAGAAGTCCTGATGATGTTTACCAAATGCTGCCCATCCCAGTTGAATCCTTCTATCAGCTTCCTTCTCAAAATTGTTCCTACCCAATTGCATGTTCTGCCCGGGGTAAACATATTCCTGAACCACTTCAAGGGGGACACCGTCAATGACAATCGGTCTTGGGGTAATAAGGTCGTTAAACATAATGTTGGTTTTGTTTATGTTCATCCCAAGACCGATGCGTCGAGAGGCAACAGCTAGTTCAGTCAGCATTCGATCCAGATCCTGCAGTGACTCCGCCATAAGGACAATATCATCGGCGAATCGTAGGTGTGAGATGTAGCAGCGCAGCTGGATATGTTTAGTCTGCCGGTTCTGTACCTGAACGGGCATATTCGCGGCGTCATACAAGCATCTCATCACATCGATGTATCGCCAGTCCACTTGGCACCGCTGCAGGGACTCGAGCACAGCCCAAGTCTCGACAGAGTCTAAGGCTTTCTCATAGTCCACAAATGCAAGACACAGGGGCAGGTTATACTCTTCGGTCTTCTGTATAACTTGCCGCACTGTGTGGATGTGGTCTACGGTCCCGTAACCCGATCGAAACCCGGCCTGCTCTGGAGGTTGAGACTCATCAAGTCTTCTCGATAGACGATTCGAGACTATCCTCGAAAACAGTTTATAGACATGGCTCAGAAGCGATATGGACCTGTAGTTTTTAAGGAGCGCTTTATCTCCTTTTTTGAAAAATAGTACTACAGTGCTTCTGTTCCATGCCTTTGGAGTTCTCCTATCGTTCAGAACAGAGTTAAACAGCATCTGGAGCTCTCAAAGTACAGGTCTCCCGGCTGCATTCAAGAGCTCCGAGGTAACTCCGTCGTCCTCTGGGGCTTTTCCATTTTTAAGCTGTTTGAGGGCTATCTCGATCTCGGCAAGGCTGACTTCCTGCAGATCATCGGTGTAGTGGCGGAACAATGTGGCTCGGGAATCTTCACTGCTAGGTTCGGGTCGTACAGCATGCGAGTCGAATAGTCGGCCGTAGAAGTCCTCTATCTCGGCGAGAACATCCGGCACTGAGGTGACGGTATTGCCAGAAGATGTTTTAAACTTCGTCAGATGGGGCCTCCTCAATTGCTGCGCGAAGCCTTTAGACCCCCGATTTTGCTCTATAGCCTTTTCTATTCAGCGCGTGTTAGAGCATCGGAGGTCCCGTCGCACCAGCTTGCTGATATTTCAATTGAGAGCCCGCTTTTCCGACGAAGTGGCATGCACGTCATTCCGCCTCTCATCCATAAGCCAAAGAGTCTCCGCCGAGAGTTTGGACTTCGTACCAGTACGTTGCAGCTGACGGAACTTCGACCCTTCTTTCCTTAGGATTCCCACCACCTGTTGTAGGGCCTCGTCGACGTCAATTGTGGTTTCCAGAGCAGCAAATCAGTTTTCCAGATGTAGTTGGAACTGTTCTAATCCCACAACGGTTTGGAGCTGGTTAGGTCTGAGTGTAGACTTCATCACACGGTATCTTTCTAGCTTAAAGTTGATATTAAGAGAGCCTCGTAGGAGACGGTGGTCATTACTGGTATTAAACCTGTTGACCACAGAGACGCCTCTGAATATGCGCATTTTATCCGTCATGATGAAGTCTATCTCGTTCTTTGTCACATTATCAGGGCTTTGCCATGTCCACTTTCTTTGGGACTGCTTCTTATAGAACGTATTCATTAAGAAGAGCCCCTCTTTCTCCAAAAAGTTGACGAGCATTTGCCCCTTGTGGTTCCATAACCGTGTGGACCAACTTTCGATTTGTTGCTATTCCGTACTCCCATTTTAGAGTTGAAGTCCCCCATGACAACGTTGTAGTGCGTCTTCGTGGTCTTGTGAAGAGCTGAAGAGATGTCTTCATACATTTCTTGTACTGCGTCATCCGAGTGCGCCGACGTCGGTGCGTAAACCTGTATGGAGCCTGTACCTTTCAGTCAGTTTAAGTATGAGGTACGCTACCCTGGTCGAGACACTAGAGATCTCAACAACGTTGTCAGTGAGGGCTTTATGTACGAGAAACCCTACGCCACCTTGGGATAGTTGGTCACCCTCCCGGTAATACATAAGGTGGCCCGATTCTAGAGTAATGGTGTCTTCACCCTTTCTTCGGACTTCGCATAAACCTAAAATGCGCCATCTTATCCTTGCCAGTTCCGTTTCGAGCTGCTCTAAGTGGTCATCCAGCCTGACCGTTCGTCCGTTGTACGTTGCCAAAGTCAGTTGTGGGTGGTGGTCTTTTTTTTTTTTTTGATCCCTGGTAGAAAATCCTCATGTATGTCATCCGCCTTGGGGGGGCAGAGGGGTCTGTCAGACTCTTACTGACTAAAAACCACCCCAGTGTTCCATCTCACACCTGCGCCGGGGGTCGCGGGAACGTACGAATCTTCCGCAACCCCCGGCTGGTGCCGGCCCGCCTCAGCGGGCCCCGTCCGGTCGAGCGGGGGGAGTGAGGTGTTTGACTACCCCCGCGACGTCTACGAGGGGCGCGCGTGGAACACTACGCGCCGCCACCTCGGGTCCTGATGTAAGGAGGGCGATGGACGTCCCCGAGTCCGTCGCCCCTGGACCCATTTAGGGGGGCTGGAAGAAGACGTTGTCCGCCCTCCGCCGAAGCCCGGTGCGCCTGCTGCGGGCCGGGTAAGAGGATGAGATTTCTCGCTCTCTTTCCGCAGCCTCTTTCTGCCAAAATGACCGTTTCGCAGAAGGATACCACCGCGTCCCAAGACTCCTCGCCGCCGACCACAGCATTCACTACGGCCGGCAGCGAGAGGTCATTGCCTACTGCTGAAATGAGGGCACGGCGCGGCTCCTCCCAAGCGGAACACTCTGCCAGCGTGTGACGCGCTGTGTCCTCCCAGCAGTCGACGCAATGGTGACACTGGGCATCCGGCATCCTGTTTAAGCGACACAGGTACTTCCCGAAGCAACCATGCCCCGAGAGCACCTGCGTCACCCAAAACGACAGGGAGCCGTGCCTCCTCCCGAGCCAGTGGTCGAGCACCGGCCGGACCGCCCCGATGGTGACAATGCCGGCGGTAGGGCATGAGAGCCTGTCTCGCCATTCCGCCACCAGGACCTCGCGGAGCTGCGACCGACGCTGCTCCATTTGTCGCTGCATCGGTCGCTCGCCCCGCGCCCGCGCTTCCTCGTGCCACCGATACAGTGACGCGAGCACCTTCGCCGCCAGGTCCCAGGGCGGGGATCCAGCCAGTGCACAAGCCACCTCCTAGGAGATCGTGCGGTAACCCCTGATGACTCTGACGGCCATCGCTCTCTGCGGCTTTCGCAGAACAGAGGTGCTGTCGGCCGTCAGGTCAGCAGCCCAGAACGGGGCCCCTTAAAGGGCCATCGATCGCACGATCCCCACGTAGAGCCGCCTACAAGCGGCGCTCGGACCCCCGTGGGTGGTGGCCTACCGTAGCCCGGCGATTCTTCGCACCTCCTGCCCTGTCGTTACCGTGACCGCCACCTTGATCAGGAATAGCAGGGCGGCCGGGAACTAGTGGCCTTTTTTGTGTTGTGTCGTTCATTTGAAGGTAATGCCCATAGTCGCCACGCTGGGCATGCGGGTTGGCGACCGCAGGGCGCAGTTTCTCGTACTGGTGACGCTGCTGCCCGTCACCAGCTTATAGATTTAACTAAGCCATTGTTGTGATGGTTATACCGCCATCTATCGGTAGTCAGAGCCTCGTTTGTTATTTAGCAGGATGTACCACGGGCAGGTGACGTTGATTTGGAGCATTGTGATGGTAGTAGCCCCCATATATCCCATGATCTTTGTTACCAAGTCATTCAAATTTTAATATAATTTTCGATGCAATAGCCTGCTCATTGCCGTAGTTTTAAAAGGTATTGTGTCCAAGACTGTACTTACACGTACGTGCTACTATTTAATACGTAGGTAATGTCATTTCCTGTGCAAGATAATCTATACAAAAGCGTTGGAGATGAATTCAGTCCTTACAGTTTAAAATAATAGAAAATAACACTTGGCAAATCGTAGGATTTAGCAATTAGTTTTCCGTTTATTCAGATTTAATTATATCTATGTACAATAACATATCTAATTTTAATTTTGTGCATTTTTCAGATTGATCTGTCTGCCGGTATGCTCTAAACCTTGTATAAACGGTTTTTGCAAGGGTCCAGACCAATGTGCATGTGATAGCGGTTTTGTACTTGATCCTAAAAATCAAAATAGCTGCCTTTTCCTTGGTCCTAAACCATGCGTCAATGAAGCTAGTATCAATAAAAGTGCATGTCAGTGTGAAAAGGGATATCAATCTGCCAACGGAATTTGTCAACCAGTCTGTAAAGCTCCCTGTACCAATGGCACGTGTATGGCCCCAGATTACTGTCAATGTTCGCCGGGATACGAAAAAACGGAGCAAAATACGTGCGCGCCCCACTGTTCCAGCTGTTCTCATGGAAGTTGTATTGCACCTGAGACTTGTAACTGTAACTCAGGCTGGCGAATGTCTCATATACGTGGAACCACGAATAGTTCTTGCCAGCCAATTTGTTCCAAACCCTGCACTAATGGCACTTGCATCGCCCCAGAGACTTGCCAATGTTTGCCTGGATTCGAAAAAACGGGTCTAAATACTTGCGCGCCCCATTGTTCCAGCTGTTCTCATGGAAGTTGTATTGCACCTGAGACTTGTATCTGTAACTCAGGCTGGCGAATGTCTCATATACATGGAACCACGAATAGTTCTTGCCAGCCAATTTGTTCCAAACCCTGCACCAATGGCACTTGTATCGCTCCAGAAACTTGCCAATGTTTACCGGGATATAAAGTATCTGGGACGAATACGTGCAAGCCTTATTGCTCCACTTGTTCTCAAGAAAGTTGTATTGCACCCGAGACTTGTGTCTGGAACTCAGGATGGACAGTGATTCAAATAAATGGTTCTAAGATTCATTCCTGTGAACCAATCTGTACCAAACCATGCGTTAATGGCACGTGTGTTGCCCCAGAGACTTGCAAATACTTTGAAGGCTACAATAAAACGGCGGAGAATATAAGCAAACCTCACTGTTCCAGTTGTGCTAATGGAACATGTGTTGGACTTGAGACTTGCATCTGTAATCCAGGATGGAAAATGACTCAAATAAATGAAACGACGAGTTCTTGCCAGCCAATTTGTACCAAACCCTGCACCAATGGAACATGTATCGGCCCGGATATTTGTAAATGTCTTGCAGGGTACAAATTTACGGAGAAATTAATTTGCGAACCGGATATTGTTGCAGCAGATGTGACAAATATTGATAAAAATGTTTCTGGCGCAGACCCGGTGGAGCACTGGTAAGCAAAATTATTCAGTAACTGACTGACAAACCCAAGAAAACTGTTTATAGAAACTGCTAATTCAGTAACCGATTGGTTAAGTCTGACAATAATACCATTTCGTCGTTTTGTTTAGATTCATCGAATATTAGTTTTGTTTTGATACGACAAAGCATTTAACGGTTCTTATTGGTCCACTTTCTTTCTTTAATTGGTCAAGTCTATAGTCTATATTGGTCAAGGTTCTAACTCGTCAATCGTATGATAAGTTCTGATTCTTCAGTTGCAATTCAAAGGTTCCGACCTAAAAAGGTCACTTTTCTATCCATCTATCACAATGAGTAGAGTTTTCTCGAAATCTGTTCAACATAGTTTTTTTTTATCGAATTTGAACAACTAGACCTAATCGATTAGTTACTACTTAAATCAGTAAAATTAGCAGTTTCTACAAATAATTTTGTCGGTTTTGTCTATATTTTGAAACCTTAACTTTATCGGACGGTTTTCCAATTACTTGGTTCAGTGGTTTTGACTACATATGATCATATTGGGGTTTCTAGTAAACGCAGTCACTGCTATATTTAAAGAAGTACTATTTTATAGCAATATCTAGGCACTGTTTTTTTTTTGAGGTTTTAACATGGGAGTTAAAATCCGACCAACAACTTCCTGAACACCTGAAAAGGTACACAGTATGGAAACCACAGAATATGCTATATATGAAACCACAAGTAATATTAGTCCACACAAGTATAGGAATATTAAATTAAAAACCGTAAATTAATAAAGTGAAATTTTCAAACAAAATAAATTCAGTAAAGTAAACACTGTTTAGATAACGTACTTTGACGCCACGTAGAAGAGCGGCAACGATGCACGCGGGCGGCATGGTGGCGTTTTTGTGGCGGCGCCGGTTTTGATTCGTTTGATAATGGTGCAGATTCTCTTGTACACCGAACTGAACTAACTAAACTATCACTAAAATTCCTTTCTTTTGGCTATGAGAATCTTAAAGTTATTCTGCAAAAAAATATCTCTAAATTTAAAAATAATTTTGACGGAACTAAAATTTTATTTGACAATCGCGACTCCACGTGGTACTTGTTTGCCCTACCCTGTGATTTTTTTTAGAGCCGGACGCTCGGATGGGGAGCAGCCTCGACGTGTTTTAAATGGATTTTTTTACTTTTTGTATGGAAAATATAAAAAATTATTACCTACATGTGTAGAGTTTTATGGGTTTAAGGGTTTCATGAAGGGGGTCGAGATTTTCATTATTTTTGCGATAGGATACACCGTTTTCGAGATATAAGCAAAATAAAATAAGAAAAAATACGGTACTATTTTTGCACCTGAAGTCGAGGTTTGTGGTGAATTTTAGTTCATGACAACAAATTTTATTCCACACCTTTTTAATCGCGATTAATTTCGCGAAAATTTTTAGGTTACAAACGTAAAATTCAGAATAGCTAAATTGCCCTTTTCACTAAATTCAATGCCATCTTGGTGCTGTCAAACTAAGATATAGTTAAGTTGTGTCACTTTAGTCTATTTCAGAGTGGAAAATCGTCAATTGACAGGAATAAACAAAATTTTAGTCTAGTTCAGAGAATTTTGTGACAAGAGAATCGGTACCAATGTGCGACGAATTTAAAATTCATTATGTTCATTTTTACCGCCACGTTTTTGTTTCGCGATAACTGAACTGAACTCGATGTATTGTTCTATGGCTCACTCTAAACACACGCCCATCTGTCTAAGGCTGCAGGTTGGGTTGCGATCGAAATGGTCTAAGACTCGTTGTTCAAAAGAGGATGGAACGTGACGCGGAGCAACTCCTTCATGAGTGATGGGCACTATGTGTTAATTTTCCCTGATCCTTTGGACAGTTCCCAGGATTGTCCGGACGCTAGTAGGGCAGACGCGAGTTGCACCGTATCTCTCACGATAAGTACGTAGAGTTAACACTGAATTTTGGTGGCATTCGCCAAACAGTAAAACCATGTCTATATACTCTGCAGCATTGCAAAAATCTTGGCATTTTGTTCAAAAAACACTCGCGTCTACACAAAAGTCAAGTAGTGTCAAATTCACCGTAAAGAATTAATACAAATATACTTAAAAACACAATTTACCTACACACACAAAGTCAAGTAGCTAATAAATTTCAATTTCACCGTATTTTTTTTTACTTACTTATTATTTACTTCCTTACCTACTACATAAACACGGCATTAGAATACAAGTATTTTTGTGCTATTCGAATGATTTAATTTTTTTAACAATTGTCAAATTATTTATTGATAAACCATTTTTAAAAAAAAGTTTATTTTTGTACGATTGAACTTACGAAACTACCGTTTTGTGAGTGACTTCGAGTAGCAAACGGGTAAGTAGGTCGGGTAGGTACGATTTTTTAATAGGTTGCTGCCTATATGTAACATGTAAAAACAATTTACCATCTCTAAATCTACTTAATAATTAGTGATAAACGAACTTCCCTGTAAGTGAAGTTTTATCATAATTATGATAGCCTCGTCCTCGAGATTAGCATTGTACACTTGTGACTTGTAGTAGGTACCACATATAGTAATAGTAATAGTCCATTTATTTGTCAGAATATTGTTACAGAGATGTTCAATAATTTTTACAGTTCATAATATTCTGCCGTTTCCGGCGTACAAATACACTTTCGGGTGTTGGTTAGCTTCTCAGATATCACATTGAATTAAATGAATTAGGATAGTATTCAAATTACAAATTAGTCAAATGTTAGTAAAAGAAATGTCAAAAGAATTGAATTAAGTCAAAGAGATAATACGAAGAGAATAATACAGCTAATTCCTATTCCTATAATGTCGTCTCTTTATGCACTTTAATTTAGCCTCCTTTATATTTTTTTTAAAACGGGTCCCTTATTATCGCTGTCAGCTTGCCGTCAATGCTTCATTAAGTTCAGAGCTGTATAACGACACTAAACAGATATTTTACCATTACGGGTACTGACAAGTAAAGGGAAGGGTGACTTGCTAATCTCTTCGGACGAGGCTAAAATATAATTATGATAGAACTTCACTTACAGGGAAGTTCGTTTAATCACTTATTATACTCTAGCCTTGTCCTCAAAATAAGCGTTGTATACTTGTAGATCTTGAGAGATAATAGTAAAATATCAAATTAAAGAATAGAGGTACTTGTTGTTATTCTTAATCAAACGAAAGAATAATACTATGTACTTAAAATTATTATTGTATTATTCTTTTTTCACCTTATACATCATCTTCAAAGATTTAAAATTAACTGACCACTGGCAGTTTCTATATTAGTATCTAAAATTCCCCATAGCGCTAACGTGTTTTAAATGCAACTGCTTAACTTTTGAGAAATTACCAAAGTACCTAAACCTTTATTTTTTTTACTGATATATGTATAAATATTCTGAATTGTAATGTTTATACTTGGTGAGGTACCCGTACGGGGTGTACGGTTACTAAGGGGAGTAATGCATATTATTAATAACCACACAAACCTCTTTTTTTGAAAGTAATTTTACTGATTATTTTTAGATACCAAGCCTAATCTAACCGAAACGGGGTTCCCTATCCATTTGCATAAAATTTTAAGACATAATATAACATTGGCATAAGGAGATTCAGCATAATGATCATTACGCATACTATTATTACTTACGCATAAATCTTTTGCCAGAAATTTACTTAACCAAACCATTGCATTATGCCAAAGTATTATTATGCCACAGTATCATTAAGCTAATAAAAGTTATGCGAAAACAGTTACGCCAAAATATAGTAGTCAAAAAAATTATGCGAAAAGAAGGGAGCGCCTCGAATAGTGGTATGTCGTTGTGGTGGCGAAAGCCGTTACAAACAAAACACTCCTCCGGGAAATTGTTTGAAGTCAACTTCGCCAAACAAACGTCCAAGAATTTAATGGCCAGAGAAGAATGACACGTATTTAAAGTAACATACTCGTACTGGAAACCAAGTATTTGTTTTTTAATTTTTAATCTTTGAGAATTATGCACTATAAATTCCAAAATTTCTTCTTTGGTAGAAGTAAGACCATTACTTCAGATAGCAAACGTTTTGTTTAAGAGTTTTCAGAGAGCAATGTCACATGAAATGTATGGTGAAGGGCTCCTAGAAAATAAGATGCTCGAATAATAAGCTGGCCACAGCGACAATTGAGAGTATGCCAATGTATTTAGCGACTGTTGGAGTGAGAGGGAATTAATTATTTACTTGGATGAAGATCAAGTGTTCTGCTTTCTGAGAGGTACTATGGTTCGTCTGACCATAAAGGTTCCAGGTACCTAGAAGAGGTAGGTACCTCAGCTTTTTTAGAGATTTTATTAATTCTATTTATTGAAGAATTGGTGTAACTACATACAAAAACGAAAATAGGCAGACCAATTCTCTGAAAAGCGTTTCTGGCATAAACAACTGAATTCTGATGCCTTGAAATATATTTTTGATAATTTAGTAGACTGACCCTACTTGCAAGAAGGTCTAGACTTGGAGTGTCAGAGCTATATTTATATACTTCTTGGAAAACTTAATCTCAGAACCCACTCCATGTCAAGGTAGGTAATGGTAGGTAATGCCGCCAGTGGGCGCAGGCCCTTAGCCTCCATCAAACAGGCTCGACACGCGACGCGAATCGCACGCGACACAAAGGCACCGCCTGTCGCGTGACGACCACACTCCCAGGAAATGTAGGCGTGTCCCAGTCATAGATTTTATGTATTTATTATTAGGCTTTTCAACAATGAGTAGGTACACTGTTGCTTTACAATTTGTAGATTGCAAACTTAAGTCGAAGCGCTTCATTACTAGGATATTCCACGTAAACATGTACTAAAAAAAAAAAACTCATATTCAAAGCATTTATTTCAAATAAACCAATTACAGGCACTTTTCAATTGTCAAGGGGTCGGTCAGTCGGCGGCGACCTCTCGCGTCCGGCCCTGGTTCAGGCCATGGTACGGAGCGAGAGGGAATGGGAAGCCGTCACCTCCTTCTGCGAAGCAGTAATGCTCGCGAAGGAGGAGGCGGAGCGCGAAAGGGAGAGGCAATCTCTGCGCCCTCGCGCCCCTAGCCGCCGCAGGAGGAGGAGACACCCTGGGCGTCGGGAGTCGATTGCCGACTCCCGGCCACCGTAGGCGCGGGCTTGCGGACGGCGAGCAATGGGCAGCTCGCCGTCCGGTAAGGACCAGGCCCGGGTCGACGGCGCGTCGTGTTCCACGTGCGCCTCAAAGAGATGTCAGCAAAATTGACGGGGTCCGATAGGACCGATGCCTGCCGGGGCTGCGGATTGTTCGAAAGAGTTACCGTGGCCCTGGCGCACAGGCAACTGAAGGAACACGGGTGGGTTTTAGTCAGTAAGAGTCTGACACGCCCTTCCGCTCCGCCCAGAGCGGGAGAGGTCATTTGATGATTTCCCACCCAAAAAAAAAAAAAAAAAAAATGGGGTCGGTCAGTCAGAAAGATGAAGCTAGTTGCCCATTCCAAAGCGTAGTAGGTACCTATGGAGAAGAACGGGCAACAAACTCCATGGACTCTCTTTTAAATCAAAATATGGTTGCAAAATATTAGTTACATCATTCATGTTGAAATTATGCATTTGAGAACGATGCAGAATGTTAAAAAAGTCCGTAATAAAGAGACAAAAACAATTCAAATATTAAATTAAATTAAAATAAGCCGTGGCAGCTAAGAGATGACCAGTCCCTACTGACGGCGCCCTATCGCGGATTCCTATCTGACCTCCACAACCCAGTTTCTGGGTAATATCCCCCTTGGTAAGACTGGTTGTCAGACTTTCGGGCTTCTGGCGACCCGTAACAACTGTCAAAGATCTACGAATCATAGCCGGGGCCAACGGCTTATCATGCTTTCCGAGGCATGGCGGTTCTTGGTATGTAAAGATGGTCACCCATCCACCAACCAACCGCGGCAAGCGTAGCTTAACCTGATCGATCGACCCGTACGGCTGTTCTTACTTAGCCACAAGCTCCCTTAACCACAAGCCCCCTTAATTAAAATGTATTATATTAAATTCCAGCCTATCGTTGAAGTGTAGCGATTTTATATTTTAAGCAAATAAGTAGAATAAGTATCATCGTCGTGATAGTTTGCACTGCGCGTCAACGTCACTTTTCAATGTACAAGGTATCATGTTCATTGAATCATTGACCTAGTGATTCAATTCTACAGAGTGTTCAAAACTACTCAAAATAAAAACTACTTTTTGACCTAATTACTGGACCAATTTCTTTAATTTTTTTTTATATCGTCAGCAAAGGCGATAACAAGTATGTGGTTTCATTTATTGCATATATGTGTGATCCATACGGTATAAGTAGAATGAAAATTATGCGTAATAAACTTCATCAAATATTTATATATTTTTTATTATTTTTAAACTGCTGCATGTACCTTAGTAGTAGTATAGTGACCTTTAAAGCTACCACAGACAGGCGTGCCGCGATAGCGCTACACAAAGGCGCCGCTCGTCGCGCGTCATGCGGTGCCTTTGTGTCGGGCGTCGCGTCGCGCCAGTGTGTACGAGCCTTTATAATGTTTTGTTTTCACAGATGGTGCCCTGGCAGTTCCCGCTCTAGACATTGGTCCTAAAGTACTAAATAGGACGTCGGTTTTATTCTTCTTTCTTTTTTAAACTATTCTATACACTATGAAACATAATTGACAACATTTCAAAATGTATACCAAAATGATATATACCCTACCCTATAACAAAATGATACAAATTTGATTTTTATTAACGAATATTTCTTTTTAATTTTTTACTGCTTAGTTTCGGAATAAAATAATAATAATCGCAAAACGCGCGATGATGTCACTCAAACGCTTATTAACACAAAATACAACACACTCACATATACGCCAACACAAACCACGCAACAGCATGCACAAAATTCTCTACATTTTTATTTTTTTTGCGAATTGTTAATGTTCCACAAATGGGTGAATAAATTGACTTCTGTAACAAACTCAGGTACCACCTAGCTCAGGAGTCAGGGCTTTAATTGAAAATGTTACACCTTTTTTTTATGTCAATAAAACATTTTTATTATTAAGCCCTAATAAGGCATATGAAATCGGAATGATTGATGGCTAATAGACTTACGGTTTCATACATTTTGACGTTTACGTCTGTTTTGAATAGAATGAAATGAACAAACAAACAACAACATTTGTAAAAAATAAGGGTGCTTAGTTTTTGGATGTAATTTCATTAAACATTATGATACTTAAAAGCATCTTGAAAATATAAAATATTGTCAATTAAGTATAGCAAAAATCTCAACATTGATATTCGTCATTGGTACCCGTGATATATATATGTAATTATTATGTGTCTAATATTTAAAAATAAATACGTAATATAACTATAAATGTAATTATTATCTGTTGTTACTTTACTAAATAAATGATTTTTATAACAAACTTATTTTTATAAATCAGAGTTGCTGGGTCGAAGACCGGGAGTGCCACGTCGTTATCAGCATGGCGACGACTAGAAACAGCGTCGCTGATTGCTTTGAGAAGACTTTCCAAGACAGTAGGATCCATTCTGAAACTTATAAACGTCTTAGTGAAGTCTATCCCACTTCTGATGTTAGTTATTATTATATATATGTAACTAGGTGTATGTAAATATTTAATCTTCGTTATTTATTAGGTATTAAAGGGAAAATACAAACAACAATAGGATTCAATTCATAATAACATTATATTTACATAATTCATAAGTATAATATAAATTATACAATATACATAATCATCATCAATAAATCAACAAAATATAATCAGAATAATATCATACCTTAGATGTTAACGTCTTGAAAGTCGAAGAGCAACTGCCCTACGCCACTGTGGCTCCGCTATTTTATACCCGTTAACAAACAAGTATGATTCACAAGTGACAGTTGAGTCAAATCAGTGTTTGATTTATAAAAATAAGTTTGTTATAAAAATCATTTATTTAGTAAAGTAACAACAGATAATAATTACATTTATAGTTATATTACGTATTTATTTTTAAATATTAGACACATAATAATTACATATATATATCACGGCCATACTGACAAGTACTTCGCTCTCGAAGTACATTAGATACCCTTTCTCATCAATTGTAATTTACTTTTGTTTTGCCAAGTGCCTAGACGTGTCAAGTCCCCTCCACCCGCTGCTAGTGGGATAGACTTGCACCAAGCAAATGACCGACCAGCGGAAACAAATTGTATCGGTTACCTCGTCATGCCAGTCCCATTCACCCGCTGCTGGTGAGATAGACAAGCACCAAGTAAACGATCGCCCAGCGTTTTTTTTTTTTTTTTTTTCTTTTTATCATTTTTTTTTTTTTTTTTTTTTTAATGTATAATATAATATATCTCTACAATCAACAGTACAATAATATATATATATATATATATATATGTGTAATTAGATAAAGTATTTGTTATAATATCTTAAGGAGTTAATGTGCCATATCATTTTCGACACTTACATTTTCATCAATTAATTCACCTGGCCAGAATCTTAATTTTTCTTTGGCTACTGAAATGTTTCGTAAATTACCTAGGCCTTGTAGAGCAAAACGATCATTATGAAGGATAGAAGATATTTCATAAGGCCCTTTAAATTTAGGTGCCAATTTATCATTACGCCTATGATTCTGCGAGACATACACTACATCTACGTTAAAATTTACGTTGTTACGACGAGTGGCGTCGAAACGTTTTTTTGAAATTTTCTGCTATTTGTAATAGGCGTAGTCTAGCTATTTCTCGGTCAGCCTGTAAGTTATTAGAATTTTGTCTATTATTTTTGTCAAGTACGTCGTCTAAACGAGCTTGGACAGATGGAATATTTGCGTCGACGCCAATTAGTAATCGCAAAGGGGTAAAGCCTGTGGATTTTTGTACAGTTGTGTTAATTGATTGTTGTACTTTCCACAGAACGTTCGGCCACTCTGACTGTTCATTGCACATAGTGTCAAGCATATCAGTTACAGTGGACACGTAACGTTCTACTTGACCATTACTTCTGGGAGTACCCGTGGAAATCAAGTGATGTTCTATATTAAGTTCATTAAAAAATGACCTAATCGGACCACTGCTAAAATTAGTTCCTCTATCAGAAATCACTGCCATCTTTTTTTTTAACTAAAATAACGGGACTTGCAAACGGTGATTCGTTTTCACGAATTATATCGCTATCTATTAAATCCTGGATAATGAGTTTTACCTTGTTTCTTTCACAAGGTGCCAAACGATAGGGACGATAATTTATTACTTTGTCACTTTTTAACCTTATCCTTTATTCTTCTGTTGTGACTGACCCAGTTTTATTTAATACAGCAATATGTCTTTCAAAAATATCTATGATATGATTTCGCAAATTTTCTTCCAAGTGAATTAATTTTGATTTTAACTCGGCCATTTGGATATTACAATAATCTAGCTGGAGTAAGGTATTTACGTGTAAATGTACATTGTTAGGAGTTTTCCTCCGAAATCTACTTCCTTCACAATCGGGAATTATCTCAATATCAGGGTATTCAACAGCATTTCTACCAATTAAAAGATTATAATTAATTGTTTGATCATTAACAACAAACAAATCAAGCTCAATATATATGTCATCAAATCTTACAGGGACAGTTATTTTACCAGAGACTTCCAATTTAATATTACCTATCCCTGTAAGGTATTTGAAACAAGTTAGTATATTACATCTAAGTTGTTTAGCAATGGATTGTCTGATTAGGTTCCAATTGGCACCTGTGTCTATAAGGGATTCAATTGGAATATCGTGAATAGATACAACAGTGAGCTTTAATTTGCTTTGCCTAAAAAATTAACCTCATTTTATTGGTGTTGGTTTTCTCTAAATCAGAACGTGCTTTATACCAGCACACTGAGTCATTGTGACCGATTTTTTTACAGAAAGTACAAGTAATCCTATCAGGAACCTTATTTCCTAGAGTACTGGTCCCTGGTTCAGATGGCGGATTTCGGTTTCTATTGCAATGGATTTTCATGTGACCTGTTTTACCACACAAGTAACATTTTTTCTCTTCGGAAGTATTATTTCGGATCTCTAACTTTGGGCGTTTGGCTTTACTTTGTCCTGTTATACTTGTTAAAGACAACAAATATTATGATTTAATAAGTTTAATTTTTAATCTATGTAATACACTATTTGTGACATTGACAGAACTTCCATGCTAATAAAATGTGTCGTATCTTAAAAGGTATCTTATTTTCTATCTAAAAATTAGTAATCAATCCATCAAAATAATTCAACAATACTGTCCGAATCATTTTGTTCTATAGGTCGTTTTTTGAGTTTTCTGTAACTGGAGAACAAGGATATTAATTGAGAAGGAGTTTTAACATTACTGTTGAAAGCAGCCATTCTAACGTTTACATCGGTTACACTACCGCAGATCAATTCGATTAATTGATCATCCGTAAACGACATTTTCGTATTGCGTAGCAGTCTAATTTTTTCCATAGCGTATTCGCAATAGGAATCTGCAGAATCAGAATTGTACAACACGGCCTTGGATAGTTTTTAGACAGGTTCCGTTTTTCTGGATACAAGTCTGTGAGGTCTGTATGGAAATTTTCCCATGTTCGGCCTTCAGATGGTACCCAAGACTCAAACCATAACAAAGCGGAACCTTTTAAAGCCTTACCAGCCCTTGCGACTGTTGTGATACTGCTCCATCCAAATTCTTTTGATAGCTCCTCGATGCTTTTACACCAGCCTTCCGCACCGCTGTCACCAGTTGCTAGGTCGAAGACCGGGAGTGCCACGTCGTTATCAGCATGGCGACGACTAGAAACAGCGTCGCTGATTGCTTTGAGAAGACTTTCCAAGACAGTAGGATCCATTCTGAAACTTATAAACGTCTTAGTGAAGTCTATCCCACTTCTGATGTTAGTTATTATTATATATATGTAACTAGGTGTATGTAAATATTTAATCTTCGTTATTTATTAGGTATTAAAGGGAAAATACAAACAACAATAGGATTCAATTCATAATAACATTATATTTACATAATTCATAAGTATAATATAAATTATACAATATACATAATCATCATCAATAAATCAACAAAATATAATCAGAATAATATCATACCTTAGATGTTAACGTCTTGAAAGTCGAAGAGCAACTGCCCTACGCCACTGTGGCTCCGCTATTTTATACCCGTTAACAAACAAGTATGATTCACAAGTGACAGTTGAGTCAAATCAGTGTTTGATTTATAAAAATAAGTTTGTTATAAAAATCATTTATTTAGTAAAGTAACAACAGATAATAATTACATTTATAGTTATATTACGTATTTATTTTTAAATATTAGACACATAATAATTACATATATATATCACCCGCGTATAGTGGAGGTCGCAGTCTAAACTTTTGATTCAATATCTATGTTTCTGGGTTATTATTAATAAATAAATACTTTAATATTGGTACGGTGTTTTTATATTCATAAAATTAACCAATACCTCTCCCGCATTAAGGCTCCCATAGACAGGCGCGACGCGACAGTGCTATACAAAGGCGCCGCTCGTCGCGCGACACGCGGTGCCTTTGTGTCGGGCGTTGTGTCGCGCCAGTGTGTACGAGCCTTTACTACTAACTATACTAAGGATGGATGGTTTTATTGGGGTGCTGATACTGAAAATAACGTGAGTTTCTAAATGAGACTGATGAGTTTTTGTATGTAATAATAAGTTGAAAACTAGCAGGCAAATGTATGATGTTGACATACAAAACCTTCAAAAGGAATTACTTAGCAGGGAAAATACACTTTAGGAAATATCTTGTAAGTATGAGTCTAGTCAACAAATGTTAAGCGAGCGCTTGCAGGTTTGTGAGTTGGTGGACGTAGTGAAGTACAATGCAGTCACTGACAAACGATCTCACCTGTAGTAATTGTGCTCCCACTCCGCCACCTCTCATGTCACAGCATGTTGTTCCTGCCGCTTCACGCATTTTAAATCATACTTTTAAAACTGTTAATCCCACTAAAAGTAATGTTTTGGTATATTCTGATAGATTAGGAGCAGTTTTTGGATCTCTGTTAAATAACCGCTCTAAACATACCATAGTAAACTGTTGTATTACCATAATCTGCAATTTTAATGAGCTTGTGCATAAAATAAAACATACAGAAATGAATGAGCAGACTACTGTAGTTCTTTTAATAGGAAACAGTCTGAGTTTAATTAAAAGGGGCATAGTTAATGGTATTGAAACCCTACTTAATTTAAGACTAGGTAAATTTATATTATGTGCGTTGCCATATTCGGATAATTTGAATGATGAAGAAAATAATTTAACTGAGACTAGGCTGAGTAACAAAACAGTATTATCTAGTATGTACTTCTAATGATACTGTAATTGAATCTTTAAACTCTTAGAGTCGACAAAAGAAAAGCATAATAAGATTACTTTATTATATCACCAAAATATAAATCGCTTCTCTGGCAAAATCCTAGACGTGGACATGTTAATAGATAAATATCATATAGATATCTTATGTTTTTGTGAAACCTGGTTAAAACAAACCGGATAGGATGTTGTTTCATGTAAATAATTTTTCAGTTGCCAGAGCATTCAACAGGTCCTCCATAGGGGGTGGTACCTTGATATTGTGTAATAGTAGTTTTAGACATAAGGAAAGAAAAGATATCACTGCTTGCTCTGTTGATAGCTTATGTGAGGTAGCATGTGCAGAGGTTGAAGGCCATACTTTCTTATGTGTTTATACACCACCAGCCTCAAACTTGTCATCATTTTTAGGGTTCCGTACCTTAAAAGGAAAAAACGGAACTCTTATAAGATCACTTTGTTGTCCGTCTAAATCCGTCGTAAAACCGTTGAATTAAGACCTTTAAATAAAAATAGATTGAAAATGTTTAATAATAATGTTCTTAACAATCTTTCAACAGCTAGTTTTAATTCACGAGACCCTAATATAAACTACCGTACACTGTTTTCTACAGTATGCCAAGAATTCAATAAAGCATGTCCTGTAAAAAAGTTATTATCGATAGTAAACCAAAATTTAGAGAATGCGCCACTGCTGGCATTAGATAAAGCAGAGATATTTTATATAATTTGTATCACGTGAAATCATTGACTTCTGATCAAACACTTCATGATTATGTAAGAAATTATTCTAAGATATTCAAAAGAGTCTACGCTCGAGCGAAATCTAAATTAACAAGTAACAAAATTAGTATTTCTAATAATAAAATAAAAACTGTATGGCAGGTAATTAACAAAGAAACTGGAAACACAAAACAGCGAGATCAGAATTAATTGTCTCTAAAAATTGATAATGAATCCATTTCAGATAAGTTTTAAGTTGCTGAGACACTAGAACATTTCTTTACCAACATCCCAATAGACGTTAAGAAATCTCTCCCCTCATCATCTATATTAGCTGAATCACTTCTCAAATAAAATTTCGGTAAGGAAATTCCAAGTTTTGAATTCAAGCCCTTTTCTATTGTCACAATTAAAAAAGCATCCAAAAGTCTTAACATAAAAAACACTGAAGACTTATGGGGGATTTCCGTTAAGGTTCTTGTAGATATCATTGACACATTTGCCCCTATCCTAACAGGCATATTTAACCAATGTTTAGACAGCGGTACGTTTCCTGATTTAATAAAACATAGTAAAGTAGTACCAATTTTCAAATCAGGTAGTAAGGGTGATCCTCTGCCTATTGGCCTATCTGTGCTACCAACATTGAGTAAAATCTATGGAAAAATCATGCTAGACCAGATGTTGTCACATTTTAACTCAAACGGCATTTTACATAGTCGCCAGTTTGGTTTCACGAACGGTAGGTCGACAACTGACGCGGGAGTAAAACTCATCAGTCTCATCTTGGAATCCTGGGAAAAGTCCCAGGATGCAATTAGCATTTTCTGCGACCTCTCAAAAGCGTTTGACTGCGTTGATCACAATACACTGAACTGTAAATTACACCACTACGGAATTCGTGGACAAGCTGCTGATCTTATTCTTTCCTATCTATCAAACTGGCAGCAAAAAGTAAACGTTGACGGGGCGACGTCCTCGGGGTCCTTAGTTAAGATGGGCGTACCTCAAGGTTCAATTATTGGCCCTTTTCTATTTCTAGTTTATATTAATTACCTTCGTTACATGATGGCTAACTTATCGGATATAATTTTATTAGCTGATGACACTTCTATTATTTTAAAATATATAGAAAAGATACGGATGTCTTACATGTCAACAATAGTCTGGCGGTTCTTTCAAATTGGTTCGCAGCTAATAATCTTTTACTTAATGCGAACAAAACTAAATGTTTTAAGTTTTCATTACCAAATGTACCCCAAGTGGGTCTAAATTTAAAACTTGATGGCAAGAAAATGTTATGACGGAAACTGTATTTCTAGGAATTACTTTGGATTCAAAATTGCAATGGGGCGCCCACATTAGAGCCTTTTCAGGTAGATTAAGTTGAGCTGCATATGCAGTAAGAAAAATAAGGCAGTTGACTGATATAGCCTAACAATAATATTGCGTAACACACTAACAGTATGGATGTTGGCGCCTAGTGCTACATTCATAGCAACAATCTTTAGTTCATATGAGACGCTGTAAATAATAGGTCTTTACCTATGAAATTGCCGTTTTGTATGAAAAAATTTAAACGAATTTTTTTCATGAATTTTTTATTTGTATTAATCGAAGTAATCACCCATGCAATCAATGCATCTTTGCCATCGCAGTGGCAGTTTATTGATGCCCTTCTTAAAGAAATCAGCTGGACGGGAGGCAACAAATTCTTCAAAGGCATTTTGTACTGCCTCTCGGGTATTAAATTTTTTTCCCGCCAAGAAGTTATCCAAATTCTGGAAAAAGTAGTAGTCTGTAGGCGCAAGGTCTGGTGAGTAGGGCGGATGACGGAGAGCTTCCAACCCCAGTTCTTGCAACTTGGAGACCGTCTGCTGTGCAGTATGAGGTCGCGCGTTGTCGTGCAGGATCAGCGGAGACGAGCGATTGACCAATGCTGGTTGGAGATGCGCCAGCTTCTCCATCATTGTGTTCAGTTCTTCACAGTACACATCTGCAGTAATGCTCACCCCGTTTGGTAAGAAGCTGTGATGAATCACACCGGCGCTAGACCACCAAACAGTGACCATCACTTTTCTAGGGGTAAGTTTTCGTTTAGGGCATTGTTTAGGTGCTGAACCAGGATCCAACCAACTTGCTGAGCGCTTACGGTTATCAAACAGAATCCATTTTTCATCGCAGGTAACAATGCGGTTCAAAATTCCTTCATTTGTGTGTCTGTTGAGCAGTGCAAGGCACGTCTCGACGCGTACTTCGCGCTGGCGATCATTGAGTTCGTGGGGCACCCATTTGTCAAGCTTTTTTACCTTGCCAATTTGACGCAAATGGACCAATATTGTTTTGACGCTAACGTCGAAAGCTGCTGCTAATTCAGCCGTAGATTGTGTATCATCAGCTTCCACAATCGCCTTTAATTCGTCATTGTCGACCAAAGTCTTCGGACGACCGCGAGGTTCATTTTTCAGGTCGAAATTTCCAGAACGGAAGCGAGCAAACCAATAACAGGTGGTGCGTTGGTTTGTAGAGTTAGCTCCGTAAACGTCGTTGATGTTGCGTGCCGCTTGTGCCGCGTTGCTGCCACGACGGTACTCATATTCCATAATTACTCGAATTTTTAACGTATCCATGATGACGAAAAAGATTGAAATGCGATGAAAATGTAACACTAATCAATAAAGAAATGACTACTTTTAGAAAAAAAAATCCATGTTTTTAAAATAAAATTAATTTGAAATTAGAATTCATAGCCAAACAAAAATTATTTTGATTTGAAATGGCCAGTACTGCAGAACGGCAATTTCATAGGTAAAGACCTAATAGTTAGGAGTTTACTTTTTTTCTTAGTTTTTGTAGAGTATCCCACACTACTTTTTATATTATATTCATTTTTGCACAACGTTGATCGCTCCACCCAAAATTATTGTAAAAATCTATTCTGTGTCGAAATACAAGTATAAAAATATTCGGTGGTTTCATTTATGTCCAATTCGAGACATACAATTTGGCGACCGTGACAGGACCTTTCACAAAATAAAAACTATCAAGAAATACGAAGCCCGGTCAGCTTGACCAACTAAGCTACAGATCTGCTACATCAAGAAACTATATTTTGGAGTATGTGGAGGTTCAGCCATTGCAGCCTACACCTGATTTACGGTCTAGACACAGTGATATCAACCGAAGTTAGCTGCATTCGCCGGGCTGCTGTACGGTGCTACAGCAGCCCGGCCAATGCAGCTAAGTGACCTTTCCTTGACCTCCTCACACATACCTACGTTTTTTTCCCCAACGGATCCTTCATAATTCATAAACCCCGAGATTTTACATGTGCTTATTTCATACAGAAAGGTACCTAAATAACTAAATAAGCAGTGATTAATTCTTAAAATATATATCTACGCATAGTTAAAAATTCATTGAAATTAGATTGTTCGACCTAAGTACCTACGTCAATATCTTACTGGTTTGAATGACTTACTTATTTTACAAGATATATTGTAGGTATCTATCACAGTTACAAGTACCTACACCTTCTAAAGTATTATCTTTTATTCTCAATTAAATTCAAGCCTAGATAAATAATAACATTTTTTTGCAAGTCATTAAGATTGTTTCGCCGAACATTCCAGGAACGGTGACGTCATTTGCGACGGCCGGGGCCTACAATATAGTCAAGCCTCATCCACGGAGTACTGTCGGGTTCAGTACCGGTACTTCCAGACCTCAGGTGACACTGGAAGAGGGACGTAAGATAAATATTTTATTAATAGTTCATAGCATTCTTGCACAGTTTTACCGCATAGTTCTTCTTAATTACTAAAAATACACATTTCTTTTATTTACTTTGTTTACTGTTACAATGGGCAAGGATGACGGTTCTGTGCAAGAATTACAAGATCTCATTGTTAGGGGTAGTTCAATAAAGAGCCAAATTACTAAGTTTCGGAATTATTTAATGAGTATGTTGTCAAAGGAGTCTGTTTCAGGCATTGAATTAGCCGAGTTATCACTTAAACTTAGTAAATTTGAGTCACTGTCCGTTCGGTTCGATGAATTGCAAAACCAAATTGAGATATTAAATTCGAGTAATTTATCAATCGAAATTGATGAAAGAGATGATATTGGACAATTATTCATAACAAACATTGCGAACGCTCAGAGTTTCATTCAAGGTCATCAGCCTAATACCCGCCAGGATGAATCTGGCAACATGCTCAATTCTAGCCATGGTTCAGCTGCTCCTTGGAATGCTGACAATCACGAAGTACGGTTCAAACTGCCACAGATACAAATTGCTAAATTCAACGGAACATTCTTCCGTTGGCTTGAATTTCGTGACATATTTAAATCAGTCATACATAATAATGAGCGCATTGCACTTATTAATAAATTTCACTATCTATTATCTTATTTGGAGGGCGATGCAGCTAGAATAGTGAGTAACTTAGAAATCTCCAATTCTAATTATAGTGTTGCCTGGAAATTGCTATGTGACCGGTATGATAACAAGCAACAGTTAATAAGCCATCATTTGTCTTCTTTATTAAACATACATCCAATGTCTCGCGAGTCAGATAAATCACTTCGTTTTTTGGTGGACCACGTCACAAAGAACCTGAGAGCGTTATCTGGCTTGGCACTTTGGCTGATTTAATACCTAACTTACAACAATTTAATACATTTCTAATTGATCGAGCAGATGTCCTTGTGTCTCTAAACCACTCTTCATCAAACAATAATAATAATAAGGCATCGGCTTCTACGTCGTCTAAAACTACCAACAATAAAGCCGAACGTCGGCATAATACATTTGTTACATGCCAATCTACTTGTCAGAGTAATTCTTCATCTTCTTCAGGTTGCGTTGTTTGTCAGGGTGACCATAGAATATACGATTGTCCTATTTTTAAGGCCAAGAGTGTGGAAGATCGTATAACTGAAGTTAATAAATTAAATTTTTGTTCAAATTGCTTAAGGTCCGGGCACATTACACGAAACTGCTACCTCAGACTTTGTCGGGGGTGTAAGAAGAAGCACAACGCTCTTTTACACGTTCCGGTAGTAACCGAAACCCCTGCTGCAGCCACCACCACCCCTGCTGCAGCTATCACCTCATCATGTGGAACGATGGCTAATCATACCACACAGGGTTCAAAAAATATTCTACTATCGACTGCCTTAGTTGAGGTATGTAACCCTACAACAAATAAAACGGAACAAGTACGTGCCTTGTTAGATTGCGGCAGTCAATCATCCTTTATGACTCAATCGCTTAGAGACAAATTATCTTTATCAGGTAATAATTCATTATTTAACAATTATATTAACATTGTCGGCATCGGCAATCGTGTCAATAGCAAAGTCACAGAGAGTTGTGTGGCGCAGTTAAAATCGTTAATTAAACCTTTTCACGTAACAACAACTTTTCTAATATTACCGGAATTAACAAGTAACATTCCCAGATACACAATAAACACTCGGCAACTGCAAATACCTACTCAGGTACACCTTGCTGACCCTAGTTTTAATCAATCCTCCGCTGTTGATCTACTCATCGGAGCAGATTTGTTTTGGGATATTCTTGGCTGCGAGCAGCGGTCTCTAGGCCCTAATAATCCCACTTTAAGAAATTCCCAATTTGGTTGGATCATTTCAGGCCCAATCAAAATAAACGATTTAAATAATATATCCAATATTCAATGTCATCATTCTTTGACTTCAGTTAAATCGGAAAATGATTTTAATGTAGAAATATCAAAGTTTTGGGAGCTTGAGGAAGAGCCATTAAAATCGCCATTGAGTCACGATGAAAGATTATGTAAAAAACATTTTTTAACTCATATGACACAATTAAATACTGGCAGATTTTCTGTTCGTTTACCTCTTAAAGATTCACCTAATTGTCTTGGAGACTCATACACATTAGCAAAAAAACGTTTTCATAATTTAGAGAATAGATTCCGAAGGAACCCACAACTTAAATTACAACATGTCAACTTTATAAGAGAGTATGAACAGCTAGGTCATCTTTCACAGTCTGATGTATTAAGACCTAATATATCATATGTTTTGTGTCATCACGCCGTGTTTAAAGAAAGAAAGAAAAACAAAAATTCGTGTTGTTTTTGATGGTTCAGCTCCTAGTTCATCTGGATTGTCAATAAATGATATACTTATGATAGGTCAAAATATGCAGGACTCTCTATTCTCAATTCTAGTACGGGCTAGACAGCACAAGTACCTCCTGACCGGCGATCTAGACAAAATGTACCGCTAGGTGCAAATTAATGAGGAGGACCGAAATCTCCAGCTCATACTGTGGAGAGAAGACGAGTCCCAACCTATCAAAACGTTAAGACTTAATACTGTAACTTACGGCATGGCAAGCTCCAGCTATTTGAGTACTCGTTGTCTGTGGCAGCTTGGAGAAGAAAATTCAGATGAAACCATTAAAAATGTAATCCAGCACGACTTTTATGTAGATGACATGATAACTTCTAGTGACAGTGAACACAAACTAAAACATATTCTGCAAGGGGTTACTGCGGCACTTAAATTAGGTTGCTTTAATCTAAGAAAACTTAAAACTAATATAACTAGCATTTTTGACTCATGTTCTTTAGATGTTAATGAAAGGTTAACACTCAGTGAGTCCTCTAGCACCCTAGGTTTGGGCTGGGATCCATCGACGGATACACTGCATTTTCCAATGCAATCCCCAGTTCCTTTGGATAACAATCGCCCAACTAAACGTTCAATATTATCTAATTTATTCAAAATTTTCGACCCCTTGGGTTTGCTCAGTCCATGTGTAATGCAAACAAAGGTTATATTGCAACAGCTTTGGCTGGAGAAATTAGGCTGGGATGATCCTATTCCTGAACATATTGCTTTGATCTGGGCTATGTTTACTGATTCTCTATCCGCACTTGGGAACATAAAAATTCCAAGGCATGTACTGTGTGATGAGCCAATATTTATAGAACTTCAATGTTTCTGTGACGCTTCCCAAAGTGCGTATGGAGCTTGTATTTATGCACGATCAGTAAACTCTGTTAATGAAGTCACTGTAAAATTATTGTGTGCTAAATCCAAGATTGCACCTACTAAACCTACAACAATCCCGCGCTTGGAGCTTTGTGCTGCGCTCTTGGCCGCTAGATTGTGTAAGGCGGTCAGAGATTCCTTGCGGTATAAGGTAAATAGTGAGGTTTATTGGAGTGATTCCAGTATTGTGCTGGCATGGCTTCATTCGAGTTTAAAGAATCTTAAAACTTTTGTTGCGAATAGAGTTTCAGAAATTTGTGAGCTGACAGACGTAAATTCTTGGCGTCACGTTCCAACATCAGTTAATCCAGCTGATCTCATATCTAGGGGGGTCAGCCCTAATCATATCAAAGACAATTTTTGTGGTGGTCAGGTCCACAATATTTATTGCAATCAGAAGACATTTGGCCTGTTTTGAATAACAATGATGTTAATGTGAATAAGTTACCGGAAACCAAACAGAATTCTGCAATCGTTAACTTAGAAACCCCAACAGAATACTTTATCAATTTTAAAAACTATCAAAGTTACGATCACTTAAAACGAATATTTGCATACGTAATACGATATATTAATAATTTAAAATTAAGGTCTCGCAGAAAATCTATAGTCTCAGGTACTTTAAAAACAAAAGAGCTACATATATCATTTATTAACTTGTGTCGTTTGGCACAGCAACAGTCATACTCAAGCGAATACAAAACACTCGCTAACAGCCACTCATTAAATTCTAAATCTAAACTTTTATCATTGACGCCTTATTATTGCCCCAATGATAAATTAATTCGAGTAGGCGGTCGTATTGATTCATCAAAATATCATAATGATAAAAAACACCCTGTGCTGCTTGATGCATCTCATCATCTCACGAAATTAATATTTAGCTACGAACATATTCGTAATTTACATGCTGGCCCACAGTTGCTGCTGGGCATTATTAGAGATTACATTTGGCCTATTAATGGCAGACGTCTCACTAGACAAACTGTTCATCATTGCGTCAAGTGTCGGCGGTTTCAAGCTAAACCGTTGGAACCTATAATGGGTAATTTACCTTCCCAAAGGGTCACGCCAAACTTTCCATTCACTACTGTAGGCATAGACTTCGTCGGTCCTTTTTTATTTTAAATAGGAAACGACGCGGTTCGAAATTAGTTAAAGGCTATCTTTGTCTTTTTGTGTGTTTAACTTATAAATGTATACACCTTGAAGCTGTAACTGATTTAACTAAAGACGCGTTTATTCTTACCTTTCGACGGTTTGTGTCACGACGTGGAAGGCCAATGGAGGTATTTTGCGATAATGGTGGCAATTTTGTATCTGGTACTAAGGAGCTAAATCATTATTTTAAGATTAACGCGGACTCTCTTTCTGATTTTGCAAGCGGAGAAGGGATCAATTTTATTTTCTAACCTTCTTACGCCCCTCATTTTGGTGGAATTTGGGAGGCCGGTGTGAAATCGGCTAAGTACCATATCAAACGTGTGATGGGCAATTCCCATGTAACTTTTGAAGAGCTGTCTACCCTTTTTGCACATGTAGAATCTATTTTGAATAGTCGTCTGCTTTGCCCTCTTTCCTCCTCGCCTGATGACCTTCTTTGCCTCACTCCTGGTCACTTTCTTATTGGTGGGTCCCTTACTGCTCTTCCGTCATCTACCTTAGAGGACCGCAATTGCAACAATCTACAACGCTACCAACGAATACAGCAAATTCATCAACATTTTTGGCGTCGGTGGCAGCGTGAATATATAGCTGACTTACAGCAACGTAGCAAGTGGAGAATCGATAAGTCAAGCCTGAACGTCGGTGATTTAGTCCTTCTGAAGGAGGATACTGCGCCACCTCTGTGTTGGAGACTGGGACAAGTGCAGAAATTGTTTCCTGGATCAGCCGGAGTGTCTCGAGTTGCTGATGTAAAGACCCAACGAGGAGTTGTACGACGTCCTTTAGTTCGCCTTTGCCCTCTGTCTTCCTTAGATGAAATAAAGGGTTGAAAACTGAAGATTTCAACGGCGGGAGGATGTGGGCGCCTAGTGCTACATTCATAGCAACAATCTTTAGTTCATATGAGACGCTGTAAATAGTTAGGATTTTACTTTTTTCTTAGTTTTTGTAGAGTACCCCACACTACTTTTTATATTATATTCATTTTTGCACAACGTTGATCGCTCCACCCCAAAATATTGTAAAAACCTATTCTGTGTCGAAATACAAGTATAAAAATATCCGGTGGTTTCATTTATGTCCAATTCGAGACAGGAATGGCTTTCATTTTGACGGTTCAACTACATTCATTGCATTATTTATGTTGTTGAGGAGACAAATTTTTCTAACATATGAAGTAATGGATTCCTTTAAAATGATTCAGATTGTGATTAATAGTGTGTTACGTAATTAAGGTGCTGATCAAATTGGTTCATCAAAATAACTACAACTTATCAAAATCCACTTTCGAATTTTTAAAACCCATATCTTTAAGAACGAGATCCAAACGTTCGAACCAACATCTAGACGACTGCTTTAGGCCATACAACGTTTTGTTTAGTTTACACACCTGATTATCTTTAGTTAAAATGCCTTCTGGTACCTCCATATAAATATTTTATTTTAGTATTCCATTAAGGAATGCCGTTTTAACATCCATATGGTGTATATGTAAATCAAATTGATTAGCTAAAGCTAAAATGAATCTAAATGTAGTAATGCGAGCTACTGGTGCGAAAGTTTCGTTATAATCCTGCAGGTACTCTTGAGTAAAACCTCGAGCAACAAAGCGAGCCTTATATCGTACTGGTTCACCTAATTCATTGTTTTTAATAGTAAATACCCATTTGCAACTTATTATATTGACATCTTTAGGTTTTTCTACTAAAGTCCATGTTTGGTTGCTTCGAAGGGACTCAATTTCACTCTGTACAGCTTTTAACCATTTGTCAGAATCAAGCCGATCAAATATATTCTTAAAAAATAATGGCAATGATTCCACAGTAATTAATTACAAAAATAAATCAGGATCATGCATCTGTTGATAATTTTTAGGGGGTAAATTGAGAATTCTTTCACTTCGCCTTAAATTATTAGGTTGAATTCCTAATGACGAATTTTCGGTCAAAGAATCTTGAGGTTGACTTTCTATTAGTTTTACCGAATCACTGTCAGGCTTACTAATTTTTGAGGGAATCACAATGTTGTCACTACTGCTACTTGTTGGACGTGATTGTGTAAAATTTAACTCATCGAATATGACATCACGAGCTATGAATACTTCATTATTTTCAACATTAAATAATCTATAAGCATTTGTATCGTAACCAACTAATATCGACTTAAGAGATTTAGTATCAAATTTAGTTTTTCTTGTTTTATTATGAACGTATGCAGTAGAGCCAAACATTTTTAAATTATTTATTTTCGGTTTTTTACCGTGCCACATTTCATATGGTGTTTTATTTATCAGAGCTTTAGTGGGTAAAATATTAGTTAAATAAGTAGCTGTTCATACAACTTCACCCCAAAATATTTTATCTAATTTCGCACTTGTAACCAATATTCCAGCCATTTCGGTTAACGTACGATTCATCCTCTCTGATACACCATTTTGCTGTGGAGTGTAAGGTATCGTTAAATGATACATTATACCCTTTTCAACACAAAATTCTTTGAACTCGTTAGAAAGATATTCTCGGCCATTATCGCAGTATAGATTAAGAACCTTAGAATTAAATAAGTTCTCACTCTTAGCCACAAAATCCTTAAAACATTTAAATACCTCTGACTTAGAATGCATTACATATGTGACTGTATAATGAGTAAAATCATTAACGAAAATAGTAAAATATTTTTTATCATCAAACGTGGGTGGTGTTATAGGACCGCAAACATCAGAATGAACAATAAAAAGTGGTCTGTTGTTATTGGATTTGTCTTTAGACTTAGCAAAAGGTAGTCGTGATTGTTTACTAAGTATACAAGACTCACATAACTCATCACCAGAAATTACATCTTTGATGATATGATTATCCTGGATTAGGTCTTTTAAAATATTAAATTTTTGTTTATTCAAATGACCAAGACGTTTATGCCATAAATCATATGGTTTAGAAATCTCAGATAAATTTAAATTACATTGAGATCGCAGTACTTTAAAATGTAGCTTAAAAAGTTATTACTACTTATACCGGACATTAAGCATTTGTTGTTTTTGTAAATATGAACTTTATTATTGTTAAACATAACGGACATACCTGCTTCTTGAATACGATTTGCCGATAATAAGGCACATCCGGTGAATATAGAATGTTATCGATTGATCCTTGAAAACCTAGATTACTAGTAACGTTTATTTGTCCTTTACCAAATGCGGGAATGTTAGTGCTGTTCTTAGCTACCCCAATTTTTAGCGGAGTGGGTAACTCTAAGTAAGAAGAGAAAAAATATATTGTATGCGTAATATGGTCAGTTGCGCCCGAATCTTTAGCCCGCATATTTTTCTTTTTCCACTCTTCATCTAGATGAAGAGTGGAAAAAACCATCAAAAACAAAAACATCAAACCTAGGTTTGATGGCAGTAGTTCATCAAGCACGCTTAATACTTGCAATTCTCCTAAAAGTGATCTAACGCGAAATTTCCACGTGCGTTCACCGTTAAATTGTAGAATTTTTCTTTTACTTCGCGACTCCAATTATTTTTAACGAACTAACAGTTGATTATTTTTGAAAACTAATATAATCTTAACACTGTATTACTACGTAGCCTGGGCCCATAACCTGTGGGAAATAGGTCGCAGTAGGAAAGAAAAGACGTGTGCACTGTTCGACGGTCCGATTTATTGTAACAGAAAAACATTTGAACGACCGACATCTACGAATGATCGAATGAGTGAATAATTGATTGTGATAATCGAGTGATTGAATCGAGTACTTATTTTAATCTGTCAACACTGGGATTTTTGTAATATTCCAACAGGGTTAATATTTTATATTTTTTGAAAAATGGTTTGCAGCTGTCAGTAACATGAAGTCTAAACATAGTTCTAAGGCATCTTTTTTGGGTTTTAAAAATTATATTCTTATTTGTTGAATTACCGCAAAAAATTATTCCGTATCTTAAGTTCTAACTTAAGATACGGAATAATTTTTGGCTTAGTGTCCTCTAGGACACTAAGCCATGATAAGCAGTTAGCAGGGCATCAACATTTGGGCACGCCACAATTGCGGCGGTAAGACCCCTCTTTGAGGAGTGGCTTGAGAGGCGCCACGGCGTCCTCACCTTCCGCCTGACGCAGGTCCTCACCGGACATGGCTGTTTCGGGAGGTTCCTGTTTCGTATAAGGCGGGAGGAAACGCCCGGGTGTTATCATTGCGTGGATCGATCGGAGGACACGGTGGAGCATACGGTGGAGGTCTGCCCGGCTTGGGCGGAGCACCGCCGTGTCCTCGTGGCGGCGATCGGCGGCGGCGACCTCTCGCGTCCGGCCCTGGTTCAGGCCATGGTACGGAGCGAGAGGGAATGGGAAGCCGTCACCTCCTTCTGCGAAGCAGTAATGCTCGCGAAGGAGGAGGCGGAGCGCGAGAGGGAGAGGCAATCACTGCGCCCTCGCGCCCCTAGCCGCCGCAGGAGGAGGAGACACCCTGGGCGTCGGGAGTCGATTGCCGACTCCCGGCCACCGTAGGCGCGGGCTTGCGGACGGCGAGCAATGGGCAGCTCGTCGTCCGGTAAGGACCAGGCCCGGGTCGACGGCGCGTCGTGTTCCACGCGCGCCTCAAAGAGATGTCAGCAAAATTGACGGGGTCCGATAGGACCGATGCCTGCCGGGGCTGCGGATTGTTCGAAAGAGTTACCGTGGCCCTGGCGCACAGGCAACTGAAGGAACACGGGTGGGTTTTAGTCAGTAAGAGTCTGACACGCCCTTCCGCTCCGCCCAGAGCGGGAGACGTCATTTGATGATTTCCCACCCAAAAAAAAAAAAAAAAAAAGGGCATCAACATTTAGCTTCGGGGCTAATTTGTACAGTGCATATGTGGAATTACTAATTTTACTAGGATACTAGGGCGGACTAATAAGTCTGTAACTGAAAATTATATCTGGGGACGCGATAGCGCACCAGCACGCACGTCAGCGAGAAAAGTAAAGGTCCAATCCCCTTATTCTTATCCTCTTTCACCCTCCAATCCCTCTAAAGGGAAATAAAAGTTTATATTTCTTACAAATAATAGGTATACCTACTTCTATTTGTTATAAAAGCTAGATTAATAGATCTAGAATAGATTTACTAGAAGTGTACGTACGTGTAACAAACGAAGAAGAAACTTTTTCGATGGCTATGAACATTGTTTCAACATTTTCATTGTTCAATAAATCTTCTTGAAAATGAGTAAAAGAAAGTGAGTGCGTACTGCGTACCTACGCTATCGTCTATCGTCCAATGACGTCCGATAGCTAACTTCAAATACATTATTTTCATTAACGACTGATTATTTCGTAAATAAAACATTGGAGTAATACCAACGTTTTACTTATCTACGCGTTCTTCGACCCGGTATCGCCGTGCGCCACGGCCTTGACCATATGGCACGTCCGCCCTCTACGAGCCGCACAGTACTAACCAACGTGCGTGATGTTTTCGCGTCCGTGGGAACACAAGTACAGAACTTCGTATGTCGTATTCATTCAACGCTTAACATCAATCGTTGAAGATCGAACACCGCGCGATAAAAAATCGTGGCGGGGAAAAATCGCGGCCGTGTGAACAGATGTACCGCTTTCTATTTGTTCTATTACTAGCGCGACACTAGTTTTTATTACGCCGCGATTTTTTACGTCCGTGAGAACGTGGGCTAAAGCTAAACTTGTTTTACGAAAACCGGCTTAACTGCTACGAAACATTAATATACGAATCTCAAAATCAAATCTGCATTACATTTTCCCCATACCCAAAAAAATAAATAAAGAAAGGTATACCTGTGCCCAAGTAATATTCAATAAATGTAAGGAATTTAAAAAGCAAACTCAAAGCATTTATATCAAATAAACCAATTGCAGGCACTTTTAAACTGTCAAGGGGTGTCGGTCAGTCAGAAAGATTAAGCTAGTTGCCCATTCCAAAGCGTAGTAGGTACCTATGGAGAAGAACGGGGAAGAAACTCCACTGACGCTCTTTTAAATTAAAATATGGTTACATCATTCATGCTGAAATGATGTATGTGAGAATGATGCAGAACGTTAAAAGCGTCCGTAATAAAAAGACAAAAACAGTATAAATATTAAATTAAATTAAAATAAGCCAAGAGATGACCAGTCCCTACTGACGGCGCCCGTTCACGAACATAACGCATGGATCAGCACCATTCAGCTCAACCATTTTGAAGGGTGCTAAATGATCCAACACACACGCCACCATCAGCGAGACAGAGTGAGCATGACATACTCTCAGCCGCCAGCGCACATTCAAGTCAATGGAAGACGTACCCAGTAAATGGTAGCTTTATAGTTGGACGACCCTTAACGACTGCCAAAGATCCACGAATGACAGTCGAGACCAACGGCTTAACGTTTCCGAGGCACGGAGTCTCGGTTTGTAAAGATGTCACCAATCTACAGACCAACCCTGGCAAGCGTAGCTTAACCTGATGGATCGACCCATGCGGCTGTTATATATTACTTAGCCACCAGCTCCTCACATGTAATTACTTATAATATAACATAACATAATATCACGCCTTGTTTCCCCGAAAGGTTGGGCAGAGGTATACCTGTAGTACCTACACCCACATTTCGCCAGTTATGTTTTAAATCCCATGTAATAGGGGGCGAGCCTATTGCCATCAGCCGGGTACAATTCCAGACTCCGGGCTGCTACTAAGAAATTCCTGTTGGAAAAACCCAATAATAATTTGCCCGACCTGGGAATTGAACCCAGGACCTCATGCTCAGCAGTAGCGACTGCGACGGGTGTGTAATGTATGACATAATAACAGATAGTATAATATCACTTGAAGTAACGTTCATATGTTATAATTATCATATGCTATAAAAACAGATAACCTAATTTCATGTGATCTAATGTTATATAGTTTTGCTCTAATAACATTTAGTATAACGTTCATTTCACAAAATTTTCAATTTGTATAATGCTCTTTTTATACAGGGTGTCCAAGAACCTGGCGTCCAACTGGATTCCCACGATGCCCCAAGTTCTAACAGTACTCAGAAAAATATTTTAAAAAATCCACCCCATGTACTTACAGAATTATACTGATTTAAAAAAAAAAGGGGAAATGAGCACCCTGTGACATACTTTTGAATGCTGTGACTGCTAATGCTGATAATTTCGATATTTCTTGGAGGTTTTGTAATCTAGGGTATTGCTGTGTCTAAATAGAATGTAAAAATAATGTACTTATTGTACCATTTTAAAATAAAATATTATTTTAACTAAAGGTGATATGGAAAACTATTGAATTTCGCAACTTTGACCGACTGTAGTGTAAAAAAAATGTACCAAAATAGTATGGCAAGTGACGTCAAATTTTGACGCGTTTATTCCTCTTTTTAAAAAGGTATAATACTTACACATTAATTTGAAAAAAAAAATTTTGATAATATTTTTACTCAACAACCCAATTTTTACGAAGTGCCTACCTACTAACGGTAACTGTCGGACCCTTTCTTATCTTAGAAACTGTTATGTTACTACTATTATTTACTTCGGTTCCAAGAGTGAGCAAGAAGGAAATACACACAGGTAGATGGGTTCCCAGTAGAATAAAAGCAAAGAATGTTAGTTTAAAGATATTTTATTACAATAAATGTTCAAAATGTTGACCACCCGCGGCAATACAAGCTCTCACTCTCCTTAAAAAGGACCGCTTTATGTTTCGCGAGTAACTTTTTTGACGTATCACCTGCACTGCTTGTGTTATCTTCTCACGAAGGTCAGCGATGTCATTAATGGGCTTCGCATAAACGAGCTCCTTCATAGTTCCCCAGAAAAAAAAAATCCAGCGGATTTAAGTCAGGTGAGCGGGCTGGCCACGGGATTGTTCCTGATCGCCCAATCCACCTGTTCGGGTATTGCTCGTCCAAAAACTCTCTAACGGATACGCGAAAATGTGCTGGACAGCCGTCGTGTTGGAACCACATATCTGGTGGGGTCTCTTCTAGTAAGTTTGGCAAATCATTTTGAAGAAAATTTAAATATGATTCGCCAGTCAAATTCTCGGGCATCTCAAATGGACCAATAATATTCCCACAGAGAATACCGGTCCACATGTTCACTTTGAACCGGTACTGGGATCTATCTTCTCGCATCAAGTGCGGATTTTCCACATGCCACTCGTGCAAGTTGTGTAGGTTCATGTAGCCATCCTTCTTAAATGTTGATTCATCTGACCACAAAATTTTGTCGATAAAGTTTTCGTCTTCTCGATGTTTTTGCAGGATTGTTTCACAAAACGCGACTCGGCTCGGATAGTCTCGAGGTAAAAGACTTTGCACTCGCTGTACGTGGTACGGATGATATTCTTCTTTTTGGAGAATACTGTGTGCTGTGCTCTTCGGTATCCCCGTATCAGCTTCTATTCCTCGCACAGAGATGCTTGGATTTGCCGACACCGCCTCTAAAACTTCATCGCGTATGAAGTCATTTACGGGTCGTCCTTCACCAGCTACTTGATTGGGGAACCGCCCGTCACATAGTGATCTGTGCACATTAATGAAAACTCGATGGTCGGGATATCGCGTAGCCCTCGGATACCTTTCTCTGTAAAGTCTCGCTGCAGCTCGTCCATTACCTCTACATTCTCCATAAATGTAGTGCATATTTGCGTATTCTTGCCGAGTGTAGGTCGCCATGGTAGCACACACAAAACACAAACTGTCCAAACACAGGCAAAGGTCGTCGTAAAGAGTTCGTTTCAAAGTCCAGAGCACAAAGAGTAATCGAGTCCAATAAACAAAGCTTTAAATCGTAGTACGTGATCAATGGTAACAATAAGAGAGAGGTGCGTAGTAACGGCAGGAGGCAGTGACGCGTACTGACCGTACTGTTATCCTAAATAGCACGATCCCAGATAGCGTCACTATCTATCTCACTCGCACCTCTAACCTTTTTCTCCCTCACTCTTACCTGAATAATGGGGTACCATAAAGAAGAACCAGCAAATCGCAAAGATAGTTTCTGTCTTGCTCCCTCCTGTTGTAATAACGAATCACTATGGTGAGATGCATGCACATACCGTCCCTTACGGTCTAACCTGTTTTTTGAGAGGCCTGTTGTTATTTTTATGAGCATACAATAGTAATTCTTTAGAGGTTAGATTCAATTCGTCGTAAATTTTTCTTTCTAAGAATTCTGTAAGACATCGTAAAAATTGGGTTGTTGAGTAAAAATATTACCAAAAATTTTTTTTTTCAAATTAATGTGTAAGTATTATACCTTTTTAAAAAGAGGAATAAACGCGTCAAAATTTGACGTCACTTGCCATACTATTTTGGTACATTTTTTTTACACTACAGTCGGTCAAAGTTGCGAAATTCAATAGTTTTCCATATCACCTTTAGTTAAAATAATATTTTATTTTAAAATGGTACAATAAGTACATTATTTTTACATTCTATTTAGACACAGCAATACCCTAGATTACAAAACCTCCAAGAAATATCGAAATTATCAGCATTAGCAGTCACAGCATTCAAAAGTATGTCACAGGGTGCTCATTTCCCCTTTTTTTTTGGAATCAGTATAATTCTGTAAGTACATGGGGTGGATTTTTTAAAATATTTTTCTGAGTACTGTTAGAACTTGGGGCATCGTGGGAATCCAGTTGGACGCCAGGTTCTTGGACATCCTGTATAACGTTCAGTTGACCTAATTTTCATATTTACAAATTTTCAGCCAAAAACTGTAATGTATAAGTAACTATCAGGAAACACACGTTATAACCTCATCTAACCCAAATGGTTCACCAACAATAAAGGGGATCTGGCGCTCGGCGCCCGCTGCCGCGGCACGTTCGCTACGTTCGCTCGCTCGCGCGTTAATCGTCACTGTTCTAACCTAACCCAAATCTAGTCAGTTTTATACAAAATAAAGTAGACGTTTCTAAATGGATACTTTTTAAACGCAAATAAAAAAAAACTTTTTGCATCCAAAAATAATCCAAATTCGAATCAAAATTACTGATTTCACACAAAATACTCAACTCAAAATATAATTAAATAAGCAACCGTTTATATTCGTGATGCCCCGCTATCTACTAGGCGAGGCATCTTATTTCTGAATGGCAATAATAATTTATCTCTGAGTTTGTTTCGGCCTTTCTTCTCAGAGTTGTCGGATAGGAAACGCCGACCTCATCTAGTTTAAAAAATATGTTTTACGTGTAAAAGTGTTTGTATAAACCTACTTACAGAAATAAAATCATTTATCATTAATAAGGCGTAGCCAACGGAGCCCCGCTCGACGGGGCTCCTGCTTCTGGATGGTTTAAAAAAAAAAAATCATGAAGGAGATGGCGGGGTCTTCTAGACCCCGCCAGCCCCTTCTAACCTAACCTGTCGGAGTTGGGATGCCCCAAGTCCCGAGCTCGCTTCGCTCGCTCTTGCATCCTAAATTCTCCTAGTACAGTAATATTGCATTTTATACCGATCCCTTCGACATCATTTTTACGACAAACGGCTGAGCGGAGACAAATACATAATACTCACACGCTATGAGTGTGAGTATTATGTCTGTACGCCCGCTGCATGTGTGCCCGGTGGATGTACAAAACAAAGTAGACGTTTCCAAATTATATTAAACGTTACTTATAGATTTTTAACATTGTAGCAATCAGTAATTTTGATTCTAATTTGGATTATTTTTGGATACAAAAGGTTTCTTTTTATTTGCGTTTAAATAGTACCCATTTAGAAACGCCAACTTTCTTTTGTATATTTTTGCAAAAAGTGATTAGATTTGGCTTAGGTTAGGTTAGAACAGTGACCAATAACGCGCGAAGGCGAGCGAGCGTAGCGAGTGTGCCGCGGTAGCGGGCGCCGAGCGCCAGATCCCCTTTATTGTTGGTGAATCATTTGGGTTAGATGAGGTTATAACAGTATGTTTCCTAATAGTTACTTATTCATTACAGTGTTTGGCTGAAAATTAGTAAATATGAAAATTAGGTCAACTGAACGTTATATAAAAAGACCATTATACAAATTAAAAATTATTTGAAATGAACGTTATACTAAATGTTATTAGAGCAAAAGAAGGTTATATGAAATATAAGATTAGATCACATGAAATTAGGTTATTTGTTTTTATAGCATATGAAAATTATACCATGTGAACGTTATTTCAAGTGATATTATGCTATCTGTTATTATGCCATACATTACACACCCTTAAAATAGACTAGTCTCGCGGTACCTACATCAATAAATTGACGGATTTTTCTCACAGCATACGCTGCTGAACTCAGCCGTCCTGCAAGGGATGACTGAAGCCTTGAGTCAAGCTTGATCCTCAGGAAAACATTTTTATCGACGAATGTTCTAGTTGCTTTAAATCAAGCAAAATTTTACTATGACCACATCAAAATAACAATACTCTGAGTAACTATTTTAATGAGGCGTATTAATATGGTCTATGTACCTATTGCAGCGTAGAGCTGGCTGCTAGCACGCCAGGGACTCGAACCCCGAACCACCCCGTAGCTAAAAATCAAACTCACGCAGCAAATACACGTAAAATTTATTATTATAATAAAAATCATCCGAAATAAAGATTAATAGAATAATAGAAAAAACAAATAAATTAATAATCAGTCGTTGTAATTTTAAAAGGGTAAATGCTAAAAAAAAATATTATTACGACAAGATTTTCAGAGAAAAAACTTATAATGTTACTAAATATTTAGGATATTAAAATTATTCTGACGAATTTAAATTCGATTGCAATCGTACGAAATTCGTGCCGCTCTATAAATTGTTTTACACATATAAGCACAATATTAAGGTTTTTCTTTACATAATTCGTTAAGATAACTTTTAAAGAGATTATAAGATCTGATGTTGAGAATTTAGGAAATCACCTTAAATAGAACGTCACACGTCGGTGTAGCACAGAACACTTTGACTATACTGATGTTTGGGCGTTATTGCGCCACACAAATGACTTATTTAGCACCTGATGTCCAAGCTACTGGACCTGTGTCGTCGACCTTGCTCGGCAACGATCCCGCGCTTCTCTCCGCAAGCTCGCTCGGACTTCGGCAGCCGGCAGACGATGGAAGAAGACAGGCGAACAATAAAAGGCAGGGTAAGGCCAAAAAAGCTGGCCTTTCAAACAATCTAAGAAAAAGGAAATCTTCCTAGATTAAAGAATAAGGCCCAAGTTACAAGAATAGCGAACCTATAAAGGGATTACTCACCAAAAGAAAAAGTGACGATAAATTCCAGGGAACGTACACTCGATCGAGATATCCGCTGAATACTCACATATCGTGGTTAAACATTAATAATTTCAAATTCACATTCGAAGAATGTTTCAATATTATTGAAAAATTATATTATTTCTCTTGAAATTCCAACGACAGAATTCCTTAAATTTTTTTCTTCTTGACATTGTTCAGAACAATTGTCAATTTTCGAAAATTCAAAAAAAAAAAACTAAAAAGTAAAAAGCTGACCGATTGACTCGTAAAGAGAATTTAATCGGAGTGTCATACTGAATTTCGACAGTTATCTATTTCGACACGGTCCCAATTTCGAAAAACAATAGTTCGACTTCCCATTGCTTCGACAGAACATATATTATTGAGTTGACAACAAAATGTATGTAATTGCAGGAATTATACTAAAATGATAAATGATAAATTTATTTTCCATAAAAATACAGATGGGAAGGTGTACATTGGAAGGATACTATATAATTATGGTGCTTACATCAGTCCGTTGTAATGCTAAAATTGTGTTATACTTTTCCTGGAGCAACCAACTATAATAGGAAAATCGTCCTTTATTCGTTCTAAATATAAATATGAAATAATTAGCAACTGTTTTAATTAGCAGTAAAACCTTGACTTAGTTGGTTTTCGTTTTAAATATAATAGTCATTTTGCACTACAGTTTATCCAGAATAGGTTTTATTATTTGAAATTCTAACTGACTCTTTGATCCTACCTTATTCATCACAAACGTTCAGCCGACATCCATTGCTGGACATGGGCCTGTACAAGCATCTTAGGCAAAAACGAATGTCATAATTGCGATCAATTCTGAGACCCCATGAGTTAATGCAATCAATCAATCAATCAGTTTATTTGTGAAACATAGGTGTTTACATAAATAGGGGGTGCGCTATGTTTTGTCATAATTAAGACATAGAAAATATTAATAAGTGACACATTAGGTGTCATTACATTATGTGACTTAGAAAAATAATATTTTAATTAATTTAATACATGAACAGAAAAGAGAAAAAATAATAAAAACATCAAATACAATGAAATCAATAAATAGTCATAGTACTTATATATATTATCAAAAGGTAAAAATGCATTATTATAATAATTGGTCATTAAAAAATTCGTCAATGTCACTTTTCCTTCTCGTGCGTGGTGGACGCGGTTTTACTCACGACAAGGCCACCGCTATGTTCAAAAGAAATGCAATTGTTACAAATAAATCAAACCTGCATAGCCTCTTCCCAACCATGTTGTGGTCGGCTTCCAGTCTAACCGGATGCAGCTGAATACCAGTATTTCACATAGAGCGACTGCCTTTTTGACCTCCATAACCCAGTTACGCAAAAAAAAAAAAAAATTGCCTGTTTTACCATTTTTAATAAAAGAATAGAATAGAATAAAATACTCTTTATTATGTACACCATAAAAATTACAGATATAAATGTAGACATTTTACACAGGATGACACAATGGGCGGTCTTATCGCTAAAAGCGATCTTTTACAGACAACCTTTGGATGGATTTAAGGGAGAAGGAGAGACAATAATGCAGGTAGTCAGTAAAATTACACTTTAAAGTTAAGAAAGTGGTGAAACTAGAAGAAAGTAAACATATTTTTTTTTGTATATCCAGGGTGCCAGGGCCCGGAGGCTCTACGCGGGGGTCGTGCGGTCCATGGCCCTTTACGGGGCACCGGTGTGGGCGCGTTCGCTAAGGCTCCGGCCAGCCCGCCGGTTGAAAGCGTCCCAAAGGGTCATGGCCATCCGGATGGTACGGGGATACCGCACGGTCTCCTGCGAGGCGGCGAGCCTCCTTGCCGGATTGCCGCCGTGGGATCTGGAGGCAAAGGTCCTCGCGCACGTTTGGGAGTGGCGCGAGGAGGCGAAACGCCGGGGCGTAACTCCGCTGCCGCGAGAAATCACGGCACAGCGGACAGAGCTCCGGCGGGATCTCATGGCGGCATGGAGAGTGCGACTGTCGCAACCCAGCGCAGGACACGCCACAATTGCTGCGGTAAGACCCCTCTTTGAGGAGTGGCTTGAGAGGCGCCACGGCGTCCTCACCTTCCGCCTGACGCAGGTCCTCACCGGACATGGCTGTTTCGGGAGGTTCCTGTTTCGGATAAGGCGGGAGGAAACGCCCGGGTGTTATCATTGCGTGGATCGACCGGAGGACACGGTGGAGCATACGGTGGAGGTCTGCCCGGCTTGGGCGGAGCACCGCCGTGTCCTCGTGGCGGCGATCGGCGGCGGCGACCTCTCGCGTCCGGCCCTGGTTCAGGCCATGGTACGGAGCGAGAGGGAATGGGAAGCCGTCACCTCCTTCTGCGAAGCAGTAATGCTCGCGAAGGAGGAGGCGGAGCGCGAGAGGGAGAGGCAATCTCTACGCCCTCGCGCCCCTAGCCGCCGCAGGAGGAGGAGACACCCTGGGCGTCGGGAGTCGATTGCCGACTCCCGGCCACCGTAGGCGCGGGCTTGCGGACGGCGAGCAATGGGCAGCTCGCCGTCCGGTAAGGACCAGGCCCGGGTCGACGGCGCGTCGTGTTCCACGCGCGCCTCAAAGAGATGTCAGCACCATTGACGGGGTCCGATAGGACCGATGCCTGCCGGGGTCGCGGATTGTTCGAAAGAGTTACCGTGGCCCTGGCGCACAGGCAACTGAAGGAACACGGGTGGGTTTTAGTCAGTAAGAGTCTGACACGCCCTTCCGCTCCGCCCAGAGCGGGAGACGTCATTTGATGATTTCCCACCCAAAAAAAAAAAAAAAAAAGGGTGCCAGGGCCAAATAAATTAGGGCTGAGTAAGTAGCAGATGACCCCACCTATCCACCATTTTCGTATGTTCAACGTTCTGCAAAACAACCTGTATATCCCGTAATAATCATGAAAACCATATAAGCATAATAAATAAATAAAAATAAAGCATGACACTGATTGAAAAATTACACGAAAATTACACTCACTGAAAAAAAAAACTGCATGTTCAACTTTGCCTAATTACTTACTTGTAAAATAAATAAATCCTGTTTGCAATTTCAACTTACTATTATCCCTGTATTTGGGTTGTTACCGAAAATAACTATTATTTAGGTTTATACGTTTTAATGAATTAAGTAATTACAAACTTACTGATAACCACGGATATCTATGCTGATAACGGAGCCTTGATTATTTAATTTCCTGTGCCTAATATACATTGGTTTCCATATGATTTAGTTGCTTAGTTTTCCTCTGTTTTTGGTTAGGTACATCTTTATTATAATTATAAAAAATAATATCTAAGAATACCAGCCTATTATTGTCCCACTGCAGGACAAAGGCCTCTTCTCATACATAGAAGACACGAGCATTGATTCCCACGCCTGCTGAAGACGGGTTGGCGATTTCATACTTATATTAACTACTGACTTTTGCCCGCGGCGTCGCTCGCGTGGATGTCGAAAAAGATCCTGTAAATCCTTCCCCACTAAAAATACATAATTATATACTTACCTATGTGCCAACTTTCATGGTCTTCGGTCAAACGGAATTGGAGTTCACTTTAGACTCATAAAATGTATTACTTATATTAAAAAAAATAAGTTTTAACACACTACTAAAACACAAAATACAGCATTGCTGGAATCAGCTGCTAACTGTCTCGAGGCAGTAAACAAAGTTAACAAATACTTTTCCATTAAAGGGAAGTGTCTTGCTGACGACATAATAAATAACCCTCAGAAGAAACATAACAGCGTCCCTAGCTTACCTCAGGACGTTGCGGCTTCACCAATCTCGTCCTTTGTTCTTCTCAACTGACCCTGATGAAGTAGCAGCCGTAGTCATGAGCCTAAAATCCGACACTGCAACTGGCTGGGACAAAATCCCTATAAATTTCTTAAAAGCTGCCAAGTCCATTATTTCGCCAATTACTTCACACCTTATTAACCTCTGCTTTGAACAATGAACTTTTCCTACCGCCCTGAAACAAGCTGTAATAGCACCTGTGTATAAGAGTGGTAACACAGCTGACCCGTCTTACTATAGGCCGATATCTGTACTTCCGTCCTTGCCTAAAATTGCTGGAAGATTAATAAATCATCGCTTGACTAGATATTTAACAAAAAATGATTTAGTCTCGCCATCACAGTTTGGCTTCAGACAGTGAAAGTCTACCGAAGACGCAGTCCTGGCATTTACATCTATAGTCGGATAGGCGTGATAAGTGTCTGGCAGTATTTTTAGACCTAAAAAGAGCCTTCGACACAGTCAGTGTCCCTACACTTTTACACAGGCTAGAAGGCATTGGCGTAAGAGGAATACCACTTAAACTCTTTAAAAATACATAAGCGAACGCAGATATTCACAGCGGGCCCATCAGAATACCAGCGCTGCGGTACTTATTTTTTTAAATATCGCAGCATTATGCTGAGATAGGAGCCTTTTTGGCCTCGCACAGGTTTTTTACTTGTTTGTTGTTGTTTTTATTGTTAATTTTGTTAGTTTTAAGTGCTCCTTTATTATTATTATTTTTATTTTTTACTCTTTGTATTTCCTGTGCGTGTCCCAAATAAAATATTTTTCTTTCTTTTCTTTCTTTATATGTGGTAAAAATAGGATCGGTCATTAGTTCCGAAGAAATAGCCACATACGGAGTAGGACAAGGTAGAGTGCTCGGTCTGGCGTTGTTTCTCATTTATATAAACGGACTATGCGACATGAGAATCGACGGAGCTCACATATTCTCCTATGCTGACGATACAGCAATTGTTTTCTCGGGAGAAACATGGAACAGCATCGGTCACACCGCCGAACGTGGCTTGTCTACAATAGCTACCTGGCTCGAATGTAACCTTTTAACTTTAAATCTTTCAAAGACTAACTACATTTGTTTCTCCATTGACAATCGTACTCAGCCATTTCAAGATCTCCAGATTAAAATACATACCTGCTCTGACTTCCCTGACACCAACTGCTCCTGTTTAAAAATTTGCAAAGGAAGTAGCACTAAGACCTTGGCGTTATGCTCGACCAAGGGTTATCGTGGCACTTGCATCTAGAACTGATAATGAACAGAGTCAGGAAATTAATTTGGACCTTCAAATCTCTTCACCAGGTAGCTACTAAAGATCTTATCCAACAAATTTACGTGTGTCTGGGTCAATCCATATTGATGTACTGTTTACCAAATTGACATGGAGCATCAAAAACAATGTTTTTAGAACTAAAGAGGGCGCAGAGAGCTTTACTAAAAGTCATGTACTTTGAACCACTAATATTCCCCACCGAAACCGTATACTTAACTTCGAACCTCTTGTCAGTTAGAAAGCTCTATGTCCTGCTGATTACTCTGAAGAAGCATAAATCCCTTCCCTTCGTCACTCCCAGGACACAAACTAGGAGGAAGAATAAAGTAGCTCCAGAAACCCCAGTCAAAACTACATTCGCTACAAGACAATACACAAAGCAATCTTCTCGCTTATACAATTCTCTCAACAAAATTCTCACCATATACCCTATGACATACCGCGACTGCAAAAAGACACTCATTGAATGGTTGAGGAGCAAAAGTTACGAAGAAATCGAGGCTATGCTCCATACAATCAGATAATTTGCAAAACACATATCATCTATAGATACAATTTGTCGCTGACTAAAACAAAAAGTACACAAATCAAACCCCCCACACCAACATTCACACCCCTACATCACACATACCTCCACCTCACACATACTGCCCCCCACACACATACTTGACACTGTGTACATTTCTTATTCCTTATTTATATAATTTTTTGTATTGTTAAAAACCTTTGGCATGCTTACAAAATTATCTATTGTTAATTCTCTCAAAAATATGTTCAGACAAGGTAACCTGGAAGAGCGGAACAACCTAATACAAGCAAATCTTTGCTTATAAGCTGATTCCAAACTTAACAACGTAATTTACATAAGTTGATGAAAGAAAATTTCTTTTTGAACTTATGTTTCTATTATAATTCAATCATGAATCGAAAGACACGGAGCGCCATCTAGCGTCCTAAAGCAATTGTGAAAGTCGAAAATTATTGTTCTTTCTCTCAGGAACATTTGTTTTTTTCTGGATGAAAGCCACCCTATGTCCTTTTTTGCACCCTTGACAACGTATATGCAAACATGATAATCGGTTGGGAGGTTTAGGCGTGAAAAGGTAACAAACAAACTTACTTTCGCATTTATAATATTAGTTAGGATAATTCCAGGTTTCCTCAAGATGTTTTGTTTCGCTGATGCCGGTTATGTCCAAGATAAAGTCAAAGTACATAGGAATTGAAAAAGTCACTCTTGGCAACGTATATGCAAAATTTCATGATGATCGGTTGAGTGGTTCATGCCTGAAAAGGAAACAAACAAACTTACTTTCGCATTTATAATATTATTATTTAGTTTATTTATTTTCATACTTATTAAAATTATTCATATTTATATCATTATATTATACTTAGGATTAGGATAAAGGATTAAGGATTAAGTCCAGATTTCCTCACGATGTTTTCTTCACTGATGTCAATAATGTCGAAGATAAACTCAGAAACTACATACATATCTATGAATTGAATAATTCTCATTGGTGCTTGCCGGGTTTCGAACCCACAACCTCGTGCATGAGAGGCGACGGCTTACCCACTGGGCCATCACGACATTTTATAATTAGATAAAATTTTAAACATTTGAACTGTATTATTAACATTTTCTTCTTCTTAGGCAATCTAAATACACTCGGCCCAGAATTCGGCCAAGTCTTTGGCGCCATCACTAGTGTCTATTAAATCCTGTAACGTGCAGCTGACAGGACACGCAGGACATGATATTAAGTGACCCTCGTTTGTGGAACAGCACCAGTTGTTCTGTATTGAGCATTCATGCGTCATGTATTGGGTATAACGTTTTATTGGAGATCTGAAATAAATATTTTTAAGTAGGTACCTACAGTTAAGTGGGTAGCGTGTAGCGTGACGGTTGACAGAGGAGTATCGAAGAAGGAAACAAATGTTGCGCCGACCCCACGTACCGTGGGACAGAGACAGAGATGATGATGAGTTAAGTCGGTAGCGTGACCGTACATGCGTATACAATACAACCACAGCTTTTGTTTAGGTACCTACCCTCTTAAGGGCTCATTACAATGTACAATTTTTAAAACGGCGCAAAACAGAAATCGCGCATACAAAAAACGGCTGCCCGATACATTTTGTCGATTTATGTGTAGACAAAATAAATGTATTGGTCATCTAATTTTTTATTTATGCTTCCAGGATTGGCCCCATTGTAAAAGTTTAAAAGGTGTTCATAATGATGACTACACGTACCTAATGAGTCCTTATGAGGCTTAGTGTAAAGAAAAACAAGCTTGTATAAGCATGTATTAGTAATAAACTAAAAATAATTGAGAGTAATTGTTGGAAGTGACAACATAACATCACGCATGTACCTATTCCCTGAAAGCAGAGGTGTTACCGTCATTTCGCAAGTTATTTTCTGTTTTTGAGACGATTGGGTATGCATTACCTACACATATTTAATTATGCATACTTACCCAAATACAAAAACTTTCGTGTCAAGAAAAAAACGTGACCGTCACGAGACGTCCCGCGCCCGGTAGATGTGAAATATCGAAAAGATTGGCGGAGAGGGGACATGACGGCATAAGAGAGCATCTTGTGCCACCACTGCATACCGCATACGAGTCGGTCTTATCCCCAAGGTGCGCCAATAGATGTTTCACATCGATGAGTATTTTTTTTAAACCGGGTAGTTGGTATTCCGACACGTACACAAAGGGACAAATAACAGAATAGAAACCATTACTAAAACCTATTAATAAAAACCATTTCAAGCATAAAAAACAACACTTAAAACTTAGAAGCTTTATGTCTTCTAGAGGTTATTTTCGATCCACAGTGCATCGTCGCCGAGGGAGGCCTAGGACTCGCTGGCGTGATGAGTTAGATGCCTTTACGGGAGCTTTACCAGAGACGGCACAGGGAAGAGTTGTACGATGTGGGGGAGATCTTTGCCCAGCAGTGGGACAATACAGGTTGAAGAAAATACAGAGAAAGCAGTAGTGCTCGGTCGGATTGTAGAATTCGACCAACTTTGAAGCTTATGTCTAAGAAAGTTTGAAGTACAACATATTTTGTTGAAATAGCCGATGTGATACAACTAGACAAGAGGTTAATAGTTGAATAATAAATGTGGTTTTAAATTCGCTTTATCTTATTTTGAAATCGATCAATAAAGGTGACTCTGAAACCTGATCTTTCAAAAGACTTGAACATAAAAGCGTTGGCCGAGAACCAGAGAAAGACATCAGGAGCCTTCCTCTTGATCTTGAAGGTAAATTTCCAATGAGGTGCGGTGTCCTAGGACACAAGATGGAAAACTAGATACCTACAAGTAAAGAAACAGAATTGCAAATTAAAGTATACAAAACCCTGCAAAACAATTGCAAACATGTTGATACTGGTATCAATCCAGGAAAATTGTGGGTTTTGATACTTATTTATACATATTTGTGGTTTATTAGGATCATTATCACAATACTATACATATACATACACTCAGGCGTCGCATTGTAATAAAAACGTAATATAGTAATGGGTGTTTATATGTACGGATTTCATTTCGTGTAACGCCTCCGACCGAAGCGGTCGATTAATATGTAAAAATGTATTATTCTAATTTTTCATTTATTATATTAATTTCCGTTTTGGTGAGTGAGCTTTTATCAATTTGTGTTTCTTTTTTATTTGTTCAATTTATTGTTGTACTTATTAGGGATATCTCAGTAGGGGCCCGGTGTCTGGATTAGTACCCAGTTACGCAAAATAGAATCACACCTTATTTCATAGCACTCAAGTGTACCAGGCGAAATGTGGTATTATACCTACTGTCTGCCCCGTTGGTCTCGTGGACGCAAGCGCAATTGCTGACCGTGGGGTCCATAGTTCGATTCCCGGGTCGGGCACAGTGCTATTGTATTTTTCCTTTGGGCTTTTCTCAGTAGTTGCCCGGAGATAAGAAGATTTTTTTTTTAAACCTTGCCTTACACAAGGAATTTCTCCTGCATTGAGGGTGCATTTACAAACATTCAAACTCACATACACAAACAGCCAGACCCGGGACAATTACTTGTAGGTCATACAAATATTTTGGTGGTGTAACACGCTCGTAGCTTGTAAAACCGTTGGTCCTGCGGCTGATATCTCCTCGGTCGTGTCGGATTGCCGAGTCGTCGGACTTTGACAGTAAAGACAGTGCACCTATGATTGCGCGCACACTTGTGCAGTATAATAGACAGTGCACCTATGATTGCACGCACTCTTGTGCACTATAATAGACAGTGTACCTATGATTGCGCGCACACTTGTGCAGTATAATAGACAGTGCACCTATGATTGCACGCACTCTTGTGCACTATAATAGACAGTGTACCTATGATTGCGCGCACACTTGTGCACTATAATAGACAGTGCACCTATGATTGCGCGCACACTTGTGCACTATAATAGACAGTACACCTATGATTGCGCGCACACTTGTGCACTATAATATCTCTTGCGCACTAGGTTATTCTTCGATGAGATTTGCCGCCGTTTTCGCAATTCGGTCGGGACTCGGGAGGATATTATTATTACTATATTCCCCTTCCTTTACCATTTCGGGGAATACATGAGTGGTGATATGTTAATGTATAATTTCCGTTAATTTTAGTAGTCAAGAGTGATAAAAATCTGATAAGTAGGGACCTACTATAGTTACTGTGGGCGCGATTATTCACAAAACTAACAGTATGCGTTATAGTTAGTTTAGTTATCATGGTGGCTTACTGTAATTTGGTTCAAGTCTTAGGCTGCATTTCCACCAGAGATGACCGAGGTTGCTAAGCGGTGAGTGAGGTTTTAAAGCTAATAGATAGGTACGAAAGTATCGATTTATTGCCAGTTATCACTAACACTAGGCGACATCTAATTTAATACCCAAATAGAAACGCGCTGTTGTATTTTCAAGTTTCGGCGCTGAACAGAGTGTCAAGGCTCACAAAGACGCGCCACAAGGCACGGCCTGTCGCGCGACGGGCGTCGCCTTTATGGCGCGTGGGATTCGCGACACGTGTCGCGTCTGTTTGTAGCAGCCTTTATATTCCCATAAAAGCAAAGTTGTGTAGCGGAGCGGGTTAGATGGGCTATTTACCAGTACCTATGTAAAAAACTTAGCTTATTAAAGTTCATATCTTTATTTGCGTTCCATAATATTTATAATATCTTACAATGGCTTAAAGCTAAGGTACAATGTCGGACTTTGTAGGGCACAGCAAAAAGTAAAACAACAACAATAATAAAAATATATAAAATTAGGAAATAATTAACAATTTTTACATAGTATCTATTAATAGTTATTACCATGAATTAAGTAAATTGTATATTTGTATCATTTCCTTGAACCCTTTTTCAACAGAGCTACCTAAGCTAAGCGATGAAAATCAAACGATCCTATTGGTTAATATCCTCACTATGCAGCTTAAGACACCTCTTTTGGAAAGTCCGACTTATTCTTTGGTACTCATGCTAAACTGGCTCGTTCGTCAGCAGTCACAAGCGTGATTGCTGAGTATGCGGACTTAGGTTTGATTCCCACGGTTGGGTCTTACCATTAGTAAGAAGCCTGGATCAGTTCCCGGCTGATAGCAACAGAGTCGCCACCAATACAGTACAGTCGACTTTGGCGTATTTGGTGCTTCTTGTCTAGGTATTCTGTACACGGTGTGACCGGGTTTTCAAAACCTTTGGCTTTGCAAGTCATCAGAGAGCGTATTTCGTACATAGGCAACTAACTTGCAACTACTTCTAAATACTTAATGTTAGGTTGTGTGTACTCTCTTTACTTATGCCAAAAGCTTTAAAAATGAACACGGTTACAATTTAATAAAAAACTTTTTTACAAAAAAAAAAAACAACCGACTTACAAAAAAAAAAAACACTAAAAACATGAAAAATAACTTTAATTTCGGAAGTCGTGTCTTTGGTTGTGTAACTTTGTGTGACTTCCGAAATTAAAGATATTTTTAACGTTTTTTAGTGTTTTTTTTTTTTTGGAAGACGGTTGTTATTTTGTAAAAAATAAAATATTGTTCACTTTTTAGTTGTGGTACTCACCCCACACACATTCGTATATCAATACTTGATATGTAAATACTCGTAACCGTGAAAAGAAATTATTATATCATCAGTATAAACTAAGTGGAAAAAATACGCATTATTAACGATAACTCAAAAACTACTGGTCAGTACTTGACCAAATTTAAATGGGACCACATGTGAAGCACCAGCTTTCAAATAAAAAAACGAATCATCCAAATCGGTTCCCCCAGAAAAAAGTTATGAGCTTACACACATGATTTTTTTGTTAAACAATACAGTTGAATTGAGAACCTCTTCCTTTTTTTGAAGTCGGTTGAAAATAGGCAGTGTAGTGGAATATTTTTACCAGTGTACCAAACTGCTTGTTCGACTGAGCATTGCACCTAAAAATATCTGGTAAAATCGTGGTGTACATTTAGTAGGTACACACTCATCACATTTTTTTATATCCTCTGCCAAAAATCCATGTTTAAATGTCAGTTAGGGAAATTAATTATTTATCAAATTAATAAACTAAGCCAATAAGGACTATCGCGCTTGAATTCGCCGCTAGAAGCGCTAGTGTAGAGTAAGGTTCCTAGAAATGTCCAATGTCACTGAACGTTTACTGCGGGATTTTTATCGCGGATTTTTACTAATTATTCATTATTATTTTAAAGATTGTGCCATTACTGATTCATTATGTAGCATTTAATAATAATTTGGTAGCATTTGGAGGAAGAATAACATATGACAGCTTCATGCTTGCAAATTTGAAGAACATTATAAGTAAAGTAAATATTAACTTGAAGTTTTAAATGTAATAAAATAAACAGTATATGAAGTTATAGGTAGATATTTGATATATGATCTAACATATATCAAATAAAAGTAGGTACTGACAGGACCTTATTCACCATAGCCGTGTCCATTTCAAACAACTGTCAAAGAATGACAGTTGCAATGTTGGTAGTCAATTGAAATTAGAACTGTAATGCAATAGGTTAACTAAATAGAAAAGGTTTAACGGATTTATAAAAGGCATAGACACCACTGGAATTATTCCTTGCCTATAAGTAATTTCAGAATTAATGTATAACTATACATATAATAAATTAAAGTCGCTTTCTGTGTCTGTGACCGCGTTGTTCTTCAAAACCACGCAACGGATTTTGAAGCAGTTTTCACAATAATTTAGAGAATTTATTCCGGATGGTTTATTTTTATAGTACATTAATATTAAAATTAAAATATATAATATATAAATCTCAATGTTTAGAAAGGCCGTAATAACAGTGCGAAGTAAGGAGTAGGTCGCTAGTTAATAATATAATAATAATTTATCACAGTTTTATTTTAGTCCTAAATAGTATTATGTCATCGGTATTTTAATCAATTATAATTAAATCCTTTTTTAGCCTTTGACTCGTTCCGCTTAGGGAAAATGACCGAATATAGGTAGGTACATACCAATATAAAGTTAATACTAGGTATAAATCAATAATTCCAGTTGCATTATGATTAATTTTCCTGTTTATTTGATTTGACTTACGGAAAGCTAAAAATTGGGATGAGATATTTGATGGCTAAGGGAACACAAAGTTGGCAGCCTATACCTAATAATATTGAGATGTACTCAGCAGCTGTTTGCAACCAGTAGGTAGACAAATGAGAGATGATGAATACGTTGCTGGCCGCCTATTAAACGGAAATGGAAGAAAGCTGGCATAAGGAATAATAAAGAAGCAATAAGGATCTCTCTTTGGGAAAATATTGTATCAAGACGGTGCATTCTGAAAGTTGGCAACGTCGCAAATAGCCGTCAAATGTTTCTCTGTTTTGATTAATTTATCAATATTACTAAATGAAAATATGAAACATCGCTCTGTATTGCACTAAAATATTGATTATGAATTGCAATAATAACACTGAATTAGATGTTGTAAATATTCAGTGTTACATATTACGATAATGGTGCCATTTCTCTTGTACACCGAACTAAACTATCACTAAAATTCCTTACTTTTGGTTATGAGAATCTTAAAGCTATTCTGGAAAAAAAAATCTCCCTATTTAAAAATAATTTTGTCGCAACTAAAATTTAATTTGACAATCGCGATTCCACGCGGTACTTGTTTGCCATAACCCGTGAATTTCTTAGAACCGGGGGCAGCCTCGACGTGTATTATAGGGAATTTTTCACTTTTTGTATGGAAAATAAGAAAAAATATTACCTACATGTAGAGATTTAGGGATTTACGAGTTTCATAAAGGGGGTCCAAATATCCATAATTTTTGCGATAGGACACACCATTTTCGAGATATAAGTTAAAAAAGAAAATGAAAAAGAAGATACAGTACTGTTTTTGCACCTGGAGTCGAGGCGTTGTAGTGAATTTTAGTTCATGTCAACTAATTTTATTCCACACCTTTTTAATCGCGATTAAAAATAGTCAGATTTAGTTAGACAAACAAAACTTTGGTGAAAAACGTCAAATTCAGAATAGCAAAATTGCCATTTTCACTAAATTACTAACTCAGTGCAATTTTAGTACTGTCAAACTAAAATATTGTTAAGGTGTGTCACTTTAGTCTATTTCAGAATGGAAAATCGTCGTTTGACGGGAATAACCTAAATTTTAGTAATCTTTAGTCTAGTTTAAAGAATTCTGTGACAAGACAATCGGCACCATTAATTGTTCATACCGACTTTAGAATGCATTCTCTTGAGTGATACTGTTGGAACATAGTTTTACAGATGACAAGGGTTGCATCCGAAACAAGCTAGATCTCTTGCATAATTAACTTGTATCATTATTTTATTGCAGGTAGCAAACACCATTGCGGTGAATATAACTATCCCAGACGATATTTGGTCTGATTTGTAAGTTGTTTTTTTTCCATTAATTCTAATTGTGGTTTAAGATAACGTCTGGCTAATTTATATTTTACTATTCTATTTTGTGTTTTATTTTACAGACAAAAAACAGCTGGAAAACTTTGCGCATGTTCAGAGTGAGTACCAGATTTTTATTATATTTAAATAGGTTTAAAAAAAGAAATTACCTACTGTAAATTTGTTAAAAAAACACCTTTACACGTCAATAAGAAATAAGCCGTCTCGTTAAAAACCTAAAGCAATGTCCTAATAGAACGCATTTTAAGGGACCGAGCACGAGATTCACTGCTTGTGAGAAAGGATTTTTTTTTTTAATGAATTTGTTTGTTATTTGAAAAGTCAAATTCTTAGTCTTTCAGATAGCTTGAATGGATTTCTTTATTAAAATAATTTAAGTAATACCGATAAATCACACACGCGAAAGTTTTCTGAAAAATGTCGCGAGAATGACGTTTAATCATCCATTTACAAGAAACTACTATTGATGTTGAACGTTAAAAAATATCATCAACATTATGATATGGTCTACCTATTTGCAGGTGGCTTGACAACTTTTTTTGCAATTTCTATACAAAATATAGCAGAAAAATCATGTTGAAAAAACCAGACAAAAATGTATTTTCCTTATTATTTAGCAAAATTTCCAAGTTTAAAAATTATAAATTAATCTTCAGCTATCCTTTCATTTAAAATTAAATTTCATTTTATGAAAATGTAATATCCAGCAATAAGTACCTAAATAAAAAGCAAAACGAACCATTTTATCGAGAGTGCAAATTTGATGAAATTATTAACAGGTGCTGCGACTGACTGAGGTGACGACTAAAACTGTACATTTATAATCACACACATCAATATTCTAACAAAAAAAAAAAAAAAAATGTTTTTTCCCACTTAGATTACAAATTGGCAAATCGGTTTCTTTTTCGTGCACGAACCCTTAACTCATTGAAGGGAACTGATCGAGACACAATAGAAGTTTTATTGTCATCACATCTGGGGGCGTTTAGTGTCCTGTTAAGTGTCAAGACGAAAGCGCCATCGCCAACGTATTAAAATTTTTTTTCGTTATTTGCAATTTACAGGGCCAGTGTCACATTCTACATATTTTGTTGATTAAAATATGATTCGCGACCGTACTAAATTTGTATTTGCAGAATTATAATCCTTAGAAAAACTTTAAATTATCCTAAAGAATTAATATTTCATATAGTCTTGACATTTGAGGACAATTCTAACTTAAATATATTTGTTACGGTCGCGAATAATATTTTAATCAACACGCACCCTGACACTGGTCTGTAAACTGCAAAAAAAATTGAAAGTCGCGGGCTAGTTGATCCCCCATATTACGCGATCGCTGCGTTCATTTTGTTCGGCTAACTCGAACGCTTCGTCGCGCTGACGGCACCTTCCGGTTTGCCGAATGAATGAGTAAAAAATTGCGACGATCGCGTATTCGCGCGATCATAGCTTATATTAGGACACGGGGTTATGATTCACGAGGTCATACAAACTTAAATCGCGCGAACTTGAGATGGTCCTTTCCCTGCGTTATATTAGGACCGAATGAAAAATATTAATATTCATCTTTTTTATATTTTTCAGCCCTGCTTTTGATGCATCCGTGAATGAGGTGAGTCCACTATCTACTTTTTAATTATTTTTACTTCTGTCGTTCATCTTAGTTGTTTGATTTGTCATTATTAATCTCATGATTCTAACGTCGTATACGTACTTAATATTCTACTGTCAAATCGATGGCTTTCAATCGTTATATAATTTTATAGCGATCTGATTAAGATTGCCACTTGCTTAGATTAATGCCGATGATGAACGAGTTGTAGTCATTCTTACATAAACAAATTGAAGTCATAATTATAGTTAATAAGCTCTTAGGTAGGTGCTACTGTACGGTAGGTACACCACTCTGTTTTTTCCTTCGGAAAATACAGTCTTAATGTGGAAAGATAGCGTTATAAAATTCATGAATTAATTGAATAACGTACGTAGGTATAGGTTCCGCGCATAACATTATAGAACACTTTTTATTCATCATAATTTCCTCATATTGATAAACAAACAATTTAGAACGCTAATGACGCCATTATTTTCGATCTGAACATATTTTTTATAATTAGATTGCGCAGTAAACAAGGATAAAACTGGCCAAGTACGTGTTGGGCCCCGCACAGTGAACGGTTCCAGGGCTTAGTTAGGATAAATATTTACGCATACTGACCGCAAATACAAAGTTATTTCTGCGGTTGTACTTAACTGAAAATATCAGATATCTCACAAAATATTGACTTCATAAAAAAGTTATTTAGAAACGTCATCATCTTTTTAATTATAGAATCTAACGTTACCCCTGTCGTTGGATCCCTTAATTAAAAAGATGATATTTTGAGTGACTTTTTTAAGTAATGCACGCATACGTGGATAATTTTTTTTTTCATCCCGTTGTTACATGTGTGGTGAGAGCAACCCCTAATTATTTATTTTGTAATTTTACTACACCTTTGTTGCACAGAATCCACCTTCTTTCCAGTTTTCATCGATATACACTAGTGCCAATAGTCTTCGAGTAAAATGGCTGTTCGACTTCCAATTGGACGGACAGACAGACATACGGACGGACGGACAGAACGAAATGATAGGATAAGGGTACCATTTTTACCATTGGCTACGGAAGCCAAAAAATTAGGCTTATTACGCAATCGCAATTTATGAGTTTACCTAAGTATATAGATGCGCCCATGCCGTTGTAAAAGTCTATAAGTGGCTATAGAAACCCAGAGAAATCCAGCAAGACTCTTCAGTGCTTTCACCCAAGAAGGTGGAATAGCAGGAATATATATTTTTTTTAATGGTAATCTTTAGTTATGGATATTGTTAAAATATTCGTTTTATTTTCAGTGCGATCACGACAAACATCCTGGCGCGGGTACTTTGCAGTGAGTAATTATTAACATTAGTTTTGATGATATTTTTTTTTGTTCTTTATCTATCTGTCCTCGGTACAGTCATATAAGTTATGGTTTCCTCCTGTCCTCGCTCACTATGTAGCCCAATACCCATTCTATGTCGTGCTCACTCAAACGTCTCGCTGATGGTAGCGCGTGTGTTGGATCATTTAGTACCCTTCAAATTTTTTTTGTTTCTTTTTGCTGCACTCTGAACGTTTTTAACGTGCACATCTTTTTAACGACGTTAAAAAAAAAAAATAGGAACAATAAACACACGAATGGGTACAAAAAGTAAAACGATGATAGCTGCAAAAACATGAACTGTAGCGCAGCTAACAACGCCCTTCTCCAGGTACAGAAAGGAATGATGATGTTCTAACATATAATTATAAATTCAACATTAATGAACTAACTAATATTTGGTAACAATATAATATAAACAAGTGTCCCTGGAGTTTCTTGCTCGTTCTCTATAGCTACGCTTTGGAATGGGTTACTAGCTACATAAATGGTTTAATCAAAATAAATGCCTTGAGTTTGAGTTTGTACTACTAGCAGCATAGACCAGAGCGGAGTAATTGCGTGACACACATAAAATAGCAATCGATGGCATTGCCTGTAATTTTGACAGTTCAACCAGTTTATTGCTTTATAGTCAATAAATAAATGTGGTTGAACTGTCAAAGTTACAGGCATTGCGATCGAATGCCATTTTATGTGTGTTACGCAACTACCCCGCTGATTTTCTATGCAAAAATAGTCCTATTACTTTGCCTACCCGAAGATATAGGTACGTTTTTGACAAGACATGATAAATTATGTCATGTCTTACAATTTGTCTTAAATGGGTTGCATATTAGAAAAACAAAACTTTGTCGAGCAAATTTCAAAGAACAATAAACGAAATAACAAAATTTTAATTACCAAATGTTTTATTTAGAAAAATTTTAAAATCCCAATGTATGTGACATCAAATGAACGACTGATCAAAAGTTGCTAGGTGTAATTTTGAAATATCAAATCATTACTAATCAAATTACATAATCACAAATGACTATGATAATTAGACAATGGTAAAAACATTTCTGCGAGCAACTTGGAATTAGCGTTCGCCGGCCGCTGCCACGGCACCGCTCGCTACGCTCGCTCGGCTCGCGCGCGGTTGGTCACAGTTTTAACCTAACCTAACCTATTTCACCCAGTTCAAAATTACGAATCATACAATCTGCCGCAGAAATGTTTTCACCATTGTCTAATTATCCACTCGAAGGCAAATTGTATGATTCGTCATTTTGAACTGAGTGAAATAGGTTAGGTTAGGTTAAAACTGTGACAAACCGCGCGCGAGCCGAGCGAGCGTAGCGAGCGGTGCCGCGGCAGCGGCCAACGAGCGCTACTTCCAAGTTGCTCGCAGAAATGTTTTCACCATTGTCTTTTATTATCTAAGTTCTACCCGCATTAGTACAACGCCTATATTATTTGTATTAGCAAACCGGTCATGTTGTGCAAAGGCTTTCTGTATCAGACAGGCGCTATTCGCTAATATTAATATTATTTTTACCTTTTTCAGTTAATCCATTTGATAATTAATAATTTATCCAGTAATACATTTTGACGTTTAAACGATTTGGTCAATAGTGTAATAAATAATTTAAACATTGATATTCCAGACTTTGGTCGGCTGAACTTTTGATCAAATGACTATCGTTATTTTAAACTTTGTTGATTTGTACGTTGTTCTTTTGAAATTTGCTCGAGAAAGTTTTGATTTTCTAATATGCAACCTCCTTTAGTTGTGTATAAGTCACAAGCTTCAAAATGTAATCTGCAAATTACACTGTATTTGTTTGGAATCCAACCGTTTTCACCGTTAAAATTTCTAATTATTTAAATCCAATCATTTCTCCATACTTCATTTTCTTTAGAAAATCTAGTAAAAAGAATATAAAATAAAATACCTAGTAATGAATAACCTAAATAATTTGAATTTAATAAAAAACTGTAAATTTCCCATACTTCGGCTAATTTGTACGAGTGAATATTGGCAGCACTGGCTTTATGATGAATTCTTTTATGCTGGTGAATGAAAATTGAACTTTAATGTCCAAAATCGGGAACAAAGTGATTGAATTATTTATTTGCCTATTAAACATGATTCCTATTTTTTTTCTTCCGATCACTACGGTTTTTACACTATTTCACCACAGAAGACGTGCTGTGTTTTTATATTTTATTGCCCCGTAGACGTGTCGATTGTGTTGACGTTTACGCGCGTAATGGCTGACTAATGTGTGACTATATGCGTACCGGCCAGTACGCACAGCGAGCTGGCTGACTCGGAGTGACACAATTTTTTGCTAGAGAGTATCTGTAGGGCTTATTTGTACGTCCAAGACCTCCATGTATTGTTACGGATGCTACATAGAAGGCGTCCGTTTTTTTTGGAGACCATGGGTTAAGTCACAGATAGATAGATAAACAACATAGTTGGAACCCCATTTTGTGTCCAGGCAATCATTGTCCATTCCAAGGTTGCCTGGAAGAGATCGCAGAAAGCGATAATACCATTGTATGTTATAAAGTGTTGAATATATGTTTTGTTTTGTATATTTCTGGTGTACAATGAAGTATAATAAATGCTTCTGGCTAGTCAGATGATGATGAAAAAGCTAGATGAAAAAAAAATATGCAGCAACAAAAAACCCATCAGTATAACTATTTTATTAATGTCCCTCTGGAATCATCGGATTTCCGAATACAAACGAATGCAAATTTCCATGTCCATCAGTTATTAGATTTATTGTGTAAGTATAGTAATTTGATTACAGAACTAAGTACTTAATTGTTGTTTTGTTTTGATTAAAACAACAATAAGGTACTTAGTTCTGACTTAATACGAACGCTAAGGTAAACTTAACTTCAATTTGAGTGATTATTTTATCGAATACTATATACTAAGTACAGCATATAGGCAAGCATGATTTGTTTTACCCATAGCTATGAGTACAGTCTGATTGTATATGTTTTTATAGATAAGTATAATATGTTTTATGTATGTATGTACTTATTGTGTATATGTAAATGGCAACAGCATTGTCTCTCCTTCTCCCTTAATCCATCCAAAGGTTGTCTTAAAAATATCGCTTTTAGCGATAAGAGCACCCATTGTGTCACCCTATGTAAAATGTCTACAATTATTTCTGAAATTTGTATGGTGTACATAATAAATAGTATTCATCTATCTACGTCTTCAATGTGAGTAAATATTATGTGCGAAATGAGTGTTATCAATTTAAAAATTCCCTTACGTGTAAATTGGTAATTAGTACGTTCGTGCTAGCCCTTCTGTTTACTGATAGTAGGTATATAAAGTTTACGGCAGACTCTAAAGTACACGTCCTTAGGCCACGTTCATACCAAAACGCACCTACTTTGCTGATGACTGCATATTTTGGTGTGAAGGTAGCCTTACAATAACACTAACAACAAGAAAAAAATACAAGTTTATAATAAAAACCAAACATCGTTAAGAAGGAACCTGAAGCTGCATCACGCGCAATTTGGCTTCCAACCTGGCCTCTCCACTGAGAGTGCTATTCTCTGGATGAAGCACACGGTTAGGTATTATTTGGATCGTAGGACATCTGTTTATGCTTGTTATTTAGATTCATCCAAAGCCTTTGACCTAGTTTGTTATGAGGTCCTGTGGGATAAACTGCGTAAACAAAATATATCTACGGGACTAGTGGAAATTCTGAAATTTTGGTATGACAATCAATTAAAAGTCGTTAAGTGGGCGGATTGCTTGTCTGAAGAGTACAAGCTAGAGTGTGGCGTGAGGCAAGGGGGAATTTCCTAGCCCACTCTTATTAATGTATATATGGATAGCCTGATTGGCGAGCTCAGTAGCATGCATGTAGGTTGTCATATTGATGGAGTCGCTGTCAATAATATACTCGTAAGTTATGCCGATGACATGGTGCTGCTGAGCCAGTCAATTAGGGCCCTTCGTCATGTAGTTAGAGTTTGTGAGCGGTATGCCGAGAGTCATGGTCTCAAGTATAATGCTGCCAAGAGCGAGTGTATGTTTTTTGGTCTTGGTGATAAAACCCCTCATGAACCTCCACCTATTTTTCTGAACGGTTCTCCTCTCACTACAGTGAAAAAGTTTAAATATCTAGGGTTCATTGTCACCGATGATGTAAGGGACAATGAGGACATTGCACGTGAACGCAGGTTTGCTTGTTGCTCAGCTGAAGGCAAGTTAGCGCTATTCAAAGCAAATTACCAATCTTTCTACACGAGCAGCCTGTGGGTTAATTATACTCAAAGGGCATACAGCGCTCTGCGGGTACAATACAATAACGTCATCAGTATGTTGTTGCGGTTGCCGCGGTTCTGCAGTGCGTCCGCGATGTTTGCCGAAGCGCGTACGGATGACTTTTACGCAATAAGACGCAAGCGTGTGTCGTCACTATTGGGCAGAGTACGCGGCAGCAGCAACGACATTCTGAGGATAGTTTCGGGTAGTTATCAGTGTCCGATACACTCGCTCTAGGTAAGCATTGTGGTTGGGATGGTGAAATAAAATGTTCTAATTGTTATTTATATTTAAATTCTTTACCTACTAACATAGTTTATAAGCTCCTGTTGTTACTAACCATAATGGATCATGTTATCTGACAAATAAATAAATTATTATTATTATTTACAGAGCCAAAGTTGATGACGTTTGTGCAGATTTAAAGTAAGTACAATAATATAATTACGTTTTAATCTATTGTTTTATCAAACTAAAAAGAGAGTTAGCATTAAAATCAAAATTTTTTTGCAGAAAAAGTGGTATTTTGACAACACCACCTAAGACGCCGACTGAAGACGGTATGCCAACTGAAGACAGTACGCCGACTGAAGACGGTACGCCGACTGAAGACGGTACGCCGACTGAAGACGGTACGCCGACTGAAGACGCTATGCCGAATAAACCTGGGACGCTGACTGGAGACGGTACACCGACTGAAGTCGGGACGACGAATAAACCCGGGACGTCGACTGAAGACGGAACGACGAATAAGCCCGGGACGCCGACTGGAGACGGGACGCCGATTGGAGACGGTACGCTGAATAAGCCCGGGACGCCGACTGGTGACGGTACGCCGAATAAACCTGGGACGCCGTCTGAAGACGGAACGACGAATAAACCCGGGACGTCGATTGGAGACGGTACGCCGAATAAACCTGGGACGCTGACTGGAGACGGTACGCCGAATAAGCCCGGGACGCCGACTGAAGACGGTACGCCGAATAAACCCGGGACGTCCATTGCAGACGGTACGCCGAATAAACCCGGGACGCCAACTGGAGACGGGACGACGAATAAACCCGGGACGCCAACTGGAGACGGGACGCCGAATAAACCCGGGACGCCGATTGGAGACAGTACGCTGAATAAGCCCGGGACGCCGACTGGTGACGGTACGCCGAATAAACCTGGGACGCCGATTGAAGACGGAACGACGAATAAACCCGGGACGTCGATTGGAGACGGTACGCCGAATAAACCTGGGACGCTGACTGGAGACGGTACGCCGACTGAAGACGGGACGACGAATAAGCCCGGGACGCCGACTGGAGACGGTACGCCGAATAAACCTGGGACGCTGACTGGAGACGGTACGCCGACTGAAGACGGGACGCCGAATAAACCCGGGACGCCTATTAGAGACGGTACGCCGAATAAACCCGGGACGCCGACTGAAGACGGAACGACGAATAAGCCCGGGACGCCGACTGGAGATGGGACGCCGAATAAACCCGGGACGCCTATTAGAGACGGTACGCTGAATAAGCCCGGGACGCTGACTGGTGACGGTACGACGAATAAACCCGGGACGTCGATTGGAGACGGTACGCCGAATAAACCTGGGACGCTGACTGGAAACGGTACGCCGACTGAAGACGGGATGACGAATAAACCCGGGACGTCGACAGAAGACGGAACGACGAATAAGCCCGGGACGCCGATTGGAGACGGTACGCTGAATAAGCCCGGGACGCTAACTGGTGACGGAACGACGAATAAACCCGGGACGTCGATTGGAGACGGTACGCCGAATAAACCTGGGACGCTGACTGGAGACGGTACGCCGACTGAAGACGGGACGACGAATAAACCCGGGACGTCGATTGGAGACGGTACGCCGAATAAACCTGGGACGCTGACTGGAGACGGTACGCCGACTGAAGACGGGACGACGAATAAACCCGGGACGTCGACAGAAGACGGAACGACGAATAAGCCCGGGACGCCGACTGGAGACGGGACGCCGAATAAACCCGGGACGCCGATTGGAGACAGTACGCTGAATAAGCCCGGGACGCCGACTGGGGACGGTACGCCGAATAAACCTGGGACGCCGACTGAAGATGGAATGGCGAATAAACCCGGGACGTCGATTGGAGACGGTACGCCGAATAAGCCCGGGACGCTGACTGGAGACGGGACGCCGACTGGTGACGGTACGCCGAATAAACCTGGGACGCCGACTGAAGACGGAACGACGAATAAGCCCGGGACGCCGACTGGAGACGGGACGCCGAATAAACCCGCGACGCCGACTGGAGACGGTACGACGAATAAACCCGGGACGTTGACTGAAGACGGTACGCTGAATAAGCCCGCGACGCCGATTGAAGACGGAAAGACGAATAAACCCGGGACGTCGATTGAAGACGGAACGACGAATAAGCCCGGGACGCCGACTGGAGACGGGACGCCGATTGGAGACGGTACGCTGAATAAGCCCGGGACGCCGACTGGTGACGGTACGCCGAATAAACCTGGGACGCCGACTGAAGACGGAACGACGAATAAACCCGGGACGTCGATTGGAGACGGTACGCCGATTAAACCTGGGACGCTGACTGGAGATGGTACGCCGAATAAACCTGGGACGCCGACTGAAGACGGAACGACGAATAAACCCGGGATGCCGACTGAAGACGGTACGCCGAAAAAAGTCGAGAAGACGAATAAACCCGAGAAGATGACAGAAGTCGGTAACAAGGATAACATTGTCACATCACCCATAGAAGTCAAGAATAAGTAAGTTAACATTACATTATATATAAAACAAGCAATTAATTGTAAAAGGCTGAAGCCCTGGCTTTCTTAGTAGGTACTAGCAGTAAATTCTGTTTTTTGTGTGATCGCCTTTTTAAAGAGGAGATTCTAATTATTATTAATCAAACAGAGCAATGCGCGTGTGTTCAATATGCCCAAGTGGGAGCACGAATAGCTAATGGGGAATAAGTTCTCCAAGTCCGAAAGTTGCAGTACAGCTGGTAGACCGACGACCTAGAGAAGGTCACAATGCTTTTAAGGAGGCCATGTCCAACAATGGACGTCAATTGGCTATTATGATAATGATTGCACATGAGTTTTTTATTTGTGACTCACTTATTTAAAAACATCTTCTAGGCAATCTATCACACCACATGGAAACCTGTTAACATAAAAGCTGAAGAGTTTGTTTGTTTGAACTCGCTAGTCTCTGACATTAAAAACTTGGCTTTGCAAAAATGTATTGAGAAAGGTTATAGGCTATTAAATTTAACATCTCGCTACGAGCCTTAGGAGCCCAGCAAAATCAAAAAGTCAGATGGAACGCTAAGCGAAAACGAAGTAATTTATAAATAATCCGATTTAATTTAAATTAAACAACGGGTGAAACTGCGGCGCACAGCAAGTGTAACATAAAATGCCTTCATGCGAACAGCACGATGAGAGATTTTAAAATCAACAGATGAAATGATCGTAAAGGTTTTCCAATAAGAGCGCTGGAACATTGACAATGAATAGCAGACATGTTACGAGTAGTGCAGCTACAGTTGTCAAGACATCTTTCCATAATGATTTGCCCAACATTAATCATTTATGTTCCTCCTAATGTGACAGGTGAAATATTTAATTGATCCTTTTAAAACTGATGGGCGATTGCTAATGATGTACGCTTTTTTTTTTTAAATTAATGAACATTTAAGAACTTTTTGGGGTTCTAATGGTAATTTCTAATAACAATTTCTCACAGTTAGTCGCAGTAACTAAGCTTGGCACCCTGATCAAACAATCTAGGTTAGGTTAGAACTGTGATCAAACACGCGTGAGACGAGCGAGCGAAGCGAGCGCTGCCGCGCTGGCGGCCGGCGAGCCTTACATTCAAGTTGGTTGCCGCAGTTACTTGGTTATTTAGTATTTTTCAGGACACCAGAATAGGAATTATTTGAGTTTCACAAAAATAAGCGCATTATAGATATATTAGGGTGTTCATAAATATTTTAAGTAAAGCAAAATGGGCAATTTTATGAGGTTCGATTAAATAAATACATGCCATTTTTGACAGCTGTAACTCCACTAACATGCTAGCTTTATTTTGCCAAGGGTTCTATGAGAAACCCTTTAATCCATAGATCGGAGAACCTTGGACCATCGCGCAGATTAGCGGTGAATTTCAATTTCTCTCAGAGCATTGAAATATGTGTATGAGCATATTTAATCATCAATATTCTAAACATTGTCAGCGGCCCGTCTGACCACCGAACATGTCATGTCATTTGTCATTCAGAACTCACTAAGTAATTGCAATTGTATTATTATTTTTCAGAGCTGCAAATCAGGGCCATTTGAAAAATGATCCACCTCAGAAAGCCAAACTGTATGCGTTGCCAACTCTGCTAGCAATACTGTTTTGCTCATTCGGTGCTGGTATTATTTTTGCCGTTGCAGGCAAATTAGCATACGATCGCTACAGGAAACGATCTTACGGTATGAAAATTAACCATATTTCTGAAAATGTATTTTAAACTATTCTATTATATTCATTTACTATTAATTACTATTGCCGCCTCTAAAATGCTACGGAATATTATCGTAAAAGTTTACATCTAACACTGGCCTAGAAACAGACTCCTTCGAAATTTGAGTGGAGTTGCTGACAGACGGCCTGTGAATTATACATAATGTAGTTAGTATAGTAGTCTTACTAAAATTTTAAATCTATCTTAGGGTGTGCTCACAACCGGGCTTAGTTAGGAAACACATCACGAAGAAACATCAGCAAGCAGCTCCTGCCATCGTGAAAGGTTTAGAATCACCTTAAATATGATTATCACGACCATTTAAAAACTTATGCATTTGAACTACGTGAAGTTAGTTAACGGTCATGAGGCCTTTCTTTCCACCAGAGGTATACGAGGTTTTGTTGCGAGTTCCGAGGTGCGAGGAAGCAAAGCTACGAAACTACTTACGCTATGAAAATCAAACGATCCTATTGGTTTATATCATACACATCCATCGCTGCGCAGTTTAGCACATCTCTAGTGGAAAGGCAATCATAGAGAAGAAGTCCATTTTAGTTGAGTAGGAATTAAAATAATAGAAAATCCGACTTTTCTCAGTGCTCCGGCTGCGTACATTACTCAGTTTTTACCTAAAGGAGTAGGTAAAACTACAAAGTCCCACGTGCCTATACCATCCCTAATGTTGCCTTAGGTGTCAGGAACTTTATATACTTTTTGTATATAATATTCATCATTTCATGCGTTACCATGACCGTTATTCCTCTTCTGTTTCCACTCGATCACCGCTAACATTCATTATATTATCGACTTTCATTCAATCACTTCCTTATAACCAATAAATTAGTTTAATGATATTTTATTTTGTTTCAGTTCTTCCACCGGAACAGGACATGCAACTGTAAACTGGATTTAAACGCAGATTTTTATTATATCTACATATAGTACTAAATTAAAATTAACGTCGAGTAATTTTTTTGTAAAGTTATACAAATAAGTACTTACATAGTTTTATTTATATTTCCTAAGATTTTGTTATTAAATAGTCCGTGAAGTAGTTTAATTAGCAATTTTTTTATAAAATTGCAGATTTGAATGCGTATTTAAATAAGTAATTTCATGAATTTAACAAACTGGTTATTTTATTTTAAGTACCTGCTTTTTAATTAGTTTGGTTTGTTGTAGCAGTTAGCTTTTGTACATTGTCTAACATGTAAAGGGTTTTGAGATATTGAAATATTTTATTATACTACTAGCTTATGCCCGCGACTTCGTCCGCGTGAAATTTGTTTTTCCCCCAACCCACACCGTCGCATCGCATCGTCTGCCCATGCTGTTACTTCGTTTTCGTTTAGTGATCTTTCTGACTTTTCTTTCTTTTTGCTCAGCTCCTTAGGGTCCTAGCGTGATTGAGCCTTCCTCAAGACTTGGGATATCACAAACAAGTTTTTTTTTTAAATCCGATTGTTAGTTTCAGAGATTAGTGCGTTCAAACAAACAAACAAACTCTTCAGCTTTATTATTAGTATAGATATATAGATAGAAGACAGATATAATTTATTACCACTAAGTATGCTTCAGGGAAATAAAAAATACGAAATGTACCTAAACTGACAGTCTACAATGACTACAGTAGAAAGAAAAAAAAATAGGTTTATTTGGAAAAGTTGTTATTATATAATTATGTTTATTTGTTTATTTATTTATTTATTTTTATTTGAAACACGTGCATGCAAAAAAGATAATTAGTTCTAATATGTAATAAAGAAAAATAAAAACAAAATTGATCTATAAGCACGACCGTCACGAGCATAAAACAGAAATAGATAGTCAAAAATAACAATAATAATAATAAGGCAACACTAACGTCAACAAGTCACAAAATTTATATTCATAATTATCACACAGTTTTACAAATTTTAGACACAGTTTATATATTTTATGTGAAAACCTACAAACCCAAAATCCAAATAAATACGAAATATTTTTAAGAAAGAAAAATGAACGAGAATTTTAAACGTTTCCATCAAAAAGTGCCGAATCGGAGGTGACATCTGTCATGCCACCTCCTATAAAACAAACAACACCAAAAAAACCTATGATTATTTAAACTATGTTGACGAGATCTGCTACGAGACGAGCACGCCCACCACCTCCGGACTCTTCGCTCAGCTCCGCCTCGCCGCCGCCGGTATCCAGCCCCACCGTGAGCGCTGTGATGACACCGGCCGCGGTAGTTGCGTCGACCTCGAGCGATGAGTATTTTCTCCGCGGACGTCGCCAACACCTGTACGTCGGCAGGGGAGAGGCTGGCCACCGAGGAGCTTGGGACTTAGGGGCCATCCGGTCCCGAGCCGGTGGTTGTGTGCAGCGCATGAAATGGACTCAGTCAATGAACGAGAACGTCATTCGTGCATATTACAGGTCTACAGAGGGGGGAACTAACCTCATTGCGTACCGTGATAGGATGCTGTCTCTGTTTCGGGAACTAGAACCAACCGTCAACGTCTCGGCCCAACGACTGTCGGATCAGGTGCGGGTCATCCAATGCAGCCATAGATTGGACGATTCCGTACTTGATAGGCTGCGCTCAGACCTGAGCAACTATATCGTCTCGAGTCCGGCACAAACCGCAATACACGCAACAACCGTTGATGAAATACCGTCGCGGTCTAATCATGGTGTAGAAGTGGAAGATGCTATGGTTGGTTCAGTAAGTAAGTACCCAGTGCAACGCCCAAGTGAGGAGCGCACTGGAGGATGCATTTCGTGAGTACAGATCCACTCCGACCGAACTTAGACCCCGATTACCACAACAACCAATGCAAAAAAAAAATTAGGACGCTGGTGTGTGCCCTGGACTCGCAGCTTAAGAATGTGTTCGAGAGCAGCAAGGATCTCGTCGATACACATTCGATCCTGTATTGCGCGGCTGTTGCGGCATGTCGTTTAGCTAACGTCAGGATTCCAGACTGTGACGTGGCTACTCGAGCAAAACTAGCCATACCAGTCTGGCAGTGCAGGATCGTTCGTTCTGTCGATGGGGCCAGGGTACTCATCGGCAAACTATACTGCTTCAGGGAAGGCAATACACGAACACGAGTGATGCGCTTTGTAAGGCGGGCATTCTCGGGGACTGGAATCAGCCCTCGAGAATACACGTCCCGTGTCACAAAGCGCATCGATTTCCTGAAGCAGAAAGTTTGTGCATGGGCGAACCGTATTCGGCGGTATAAGCGTCGGGTTGATCGGTACACATAGAATCGCATGTTCCAGAGCGATGAGAGATGGGTGTATAGAGCTTGGGAGCGACCTGAACAAAATGTGACAGACGAGTGCCACCCGGATGATACCGCCACGAGTACATTCTGGCGCAGCATCTGGTCAGTGCCCGTCTGTCACTCTGAGGCTGGCTGGATACTGGATGTCGGGCGGGCGTGTGAAACTGTACCAGAAATGGAAGCAGTCCTAATTACGCCATTAGACGTCGCCAGAGCAGTCCGTCCGTTACCGAATTGGAAATCACCGGGACCGGACGGATTGCACAACTTTTGGTTGAAATGGCTAATTAGTTCACACGCTCGCCTGGCATCTCAGTTCCAGTCATCTTTAGAGTCTGGGTCGCTTCCGCAGTTTCTAACAACAGGCGTTACGCACCTGCTCCACAAGTCAGGTAGTCCAACGGATCCCAAGAATTATAGACCGATCACGTATTTGTCGACGGTCTATAAACTTCTTACATCCATTTTGAGAACGAAAATTAATACGCACATTGAAAGTAACTTGATTATGTCAGCCTCTCAAAATGGATGTAGGAACGGGTCCCGCCCACGGTACTAAGGAGCTACTCCTCCTACTGCTACTATATGGCCATAAGCCAACAGGTTCGTCGATCCTGCAAGGATCTGTCCACATGCTGGATAGATTATAAGAAGGCCTACGACTCGGTGCCACATACATGGCTTATTAGGGTGCTGGAGTTGTACAAAATAGACGCAACTCTACGCACCTTCTTGACGTCGTGTATGGGGCAATGGAGAACGGTTCTTCGCTATCCAGGGTGTCGACAGATCCAGGGCAGCGATAAGCCTGTATGGATTAAACGGGGAATATTTCAGGGCGACAGGTTGAGTCCACTTTAATAATAATAATAATAATTTATTTGCATCAAGTTTTATATTTTACATTAAACACATGGTAGTACATACAGTTTAAAGTAAATTATACAATAGTGTGGCGACACCAGCACCCTTGCTAAGTTGCCAAGACAACTTGTGTTAAAGATGCTGGGCCCGACCCTTTATTGGATGTTTCTTAAATGTATTTAGGTACATACATGCCATTTTGTAATTATGCGACTGATTCATTATATGGCATAGGTAAACGAACAAATAAACTATTTAGGAAAAGAAATAAAACAAAAAGAGTAGTGCGTGTAGGGGTGTGTGAAGGGGTGTGTGTGAGGGTGAGGGTGTGTGTGAGGGTGTGTGTGTGTGTGTGTGAGGGTGTGTGTGTGTGTGAGGGTGTGTGTGTGTGTGTGTGTGTGTGTGTGAATTATTATTCCTATATTTGTGGGTAACGGTAGCGAGCGATGAGCAAATATGGGGTATAAAAATGGGGTTTAACGGGAGCTGTATTGAGTCAACAATAAGCTTTCTGTGTTGTTGTAATTAAGGGTTTGTAGCCAATTATTTAGTTTCTTTTTAAATGACATTATAGGGAGTGAGTAAAAGTTCAGTATTTTGTTAAGACTATTGCAGAGATGAGGACCCTGGAAACAGGGAAATCTTCTTGTAAAAGAGTATTTACAGCGGAAGGGTTGACATACCTTGTCTTTGCGTCTTGTGGTGATTATTACATAGGAGGTTCTGTGATGCTGATATAGAAGTGTATGTGCAATACAAATAATTGTCTGACTGTAAGGACTCTACAGTTCCTATATAGTTCTTCAGTTGGGAAAAGGATGGGCCGAAAGGTACTAATTGTCAGCACGGCTCTCTGAGCTCGTTCTAGCTTCAAAAGTACCGTCTTGGGTGCACCACCCCATGCGCATATACAGTACGTTAAGACAGACTGACAAAGAGCAAAGTATGTACACCTGATAGTTTGAGGTTCTGCAATATGACGAAGACTACTAAAGACAAAAATTAGCTTTCTGATTCTTGTTGTCAGTAATTCTATATGAGGTGCAAAGCTCAGGCCATCATCAAGAGTCACACCGAGATATTTTATGGTTCGACAACGTTCTAATTTTGGACATGTACAGTAAACGCTCAAAAGTCCATAAGCATGCTAAGGATTACATTGCTATGAAGTACGAGCACGATACAGCCAGTGCGTGTGCGTGTGCGTATATGAGTGATGTCTCAACATTCTACAGATAACACACACTAATGAACTGTCGTCGCACTACGCGAAATAACATTATATTTCTGTTGCATTTAGAATACGCGTCATAGTGGCGACCTGTTCATACTATTGCATTGCTAAAATTCGCATATATTCAATATGTTCCGTTAAGCGTCTCGGATAAGCAATGGGCTCACGATCAATGTGGTCTGAGTTCGAATCTTATTACAAATGTGTGGCTGTTTTAGTTTCTTTGAAACCATAATAATATTTGTATTTTAATCAATAACTTGTTTTAAGTATTTATGTTTATTTTTATGTATTCAGTTTATTATTTATTTTTATAAGAAGTTAAATACTAGTTATTTAACTATTTATGTGATTATGTATTTATTTTATCTTTTCGGTGTTGGAAGGTGGAAATAAAATTTCGTGCTGAATGATAACAAAAATGTTTATTCGTTTTATTTATTTATAATTAACAAACTTTTAAGAGAATTGTGACATCACATTCCTACCTAGATAAAATAAGTTCTCTTGTAACAGTTCATAACATTTTTTGTTGTATACCTACCCACTTAGGTAGTCAACATAATAACGTAACAAGGAAAGCATATTCTAATAACACAAATATAATTGTTGATACCCACTTATTATAGGTATCGGTACTCAGCAGAGTTTATTGAAACCTAACATATGATTTAGACTTTATGAACATGTTTTTGTATGTAACGTCACAATGAATGTATTGAGGTTTTAGCTTAAGGGTTCATTTTCTTGACGAAAAGAAGATTGAAACTAAACCTCAATTTAAGATCATTGAATAATTACGGATATGTTAATATTACTAAATATTTAGTTACTTATACCGTCTAATTATTAAAAACAAAACATCTAGGTATTAATATTTTGTATAACCCCCATTATTTTCAATGCAGTCAAGTAAACGTTTGCGCATGAACCCTACAGTGTTACCACATATTTCGGTTCCTCTTAAATTTTCCCACACCTCCATGCAATGGGTTTTTAATTGTTCTATACACCTCTCATACCGTGACTCCCACCTTTGCACCATCAAACCCCATAGATTTTCTATGGGGTTGAGGTCGGGTGATCGCGCTGGCCATGGAACAACAATTATCTCAGGGTGGTTGTGAAACCATTCACGCACAGTGCTCGCCCGGTGAATAGGACAATTGTCCTGGACAAATGTAAATTGTGCCAACTCATCAGCTGGGTAAATGTTACGCACAGTAGGTAGCATGACATCGTCTATTACTTCTACATAAGTAGAACTGTTGGCACGTGGAGGAATAAAAGCGAGTTCTCCTGGCCCTGCTGCACTCATCCATCCCCACATATTAATCGTAATTCTACCTGATTCTGTATTAGGGATTACGTTTTTATCACACCAGCGAGTGTTATCTTTGCGCCATAAATGAAGCCTACCCTTTTGACTAGATTTAAAAGTCTTTTCATCTGAAAATATGGTAGTATTCCAGTCAAAATCTAAATAATCCCGTGCGAAACGTAATCGTTCTTGTTTATGTCTTTCTGTCAAGAAGGGCTTTTTAGCCGATCGTCTATGATGCAAGCCTTCAGCGTGGAGGGCACGGCGAACAGTTTGCAATGAGGTGTCGAATAATTCCGCAAAGTGTCCCGTTGGTGTGAAACCATTTGTTTCATACTCGCCCACCATATGTCGTCGCTGCGCCTCGTCAATAAGCGACGGCCTTCCACTTCGCTTTCGACTAGCAAGGCTGCCCTCTTCCTCATATCTTTTGATCCAGAGACTTACAGTATTCCTCTAGAACAAAAAAAAAGTGATATTAGGCAACTATAACAAAAAACTGAAGTGACTTCATTTTTATATAATATATGTGATAATATTTATTTAATATAACAGTATAATATTAAAAAAATAAAAATCTGCATTTATAAATCCAATAATAAACACTAACTATTTATCTTTTAGGCCTCATGATGGATTTAAAAACAATAAAAAGAATTAATCCATAATATGTTACCAAATAATCTTACGTAAGATTTCAAATAAAAGTTTAAGTTACAATTCATAAATATAATACTCACATTCAGTCCGGTTTCATTAGTAGATATTTGTGTTCTATTAAGACCACTTTTATGCAGCGCAATAATAGTCGCCCTGGCCTCAATATTAATATTTGCCTGCATTTTGAGAATAAATACAATACTGCTATTTATTAAACCACACGTCACTGACCAACAATACAACCTATCGACAACGTTCATGCCGTTCTCGTTAAATATTCATAATACTCATGTCTACCTCACAGAATTCTAATTTCTTTATTTAGTTTTCTATGATCTACCTTCCTAACTTTACGAAATGTGTGAACAAAGCGAACAAGATAAAGAATATTATATTTCTGTCCCATTACTTCCAATTGAGTAAAAACATACAAAAAGTCTAACACTGCGTGTGGTTTGAACACAAGGCTCAATGATTGACGCAGCTATCTGAACGCGCTTAACCGCTAGGTCATCTTGACTCATATTATAAACGTTGAAATTATGAACTACAATCACTTGTTGTTGACAATCATTAGGAATGTGTCTATTTTCTTGAAAATAGAAGGTCGTAAGTCAAACTAAACGTCAAGCTATTGCTTTGTGAGATTGCCTATGGACTTTTGGTCGACACTGTACATGTCGCAATGCCAGACAGTAAACATGAGTGCGCCACCAAAGCGTATGAATCCGGAGGTTGAGTGGAATGTCGCAAGCTGTACGTAAGAATTTTAGTTTTGTCGGTATTGATTGTGAGAATGTGTCGTTTGAGCCAATGTAGAACACTATTTAGTCCTTTTTGTGCGGAATCGAAGGTGTCATCCCAAGTCACGCCAGAGAAGGTAAGGACGGTGTCATCAGCAAACGCCACGATTCTTCCATTTTCCAAACTCAGATTACATAGTTGGTTAACGTAAATCAGAAATAGGGTTGGGCCAAGCACACTGCCTTGGGGAACGCCGAAAGTCACTGGTTCCTCTCTACTGAGGTAATTTTGAATTTTTACACACTGAGTTCGGCTTTGAAGGTAGTCCCTAAAGATATTAAGTGGTTGGTCACGAATCCCGAGTTCCTCCAGCTTTATTAATAAGTCAGAAATCGAAACCGTATCGAATGCCTTTCTTAAGTCCAAAAATATTGACAATACCTTCTTTTTCTTGTCAATATTTTTTGTAACATAGTCGATTTGGTCGATTACAGCACTGCTAGTAGATTTTTTGCGTCTAAATCCGAATTGGTTGGGAGAAAAAAACTTTTTATCATCCATATAAGTCACAAGTCTTTGGTTGATTAGGCGTTCTAGAACTTTAGAAATGGAAGGTAAAACTGCAATAAGACGATAATTATTTAGAAGTTTTTTGCTCCCATTTTTGTGTATTGGGTGGATGATGGCCTTCTTAAAGTACATGGGGAAAGTACCGGTATGGAAGCAGAGATTAAAAATATGTGTGAGTAAGGGGACCAGTGTCAATGAATAGCGTTTTAGGAACTGTGTTGAAATATTGTCCCAGCCCATAGCAGAATCTGATTTCAATGACATTAGTACCTCCGCAACCTCCGCTTCATCGGTGTCTAGCATGACGAATGATTGTAATGGTGAAGATGTGGAGGCAATGTCTGGTGGTATTTTTTGACTATCAGGTGGACAGGAAAAGTTATCAGCAAGTTCCTTGCCAATGTTGGCAAAATACTTGTTTACTTTGTCAACCGAGAGCTGAGGTGAAGTAGAAGAAGCCAATAAATCAGTGTTGGGAATGTTTGGCTTGTCTGTATTTGTTACTTTCTTTATCACCTTCCAGATCTTTTTATTGTCTTTTGAAGTCTCACTCAATTCTCTCATTTTTAACGTGTGGTATTTAGATGATGGAACGCTAGGAGGTGATGTAGACACTGTTTTGAAAGACCTTCAATTGCTCAAACAGCAATTTAAATCTATTGGCTTGGACCTAAACCCCTCAAAATGTGAAATTTACCTTTCTGACATTACCGACAGAGAACTGACCATAGAGAAATTTAATGCAATAGCTCCACAAATCAAAATTCTAGAAAAAAGTTCACTGCACCTCCTAGGGTCCCCAATTTTAGAAGACAGCTTTTCTCCTTTCATCGACGAAAAAATCAAAAACTTCAACGAAATTTCGGACAGACTTTCCAAAATTAATTTACATTCGGCATTCACCCTGATTAGATATTGTTGTTTTGGCCCAAATTTTATATATTTTCTACGTTCTTCCCCTTTATGGAAGCAGCCACATCTTTTAGACAAAATTGACCAAATTATTCGCAGCACAGTAACATCCATTTTAAACGTGGCCTTGGACGACCGAGCGTGGCTTCAAGCCACACTACCCATCCGATTTGGTGGCCTCGGCGTCCGCAAAATTACCAGTATTAGCTTACCGGCGTTCCTGTCCTCTGTCCACAGCACCGAAAAGTTAACCAGGAAAATTTTAGCCCCCTCCCTGGTTGACTTTGAAGTGCCGTGCTTGACTGATGCGGTGAACGCCTGGACAGCGGCTTGCCCAGATACAGATCGGCCCGTAAACCCATCTTCCCAGAGACAATGGGATGAGCCGCTCTGCAGGTTGGTACGGAATAAACTTTTCAATACGTCCTCCAATACTGCTGAGCGTGCCCGTCTGCTGGCTGTGGGAGAATGGGAGTCGGGCCTCTGGCTTCAGGCGCTTCCATCACCTAACATAGGCACTATGTTGGGTGACACCACTTTCCGGCTCGCTACTTGTCTCCGTCTGGGCGCTCCTTGCGGGGCTCCGCATCGCTGCCAGTGTGGTGAAGCTGTCGACTGCCTCGGACACCATGGCCTATCTTGCAGTAAGAGTGCAGGCCGGATAGCACGACACGCCAGCATTAATGACATAATCCGCCGTGCTCTTGCCACCGCCGGGGTGCCAGCTATTTCAGAACCCAACGGCTTGGCACGCGACGATGGGAAGAGACCAGACGGAATGACCATAATGCCCTGGAAGTTAGGCAGGCCTTTGGTGTGGGATGCAACGTGTGTCGACACCCTTGCGCCATCCCATCTTCCTAGCACGGCGGGCTGTGCTGGGGCGGCTGCTGCAAGTGCGGAAAACCTCAAACGGCGAAAATATTCGAATCTTATTGGGAGTTATATGTTCGAGCCGTTTGGGGTTGAAACACTAGGGCCGTGGGGTCCGAGTGCCCACTTGGTTTTTGGAGACATCGCTAAGCGGTTGGTCGACTCTTCACGTGACCAGAGGGCTGGCCTATTTTTTGGCCAAAGAATCAGTATCGCCATACAACGTGGCAATGCTGCCAGCCTTTTGGGCACTTTTCCTGTCGACAGCGATGCGGATGAATTTTTTGATGCCCTATGATTCTTTTCCTTCTTTCTTTTTTATTTTTATTTATTGTTATTTAGTTGTACATAATATTAATATTATTTGTAGATTATGTAAGATATATTTTATGTAAATAATTATCCATAATATAGATACTATTACAGTTTATATGAAAAAAATCATTCTCTCCTGTCATAATCTCTTTTTAGTCTTTTTATGATTTGTGTGCAGTTGTTCCTATATCTTTTATATGTAATACTTAATATAACATTGTTTAGAGATAGCTTGAGTTTTTTGTGCATTGCATCTTTATTACGCATACAGCGGAGCATACCAACGGTCATCCATGGTTTGAGTAAACGTTTTTTATTTGGAATCTTGATTATAGAACTGTGAGTATTTATGAGTCTAGCTAGAGTGGTAACTAAACTTTTTGTCGCTTCATTAGCGTCGGTATGTTCGTAAACTGGTTGGAAATTAGTAGTCTTCATCTCAATATCAAGAGTTTCGTAATTAGTCTTCAGAATGGTGCATGGCCGTGGATTGACGTATTGTTTTATATTAAGGCACAGCATTACAGGGTTATGGTCGGTGACGGAGGCGTGTAATACAATGGTGAGTGCAGTCAAGTTAGTTTTAAGCATGATGTGGTCAAGACAGGCATTCTCTCGAGTGGGAAGTGAGTGGGCAGGTAGCAGGCCATGGGAAGCTATGAGATCGAGATAGTCCGAGGTTTGATTTGAAGATATAGTACATGCGATGTCAAGGTTAATGTCACCAATTATTGCTATGTTCTTATATGTAACCAGGTTTGTTAAAAGAGCGTTTAGGGATTGTAGGAAGTTATTTACGTCTCTTAAAGACGGAGATCTATAGATACATACTATTGCCTTATCGGTGCCGATTTTTAGCACTAGACAACTGGCATCTGAGAAGTCAGGTTCTTCGACTGTGTAGTTTTCTATATTTTTTACATAAAGGACTACACCATCGTTCTGGTTTAAGTGTTTTTTAGTTTGATAATAGGAGTAGTTATCGATAGTTGGGATTGAATTATTATAACGTTTCAGTACAAGTATTTCGCAGTCAAGATTTATTCTACGGAGGAGGGTTAAGAAAGAGTCAAAGTTTGCATGAATAGAGCGAATGTTCTGGGTAATTATTTTAAATTGCTTGGAAGGGTTAGTGACATAGCTAGTGCATTCTTCGGGGTCACAATTAAGTGAGGTAGAGACTTAGAGCCGATCTATTTTGCTAATAATTTCTGACACGCTATCCACTGTTAAATTGTTTTTTTATGGGTGTACCAGACTGGGGGGATATAATTATCACAAAATACCTAGGGATCATAATTGCCAACTAGTTAACCTAGGAAGGCACAGGTAGAGGACATAAAAAAAGAAGACTCAAGTACATCGGCATGTATGCTGCTGAATGCTGCATAATTTATCCAAAAAGTTAAGCTGATGACAAAATTGATTGCTGACCATGGTTTGGTACTTTCTGTCTTAAGGTTGGGTGTCTCATTGTTAACCTTCCCATGCCTTCACGTCCTTGAAGTTTGAAGTAGCCATATTTGTAAATCTAATAAACATGTACTTTCTACCTCGAATTAAACTATAAAAAGTGTACAGATGTGATATCTCAATAGATAAATAGATAGATAGAAAACTGTTTATTATGTTCAGCATAAAAATTACACATATAAATGTAGAAAATTTACATAGGGTGATACAATGTCAATGGGCAGTATCAGAACTTGTTAAGCAGGAATTCTTAAACTTATTTACTCAAGAAAAACTATATTAAAGTTCTACCATTGTTAAAATTCAGAAAACAGCTAGCAGCATCATTAATAGAATTTTTTATTATTCTGTACAAGATTTCTAAACCGATATGTTAACTTAATTGAAATTTAGTTTTTATAGTTAATTTAAATGTACTAAATCAGCCTGCTACATTACCTGGGTGAAATGTACATAGATTCCTCAAAACTGTACAACTAATTTACTATCTACATTTTTTGTAAATAAATATTCTGTTATATTCTATTGAAAAATAAATAACACGCAACCACAAATCATGTTTTCATCTTTATTAAATTTCGATTATCACAATCATCTCTTAAGTTCACATATCCTAATAATCTAGACACTGTTTACACGAGGCATGTTGCATAACTTTTACAATATCTTTATCAAATTAATGAAAATGTAAACTTTCACTATTCACTTAGTTCAAATTGTTTTCTTCTTCTACGTCGTTCCTTCACTACAGGAGATAGCGACCACAAATGACGCATCTCCAAGCTATGTGGCCTTCTGAAGTGTGGACTGCTTGCTTCAAAGTCGAAGTCAAAATCAAATCATTTATTTCAAATAGGCACATAAAAGGCACTGAACGTCAAAATTTACAAAAAAATAGAATTGATTCTAGTTGCCCCTTCCAAAAGGTAGTTTCGTATGGAGAAGAATGGGCAAGAAACTCCACCGTTACTCTTTTAAAATGTTTTACAATATTATGTAGGTTCACATTAATTATGTAATTATATGTGAAGACGATGCACCTATAATAAAATTACTATACCACAATAGGTAAAAAGAGCTTCATGCTGCCTCAGAGTCGTCCGACAGCCTTGATATGGTTATGACTGTTATGACACTGCAAATCTCACGAAAGTGAAATTCCATGGACTTGTTGATTTCTGTACCTTTACAGAATAACAGGAGCAGTGTTTACCGAGCTTCTAGATGAACGTTAGCCATTTCTTCAAATACAACAGTCTTACAGACTTCCTGAAGTCTCAAGAGTCATATTACGCAGTTATATACTTTAATGAGAAACTATATGCTGTGTGTAATAATACTAATAATATGCTGTAACCTTGTTGTATCAATGAAAAATGAAGTAGGTAGGATACTATTGAAAATACACAGTTTTTTTGTAATGACAACAAAACAAGACCATAATGACTTGACATTGACACTTCACAAGTTTGGCATTAGGGTAGTAATGTTGCAAGAAGGCAGATTTTAATGTCCTTAGATATTTAACAAGTTATTTTAATTCTTTAAAATGGTTATCGCTACTAAATAGTAGCCATAAAAAATTGTGTTTCCAGGATATGGTTTACATAGCCAATATACAATTTTCAAGAAAAAAAAATATTTTCGTTAAATCATGTTCTCTAATTTTCCCTGTTTTCAAGGAGAATTTGTTACGGCCACTAATTTGTCTTCGAAAAAACCGAACTATGAATAGGCTCTTCGTTTATGTACCGACACCGTTTTGTCAAGGATATGTATGATTATGCACGGTATCACGGATGTAGAGACTTGCATTTGTCGTAAGCATCGTTACGGCAAGCGATTATTTTCTTTATTATTTAGCGATCGGCACTTTAATAATAATAATAATAAAATTGGTGCACTTGCACAGTGTATACAGGTATAATCGCCGGCTGGTGCCTCATTCCATTTAAAATTATCTAAGGGGCCTCTGCAAGTTGGCTTCGGCCCCTCGTACGCCTTCCAAAGGACCGGGATCTCATGACCCCGAGCTATGTTAACATATAAAAACAATAATAATAATAATACCATTTATTTCAGGCGACACAGGCCCATAGAAAAATACCTTAACCTAAACATACATATTTTTATATAAACAAAACTTGTGTTAATAAAAAGGCTTAAAACTATGTTAGTAGGGCTTCACTTAGCACTATCTTGACTTTGTGCTGTCCAGTAGAACTTGTCCGCGGAAGCGACGGAACACCACGTCTTGCGGCCAAAAGTGTTCTTCCATGACGAGGGGCAGATAACAGTTCGGTATACGCACGACGAACGCCTTGAAGTTGACGTTCCGGTGCGATTCCAGTAACTGCACCCTTGGCGTGTACCTCGTCTTTTGGCGCACGTACTCCGCGATGTCCTCCGCCTTAGGGGTGTAGTGCAGGCGGGAGATGTACACCGGTGTGTTCGGCTTTGCGGCACGCAGGCTTACTTCGGGCTCCGCAGGAGCTTTGCCACAGCGGTTCTGGTTCGCTCGCGATCGGCGCTTACTCCTTAGCACGGTCACGAAACCATCATCATTTTCAGCCCTCTTCGGCGCCCTTTGCGACAGCGTTGATATCTAACGTCAAGACTGCCGACCCTGGCCCCCGGTAACCCCGCGTCGTCACCACGGAGGTATGAAGCCGCTCCGGTTCCGCGCCTACGTTGTATTGACAACTTTTTTTTTGGGTGGTATGGTATCTGAGATGTTTGTACTTAGGTGAATGAAAGACGGGTTCGATAGCAAGCGTAAGTAGGGTATAATTGGGGGTTCTGCATCACTTGCTCTCGTATGCGCTCGAGCTGCACGATGCAGAATCCCCCAATTATACCCTACTAGTGAATCTTGATTGATTTATAATTTGCAACGAGTATTAAATATATACTCTCTTCCTTTGACAGCTTTCAAATAAAAACATTGAGGAAAATGTATAGCATGTTGCATCCAAGGATCGTCATAAATCTCCCAATCTTCTATAACACCTCCACATGAGAAACATGCTGCTTTATCATTGATACTATTTCCACAATAAAAGAATCCAGCGTCTGCCATTTCCATCACTAATATTTTCTTTGAATCAGCCGTTGCCCAGTAATAGTTAAATGAAAATTCACGCATTTTATATTTCGAGGTTTATATTTATTTTGAGACATGCTCCGTTTTACAGATAAACACATAATGACATCGCCTAGCTACAGCCAGAAGCTTTTAATGATTTGACTACGTCGATGGGATTGGGAAGGAAATGTTTTACCTAAGTATAGAAAATAAAGAAGAAAATGTTTATTTTAACATTTTGTTATCATAGCACCATTTATTTAAACACAATACATTTTTTAAAGCACATACAGAGTCATGATAAATACAACTATACAAATCTTGAGAATATTTATATTGATTGTACAGACTTAAAAAACTAGAACAACCTTTGTTTTCTAAATTAAATATATTACTATTACTGTTTTCTAATATATTTTTTAATCACACGACTTTTTCTGAACCTTTAACATAGACACATTTATCTCTTAAAATATCAGCAATCAAATTCTGGTAATTGGAATATGGTACAAATCCTTCTCGCCACTATATCTTTCTGTTACGTTCAATCCAACTAACTTGCTTTCTTTCTGTTTTTGTCAAATTGTAAAATGGAAATGGTGGCCTAATTAAAAACGATTGAATTTTTTTATTATACAATATAGCGATTTCTTTTATTAGAAATTCACCTTTTTCTGTTCGAAAACCTTGAATATCTACAATAGCAATCATGATAACCTGCGTACAGTGTTGCTGAGAGGTTTGTATTCCACAAGTCGATCGTTTATAATCAAACAATATGCAGTTGTCTTATCTGGTATTGGCGTTGAACATTCAATTTCTAACCGTACGTCCATTGGACCTGATTTTAGACTATCGTTTTGCCTTGAACAGTCTAAGATAAAGAGGGGAGCTTTTTCTTTGAAGTCCTATAGGTCGAGCAACGGGTCTGCTGGACAATTGTAATACGACTGACGAAATTTCACATACATTTCGTATAATATACTGTATTTGTTATCAGAAAACTTTAAATCCAAAGGCTCATAAGGATAATATTGTGAATTTAAGAAAAGCGTAACGTTTGTCACCTCGCAATGATCGAATAGTGAATAATCTTTAGTTTTATTATTTTTTCTATTAGTTTGTAAGCAAAAAATTACATATCTGGGCTTTTCCAATTGTGAAGCAGTCTTAACTGACCAAGAATGTTTTGTGGTTTTAGGTAGCAATGGATATTCATATAAATCGCAATTTCTAAAAGCCAGCTGAATGGGTTTATCTCTTTCTAAATGCTTTAAAAGTGTTAATCGTTCTCGAATTGACACTTTTATGTGTGGCACCCTCCATTGAACTCTTTGCATATCTATTTGAAAATTAGCAACATCATCAGTAAGAATAACACTATTTAAGTTAGAGTTACTTCTATTCAATATAAGTTCGTGTTTACAATTTATTACGATTTTATTGTAATCCTCTGCAAACCCTAAAATCTTATTTAACGGTATCACAATACTAAAATGACCATCAGTTTGGAATCCGTTTAAATTTCAACCCCATAATGCAGCAACTTTATTTTCACCTGCATTTAATGATATGTATGATTTCATTGTTGACGTTATTCCAGAATTTTTTAGACGATCTATTTCAATACCATTCATTTCGTATCTGATGTCTTGAAACAAAGACATAATAGCGTTATTAGTGAACGTAACAGTTTTCTTGATCGGATTCCCATCTTTACCGAGCAGCTTTGCTTGACCTTCGATGTAAATTGAACTGGCTGATGGTAGCACGTATACGTCTTGCTGATGTATGGGGATTCTGATTTCATCGTTTTCTCTAAAGCTGTTATTGTAGGGATTATATGAATGGATTTCATAACTTTCGATCGAACTATCGACGTGCGGTAATTCAGTAATCTGTAGTATATTCATAGTCTAAAAACTCTCAGTTTAAAAGCTCTAAGAAAATCTTTATTGGCTTCGGTCAATTTCTTTACTTTTTTCTTACGTCTATGCACCTTAGTGGTCGTAGAAGGAATACGACGTTTTATTTTCACAGGAGTGTTTTTATAATATACTATCATTTTATTTTTCTTAAATGAAGGCGTAGTTGAATATTAAGTTCTTCACCAAAGTTAATACAATAACCAAATTGATCAACAATCCTAACAGATAAAGATGAAATTATATTTTGTTCACTGGAAAGTAAATAACGTTTCGCGGCGTTTCTATGTACTGATGACTCGGAGCAGTATCAAATACAAATTCATGAATAAAGTGAGTTGGTAGTCCGTTGCAGTACGAACCGTGTACAAGATCACATTCAATTCTGATTACAGATAGACTGCTGTTATTGATGGGCACATTTGGTCTTGAATTTAACACTGAAAAGTATAACAAACCGCAGTCATATTGATCGGATAAATCTAGAGGCGGTTGAAAATATGACACCAATTCAGATTTATTTCCAGAGATGGTAACCGTGGTAGACATGCTTGCATACTGGACTCTTTCAGTAGATCCTGTTTATTTTATCCCATGACTACACCAAAAATTCTTTAAGAAATTTAAACAGAGATGTCCGCAATTGAAAGGATGATCGCGTTGTATATTATCATAATTATAGTGGACTTTAGAACCTACGTATTTTATAAATTCTTTTGGAGGCTTAAGATTTCCGTAACTGTCAAAGTACTCAATATAATCATTGTATTTTGCATAGGCTACCCAATGAGAGCCAGGATCTTTAGAACTATCTAAATGAATAACTCCACATTCTTTTTTAAATGGGCATTTAGGAAGCTCATCTCTCATAAAGACTCCTCTAAAGCAGGGAATACTATTTCCATACTTCAAAATGTCAAAGTTAGTTAAGGCTCGTTTGGGTAGCCGATATCTTAGTTTTTTCATTCGATACAAAAATTCCAAGCCCGTTTTTATGTGGTTTAAGGTGTAATCCTTTCCCAATGCAGAGAGCTTCCATTTTTTCATTGTGTCTCTTCGATTCAGCCCACAGCTTTCTAGCCATTTTGAATTCATTTATGGTTTTGGCAATACCAGCGGCACCACCCGCTATTGCTCCCACCGCTGATAATCCAGCAAAAATAGGAATCAAAGGTAATACACCACCAGTTTTTGGTATAGGAATGACTCGAGGAAGTTTAATGGATAAATCATCAGCTAATTCTCTGGCTGCGGCCATAGCTAATTCAATTGGCACTTTTTTGCATTTTGGTTTTAATTTTTTCATGTGTCTTTTCGTTTTAGTAATTAACATTTTTAAATTTATTTTTTAATCCTTTTCCAGATGTAACTTTTTGAGGGCATTTTTTGTTACATTTTTTTAAACCATAACCACTTTTAATTTTGGTAGACATTGTCTTGCTTACTAAGCATGCCGCGAGTTTCTCGCTTACACTTGCATCCGAGGCAACTACTCGCTCTTTCGCCATTTTAAACAAAATTAAATGGGCTCTGTGACGATCCTTTAAGTTTGATGATTTGTGATAGGCAATGTCGTGTTCTTTGCAATATTCGTCTAATTTATTAATACCTTTATCTCCGCGTGTAAGCCTTTTAATTAATTTTGTACCAGGACCACAATAATTGTATCCTGGTAAGTGTAATTCAAATGGTAAATTGTTTATAAGCCAATTGAGAAGACTACTCTCTCCAATACACATCATAAGACTAATGAATCAAGATTGAACACTTTAATAAATACTTTCACGATTGATAAATAAATGATACATGATTTTATTTCTGTAAGTAGGTTTGTACAAACACTTTTACACGTCAATCATGTTTTTTAAACTAGATGAGGTCGGCGTTTCCTATCTGGCTACTCTGAGAAGAAAGGCCGAAACAAACTCAGAGGTCACAGTCTCTTTTAAAGTCCAGACATAATCTTGGCCAGGTCATGCGAAGACCATGCAGATTGGTATCTGAAATGGTATTTTGAGGAAAGAACCACACAGTTTGAGTGGACCTGTCCAGTCAGTGTACGCATTTGTCAGTAATCGTGCAGCTCAACTCAGAACTTAAGGAGCTCAACATTCTTAAGGATTCATCATTGACTTTGCTGTTAGGTGTTAAAGTTATTTTTATTTATAATAATATATTCGATTTATCAATCCAACTGTTTTCAGCAGAAGACAAACCTAACCATTTTACTAAAACCCTGTTTCCTTTTGTTCTAAGAACTTTCTCGACTAGATATACATTGGGATGTTTTGTCTTTTGAAGCTCTTGCAAGTAAAATGCCCCTAAAATAGGTTGACCCCTGATTGTATCTTCAATTAAGTAGGTGATAGGAGTAGTATTTTGTATTTTTCGTATTTTAAATATTTCTGTAGACCAGTAGGGTATACAGTAGTAGTATACCCTTTTTCAAATGTTCTTTTGTACTTACTGATACGTACATAATCACCAACTTTATACTTGCATCTTATTCTTTCGATTTTTACCAACCTTAAATACCTTTCTAATATACGTTTTTTATTAATGTTATCCACATTAGCAGGGATTTCGTGAATTTTCCGATGGTAATTGTGATTGTATTTATAAATAACATCATTAAGGGTATCATCTATCCAATTATAGTTGCCTTTTAAACTAAATTCCTTATACAGTTTAGATTTCAATGTTCTGATAAATCGTTCAACTATTGAGGCCTTTTTTGTCGAGAAGGTTGATTAATGGTTGATATGATTAGATTTCATAAGATTTTGGAATTTATTATTATAAAATTCTGTACCATTATCCGTTTGGAGATTTTTCGAAACACGTCCTGTAGACAACAATATTTTGAAAGATTTACATATATCATCTTTGGTTTTAGTTTTCAGAGGGAAGGCCCATGCATATTTGGAAAATGTATCAATAACGGTAAGAATAAATCTATAGTTTTTATTTTCTTTTGACATTGATTGCATATCAATTAAGTCTGCTTGCCACAGATCATCTACATCTTTCATAATAACATGTCTTCGCGGAAAGTTCACTCTCGCATTTTTATGAATTTCGTTTACCACGTCAGCTTTGCTCATTTTCAGAATTCAGTACATTCGTCTTGAAACCATATATGTATAATACTGAATAAAAAGCATATTATTACAATTATTTATTCTTTAATTATATCAGCTTCTTTTAATTCTTCAATTATCGATAAAATTTCATTATCATGGTTTGTATTGCCAGCATTTCTTGAAGCAACTAATAGTTTCAATCTCTCAACTAATTCGTTAGGGTCATCCCAATATACCAAGTCAGTCTTGTTATTGTATTTTTTTAGTGTTGGTAAGTTTCCTCCGAGTTTAGCATGAGCAAGTTTGTTATCGTTTGACGATTCGGAAAATAGTGGTTTAATTATTTCACGATATTTTATTCCTTTATCGCCTCTTATTTGTCCATTAGGATTAAATCTCTCTTATGAGTATTTGTATAATGCAGCATATCCTTATAGACAAGTTTATCTTGACTTGAAATTAATTTTAAATCAGGTTTTCTTCGAAGTAAAAGTTCCTTCAAGCCAGGGGTTAAATTATAGGCATTGTCATCGACTTTAATTAAAATGTCACCATCGTCATTTAAACTATCAATTTTAGAAAATGATACTACTGAATTACCCAACAATAAAGTTTTGTTTACACTTCTTATTCCAAACGATATATTTTCACCATCATAAATATCATGGATATCGTGACCTTCTAATGAAATTTCTAAATCATCTGGTAATTCCATTTTATTAGACTTTTTAGGTGATTGGGTAGATTTTAGTTTTGGATAGTAGCAGTCTTTAAACTTTGTAGATGAGCTAGTATTGATGTCAGCCAATTCATTGTCTATAGAATTAGTGAGTGATGTATTTTCTAAATGTTTTATTTTTTCCATAGATTTATTCCAATCAACTAGGGTTTTAAGTGGACCTGTGACAGGTTTTAGCATTTTATCGAGTGACAAGTTCATTGAGTGTTCCTAGTTCTTCATTTGTTTTATTTTATTCTTAATAGAGTTTACAGATTTCATTAATTCTATTTTAGTATTTTTCTCTATTTTGTAACAACTGTGTTCCGCTGAAGAACAAACAATACTAATTTTCTTTTTTGTGTGTTATTCACTTATATTTACTTATATACATTCAATCAAATTTTAGAAAAATATCAAAATTCTGTCTGTACCTTCCATTATTTAATGGTGACTCTTTGTTAATAAGAAGAAATTGGTATGGATTACTCCAAACAGTTTTACACATATCTTTGAACTGATTCCATGATAGATGGGAGTTGACATGTTCTCCATAGATATGCTTTAAATTTACATCATCTTGTTTAAATATTATAAGAAAATTGGTGTTATCACGTAATAACTGTTTCGGTATTTTTGAGTAGGTTTGTGATAAGTAAAAGCAATCAATTTGTTTTTGTCTACCCATACAGAAATAATTACGGATATTTATTTGTTTCTCACACGCAACATCATCAAATATAAATATAGAATTTGGTAAAGCTTCACTGAGAGATATGACTTCTTTATTGTCATTGAACTCATTGAAGTTAATAAGAGGCACTCTTCTTAATACTTCACTTAAGAAACGATATTTTGGTTGGAAAGTAGTTTTCGAGTAAAGATATTGATTTTGAAATTTAAGACCATTTTCATGCAGCAATAAACTGATCATAACGTTTGTTTTACCACAGTTCGAGGGTCCACATATTATGCAGCGAATTGTATTAGGCAATAAAGCACTGTGTCTAATCTGACGAGCAGAGTCATTGAAATTTATATTATTCACGTTTAGGGATATGGGTTGTTTGATCAACTTCATCTTGCCTATTATTTATTTTAATTACTTACTATCCTTTATATACGAATATGTGAGCACAGTATTCAAACAACAGGTTTGGACCTGTGTCGTTATTAAGATGATGTTTTCGTCTTTCCTGGATAAATGTATTTGTGACTAATAACTGTAAGGAGAACATATTTCTAGGTATATGTCAAAGTAATTAAACATTATACTTCGTTACAATAGCTGATCGAAGTGGGGCCTTACGGTAACTTTATCCCAATATTATGAACATAATAATATTATTCCACAACAAGTTTAGACTTGTATTATTGAGTTAGTACCTATTTGCATCGTAAAAGATAATATTATTATGGTAAGTGTAACTTTATTCCCATCATAGCAAACCAAAACAGTTTCAATATCGTGAATCAAGCTTATAGTTCATTTTACTACTAGTGCTCCAATAAGTAGGGCCTGTAGAACTGAATTATAATTGAATTAAATCTCCAAGGCAAGTATTTTCTATAATTATGATGCATCAATACTTAATGATTAGAATTGATTGAAACCTTTTTTTTTCCTTTTTTACAGAATTATGTCTGCCTCCCCATCGTATAGGCCTGTGGAGAGTGCTTTTTTGCGGTGCGTATTTAATTTATCGTTATTTAAAGCATTTACAATTTACTTATGTTATAATATTTTTTTTTTTTACAGGAAACGAATAATCTTTGTTCAGACGACACCTACTCTCTTGGAAATCCATTTCTTTTTGCGCAAGACAGGGAAACTTTTTATACCGCAGAAGCAGAACAAAAGAAAGAAGAGAAGTCTGTGAAAACTAAAGACCAAAAAAGAAAGAAATGTAATATTAATAAGAAGGTCATAAAAAAATCTCTTACACAGTCTTCATCTTACGTTATTCGGAAGGAGACAGGAAAACCTCATCATTTGATTAAAATATTTATATATGATCTTACCAGATGTGATGAAGACAATAAACAAAGTTGTGAAATTGACAATGATGTTGCTGATAGCGCCGACGTAAGGATCCAGTACCTTGTAAAAGATGATTATGATGATATTTTGGATGAAACTGAGCAACTAGTCGGCAAAATAGTGAAAAAAATTAGTAATAAGCAGTATTAAATGTGTGTAATTTGAAGAGTTTTTTGTGATTCTGAACATGTAAGTGTGTGTATTGAATACTTTTAAATATGTTTTGTTTTTGTAAAATGTAAGTTTTTTTCATGTAAGTACTCGTATTGTCGCAGTAAAAATGATACTGCTTGTGCAAGTGTTCAGTACCTAGTCAGAGACCATTGTGATGAATGGATGAAACTGAATATTTGGCTAGGAAAATAGTAAAAAAAAATAAGTTTAGCTAATCAATTGTGAATCTTATTTCTAAGACAGTGCTCAACTTTTATATAATTCTGTGTTCTATTACTTAGTTGAATAAAAATATATTATCACATATCATAACTACTTTTATTTGCCTTTCAGTTCATAATAAAGTTAGGGTAGATAATTTATAAAGAAAAACAAACATAATTTTTTACATATTTATTAGTTGTAAAAATAATCATTTTTTAACATTAATACAATAGAACATAATTATTAAACTTAATATTAAAGTATAGTGCTATAGTGCCCCCATGGTACAGTCTCAAAAGTATTTTTTATCATTTGTCTTTTATTGTCATCTCTGTTAAGTATCAGCTTATTTAATTTTTGAGTAAAAATCTGATGATTTTTCGATCGTATAACATACATATCATCTCTTAGGTTTTCTTTATAATTTAAAGCTCTTTTATATTTTTCAATGTCCAACTTTTTTATTATTGGCTTTGTAACTCCTTTTGCTTTTTTAATAGTATTTTTTTCAGAATTTATACAACACAACTTAGTACGTAAACCAACAAATTCTGAAATTACTTCTCCTCCCATTTCATCTTTGAAATAACCCGGTATTTGCCCGTTAGCTTTTGGTATACCATACTTATTATTATCCACAAAATTGTTTGTATCAAAATACTTAATATATTTTTTCATATCATCGTATAAATCATCAGTTTTTATATGATAAAGAAGACTATCGGTATCCGTATAACACAATATTATGTTATCTTTATAAATGTTTTTCATAACAGAATAATGAAAATTGTATAAATGTGTTTTGGAAATTTCAAGAATAGAAAAACCAATATAAATGGGGCGATCTAAAATAACTTTTGTCTTATTTAACTGAATAGCGACTAGATTTTCGGAGAAAATTGCTAAGTCTTTAAAATTTGGAGCACTTATATATTTTTCTGCCCCATATAATCTATTAGTTGTATTTAACTTATCTTTCCATAATTGTACAAGTCGAACATCAACTTGTTTACGTTTGTTTTCAATCGTTTTCCCAAAAATAGAGTTATTTTGCTTTTTGAAAAAGTCTCTTTCAAAATCTGATTTAGCCTTTTGTCTTAGAGAAGTATTTAAAGAAGAATATGGCTCTAAAAAGTTATCTTGGTAGAATGATAGTATTCTATGTATTTTAAGTAAAATTAAACCATTTTTCAAACATTCTTGTAAATGCACATAATGCATTACAAGGCGATGTTTGTTATACAGATTTGCTATCAACTTTTTACATCGACTTTGTAAAGGGGAAAACTTTTCAGCTGCAAAAGGTAAGTCTGAATGAGCATTATGAACGTCGGTTGGGTAACATAAGTCTATGTCAAGAATGTACCCTTGATTACTCATTTTACATACATTCTTGATATTGAAATCGATTATTTCATTCTCATTCAGAAATTTAAAATTATGCATAGGTAGTTTTTGCATCATCGCAAATCCATATAAATTAACACAGTCTAGATAAATTAGATAGGTGCTAGGTTTTTTATTGTTGTAAGTTGATAAATATTTATTATTAGCTTTAGCATATCTCAATGAACATTGAGCGAGACCTCCACGAATTCCTTATTCTAACATTTGGTACATATCCACATCCGAAATTAAATCAAGCTCAACTTTAGTGTATAAAAGCATAGCATCCCAACTTAATGATGGAGATGAAATATAGAAGAATGGATCCAAACTATAATAAACTAAACTCATGTCTCGAAATTTTTCAAAAATGTCACATAATAAAAGAACGTCACATTACAAATAATGATCCTAAATTTTTTACTTTAAATGCATTCCAAACTGTTACTGCATGCTGATAATCATTTGTTGAAATATTTTCTCCGGTAAGCTTGTTAAAAAAATTTGCTTGCTCAGGCAGTTGAGTGTCATTATATTTTTCCCATGTATCTATATAGTCATAACAGTATACCCCTTTTCTACAAACTAATTTAAAAAAATCCTCATTAGGAAAATACAATCGCATGTTATGAAAATCGTTCGAATGTAAGTTTTTGCCAATTTATCTAAACTAGTACTCAAAAAATTAATTGAATCTATAAATTTTAACTGTGCTGTATTAGTTTTATCAATCGGTATGAACTTTGTAAACGATATATATTTTTCTTTAGATTTTGGAATTAAATTAATTCTACCGAGAATACCAGATAATTCTTTAATAAATAAATGACAATCGTAACCAGATAAATTATGAAATAATATTGGTATATACTGACATTTTTTCAAATTTAAATTACAAGTATTATGGGCAGGACCTCTATATTTACCCGTAAAATGGTCATGGTCATTAACTATTTTATCATTTATAGAAAACTCAGTTTTACATATATGGCATGTTGTAGCTTCATTATGGACAGTTAACTCTTCGAGGGTAAGAGGTAACATAGGCTTATCATCTTGTAAAATTTTATAGTCTTTTCATATCACTTTTTATTGTTTCAACAAATCTTTGTGCACAATTTGAGCCTCTATAACTAACAAAATCATTCAGTTCTGGGTTAGATTTGCAGCAAATGCAAACGCAAACGAGGATGCTTTATGAGCTTGGATATTTTCAGTAAAAAGAGATTTATTTTTGTCTGAGTATACACAAAGCAAACTTTCAAAGTCGCCGTATATCACAATAGGTATTTTTTGAGTTCATTGAAAATTCATAAAATGTAATTTGCTATTTACTTCAGGTAAAACGGTTTGTTTTCTACCGCAGTTGTGATTCATCAATTTATCTATATGCTCAAAATACAAAAAACATTCATCGCATAAAAATACTTTGGACTTGTGTTTAGTTAATTGACGATGCAGAAGGCGACTAAAGTTTTTTATTAAACAAAAATGTGCTTTTCCGTTTTTATAAATGTATAATAGGTTAGCATGGATAATCTTTCTTTTACTTGTCACATATAAAGGACCAGTTACCTGATTATTAGCTTCAAGACCATAAACATTCACGCTAATAAATTGATTATTTATTTCGAATATTTTAATGTCGTTAAAACTCAGTGGAAATGATAAATTATTTATATTAAAGAGCGTCGTATAGTGTGGATATGATTTTATACGATTAGGATTCTGGGCAGTCGGATACATGTGGGCTGCAATACACCACCAAAAACAGTGACTGTCATTGTTATGTATGTTTAAACATGACTTTGTATTTCTTATAACTGCAGGTAATTGTAAGTAAGTTCGAGCTCTTAGGGGATTGTACTTATTTATATTTATTTCCAACTGACTAATAAAATGAATCGTCCAACCTGATTCTGAAAGTTCAAACTCTGAACATTTTGATATTAATTTCTCAGAACATTTTAAGTAAATATCAGCAATGTCAGTGCTCTGCACTAAAATACAAAATTTTGTGTTAAAAGATTTCATAGATATTTCATTATTTTTAGGCAAAATATATGAAACAAACGATTCAAAATTTACTTTGATTGCTTTATGTTTTTTAATAGCATTTTCTATGATATCATTCACAGTTTTAGAAATTTGGCTTAAAAACATCTCGGGAGTAATAGTGAAAACAACCGAATTTATTTTATAACTTACATTCCTTTTTTTAAATGCAGAAGCAATGACTTGAACATGGTCAAACTCAGAACTCGACAAGTGATTTGATTTAAGAATATTCGTTCTATTATGCGATGACAACTTTGAAACATAAATATTACAGTCTTTACAAAAAAACATTTCTAAAATATATTCAGTTCAATTTTGAAATAAAAATATTATTTAACATTAATCTAATTTCTCATAAAACAAATTTATTCTGCTTAAAATTGCTCATGTGTAATTTAAATCAGTTTATTATCTCATTTGTAATTTATTCAGTTTTCATTTCTCTTGTGTAAAATGGCTGTAGGACAAGAAACATTAATAAGATTACAAGACTGTTATATTTTTGAATCAAATGATAAAAAATAATATGAGAGCTGTATCTATGACCAATAAACAGATTAAGAGATTTGCTAGTTATCTTTTTAAGTTAAAAAATAAATGATAACCAACATAAGACGTACGTACGAACGTACGGACGTAAAAAAATGTTATACAATTCTGTAAGAAAAAGTTTTAGTTAACACGCTATTTATTGCGGTTTAGTATACAGTATCGGACGAATTTCCCTCATTTCATCCCGACCAGCATTGACTAGACCAGTTAATGCAGCCCAAACACCAGTGTTCTGGTCAGTAGCAAGCTTCAAAGTTATGAGAGCTTGTTTCCAGCGCTCGTTGTATTGTAGTCGCTCAGCTTCGCGAGTGTTGTACACCCTCAATTCGAAGTAGTATTCTCCTGTTTTCGCCGGGTCTGACTGGTATGAGTATCCCAAAGCTACGCGCTGAGAGAATGTACTTTTCAAAGTCGCAGCTCGAATTGGCTGTTGCGGTAATTCATCCTGGAATACAATTAAATTACAATGTATCATCTAGCGTGTAATAGCGTATGTCGAGTCTAAGAACGAACGAACGATAGAACGGATATTCCGGTATGGCATGTGTGCCACTCTACATATCGAAGAAAAAATAATTTATTATAAACAAAGACTTTCTAACACTTTCTTCCGTCATTGTACTTAAGGGAGAGGCCTATGTCCAGGACTGCGATAAGCTGACTTAATTAAGTTACTTTACACTAACTTTAAACTAAGTATAGCAATAAGTTACCTCAGAGTCAGGAAGCACAGCAATTCTCTTTCGTTTGACAGCTGGTGCGGCAGTAAACTTCGCGTCGCTGTCGGAATCAGATTGCTCAGCAAATGGATTTTTCACTGGCAGATCTTTTTTCTTCGGGACCTTTTTAGCCCGCTTTGCCGGTTCAGCTTTCTTCTTTGAACCACCGTTGTTAGCTGCTGTCGAAGGTTGCTCCAAGTCCTCTTCATGCAACCAAAACGGATTGTTAACGTGAGCCCTGCAAAATTATTAAAATAATGATTATAGTATTCAGATAATATCACACCTGTAATCCCTAAAGGATAAAGTAGAAGTATGGTTGACCCTCATGATTAACATGATTGAGCATGATTCCAAAATAAAGGCTACAAAAAATCTATAACACTAGAAATTGAACCTAGAGCCGCTATTTGGGGGTTGTAGCCACTAATTATAACATAGCATCACTGTTCTACATCCACATTTCGCCTGTTGCCATAAACGGGATAGAATCCAAACTCTTATTACTGAAAATTTCCTAACAGAAAAACCCAATAACTATACGATCTGGAGAGATTGGCTATGAGTGGTGAGCACTAATAATAACAATATAATAAACGATAACATTGTTCAACTCAAACCAAAGTAAGTACGTCAAATATTAATATGGTTGGTTTTACATTTAGGCTTTTTTATAAAATAAATAACACTTCATAATTTTCTGACTACTTATTATAATAAATTAAGTACTATTAATATTAGGCGGTGAATGTAGAATTGTCAAGATGATGTGAAATTATAACTTTAAAAAAATATATTATTGATACTTACATTACTTTGTTACTGCAGGATTCTAGCACAGAAAATCACAATGTAGGTAAGTTTTTGTCACAATAACGATCACAATGAGGAAGCAGTTCACTATGTGCTCTCAAGCATAACAATGTTAAAAGTAATAGCACCGTCGCTGGAGACTTACATTTGTAAACCTTTAAACTTAAGCCGTGTTCATTGTGCAAATTCGATGTATGAAGTTACCGTAAAAAAAATTATAATAAATATTGCTCATGCAATTTGGTCCCTATGACAAATGCACTCAAAGCATACTTTTATTAATACTAATATCTCATACTAATCTCATGTGTGAACACTGCCGTATGATACAGATTAGGAATTATGTTTACTCATCATTTTGTCCATAATAGCGCTTCAACAAGCAATTCGAGACGAAAATCGTAAATGGAATGAGGGGCCAACTAACTCCGATCATCAACAATAAACATTTATTAAACCAGTTCAATGAGACCTCATACATTTATGGACAACGAACCGATAGCAATAGAGGATTATGAATAAAACCAAATTATTTGTAATATAAACAAACAAGTAATTTTATTAAAACATTAGTAACACAAATATTAAATATATTTGCAAAGTTCACATGAAATATTATCTATATTTTAACATTTAATATAAGAATAATTCGTTTGAAACCATTAGTTTTAGTATTTTATTTTTGAGTATTCTGGATTCAGTCATATTTTAATGTAAGATAATAATGTATTATATTATTAAGCTTATAATTTTATTATATAAGTTAAGGTACAGTATAATTATACAGATACAATCTAATTCTACATACCTACTAAATCAGATAAAACATAAAACAAAAAAATATAACTTTCCCATACAATTGTAAAAGTTTATGAAATCATAATTTTTTTATCCGCTTGTGGTTATGTGGGGGTGATGAGGTTTCCCCTTTTCTCTTTAAATTTAGCTTAGCTGACTCGCTCGCAATTGGCTTATTTGGGGGAATTGGAATAAAATTAAAAAGATCTTCAGAGTCCTGAAACAAAAAAAAAATATAAGAACATACTTTACTATAACATAACATAATGATTATAAATATGAATAAAATAAGAAAAACATACTCACCGACATTTTATTAAGGTTTATCTTACGCAAATACTCTCACGAAGTGTTTCAAATTAAATGTGTTTTTAAATTACATTCACTCTTACATGAACTAGCAACATGTTATTAAAGTTCAATTTTATTCTGTATACAAATAACAAAGGTTTGCTACCAAATAAATTCTATGTACTCGGTCCATAGAGTTCAAATTAATTTATTGCGGCTTGCACATGGAATCAAATTCCTTCCTTTCCCAATTTAGTAAACGGCGCCATACCGTCGCGGATACCTGAGATGAAATTCTAAAAAGGAAGTTGTATGTACTTAGGCCATCGCTGTTAAAAAATAAACTTCTAAATAAAATGTAAACTTATCCCAAGCACCGATGTCATTAATAGGTAGTTTTATTAGTAGGTAGGGTAGATGGGTCCACTATATGTGATGTAACAGCTTATTACTTCTGCGGTGGTGGGCTCATGGACTAGCACCATCAGCATGTGCCGTGGTCAGAGCATATTCGCAGCTTTCCATTATGATGTCCTTATGTTTTACCTACTTGTAGAGGATAGGATTTCATGCAGTGTTATTAAAGGAGGCACGTGAAACAAAAAAGAAAAATGTACGCAAGCGTTACGATTGTCTGCGCATCTCATAATGCATATAGGTACAAATAAACAGATGCGCCACAGCTGACTACGGCTCGTTGCACCACGTTCTGGCGGATCGGATTCCCGATGCATAACAATTACGAATCGGGCGATGCTTATACGCCTTTGTGATTGAATACGATATGCACTTGATGATCTACAATAGTAGTGTATAATTGGGGGCTTCTGCATCGCGCAGCTCGAGCGCATGCGAGAGCAAGTGACGCAGAACCCCCAATTATACCCTACTTAAGTATCAATAGTGAAAATAATTTTGACCCATCCTTGCAATAGTTTTCCATTTTAAACCAAATATAAAACCTGAAAATCAATTTTAAACCAAAAAAGAGTATATTACACACCATAATGAAATAGATTTGATCAAAAACTGCCGAATCGGAGGTGACATGACAGTTGTCACCTCCGATAAAACAATCACAAGGACAAAAAAGAAAAATGATATGATATGTTGACAAGATCGGCCGCACTACGAGCACGCTCACCACCTCCGGACTCTTCGCTCAGCTCCGCCTCGCCGCCGCCGGTACCCAGCCTCACTGTGAGCGCTGTGACGATTCCGGCTGCGGTAGTTGCGTCGAGCTCGAGCGACGAGTATTTTTCCCCGCCCACGACGCCACCACCTGTTCGTCGACGTGGAGGACACCGGCCGCCGGACGGCTTAGAACCTCGAGGCCCACTGGCCTCTGATAGTGTCCCAGCTCCCGGCGGAAGTGTGCAGCGCATGTGATGGACACGATCCATCAATGAAAACGTCATGTGCTCATACCATGGGGCTACAGAAAAAATCTGACCGCGTACCGTGTCCGGATGCTCTCTCTTTTTCAGGTGCTTGAGCCAGCTATCAACGTTTCGGCACTACGACTGACGGATCAGGTGTTGTACGTAAGTAATCATATGTTGGATGACACTGTACTTGATCGCCTGCGAAACGAAATGCAGAGTAGTCATGTCATCGCCCCCCCGTCTCAGACCGTTGTGGTACTACCACAGTCTAACATAAGTCAAGAAGATGAGGAGAGTGATGACGGGACTACAAACGTAAGTACCCAGTGCAATGAGGAATTGAGGAGTGCTTTGGAAGATGCGATTCGAGAATATCGGTTCAATCGCCCGAACTTAGACCACGCTTACCTCGTTTGCCCATGCATAACAAAAATAGGGCGCTGGTGGCGGTCCTGGATGCACAGTTGTCAAATTATTTTGATGACTGCGTAGACCTCACTGATACTCATTCGATTCTGTTCTGCGCGGCTGTAGCGGCATGTCGTGTAGCTCACGTCAAATTTGCTACTGATTCTAGAGCTACACGACCGAAACCAGCCGTACCAGCTTGGCAGTGCAGAAATGAACGCCGTATTGGTGGGGCCAGAGCGCTCATTGGCAAACTAATCTGCTTCAGGGAGGGCAATACTCGCCCTAGAGTGATGCGCTTTGTGAGACGCGCGTTCGCAGGGACTGATATCAACCCTCAGGATTATATGTCCTGTGTCACAGAGCGCATCGACTTCCTGAAGCAGAAAGTGTACGCATGGGCGAACCGTATTCGTAGGTATAAGCGGCGAGTGGAGCGATACACTCAGAATCGCACCTTCCAACGCGATCAAAGGTGGGTTTAAAGGGGTTGGGAGCGACCGGATCAAGATGTGGTTGACACGTGCCTACCAGATGATGATGCCATGTGTTCTTTCTGGCGCAATATCTGGTCGGTGCCTGTCAGTCACACCGAAGGCGATTGGGCTCGGAGAGTTGAGCGAGCCTGCGATCCAATCCCAGAAATGGGGGCTATTACCATCTGCCCCCAAGATGTAACTCGTGCTGTCCGTCCGCTGCCTAACTGGAAGTCTCCAGGGCCGGACGGACTGCAAAACTTTTGGATCAAATGGTTCGTTTGGTCGCACGCTCGCTTAGCGGCTCAGTACCAGACTGCTTTGGAGTCTGGTTCGCTACCCCAGTTCCTAACAACAGGAGTTACCCACTTGCTCCATAAGTCAGGTAGCATTGCGGAACCCAAAAATTATAGACCGATCACGTGTTTACCGACGGTCTATAAAGTTCTTACATCCATTTTGAGAGCTAAAATTAACAAACATATAGACACCAAATCTATCATGTCTCCTAATCAAAATGGATGTAGGAACGGGTCCCGTGGTACTAAGGAGCTACACCTCATTGATATGGCCATAAGCCAACAAGTTCGTCGTTCCCGAAAGGATCTCTCGACATGTTGGATAGATTACAGGAAGGCCTATGACTCGGTGCCACAAACATGGCTTATGAGGGTGCTGGAGTTGTATAAAGTAGATGCAACACTGCGCACCTTCCTGATGTCATGTATGGGGCAATAGAGAACGGTCCTTCACTATCCAGGATGTCGAAATATCCAGAGGAATAGCGAACCAATAAGGATCGAGCGAGGCATATTTCAGGGTGATAGTTTGAGTCCGCTTTGGTTCTGCTTAGCCTTGAATCCTCTAAGCACACTGCTGGAAGATTCAGGTCTAGGCTATCAGCTGAGGAGAGATGGTCAGGTTATATCTCACCTCCTTTACATGGATGACCTAAAACTCTTTGCCCCCAACAATTTGCAACTGATGGAGCTACTGAAAGTAACTGAAATGTTCAGTAGTGCCATCAGAATGGAATTTGGTGTGGACAAATGTGCGGTCATGCATATAAAGCTAGAGGAGATTGTGGAATCCGTCGGAACCCAACTCTCGGATTCCACAAACCTTAGAACCTTCTCCGCATCCGAAACCTATAAGTATTTGGGTATGTCGGAAGCAATGGGCATCAATGATACTGACATGAAGCAATCGTTAAAGGAACGCTTCTTTGGCCGCCTGAAAAAAGTATTTAATAGTCTTCTATCAGGCGGAAACAAGGTACGCGCCTTTAACGGCTGGGTCATGCCAGTTTTGATGTACTCTTTTGGCATACTCAAATGGACTCAGACCGAACTCGACGCCCTGGATAGGAAGGTCCGTACACTACTGACTGCAAATCGAATGCATCACCCACGGTCATCGGTAATGAGGCTGTATTTCCCGCTAAAATGTGGAGGTCGAGGCTTTTTAAATGCTAAGATCCTCCATAATCGCGAGATATGCAGTCTCAGGGAATATTTCTTAGAGGCCGACGTGGAGATGCATCGAGATGTGGTCAAAGTGGACAAGGGCCTCACCCCGCTCTCCTTGGCTAAAGAGAACTGGCGCAAGCCAGTAGTACTTGACACTAATGATCGCATTGAAGTATGGCAGAGTAAGGAGCTTCACGGACGCTTTTTTCGGGCCCTACATGGACCTGATGTAGATCAACTAGCGTCCGTAGCCTGGCTGCGTTTCAGTGACTTCTTTGGAGAAACCGAAGGTTTTGTCTGTGCAATTATGGACGAAGTTATGATGACAAACTACTACCGGAGATTTATTGTGAAAGATGGCACGGTTGACATTTGTCGGGCATGCCACCGTCCGGGTGAATCAATTAGACACATTATCTCCGGATGTTCTAGTCTAGCTAACGAAGAATACTTGCATAGACACAACCTTGTAGCCAGGATTATCCATCAGCAACTTGCTCTCAAATACAGCCTCGTAGAATCGGAAGTGCCGTACTACAGGTATGTGCCCGACCCAGTTCTTGAAAATGGAAATATCACATTGTACTGGGATCGATCCATCATCACTGACAGGACTATTGTTGCCAATAAGCCTGATATAGTGGTGGTGGATCGATTAGAGCGGCGCGCAATGATTGTTGACATAACGGTCCCACATGACGGGAACCTCGTGAAAGCCGAGAAAGATAAACAAATCAAATATCTTAACTTAGCTCGCGAGGTTGTCGACATGTGGGATGTGGACTCAGCGATCATTGTACCGATAGTTGTGACAGCAAATGGATTAATAGCCAAGAGCCTCGACCAACACCTGAGGAGGCTCTCGTGGGGCAGCTGGATCAAGGACTTGATTCAGAAGGCAGTACTTCTAGACACGGCCCGCATTGTTAGGAGGTTCCTCTCTCTGGAGTCCTGACCGCCGGTAGCTTGGACCCTGTTTCCGATACCGGTGGGCCACTATGTTTTATATTTTTAAATGTTTTTATATTCTTTTATATTTTAATATTTAAAAATATAATTTATATGTACATAATGAAATAAAGGAATAATAATAATAATAATATTTATTCATAAAATTACAAGGTATTAAAAATTTTACAGTTTTGCTAAAATGTAAATTATATTCCTAAGATTTACGTGCCTGAACTAGGTAATCCTGTGTTTCAGGCGAAAAGTGCCAAAATAGTCATAAAATAAATAAAATAATGTAAAAGTTGAGAATAGACAAATAAACTATACTAATGTTGAATAGCTTAACTCTTAGTTTCTAAATTTTATATATACTTATCGTAGGTGAGTATACGTAATATTTACTTTAACACAGTTAATAAATTCTCTGTATCTTCGTAAGATATTTTTTGGAGAGCCTCCTTGAGAATTCTCTTACAATTTGTGTAGTTCAGGGAGTAAATGTTTGCTTTTGCGTTTAGTCTATTATAGAGAAGAGGACCGAGGTACAGGTAAAATTTGGATATAAAAGCATGTTTTGTTGCATTTTGCGGGCAGACTATATCTTTACGTCTTTTTTTAGAATGTTCAGTGCTGTAGGGTAGAGCTGTGTGTTGTTTTAATACAATGCCCATTATAAATAGTTGCCGAACTGTTAATACTTCACAAGATTTGTATAGGAGGTTGGTAGGAAAAAGGAAAGGGCTGAAAGTAGACACTTTGAGAATCGCCCTCTGAGCTCTCTCGATGGTTAGTAACCTTGTTTTAACCGCTCCACCCCATGTGGTAATACAGTAAGATAATATCGATTGACATAGAGCAAAGTAAAGTTGTCTAACTATTTTTTGGTCAGCAAGATAGCGTAACTTTTTAAAAACAAATATCAACTTGTGAATTCTATTATTTAAAGCTTCTATATGTTGTTTGAACGAAAGTGTTTCATCTATTATGACACCAAGGTATTTTGTTATATTTGCCATTTTAATTTTGGGACAAACGCATTGTTTACCTGTGGGCATTAAGCAGTAATGAGCATATAATGTTGTGGTACTAGTTACTCTATAGCGTATCTCTATAGCTATACGTTAGTACTCTATAGCCTTTCAAAAAAAGTTAATATGAACACATTGGTGACAGCATATCATGGCCTAGTTGCTTCCTCATTAAGGTTCGGTGTTATTTTTTGGGGAAATTGTAGTGAGAGAGAGAGAATATTTAGGGCCCAAAAACGCTGTGTTCGATCAATGACAGGTCTTAAATCTACAGAAAGTTGTCAACCTGTTTTTAAATCACTTAGGATACTCACACTGCCATCGTTATATATACTGGAAGTTGCCCTATTTGTAAGGACTAACAAGCACTTGTTTACATCAGTAGTGGATAAAAGACAACGTTTAGGACTGATTAGGTCTCAATATAAAAACCTACTACACACAGGTGGTTACCAAACGTCCTTACTAAAAAATAATATCTTAACCATGTGTCCTCTTATATACAATAAATTACCTTTACATTTAAAAGAATTACCCATAAAAGCATGTAAACAAAAGTTGACAAAATTACTACTGGACAAGTGTTATTACTCAATTAAGGATTTTCTCAATGACAAAGCTTTCTGTTCTCTGTGATTTAATTTACTGATAATATTTTTGTTTTAATTTAATAATATTCATTTCAGTAATAGAATTTATTGACATAATTATGTAATTGAATTGGTAGTCATTCTAAAGATAAATAATTTGTTGACATATGTATTGGAATTAATTGACTTAATTTGTTGAAATTTGTGGTTTGTTTGTTATTTTCTTGTTTAATTTATTATATTGTTGACATTTGTAATTTAATTGTCTGCCATGTACTTAAGTAGGTAACTGAAATTAATCTATTGACATTGTGCCTTATTTGAAAAGTATTGTTGTGTGTTTTAAAAATAATTTTGCATGCCGTAAGGCAAAATGTATCGGGACTGCTAGTAAAATATTATTACCATCATATCTGTACACCTACATTATTGGCAAATAAATGATTTGATTTGATTTGATTTAGTTGATGTTTGCTTGCGCATCGAAAACTTAATGTAATGTTTAAAACTGGTCAAGTGAATTTAAAAGTGGCATAGAGAGTATTGAAGACGACACTCGCTCGAACGGCTCGGTTGGCTCGGTTACTGCCCCTACGGAAGAAAACGAAAAAAAAGTTGAAAATCTTATATTGGAGGATGCCTGATGAAGATGAAAATGATAGTAGAGATGACTCTTCTCTCCGTTGGTACCGTGCACACTATTCTTCATGACCTTTACCTTGCAAAAGTCAAAAACAAGTGCGAATCGTGTGCTGTAGAGAGTTTTTAGAGCTCTGTGGTGAAGTTCCATCAAATATTTTCGATCGAATCATTACTGGAGATAAAATGTGGGTTCATAATTATGACCCTGAAAGTAACCAGGAGTCCATGCAGTGGCACAAGAACGGTAGTGCACCCCCTAAGAAATTCAAAGTCGTTCCGTCTGCCAGAAAAATCATGGCCACAGTGTTTTGGAATTCAGAGGGAATTTTGCTGATTGAGTACACAAAAATAGTGAAACCATAAACGCAGCATCCTACGAATCCACTTTACGAAATTTATGAGAAGCAATTAAAGAAAAAAGATGGGGTAACCTGACCACTGCCGGTGTGTTGCTTCTTCACGAAAACGCCCCGATCCAAACGGCGCGTGTTTACAAGGCTGCTGTGCGAGATTGTGGTTTCAAAGAAATTAACCACCCTTTCTATAGCCAGGACCTAGCCCCAAGTGATTATTTGGTCCCTAATTTGAAAGAAGACCAAGAAGATGAAGTGCTTAGGGCGGCAATAAATGCGCATTTTTCAGAGATAGAGGAAAGTTATTATTTACCGGGTATTGAAAAGTTAATTTCGAGATGTAATAAATGCATTGAGATAACGGGGGATTACATTGAAAAATAAAAATAATTTCAATTGCATTTACGTTATTTTTCATGCCGATACCGAGAATACATTGAACGCCCCTCGTATTTGTTGGGGTTTCAGTGATCTTCAATGAAACTCCCGTATCGAGGTTTGGTTGTTTAATTTAGTATAAACTGTATTTTACAATAAATATATGCGGAACGTACAAGTTCGCGACGAAAACAAAAACAAAAATTTGTAAGGAGCCTGGCCCTTTAGAATAGCAAACGCGACATACACAAACACTGAACGTCTTCACAATTAACATTCAGGCGTAAACATCCTCCCCCCATTGAAACTCAGAGGTTTCAACCCTTCATTAACTCGGTAAGGGGGGTTCCTCTAATAGTATTATAATGTCGGCTGTTCAATGAATTGGAAATCATTTTCCACTGTTCGTAATGGAATTTTTGGCGGGACACGTTGTGAGGGCAAATGCTCCATTATTGGCGCGATAGTTTTGCCCTGCAAGCGTTTGTACATCGAGCAGGAAAAATGCGTCTAGCTAAATTTATGCCAAACGTATTCCTTATCAACGGCCAACAATAATTGTGCACCAGCATGCAATTCGCATCGTTAAAGTTCATACTCCAAAATCAATTTGGTAAAATGATGCGACCCATGCATCGCATCATTCTTTTTTATTAAAATTATAATCAGATGAGCCTAGTCGGCCATCAACTCGGATGACCTTGTTGTCAATAAAAAATGGAGTCAGTGATAAAATATTTGATTTATAACATAAAAGCCTTATTGTTGCATTGTAAATTATATTCACAGGAGAATGATTCTTGCTGCGCGAGACGACACAAATAAAGAAAGCAATTATTTAATTCATCAACAATCAGATTGCGCAGCATTTTATCTTGATTAGTTTTAAAATAGTGCTAATTAAGGCAGCTTCTTTAAACGTCATTCTCGTCATTTAGTTGTCTAATGAATTAATAGTTAAGCGACGAACTTTTAGCGTCTAATAAATGCTTTTTAAGCGACCATATATTGTAAAACAAGCTACTGCTAATATGAGACAGCATGGTGACAATTCTTAAGCAACTAAATTGTTGATATGTCTACGCATTGCCAGCATCTAATAAGTGTATCAACTGCATCTATAAAATAATCTCAACGTACTCTAATTTCGAAACACCAAACACCAAAAACAATAACACTAAAATGTACACTTAGTTTACAAATAAACTTTTGACTTTGACTTTCATAAAGTGACCTACTTTTTTATACTTTAGCATAAGTAATTGATGAGTGAATCTACTATAATTGAACATAAAATTACCTTTTTATTGTCATTAAATAAAGGTCAATGAAAGCTCTAATTTCATGTAGTCACCTATCTTATTTATAATGTTACCATAAGTTAATTTCGATTATTCCCGATGTTGACCACTTGTTTGGTCACACCACTAGGGGACAGCCAAATAACTTTTAAAAATTATTCTCGTTGTCCACCACTGAGGGACAAATATAATAGAATACTCTCAAATTATTGTAAACTAACCTCAAAACACTTAGTTGCTTCTGCATCCTCTCCGGCGCTGCGGGAAGAGCAACTTTTTCGCCCTTACGTAACAAAGGATAGGCACTCATGATCAGCTCCGCGGCTTCGGCTTGCTGGTCGCCTCTGGCGACCAGCCTCAGCCACTTCGGATCGCCGGGTACCTATGCTTTGTTACAGCAGGCGGAAGTTGGTCTCCTTTCGCGCCTCCGGTTTTTATATACTCTCTCGGGGTAGCAGCCAAAAGACTACGTGAAGTAGGGGGTGCCCCGATTCGGTTTTCAAACAGATTCGACCTTTTCAAACCATGAAGTGTCCCCCAGTGGTGGACAACGAGAATAATTTTTAAAAGTTGTTTCGCTGTCCCCCAGTGGCGGCCAAACAAGTGGTGGACATCGGGAATAATCGGTAATTAATGACTTGACTATTATACCTACTGCTAATTTTCATGAAAGAGGAATATGATTTATTAATTTAGTTGTTGAATAAAAAACTTGGTGGCAAATTTTTAGGCTGGAATTTGATTTTATTAGCAGAAGATGTTGAATCTCTAAAATATATACAGTAGCCCACTTACAACATTAGTCGCTGAGTTATCAATTCAGAAGTAAATATATTTATCGCTAGGTTTGATTCATATTAATTTACGTTCGTAAATTGGCGCTGCTTTTTTGTTAGTCTGTTGGAATACTAAAGATGATGAATTATTATAATAGAAGCTGTTCTGTTAATTCGTTGCCTACATACAAAAAAAGACGTTAGGAAGCAGGTGTTAAGGAAAACTTTTTGTGTTGCACTTATAATTCCCCGTTTTAAAATGATTAATAAATATTAGCACGTAAGCGAAAGATCATTTTATTTTAGTTACGCTAGAAAAGTCTTTAAAATTAATGATAGATTCATTTTGAGGATTTTGTTTCCGGTAAATTATTAGTATTCATTTTATTAGGTTTTAAGATAGGCCAATTACTTTCAGGGTCCGTGAGCAATGGAGGGCCTGACCACCACTGCTGGGTACTATCGAACTTATCTGGACTGATCCCTCTAGATATGAGGTCTGCAGGATTGACAGATGTGGGTACATAGCGCCACGTGGAGGCATCTGTTAGCTCACAGATCTCCGTAGTCCTATTAGCTACAAACGTTATCAAATTTATAAAACTGGTTTGGAGCCAGGCCAGGCCTATTGACCACTACTTATTACACCAGTGTACTTGATGCTAAACTTCATATCGCAGAGACTTCCTGACAGCCTTGCATAACCTTGCTGCCAGTAGGGCAGCGCACAATTATAGGTGAGGGATAGTCGTACTCTTAATCAGAGCTACTTTGGGCTTAGAACTGTGACCTCGTTCACAGCATTAACCGAACGTAAGTAAATGCAAGCTCCGTAGCACACGCCGTGGAAATTCTAGAGCTAACGGATAAGGTAAAGATTGTATACAATTGTTCCAGTCTCTGTGAACTTCATGTGGGACTGGAGAGTCCTAAGTTAATTATGTAACAACATTTTCATTTTAATTACACACGAATTAATCAGTCCTAAGGGGTCAAAAGTCTTAGTAAGAGACGATAAAAAATATCTATTAGTTAAATTATTGTTAAGAGGAAAAATGGTCATTTGATAGGGAAATGTAACTGATCGGTTGATGGGTTCCATCCCATGCCTAGTGTATTAGTTGACTCGCTTACTAAAAGATTACGATCAGTTTGAGTATTTGAATCGAACAATGATGGTAAATTACTCTAAAACTTACGAAGAATAAAGCAACTTTTCTTTAATTCTTCAGTTACAGATTGGTGAATATAAAGTAGGGTATCCTCATTTTCAGAACCGGTGAACGAGATCGCGCACAAATAAATCATGTTGAATGATGTCCTTAACCATAGGCTCAGAATATTCTTCACCAATCTGCCATAAGCTCCGATTGCTCAAGTAGCTGGAACTTGCTGTTCCGCAAGTCACAGTATCTAGCTGAAGTGTTTTTATAGGTAAAGAGTCATACAATCTCCATAAAATAAGATGAAGGTTGCGATCCTCCTTATGGACAGGAGGAAGTTATGTTGTCGAGCTCTTATTAAGATGGAGAACAGTGAGTATTGAATATTAGGCCCAACCATGAGGATGTCATTGACAGACTGACCTCATGAAATAGGCGCCAATACGACTACGGGCCGAGTATGACTCTAATTTTCATGGACTCACTACTATCTTTGGGATCTGGGACACTTGCGCGAAAGTCATTTCCGGAAAAGACACTTGCGCAAACCCATTTGCGCGAATGACTTTGGCGTGAACTGACTATTGCGCGAAAGGAAATTTGCGTGAAAAGATATTTCCGTAAATGGAGTTTTGCGCAATTGGACTTTTGAGCGAATGGACATTTTCGCGAAAGACACTTGCGCGAAAGATATTTGCGCGAAGGACACTTGCGCGAATTCACTTGCGCGAACCGACATAGCTTGCAGAGTAAGCAAGCTGAAGTGGCAGTGGGCTGGCCATGTTTGTCGGTGGACCGATGGCCGGTGGAGCGGACGAGTCCTGGAGTGGTGACCGCATATCGGCAAGCGCAGTGTGGGACACCCCCCATCGGCGACCACAAAAAGGTGACTGGGACAGACTAGATGTGGATGGCGGAGGACAGGTGTTGTGGCGCAGCATGGGAGAGGCCTATGTCCAGCAGTGGACTGCGATAGGCTGAGTTGATTGACTTGCGCGAAAGAACTAAAAAATTAATAAAATTAAATAAAAAAAATTAAAAAAATTTAAAATCATTTGTTACAGTTTTTTTCATTTTTGTAGTGGGCACGTAAAAAAAAGGGCGTTTAATGTCATTTCAGACAGAGAGCACTTAATTTTGTTACAAAAGTAACCCGCGTTAGAAAAAGCTCTCTCTGCTTCTACGCTAGTGGAGTAAAAGATATTAAACAATTGTAGCAATAATTTAGGTATTTCCCTCTGTCGCCCCCATTTTCAAAGAGAGATTTTTCTACGTACAAGGTTGTTTGCAAGTCATGGATAGACATGGAAGTTAGGAAGTTATATTCTGTCCTTTGTCTTCGTGGGGCTTTAACATATTATTTAGCTCACATGCCAGCTGTTCTTCCGTAGTTAAATTTGTGAGCCTCGCAATCGTCGCATCATTTAAATAACTGGTATTTGCGGTATAATTGTCAGATTTGTCAGTTGTGGATTTATTTAACATTTAGTGCAATTATTTTAAAGACACTGTAATTTCGTCGTTGCTTAATGTTTGAAACGCTGTTGCATCAAGCTTCTTTTCAAAAAACTGGGAAGGACTGTGCAAATATTGTAAGATACTTGCCTCATGGGCCAGACAATTTTGGTGATAAGCAATGACTGACTTTCTTCGACTACATCCATCCGTTGTTAGACTTATGACGTCAGTGTTTAAATGAACATCAAACTCCAACAAACGTTCTTTTAACAAATCTACACAAACAGTAGCAGGCATGGGACCAGATAATTTAACGAGACCTTAATTTTTGTATTTGTCACCGTCAAAAAATGGTGAATGTATGTTTACATTTATGTACCTCTTGTTTTGTTTTGAGGTCCGCTTGTCTAAGGTACAACCAACATTTTACTCCGGTCTCTTTCAATTTTTTTATTTCGTTTACTGTCAAAGACTTGATATAGTCGGCCTGTTTTTTGACCATGCTTGATACGGTAGCCACAGATGATGGTAATGTGTATTGAGGTTTTTTGATTTACTCGCGTAAATCTTTAGATTTGACAAAAGTTCGTAATGGTATTCCATCCAGAGAAGCCATTCTCGAAACTTTAACTTCAATTCCGTCAACTCTCTGGAAGAAATCCGTCATCTTGGCTTTTTTCGGGTGGTTTATAAGCTCCATTTTTACTCGTGCATTTGTTTGTTGAAGGTGTGCAAGCGATGTAATCCGATGATGAAGCAAGTCGTACTTCTTCCCTTGACAATATCATGTTATGTTGTTGTCATGTGTTATGCATACTCTTAAAATGTTTATGAAGACCACTTGTATTCCCTTCTAAAGTTTTAAATATTCTGTGGCATATTTTGCATTTAGCAGAAGCATTATCATTGGCTCGCAAAAAATAGCACCATACTGAAGCTTTATCATGCATTTTAGCAAGTACATCGGAATAAGACATACTTTTGTCTAAAACAATAAGAAAAGCCCATTACCACACACAAAAACGACAAAAAAAAACCGCCAGAATACTGCCCTATTCAGAATACGGCCACAATATAACCTCAAACTTGCCAAAAAAAATATTGTGTCAAATAACACGCAAAATCGATGGTTAGTAGATTAAGCATTAAAAATTAATTAAAACGCTGTCATGCCATAGAATTACAACTAAAACTTAAGTAGGCATAAAATAAAACGAATGTAAAATGCCACAACTCACTAATAAGTATTTAGTTGATAACATATGCTTTAAACGTGTATTAATTAACATACCTTTTAAGTTATCTGTCAACGAACACATTGCAGCTAGTAATTTCGCGCTTTCACAATGAAATTTATATTATTTAGACAAAATCTGCGTTGTTTGTCAACAAGGTTATTCAATCTCCACAGATAGGTAATACTAAGCTTTACTCTACACTTGACAGTGTTGCCATTGCCATATCCATGTTACCATAATAAAAAATTATTGTGGGCTTAGTAGATTATTTAATGCTGTTTTTATGTGACTCAAGTCTCAAAAGTCTCGTTATTCCCGTGACCGAAAATGATAGTCTCGAGTCTCGAAAATACCAAAAAACCGTCAAGACTCGAAATTTTCGAGACCGAGAGTCCCGGGATGATAGCCCTCTGCACACTAATTTAAAGACACGCGAAATAAGCGACAAGAGATCAGTGATAAGCGCGTCGACTGCGACTAACAGTAACCACTCAGAAGCGGCGGCGTCTCAACTTGCGACCTGGACGCATGGACCTGATAACCTAACGTACGAAGAATTGCTGGGTGGTAAAAGGTAGTGGGATGGTGTAAACCAGTTCATTAATTTGATAATTCGCAAGTTTAAACTTTTATTCAAATTTAAAAATTCTACCTTTGCCAGCATGACAGCTGCTTCATGGGCACCTCTGAATATTTAAAAACATATTTGTACCTCGTTAGATAGCTGATTAAACGAAAATGTCTTCTCCGTAATTTGTGCGCTTAATGCAATAGCAAAATTTTGAGACAACTGCTGTCAAAGTTTATATACGTAAATGATTTTTGAAAATGGTTTATTTATTTATTTATTTAAACTTCTCGCACACAATAACATACAAAGGCGGACTTAATGCCTTAGGCATTCTCTACCAGTCAACCAAGGATGGTGTGTGTGTGTGATGGTTAGTAAACTTCTTCCTTTAACTTTTAACTGCAAAATGTTTTAAAAAATTTGGTTACATCAGAAGGAGTATCAAAGTATTAGCTACCCAATGAAATATCAATGAAGGTCATTCAATTGGAGTTTCGAGAAAAGTGATATGTAGTAATGAACTCTGGGAAATTTAGAAAAACCCCGAGAACTTAGGTTTTCTCGAATTCCATTAATTTTCGCTTAGGCTTTATAGGGTGCTTAATTGTTGCAAATGGGTCACACTATTATGTCCTGGAAGGAAAAGTTCAAATTACAATTCACCCTGTGCCCTGTAGGTACCTATATTTATGTCGAATATCTTCATTTATGATAAATGATAAATGATTTTATTTCTGTAAGTAGGTTTGTACAAACACTTTTACACGTCAATCATATTTTAAAACTAGATGAGGTCGGCGTTTCCTATCTGACTACTCTGAGAAGAAAGGCCGAAACAAACTCAGAGGTTACAGTCTCTTTTAAAGTCCAGACATAATCTTGGTCAGATCATGTGAAGACCATGTAGATTTGAGTCTGAAATGGTCTTTTGAGGAAAAAATACCACACAGAATGAGTGGACCTGTCCAGTCAGTGCACGCATTTGTCAGTAATCGTGCAGCTCAACTCAAACCTAAGGAGCTCAACGATTCGACGAGCAATAGCAAAGAAAGGACATTTGGGTAGGCTGCATAAGTTACTCAAACTGCCAGACTATGATTAAAACTAATTAAGAAAGAAAAAAAAAAACAATGATCTACATAGTCTTTACATTCACAATAATTAAAATAATATACTATTTTACAAAGTAAATATTCATGTCAATATATTTATAAAAATTCATCAATGTCAACAGGTATAAAAAATCCTGAAATAATCTTGGTCAGATCATTTGAGGACCATGTAAGATTGGTGTATGAAATGGTATTTTGAGGAAAGAACCATACAGATTTGAGTGGACCTGTCCAGTCAGTGCACGCATTTGTCAGTAATCGTGAAGCTCAACTCAGAACTTAAGGAGCTCAACCATTAGACGAACAATACCAAAGAAAGGACATTTGGGTAGGCCGCATAAAGCACTCAAACTGCCAGATCATCATTGAAACTACCTGAGAAAGTGAAAAAAAAAAATAAACTGGCGCACATAGTCCTCACATTCACAATAATTTGATAATAATGTTATACTTCAGAAAGTAAATTGTCATGTTATTCTATATGTAATAATTATCAAAGGTCAAAGTTTATGTAAAATACAAATTAAAAAAATAGCAAAAATAAAAATAACAAAAAAAAAACATTCAGTATGCAAAAAATTGGAGCAACTCAATCCCAAGCCTTTTTGTCCTCAATATAATCTTTAACGGTATAAAAGGTTTTCTGGCACAACTTACGTTTAATGAATGATTTGAATTTATTAAGGCTTAGATCTTGAACGTGGCTTGGAAGTTTATTATAAAAGCGTATACATTGACATCTGAATGAGCCACCTATTTTCTTGAGCCTTGATGTAGGTATAACAAATTTGTGTTTGTTCCTAGTATTTATACTATGGATACCACTGTATTTTTTAAACAATTTTATATTTTTATGGGCACATAAAAGATTTTCAAAAATATATTGAGAAGGCACAGTCATTACATTAATCTCCTTAAATTTGTCTCTGAGAGATTATCTCGGATTTGAATGCTATCATGTGAAAGGCGCCAATAAATAACATAATACAGGGTGTATATAGACCCACCACAAAGCTGTCATCTCTGCTTTCTGCATATTAAAATTATACATATATCCAACCGAATTTCGTTTTCGAGCTTCGGCAATTTTCGGCCAAAATAGAAATTTTCGGCAATTTTCGTTTTCCACCGAAAAACCTTATTGTTGGCCGTAGCCGAAATTAAATGAGTCAAATCAATACTTTCAATTAATTTATAGAGTAAAAATTCGATAGTTATAACAACTACTCATTCATTCAACGTTTCCGCCTAGGTGGAAAATCACGCGAGTGATTCCGGTTCCCAAGGGTAAGTCAGGTCCGGATGTCAGTGGCTACAGACCAGTGGCAGTGTTGTCGACACCTGCAAAAGTATTCGAGTCTGCCATCCAACGCTGCGTGCAGGCTCAAGTGAGCGCACAGCTATCGGACGCACAGCACGGGTTCCGGCCGGCGCGCAGCACTGCCACTAATCTGCTTAACTTCATGGCGAGGGTGGTGCCGGCTGTCGATGCTGGTGTGCAGGTAGACGCGGCATATTTTGATTTTAGGAAGGCGTTTGATACCGTCGACAATGATGTACTGCTAATGAAGCTGGCAAAAATTGGCTGCACTCCGCACCTCTTGCAGTTCTTTGTCAGCTACTTGAAAGACCGACAGCAGTACGTTGACTACAACGGGTTCGAATCCGAGCCATACTACACCAGGTCAGACGTGAGCCAGGGTAGCAATTTGGGTCCTCTCGAATTTATTTTAATGATAAATGACTTACCAGATGTAGTCCTACATAGTTTATGTTTATTGTTTGCACATGACCTCAAATTGCTGTTCGAGGTCAGGGATGAGTCGGACTGTGAGAAATTGCAGGAAGACATAGATAGAGTGGTAGAATGGAGCCATAATGAAGTATGGAGTCTGGTCGCCACATGAAGCGAAGTACAAACTAATGCTAGAACGTATCCAGAACAAATTTGTGAGATTCCTTTACTTGAAGCAGTATGGTGTGTATCCAGGGTATCCACTGTTGTATCCTACTCTGTTTGTGCTGGGCATGGTAGGCTATAATAAACTGGAAGTAAGAAGGGAAGTAACTCTAGCCACTTACTTATTTAAGATTATGCGTGGTAAAATACACAACCCAGGCGTTCTACGGACGGTTGGGTTGTGTGTACCGGATGGGCACGTGGGGCGACGGAGGCGGCCACCGCTGCTGTGGGTGCCGCCTGCTCGCACCAACCTGCTGCAGCACGCGCCGCTGACGCGCGCCCTGCGTACACTCAATGTGGTGTCACAACAGATTGACTGCTTCAATTGTGCAGTGCAGTCCTAGCTACCACTTATACTCTATCGGGCCAAACTTTGCCGAGGTGTGATACTATTCGTGACTTGGGCATACTCCATGATAGTAAGTTAATTTTTGACACACACATTGACGCCATTGTCAAAAAAGCCTCTAAACTGCTCGGGTTTATAATGCGTCTCTCTAAATGCTTTTTAGATGCTAAAACACTGAAAATATTGTACTGCACCTTTGTTAGAAGTCAGCTAGAGTATGCATCTCAGATTTGGAACCCACGTTATCATCAGTACATCGACCGCATTGAAAATATCCAAAGACGCTTTATTAAATATCTTTGTTACCATCAAAAGATTCCATACCATTCAATCGATTATCTCCGACTCTGTAAGAAGTACCATCTGTTGCCACTTGAAGATAGACGTAGGATTGCCGACTGTCTGTTTCTGTTAAAGATATTTAACAATAATATTGACAGTCCCGAGCTATTATCTAAATTTTATTTTAATGTGCCAAATAAATCATTTCGATTTAATCCGCCCTTATTTGTACCTTATACCTCTACGAATTACAGGCAGAATAGTTATATTGTGCGTGCAAGCAAACAATTCAATGTAATATGTAAGCAGTATGACTTGGATCTCTTTGCGACTAGTGTGACGTTAGCTAGAAGGTGCTTAAGCCATGATTTTTTTAAATAGCCACTTAACCATAAGTTTCGATTATTAACTTCTTATTTTATTTTAAATCTAATATGTCTCTATAGAATGTAAACCAAATAGTTTTAGTCAAATACCTAACTTCTTAAACAACAAAATGTACTTATTACGTATTGCTGTTATATGCTCATATGTCAATTTCCAGTCTAATTCTACACGCGAAGACTTGTAATTGGCTTCCTGTTGACTATTGTTTCCTTTTTATTACGTTTTTAAGCTGTAAGTCCTCCATGTTTTAATAAATAAATAAATAAATAAATTGTACTCTGAGTGAATTCACACGGGCCGCATTTTGTAAAATTACTTTAAGTTGTTCATTATAACTACACTATTGTATTAGGTTAGCCTGTGATGATAGTTGTATGTGTTTTAATTAAATAAATAAATAATAAAAATAAACTCAATTTCAATGCAGCGAAATGCTCAGTGATGACATTTACACGCGCGAAGACTACCTTAGCCTACGAATACAAAGTAGAGGATGCGCCGATGCAGCGAGCGTCTCAGGTACAAGATCTAGGAGTAATGTTTACCCCGGATCTGACTTTCCGGGATCATATAGTTAAGATTTGCAAGAAGGCCTACAGAAACATGGGTTTCGTGCTGAGACAGTCGCAGGGATTCACAAACGTTACCACGCTCAGGGTGCTGTATGACGCTTTGGTAAGGAGTCACTTGGAACACGGTGCGGTGATTTGGGCTCCTCATGAAGCGAAATACAGTGTCATGCTGGAGCGTGTACAGAATAAATTTACAAGACACTTGTATTTCAAGCTTTATGGGGTTTACCCATTTTACCCACTGATGTATCCGACACTGTTTGTGCTGGGTATGGTGGGGTACAACGAACTCAGAGTGCGCAGGGAATTTACGCTCGCGGCGTATGCGCTAAAGCTACTGCGTGGAGTTGCACATAACCCGGGTGTGCTGCGTCACCTGAAGCTGTGCGTGCCAGACCGATACGTGTGGAGGCGGCGGCGACCGCCACTGCTGGCCGTGCCTGCTGCCAGAACCAACCTGCTGTCAAAGACACCCCTTACCCGCACAATATGTGTACTAAACGAAGTGCATGAGAGGATTGACATATTTTCGTGCAATATGAGTGAATTCGCAAGAGTTTTATTGGATTTCGTCAGTTATATTTAAATATTAATATTCTGTGATAAGTCAGATTTTGTACTTTAGGTTAAGATTTTTAGTTTGATAATTATTACATATGTACATATAATTCTGTAGTCCGACTTTAGATTAGACTATTAGAGTTTAGTCTTGCTTTCTGCATATTTTTAAAGTTTAGTTTTTTAAGTATTAGCCTTAAGTTATTTTTCAATTTATCTGGTGTGTGTTTGCAATCCACTATTGTATTAGGGTCATCCTGTAAAGATAGTGTGTATAAGTTTTAATTAAAAAAAAAATAATAATAAATAATATTCATATTCGTTTATTTGCGTTCCACAAGGTAAAAAAAGATGTTAACATAAGGCTTAGAGCAAAGAGCCGTTGTAGACCCTGTTAGGGCACAGCAAAAGGTATTGTTTGTTACTTAACTAACATATTTCTTAAAGTTAAAAATTTAAGTAGTAGTAACTAAAATTTTCAAAATTAAAATTATACATAAACTGAGCAATTCAATTCGGATGAAAAGAAAATGACAACAATATAATAATAACATAATTAGTCAGCTATTTTCATAAAATACTTACTATTTTTACATTTAGATAAAGTTATATCTAGTTAATTATTACAAACACTTTAACTAGAACATTTAACAAGATATCATATTTTGTTTATTAAGTTTAAAAATAAATAGGAAAAGAGATCAGTTTACGTGTATCACAATTAGAGACAATTTACAGATTTAGTAGATAACATTTAATAATTTACTTATTGTATATTTAGTAGTAATGTAATGTTTAATTACATAATCTTCTTGAAATACAACTATACAACTAAAATATATAACTTAAAAAAACACAAAATATAATTATATTTAAGATTGTATATATTGCAATTACGGGTTATCATTTAAGTATTCATTTATATTATAATAGCTCTTGTTTAATAGGAATAGTTTTAATTTATTAATAAAAATATTGGCTTTGTTTATATTCCTTATTTTTTCTGGTAACTTATTATATATTTTTATTGACATGACATAGGTACTTAAGGAGTGCATTTTTAATCGGGATTTAGGTATGTTTAATCTATTTTTATGTCTTAAAGTAAATTTGGTTTGTAGGACTTCTAAAAGCACTATACCCAATAACTATGAAAATACAGAAAAATATTGTTTTCCTGGCATAATAACATCAGATGATTAAAAAAAGTAAAAATAAAAGTAAAGTATCATATGTTACAAGTATAAACGGTTCAATATAATGATTATCATGGCGCACAAGAGCACTGGACCATACAGTACACAAAACATTATCACGATGACGGGTAGAACAAGTGAGTCTCGGTTTCGTTAAGCGTTTTTTACACCCGTTATAATTTTTCCCGAGATGTACTAATCTTTAACCTTTGGATTTTTAAGTGTAAGTATGTCATTAAGTCCCAGGTTCCAGCAGATAGGGTAAAATTACGAATAGATTTAGTAAAGGTTGCCACTGAGTTTAATAAACATCTCAACAGCAATAAAAACTTTCACTATTCAGTGCAAAAAAACCGGATACAAATATAGAGGAAACTTCAGATGATATGACTCTTCCAGTTGAACCCTTTGACATTTAATTTTGACAATCTAGAAATATTGAAAAAAATTGAAATATTTTAACTCGCAAAAAGTCCTGGGCTCGATAACATACCAAACGTGACTCTAAAAGTGGGAAGTTTTCTTCTCTGCAGCCGTCTATTTAACCAAATTCTGCAAGAACAATAGAGACCAAAAACCTGGGCAGAATCGGGAACTATACTTCTGTACAAGAAAGGTGATCCAGCGGACGTCAACAATTACCGACGTATAAGCCTGCTACCGACTATATATATATTTGCAGCATGTATAAACAATAGGATAGAGCCAAACATAGAAGAGCACCAGCCGGCAGGGCAGACAGGATTCAGAAAAGGATATTGTACTATCGACCACCAACTCACCCTAGACCAGGTGATAGAGAAACACCAAGAAAGGAAAGCACCACTCTACCTAGCTTACATTGATTTTGCAAAGGCTTTTGACTCTATATCACATGAAGGGATATGGCAAGCAATAAAACAAAAAATCCCCAACGCCTACATAAATATTTTAAAACAGGGAAAACCTTTATCTCCCTAACCCGTCATCTCTGTCGCGGAGTTTATAATGAAAAGCCTAAACTGGAAACAGAAAGGAATCTACCTAACACTTTCTGAGAAAACTACGGTTTGCCGATGATATCATTATTTTCTCCAAAACACCCAAAGCATTGGAAGAAATGATCTCAGAGTTATGCAACATTAGAGAAAGTATAGGATTAAAAATAAATACGTCAAAAACTAAAGTTGGAACGAACAGTACTGAAAAGCCTATAACGGTAAACCGAAATAAATAAATAAATAAATAAAATTTTGGAGTCTAAATGAAATATTTAAATCAAAATTCTCCATGAACTTAAACAAAAAGGTAATGGACTCCTGCTTACTACCCTGCCTATCCTACAGTTGTCAGACTTGGATATATAACAAAGCGACGAAGGACAAAATACAAATGAGCCAACGAGCAATGGAAAGGAGCATCCTTAACATCCGATTAAAAAGACAAACAAAGAAATGAAGTTATACGCACGAGAACCAATGCTCTAGACGCCCTCGAATATACACAATGTCTGAAATAGAAATGGACAGGTCATGTAGCACGTCTACCAGTCACTAGATGGACCTACAGAACCACGACGTGGTCGGGACCAACAGAAAGAAGACCCAAAGGACGGCCACCGGGACGCTGTGTAGATCAAATTAACAAAAGCATGGGCAGACTTGATGGTTAAAGCCAAAAATAGGGAAAATTGGAGAAAATTGGAGGAAGCCTGTAACCTGAAAAGGCTACTAAAACCTAGCTGAAAAGATGTACATTGTTTTTATAGTATATTTTGAGTGTAATTTTCTTAGTAAATCACTTGTACTTATAAATTATATTTTTTTTGGTTATGTAATTAAAGGCAATATTATTATTTTTATTTCATTAAGTAAATATTATTAAGTGATTGTATGTCAATTATTTATTCAGTACAACCACAAAAGCATTGTGCTTATGGGGTTGCATTGAATAAGATTCTGATAAAATCTATCTATCTCTTTATGTCGATCGAGAAGAACAAAATGGTAAAAGTACAACAGAACAGAACAGACATTAGAGCAGAATGTTGTAGTACGGTCACGTCGGCTCTACTTAATATTTGAACACCGAAGATCAGTTTTAATAAATCAAATGATAGATAAATGTACTCATTGCTGATAATTATGTCCTGAGTATTATGTACATAAATAATAAAATGAATAAATTGAACATGTTTCTGAGTCACGTGAAACCTCATTATCAATACTCTCATTAGACCAACTAAAGTAGTAACGGAAACTTGAAAAGAATACCCGATAAAGTTTAGAGGAAAATTGGTACTTATAAATTATGTGTTAAATTCCGGTCAAGTGGGAGTTGATTTTCTCGGGCGGTTCCGTCACAGAATAGTATAGAAGATCGACTGCATTCACTGAGCGAAAAGATACGCACACACAGACACGCTTCAGGTACAGTCAGTGTAAGCGCACCGACCACTGTTATAATTTTTGTGTTTATTTCTGCACGGCATGAGTAAAAACAGATAGGTAAATAAATTAAACTTGGTACTTAGAGTTTGGCCAGCGAGTTGTAGCACAGGAAAATGGTGGAAAATTTTAAAAACCTTCAGCTTGCAACATGAAACATAGTCTGAAATGTTAACATACTCGTAATCCTACATTCCTACTCAAATTAACAAAACTAATACATAAAAATACAAAAGTATGAAATCGTTTCTTTTTTCACACTATATTTTCAAACAAACGTAACTCGTTTTTGCCGACTAACGGCTTTTATGACGGAGCAATACTTGTGATAGGTACTTATCCAGGAAAACCAAATATGTTTGGAATAAGCAACACCGCGACTACGATTCAAATGAATGGATGAAGAAATACAGAACCCTAACTAAACACTCAGCCAAAATATAACTGTTGTAGATTAAATTCTTATCAACATCACGTCATTGGTTAATTAGCCCATGTAAAATTATAATTATCAAAAACGAAAAACAGGAAAAAGCGGGGTTTCTTGTTACTAATCCACACTTGTTAGAGCCATTAACTGGGTTATTAAATACGAAGTTATAAATATACCATACGGTGGAGCTATTGACTTCATTTTGTTTTAATACATCACCGATATACATACGTAGTTGTACGGGATTTCTTGAAGATGTATTTGCAAAATTTTTTAACATTTTCTGTATTGGTAAGTGACTTTTTGACTGTCAATTTGTAAGCTGTGTTTAAATTCGTCTGGCCTTGCCCTCTTTATTTAAAATAAATTCTTTGATCAATTATAAACAATGAAACACGTGTTGTCACTGTCCCCCGTCATCAGGTGAAATGAAAACCTCTGACGCAGAGGTAATCGTACGTACCTGCTAATTGATAAACGTTACTTATGATAAATGATAAATGATTTTATTTCTGTAAGTAGGTTTAGAACGTTGTCGGGGCTAGAGGCTAAATAATAACAGCCATATGGGTCGATGTTCAAGGTTAAGGAAAACTAGCTGAGGCTGGTCCGTGAAAGACCCCTCCGTGCCTCGGAAAGCACTTTTAAGCCGTTATCTTTGACAGTCGTTAAGGGTCGTCAGAAGCCCGAAAGTCTCACAACCAGTCTTACCAAAAGGTATCTTATTATTCAGTAACTGGGTTGTGGAGGTCAGATAGACAGTTGCTCCATGTAAAATACTGGTATTCAGCTGCATCCGGTTAGACTGGAAGTCAACCCCAACATATTTGGGAAAAGGCTAAGCAGATGATGACTTAGCACGTTTCTACTTCGGCTTGACATTATTTCTGTCTCTGTCACACAACAGTCAAACTATATAGACACTTACGAGAGCATGACAGAGACGGGAACATAGCTGAGCCAAAGCACGTGCTAAGTAACATTTATTAATCTCGGCATAAATATTGTGAAGATTAATATACGATGACAGGTAAATAGGACAGTATTCTAAAAAACAACAGAATGTCTTGCTCATCTAACTTGTATTATTTTATTTCAGGTAGTGAATGCCCTTGCGGAAAATATTATCATCACACCTGCAGAGCTGGAAAAACTGTAAGTTAAAAACTTAAATATTTTATTTATTTATTTTATTGTGTTTGGGTGGCTTACAGCTATCTTTACAGAAGTAATAATGAGGTGTTTCGTGACAAGCCATTTACAAGCCTCCACAGTTAGCAATAGAGTATTGTTGTACAAGTTTACAAATAGAATAATATTCACTAAGCATAACCCTAAGTATAACATTAAATTAAGTACCTGTATAGGCAAAAATGCATGAGCAACTACCATTAGGATGCAACAGAAATAATATAGTGTTTGGATAAAACAGTAGAAATAGTCGCTAAGCTGCTTGCAAACAAATCGATTGAGGGGCATTCAATCTTAACAATTTGGTTAAATGCTTTGACTGAGCGAATCATGTAAGAATTGCTACAATCAACTGTGCGAGCGTCAGGAGCACGAAGAATATTTCTCAAACGAGACGAAACGATTTCGAAACTTATTAATCTCAAAGCACACATATTATACGCTCTCGGGTAGGCGTCGCCTCAACACGAGCTGTTCAGCCTTATTTCTACTAAAGCACGGGCTTTGCCGAGCTTACGGCTGGGCGTTTTCGCTGTTACGTCTCGCCGGATATGATAAAACTCCTTTATACCACTTCACCTACCTGCACCTTTGTATCAATTTTTCTGTTCTTTTCTTCCTGTCGCTTTATAGATGTGTCTGTGTAAATAAATTTTAATGGTTAAATAAATAAACTGGTCCTCGGCGACGCCACGTCGACACCGCGGAGGTGCTAAGCCGCTCCGGTTACGCGCCTACGTTGTATTAACAACTTTTTTTTTGTTATAAATTTATCAAATAACTTCTCCCGCTCTGGGCGGAACGGGACGGCGTGTCAGACTTTTACTGACTAAAACCCACGCGTGTTTCTTCAGTTGCCTGAGTGCCAGAGCTACGGCAACCCTTTCAGACAAACCCGCGACCCTGGCAGGCACCGGCCCTAACGGACCCCGTCAATTTGTGCTGACATATCTTTGAGGCGCGAGTGGCCGGGTCTGGTCCTTACTGGACGGTGAGCTACCCATTGCTCGTTGTCCGCAAGCCCGCGCCTGCGGTGGCGGGGAATCGGCTATAGACTCCCCAACGTTGTATTGACGCCTGTTTGACAACCAGCCGATAGGGTGAGGTGATGCCGATCCGGTGCCGAACTGATATGTATGACTATATATATTGTCTATATATATTGTCTATATATATAGGGTGAGGTGATGCCGATCCGGTGCCGAGCTGATATGTATGACTATATATATTGTCTATATACATATATTGTCATTCTTTGAGACGCGCGTGGAACACAACGCGCCGTCGACCCGGTCCTGGTCCTTACCGGACGGCAAGCTACCCATTGCTCGCCGTCCGCAAGCCCACGCCTATGGACTCCCCAACGTTGTATTGACGCCTGCTTGACGGCCAGCCGATAGGGTGAGGTGATGCCGATCCGATGCCGAGCTGATATCTATGCGATAAACTGAAGAGTGGTTGTTAGTTCAATCATTCATCTCCCCGCCCTTTAGTGATATTATCTAAATGCATACGATGATGAAAATGTTGACAAAGTGAACATTTCGTCACTTTCAATAATTCTCATGCGCTTGTGTTTTTGTGCATTTGAGAAAAACCGTTAAATGAAGAAAAAGCTTATTAATAAAGTGTATTTTAGATTTTACAAAAAAAAAAAAATTACAATTTCTTTCTTTTCTTTTGCAGGACAAATATAGCTACGCCCCTTTGCGCATGTTCAAAGTAAGTGAGAATTTTTAATTATATAAATAACTAGCTGTCCTGACAGACGTAGGTAGTCCTGTCCAAATATCATCATTCAAAAATCCCAAAAATACCATATCAAAAAGACAAAACTATTTTATACATTTTTACATAACATAATATCACGCCTGCATTCCCCGAAGGGTTAGGCAGAGGTGTACCTATAGTACTCCCACATTTCGCCAGTTAAACATTTTCCTTTCCTTAAACCCCTGCCTCGGAGTATATCGAACATAATTGTTAAAATAAAAACTAGCTAAATCAGTCCCGCCGTTCTTAAGTGATGCGCTTACCAACGAACAGCATTTAATTTTTATATAAATAGATTATTATTTAGGATTTTAATTTAATAAGTGCGTAGATATGTATGAGAATGGGGCTCATGGCTAAATGATAACAGCCACACGGCTCAATCGAAGGTTCACCTACGCTTGCCGCGGTCGGCTCGTGGATAGGTGATCATCCATTATATATAGAGATCCTTCCGTGCATAGGAAAGCACGTTAAGCCGTTGGTCCCGGCTGTCATTCGTGGATCTTTGACAGTCGTCACGGGTAGTTAGTAACCTAAAAATCTGACAACCAGTCTTATTAAGGGGTATTATGTTACCCAGTAACTGGGTTGTAGTGGTCAGATAGGCAGTAACGTCATGTAAAAAATACTGGTATTCAGCTGCATCCGCTTAGTCTGGAAGCCAACTCCAACATAGTTGAGAAAAGCTTAGGCAGATTGACTGTAGGTTTGTATGAGAATCTTGATCCATCATGAACAGTCGACAAAATCAATAGTGGTAGGAAACCAATAATAAACTTTCAATTACGATGTTAATTTTAAAAAAAATCTTTTAATATTTTCAGCTTCACACTAAATGTGGACTCTAAGGTAAGTCAAGTTTTTCAGTCTACATTTTTCTGTCGTCTCTAGGTTTGATTAGGTCATTTGACATAAGTTAATTTATAAATTCGAGGTGGACCGCTCAAATCGATGACTTTTCAAACTTTTAATGGAATATCCGAGTTCAGATTGGTGAAACGTAAAGGCTCCCGCAGACAGGCGCGACACCACAGCGCGACACAAAGGCGCCGCTTGTCGCGCAACGAGCGGCGCTTTTGTGTCGAGCGCAATTCGCGTCGCGTGTCGCGCTTGTTTGTAGGAGCTTTAACATAAAATATAACACGTTGACATAAATTCGACTTTTTGTTTTACATTTCATGTTGCATAGCATTGCATTTTGGATGGCTCATTTGTTTTATATTGCAGTGCCCTACCTACTTAGAAAGTAAGTACATTTATTTGCAAATTACATGAATATCTACCCTTTGAATTCAAATTATGAACGTGTTAAAAATTTAATTAGACATAATACCTAAAAAACGTCCACAATTCCACATATCAAATACACAGTTTAAAAAAACAATTATACGCATCATCATCTTTCAATAGGACGTAGTTAAACGAAAAGGATCCAATCCACAACTTCCACACTTATTTATTTTTTTGTAAATTCACTCCACCATTATTAAGCAGTGCACAGAGTACAACTTCTTACCAATTTTAATCGATCATCATAATTTTCCTGCCCTGCCTTTCGGGAGGCCATTTCCTTCTACAAACGCGCTCGACACGCGACACGAATCGCGCGCGACACAAAGGCACCGCTCGTCGCGCCTCTCTGCAGGAGCCTTTATTCTAATTTATTTGGGAACAGCGCAACATGTCTTTGTCTTCCATACTTGTGTATTAATCGTCATCTGCAGGCTTAGCACGAGCACCGTTTTGTCGACGGAAGAATGGACAAAAATGGCGTTCCGTGAAGACAGTACGACGGCAGCAAAGTAGAAGAAAGAGTCAACTGCACTTTTCACGAAATTTAATCTTTTACATAATTCGACTCAGAATTCTTTGTTTTGTCGTAGAATTTTTTTTTCCGTTTGTTTCTCAATTATTATTGTTATTAAGTCACGTATATAAAGACAACTACAACAACTTTTCTCAAAGTGTCGAATTACCGAATTTTGGAACAAAAAATAATCAGTTTTATTAGCCTTATTGGACTTGCTAATGTTGCCGATTCTCTTGTCACAAATGCCTCTAAACTAGACTAAAAATCACCAAAATTTTGTTTATCCTGTTTTTCTTTTATTTTGCTTATATCTCGAAAATGGTGTGTCCTATCGCAAAAATAATGATAATTTCGACTTCCAATGTAAAAGCCTTAAACCCCTAAAACTCAACAAGCAGGTACAAATTTTTCACACTTTCCATACTAAAACTGAAAAATTCAATATTTTTCCATTCCATGTTTATACTTTGTGGCCGTCCAATAAAAAGTTTTCTACTGTCTTTAGCATGGCGATTACAAAATCAAATTGTCTTCACTACCTTAGACAACTGTCAGTTGTCAGTGTGATTTTGACAGTTTGGGATAGAAAACTTTCTTCTGAAATAGTCTATATATAAAAGGACCTAGACAACGATCGGTAGAAACGAAAGACAAAATGACAGATTATAGAAGGATTTCTACGGTGCGATGTCAAAAATGGAGAAACGAAATGTTACTTTTATACAAAGTAACATTTCGTTTCTCCATTTTTGACATCGCACCGTAGAATCGTCGCTCCGAAATGTCACTTTGTATAGAAATAGCTGTGTCTATTCTCCGTAGAAATAGAAAGCGTCATGCTAAGCTTGCTGGGTAGTCACCCTCTTTCTAGCCATAAATCATATTTCACGCAGTCTATCCATCGTTTCTTTGGTCTTGCCCTACTCTTCCAGCCAGCGACATTCTTTCTCAAAGCTTAACCAATAGTCTCCGAGTAATATGGCTGTTTGACTTCCGGACGAACTTACAGACGAAAAGCCGGATATGACGGAATGATAATGGTTCCGTTTTTGCCATTTGGCTATGGAACCATAATAATGGAGACTATTGTCCCAATCGTAATTTTTGAGTTTATCTAACTATGAATAAATTCTGACGAGCACTTCTAGTGGGTACGTTCATGCCGTTGTATAAGTCAAAATGGCTAGGAGAGCAAGAGCAATCCAGAAAAACTCTTCAGTCCCATAACCCAAGAAGGTTTAATAGCAATTTTTTTTTCGGTTTTGCTAAGTATAGGATATTATTAAAATATTAGTAATTATTTTCAGTGCGAACATCAGCGAGAATTACATGAAATGATGCCAGAAGAGTGAGTATTATTAACATGATTTTTGATGTTATGAACGATGTTTGTTCTTTTTCTGGCCCCGAAATTGATAGTCGCTTTAGCTATGGATTCCTCGTGTCCTAGCTCACTAGTTAGCCCAAGACAGATACCACTAGCGGAATCTATGCATAAATAGGTCTACCGCTTTGCATACGCGTATACTGTGAACGGAGCAACCACTACTTGCAGCATTAAAGTCCTGTTTTCTTAACAGACTATAGCGAAAGCCATAGACTGATAGATAAAACAAAATAGTTGGGAAAATGCTAAGCAGATGATGGTGAAATAGATAGGTACATGAAAAATATTTATTTAATGCAGCTCACCAAAAGCCCCAGCATAAAAAAGTGGGTAAGTAGGTACAGAATGCGAATGCGAATCGAATACTATAAATGAGTCTGTAACGGTTTACCAACACTCGATTGGTCCATGAACCGTTGGTGAACAGAATCTTTAAACCATTAACTTTTCATCCAAAGTACTTTTCACCCACGAACGTTTCGCCAACATAACTAACTTAACCTTTTTTTTTCCCGGGTGGAAAAGTCGTTTGGATAAAAAGTTAATGGTTTAAATAAGCTGGTCGACGGAGCCCCGCTTCGCGGGGCTCCTATTTCTGTCTAAAGGGTTTAAAGGAACCTAACCAACCGAAACTCGGGATGCCACTGACGTCGACCGTGATACGAAAACGTTCGTGGGTGAAAAGTACTTTGGATGAAAAGTTAATGGTTTAAAGATTCTGTTCATCAACGGTTCATGGACCAATCGAGTGTTGGTAAACCGTTACAGACTGACTATAAATACTTTAGCATTTATGCAAGCATGATTTGTATCACCCATAGCTATGAATAGTCTTCAATTTGAGTAAACATTTTGTGCGAAACGAGTATTTTCAATTTAAAAATTCACTTACATGTACGGTCACCAAAAGTGATAAGTAACAAAAGTGATAGAAAACATACATCGGTTTCTTACTAAACTTCAACTATATTCGGCGACCGTGGTTTCTTATCTCGTTTGGTGACTGTACATTAGTACGTCTTACTAGGCCTTCTGTTTACTGATAACGTAGAACAATTTCGGCGATCTGGGAAGTAGACGTCCTTAGGCCACGTGCACACCAAAACGTACCTCAAGTAGGCTACCGACTGCATGTTTTGGTGTGCACGCAGCCTTACAATCAATTACAACAAGAAAAAACATCAAATTTATACAAAAACAAAAATCTTTGCAGGTTACCCATAATTCAAGTAATTTGTGAAAACATTACGTAAGTACAAAATTATAATTACCTTTTCAATTAACATTTATGAAACTAAACAAAAGAATTCGTAGTAAAATCAAACTGTTTTTGTAGAAAGTTGAATGGTATAGTCCCAGCAACACCTACAATGGTTAAACCGTTTGAAGTACCAGACACAAATCGGTAAGTTTTAAACATTAAAATATTTAAAAGTTTGTTAACCTAGATTTGTTTAATTTTAACAAGTAATATAAAACTTAGTTGGTGAGTTGTAGTGGTTATTCAGAGATCACCAAAAAAAAAAACTCTAAATTTATTTGTTTTTCCTTTACAGCGCGACTGTATGTAGAACTGAGAAAGTCGGTTGTATTTGTGTTTAGTAAGTATTTTTTACGTTTGTGACGAGAACACATTGAATTTGTCGTTGTAAAAGAACACTGGGTGATATCGTGGGCCACGCTGTAACGCACACCCTAACCTTTTCTTTTAAATCGTGACGTACTTGTGTAATTTTTAGGTTCGTTTGTCAACGTACCGGTTGCATAAAAAAACATGTTATTATTATTCTCGATCATCTACGTTACATCAAATTTTTTACTATTAAATAAGACGGATCGTATACTCGCAGGGACAGCAAATACTTGACCGGGGGTGCACAGTGGCAAGTGAACAGGCCATACCAGAAATGAAGCGAAATACGAGATGAACTTGAACGCCACCGGTCAGTAGAGAGGCTAGCATGCTGTACGGGGGTTGTGAACTACCATAAGTTTCAACATTCTTATAAAAATCTTTAAAATATCGACCTTAAAGTGAGCGTCCTATAAAAGGTTAAAACTGTATGGGTAAACTAATACGTTCTAAACTAAATGGTTCGTTGACCACTTAAATGCCCAGTGTCCTTTTATCCGACACTTCGTTTTGTTTGATAAATTATATTTGTTATTTAGTACTAATTTGTTGGTTTTTGTTTCTAGCTATTGTAACAATACCTCACGCGGGATTACCACGGTAAGTGTAGAAATTGTATCATACTATACTGAAGTTCAGAATCGAAAGCTGATCAAACAAATAAACTATATCTACCGTCGTTTCTCAAATGATCTACGGAAATAACGTTTAAGCATCCAAAGGTTGTTTTCTGTTATTAAAATAATATATATATTCCATATTATATAACTTGCTTTTGTTGTAAAAGTGCGAATTTTCTTGACTTTTAAGGTGTGATAATAAACTTGGCTTAATTATGTGCTTTTTTTCAGAATCCTTTGAATTGTACAATTTCAGAAGCTACAAAAAATATCAATAATCTTACATCAGAAGTGTGAGTATTTATTAGATACTTACTATTATTGTTTGACTGTAGTTGGTGCGTTTAGAATGACAGTAGTGGTTATTGCCCTTTATTAACTCGTCGTAAGAATCCGAACAATATATTGTTTTCATTGTTTTCGTTTCTGAATTATTTATTTTAATTCGTATTTAAATCTAAGGTGGCTCAATGAACATTATTACTATGTGCACAAACTATAGAAATAATGAAATAAATTATACAAAATAACTAGCTTGCAAATCCCACACTCATGAATCTCAACTCCAAATCTGGAACGGATTTTGTGGAACAAAATGTTCCCCTTAAGCTAAGTTTTCTCTTGAACTATGAATAATCGCTGAACATACGTGGATAAATTTCGAAAATCCCTTGACGAGAGACTTCTTAAAACGTTTTGGGCGTCACTGTTTAGACCACCCTCTATAAGTTATGGCAGTTATTATTTCACAGAAATGTGTATTGTTACGGTACCCTCAGTGCACAGGTGCGACTCGCACTTGTCAGTTTTCTTAATAAAAATATTTTCAGTATTTATTAAATAATGAAATATAATTTGTTACAGGGCGAAATACTACAATTCGTTTTGTGAAAAATTGACGTGGGAGTAAGTATTCTGTAATATTATTTTGTACTTCGTTTCCAATGTAATTAAAATAAGGATTTTTTTTAATATTTTTTCTATTTACAGATCCACACAATTAAAACCAAATAATACGGACGGGATTGAAAAAGCAGTTATAAAGACTGTAAGTAAAATAAGTAATAACGCTTGAATAATAACAGTAGGTATAAAAAATCACTTAGACCAGGCCCTGCAGTCTCGACATTAGATAGCGACCAAAACCTGTCGCTAAGTCGTATCGATGTCCAATTATTTTAATAGATTTCCAACTTTATTGCCAAAGCATAAGGTTGAAAATCTATTAAGAAATTTGACATCGATACGAAATAAAGTTGAAAATCTTTTAAAAGAATTTGACATCGATACGACTTAGCGACAGGTTTTTGTCGCTATCTAATGTCGAGACTGCAGGGCCAGGGGCCTCGACAAAATGGCAATCTATCAGCGATAACTATGATGGAAAACTTAAAATGTACGGGACGGACATAAGCTACCAAAAAGTTTATATAGTCCCGTTGAAAATTGCTGTACGAATACGAAAACCTTTGAAAGCGTTTGCCACGTCTTGTGTAGGTCCACTGAGGTTTGGGACAGAAGATAAACGACTAAGTACCCTACTCGTACCTACTACGAAAACTAATATACCCTCAGCTGTTCAAATATAATGTAACGAGACCTGATGAAACCACAACGATTTACCCAAATAGTACCTACAAAATAGATTAATTTAATAATAATTAATTTCATATAAAATTGTTAGTAAAGCTTAAAACTATGTTTGTAACTTATGCCTACATATTCAAGTTATCCATTTAACTTACCTACCTTTAAAAAGGACACCACCAGAACTGTGTACATTCTTCCAGTGCCCCACAATAGAACACCCAACTCTTTCCGTTATGGTGTTTAGAAGGTCGTTGGTGCTGCCCCGCACAGATGCATGAGAGAGGCCACTTTCTTGCACACTAATGCTCTAAAGCAGTCGGTGTTGGCCTCCACAAACATCCCCGATGCACTACAGTATCGTGGCAGACCCATCAGCATCCTAAACCCATTATTGTAGAGGATCCGTTGAGCACTGAAAGCCTTTTGCGTATAGCGGACCCAAGGCTGCAGGTGTACAATGTCTGGCAATACGCCTTAAACAGTGCAATTTAAAAAAAAAATTGCACCTTGAAAACCTGCGCTCCAGCATATTGCATCTTACTGCCAATGCCCTACGTTCCCTCTCAATATCCATCGTCAGAGAGGTCCTCAGTAACCCAATGCCCCAGGTACTTGAATTTGGTGACCCTACTTACCGGAATTCCTCCAAGTCTAACCGGTGGAATGGCCGTGGAAGTTTATTATCTGCCTTAAACAGAAGCAGTTCACTTTTTTTGGTGTTGTACCTGAGGCCATGTGACACTGCTTACCTCTCACATATGCCTAAGGGCATGTTGAAGGCTTTAACAGATGGGCTCAGCAGTACCATATCGTCGGCGTAGCTAATGTTGTTCATACAAGTGCCATCTATGGAACAACCGACACCGGCCCTGCTGAGCTCATCTATCAGTCCATTCACGTACAGGTTGAAGAGCCGCGGTGATGTCAGGCCACCCTGTCTCACCCCACACTCCAAGCCGTACTCTGTAGAAAATGAGCCCTCCAACTTAACATTATTGGTTTGGTTGTCGTACCAATATCTCAGTTTGTTGATCATGTCCCTGGGTGTGCTGGTTTCTTTCCGAATTTATGACACTGTACATCATAAGATACAAGGTGCTTTCGGCAGGTCCAAAAAACAGCCGTATTAAATAGGCGTTTTCCTTGTTACATAGTACTATTACTAATTAATAAACTTTAGTTAGAACGTTATAGGAAACGACGTTCAACGTTGTCTTGGTATGTAATGGATGGTCATCCATCCATTACATACCAAGATCCCTCCGTGCCTCGGAAAGCACGTTTAAGCTGTTGGTCCCAGCTGTCATTCGTAGATCTTTGACAGTCGTCAAGGGTCATCAGAAGCCCGAAAGTCTCACAACCAGTCTTACCAAAAGGTATCGTGTTATCCACTAACTGGGTTGTGGAGGTCTGATAGGCAGTCGCTCCATGTAAAATACTGGTATTCAGCTGCATCCGGTTAGACTGGAAGTCAACCCCAACATATTTGGGAAAACGCTAAGCAGATGATGACTTAGCACGTTCCTACTTCGGCTTGACATTATTTCTGTCTCTGTCACACAACAGTCAAACTATGTAGACACTTACGAGAGCATGACAGAGACGGGAACATGGCTGAGCCAAAGCACGTGCTAAGTAACGTTTATTAATCTCGGCATATATAAGCGAATATATATATTGCGACGACTAATATAAGATGACAGGTAAATAGGACCGTATTCTAAAAAACAAACAGAATGTCTTGCTTATCTAACTTGTATTTTTTTTTTCAGGTAGTAACTACTCCTGCGAATCGTATTGTCATCACGACTAAAGGTCCGGAAAATGTGTAAGTTAAACTTACATATTTAATCTCACACACATATTATACGTTCTGCGTCGGATAGGCGTCGCCTCAACACGAGCTGTTCAGCATTTTTTCTACGAAAGAATGGGCGTTGCCGAGCTAACGGCTGGGCGTTTTCGGTGTTAGGTCTCACCGGATTAGATAAACCACCTTTATACCACTTCACCTCACGTACCTTCACCTTTGTATCTATTTTTCTGTTCTTTTCTTCTTCTCTTTATATATGTGTATGCATACATTTTAATGGTTAAATAAATAAACAATGTGTAGAGCATTTGCGCATCTCGCTAGCCGTCAACGATCTGGTCCTCGGCGACGCCGCGTCGTCACCGCGAATAACAAATAACTTCTCCCGCTCTGAGCGGAGCGGGCGGGCGTATCAGACTTTTACCGACTAAAAACCCACCCGTGTCTCTTCAGTTGCCTGGGTGCCAGGGCTATGGTAACCCTTTCGGACAAACCCGCGACCCTGGGAGGCATCGGCCCTAACGGACCCCGTCAATGTGTGCTTACATTTCTTTGAGACGCGTGTGGAACACAACGCGCCGTCGACCCGGTCCTGGTCCTTACCGGACGGCAAGCTACCCATTGCTCGCCGTCCGCAAGCCCACGCCTATGGACTCCCCAACGTTGTATTGACGCCTGCTTGACGGCCAGCCGATAGGGTGAGGTGATGCCGATCCGATGCCGAGCTGATATCTATGCGACAAACTGAAGAGTGGTTGTTAGTTCAATCATTCATCTCCCCACCCTGTAGCGATATTATCAAAATGCATACGATGATGAAATTGTGGGTGAAATTGTGTGAACAAAGTGAACATTTAGTCACTTTCAATCATTATCTTGCGCTTGTGTTTTTGTGAATTTGAGAAAAACCGTTTAGTGAAGAACAAGCTTATTAATAAAGTATATTTTAGATTTTACTATTAATTTTTAGAATTTCTTTTGCAGGACGAACGGCAATGAGATTGATTTTTGAATTGAATACTATAAATACTTTAGCATTATTGCAAGTATGATTTGTATCACCCATAGCTATGAACAGTCTTCAATTTGAGTAAATATTTTGTGCGAAATGAGTAGTTTCAATTTAAAAACTCACTTAAATGTACGGTCATCAAAAGTGATAAGTAACTAGGGTCGTCGATATAGTTGAAGTTTAGTAAGAAACCGATGAATGTTTTCTAATAAAATAAAATTAATAGAAAACAAACAGGTCATGTATCATATCGCACACCTAGATAAAGGGTGGCACAACTCAAAATAATCCAAATCGAGTTATTGCGATTATCGGTATCTGTATGATGTTGTACATTATTTTACTAAGATATTAATTGAGCAAATTAATATCGAAGTAAAATAATATACAACATCATACAAAAATAATTTTAAATCCGTCAAAACGTTTTTTGCTGTCCCTGACAAAATAAGTATTTTCTAGATGTCCGAAATCAAACTTCATTCCAAAACATCCATCGGTTTCTTACTAAACTGCAACGGTATCCGGCGGCGCTGGTTACTTATCTCGTTTGGTGACTGTGCATTAGTAGGTTCGTGCTACGCCTTCTGGTTACTGATAACGTAGAACAATTTCGGCAGTCTGTGAAGTAAACGTCCTTAGGCCACGTTCACACCAAAACGTACCTAAAGTAGGCTACCGACTGCATGTTTTGGTGTGCACGCAACCTTACAATCAATTACAACAAGAAAAACTTTAAATTCATTCAAAAACAATTTTTTTCTGTACAGGGTATCAAGAATAGATGAATTTGTAAAAAAACATCCTACAAAATAATGATTACCTCTTCAATTAACATGTATCAAACTAAACAAGAAAATTCGTATTAAAATCAAACTTTTTTTGTAGAACAATTAATGGTACTGTCTCAACACCACCTACAACGGATGACAGCAATAAACCCGGGAAATCGTCTGAAGTACAAAACATAAGTCGGTAAGTTTAAACATTAAAATATTTAAAAGTTTGTTAACCTAGATTTGTTTAATTTTAACAAGTAATATAAAACTTAGTTGGTGAGTTGTAGTGGTTATTCAAAGATAATCTAAAAAAAAAAAACTCTAAATTTATTTGTTTTTCCTTTACAGCGCGACTGTGTGTAGAACTGAGCAAGTCGGTTGTATTTGTGTTTAGTAAGTATTTTTTACGTTTGTGACGAGAACACATTGAATTTGTCGTTGTAAAAGAACACTGGGTGATATCGTGGGCCACGCTGTAACGCACACCCTAACCTTTTCTTTTAAATCGTGACGTACTTGTGTAATTTTTAGCGTCGTTTTTAAACGTACCGGTTGCATAAAAAACATGTTATTATTAATCTCAATCTTATTTCTACGTTACATCAATTTTTTTACTATAAAATAAGACGGAACGTATACTCGCAGGGACAGCAAATCCTTGACTGGGGGTGCACGGTGGCAAGTGAATAGGGCCGGCAGTCGAAAAGTCTAATCGATGTCAATTTCTTTAACAGATTTTCAACCTTATGCTTTTGAAATAAAGTCAAAATCTATTAAAGGAATTGACAACGATACGACTTAGCGACAGATTTTTGTCGCTGTCTAAAGTCGAGACTACAGGCCCAGGCCATACCCAAAATTGAAGCGAAATACGAGATGAACTTGAACGGCACCGGTCAGTAGAGAGGCTAGCATGCTGTACGGGGGTTATGACCCACCATAAGGTTCAACATTATTTTAAAAATCTTTAAAATATTGACCTTAAAGTGAGCGTCCTATAAAAGGTTAAAACTATATGGGTAAACTAGTACGTTCTAAACTAAATGGTTCGTTGACCACTTATATGCCCAGTGTCCTTTTATTCGACACTTCGTTTTGTTTGGTAAATTATATTTTTTATTTAGTACTAATTTGTTGGTTTTTGTTTCTAGCTATTGTAACAATACCTCAGACGGGATTACCACGGTAAGTGTAGAAATTGTATCATACTATACTGAAGTTCAGAATCGAAAGCTGATCAAACAAATAAACTATTTTATATCTACCGTCGTTTCTCAAGATCTACGGAAATAACGTTTAAGCATGCAAAGGTCGTTTTCTGTTATTAAAATAATATATATATTCCATATTATAGAACTTGCTTTTGTTGTATAAGAGCGAATTTTCTTGACTTTTAAGGTGTGATAATAAACTTGGCTTAATTATGTGCTTTTTTTTCAGAATCCTTTGAATTGTACAATTTCAGAAGCTACAAAAAATCTCAATAATCTTACTTCAGAAGTGTGAGTATTTATTAGATATTTACTATTATTGTTTGACTGTAGTTGGTGCGTTTAGAATGACAGTAGTGGTTATTGCCCTTTATTAACTCGTCGTAAGAATCCGACCAATATATTGTTTTCAGTGTTTTCGTTTCTGAATTTTTTTTTTTAATTCGTATTCAAATCTAAGGTGGCTCAATGAACATTGTTACTATGTGCACAAACTATAGAAATAATGAAATAAATTATACAAAATAACTAGCTTGCAAATCCCACACTCATGAATCTCAACTCCAAATCTGAAACGGATTTTGTCGAACAAAATGTTCCCCATGAGCTAAGTTTTCTCTTGAACTATGAATAATCCCTGAACATACGTGGATAAATTTCGAAAATCCCTTGACGAGAGGCTTCTTAAAACGTTTTGGGCGTCACTGTTTAGACCACCCTGTATAAGTTATGGCAGCTGTTATTTCACAGACATGTGTATTGTTACGGAACCCTCAGTGCACAGGTGCGACTCGCACTTGTCAGTTTTCTTAATAAAAATATTTTCAGTATTTATTAAATAATGAAATATAATTTGTTACAGGGCGAAATACTACAATTCGTTTTGTGAAAAATTGACATGGGAGTAAGTATTCTGTAATATTATTTTGTACTTCGTTTCCAATGTAATTAAAATAAGGATTTTTTTAAATATTTTTTCTATTTACAGATCCACACAATTAAAACCAAATAATACGGACGGGATTGAAAAAGCAGTTATAAAGACTGTAAGTAATATAAGTAATAACACTTGAATAATAACAGTAGGTATAAAAAATCACTTAGACCAGGCCCTGCAGTCTCGACATTAGATAGCGACCAAAACCTGTCGCTAAGTCGTATCGATGTCCAATTATTTTAATAGATTTCCAACTTTATTTCCAAAGCATAAGGTTGAAAATCTATTAAGAAATTTGACATCGATACGAAATAAAGTTGAAAATCTTTTAAAAGAATTTGACATCGATACGACTTAGCGACAGGTTTTTGTCGCTATCTAATGTCGAGACTGCAGGGCCAGGGGCCTCGACAAAATGGCAATCTATCAGCGATAACTATGATGGAAAACTTAAAATGTACGGGACGGACATAAGCTACCAAGCCAAATAAAATTAGCTAGCGAATCTTCACAGACGTGGGTACTTAAACAAGAGAAAACAAAAACATAAATGATTATCTTGACTCATAATTTCCAGAAACTTATTCGCGGCCGTTAATTATAGTATCGTTATCAACTGTAACTATTTGATTAAGTTTAAGAAATCATATTTTCATTGTTTCATTGTTGTTTCAAAAGTTTCGCCAGACAATTTATTATTTTGACCTTGTAAATCTACATGATCACTTGTAGATATTTTTTTTTGGATGGTTTTATTTTTTTATTTTTTGTTAAGCTATTGCATAGCTTTTATCACGGGCTTTGAGCGCGGCGACCGAATCAAGAAATTCCGTAACGAAAATAAAACCTAACACCCCCCACTCCGCCTACCATGTAGCTCGGCCGAGTGTTCGCTTAACGTGTATGTATATGGTACGACTGTACGAAGCTCGCACGGATCGAGACGAGCTGCTCCGAAATCGGACGAATACGTAAGCAGATTGCATAAGTTGATAAAAAATGCTATGCAATAGCTTTACCGCGGCAGTCCCCGAGTGCCACACGTGTTTTTTTATTTTTTATTTCGATGGATGTTGGGTATTTGTATGGAATGTGTTTCTTTTTTGACGGTTTTTTTTTGTTTCTTTTTAAATTATATTTATGGTTCGAATGAATATGTTACCGGCCAAACCCGATTTTCGGATGAACTAGTTTCGCCTAGGCCAAACCAGTTCTCTCTACACACGATAGGACAAACCAGTATCGCCTAGGCCAAACTCGTTCATCCTGTTACCGATAGGATAAACCGGTTTAGCCTAGGTCGAATCAGTTTATCCTAGTTAGAATTTACATGCTTTAGGATAAACTGGTACGTCCTAGTCTGAACTTATTTTACCCAGTCGGAACGCATGTCGCTGCCTGTACGAACAGGAAATCCCCGAATCATCTCTGGCTCGTCCCTCGCGCCCCTCAACCCCTCTTTGCTCGCCCTGTTCGTTGATTTGAACGGTATTTTGCATCGACGAGTGCGCGTGTTTAGTTGCTGGTTGCGTTTAAAACATTTTATTATAATCCTAGTATAATTATTGTGAGGCGTTTTATCATGGATGAGCCTTCGTGTAGTAGACAAGCTAATGCGGATATATATATATAATATGCGGATTTGGTTGAACAAGTGGAAGACGCGGACAAGTTGGAAAAAAGAACATCATTACAAAAAAGAAGACTGAAACGATTTACTGTTTTGAAAATTGGTGATGTGAAAAAACTCATTGCACGGTGTGAAGGGAATATAAAATACTTTCTTCCAGCTGATGAACTTTATGATGTGATTGACGCAGCTCATGTAGCTGTGGGTCATGGTGGTCGTAATAGGATGTTAGCCGAGACATTAAAAGAATATGCCAATATCACAAAGGAAATGATAGGCGTCTATTTATCAATGTGTGATGTTTGTCAACAAAAGAAGACAAAAAAGAAAAGAGGGCTAGTTTCAAAGCCAATTCTTTATTCGGAAATGAAAAGCAGACGCCAGGTCGATTTGATAGATTTCCAAACACAACCAGACGGGAATTTTAAATTCATTCTGGTTTACCAAGACCATCTCACAAAATTTGTTCTTCTCCGTGCGTTAACATCAAAGAGGGCTGAAGAAGTGGCTTATCATTTGAATGACGTATTCCTAACTGTAGGAGCGCCGTGCATTCTTCAATCTGATAATGGCAGAGAATTTATCAATAGTGTTATAAATTAAATTGCAAATCTTTGGTCAGAACTGAAAATTGTGCATGGAAAACCAAGGCACAGCCAAAGTCAGGGTTCTGTTGAACGTGCCAACCAAGACATTGAAAATATGATAAGTTCTTGGTTAAAGGACAACAATTCGACGAAGTGGTCAGAAGGATTAAGGTACGTCCAATTCATAAAAAATCGAGCTTATCACTCTGGCATAAAACAATCACCTTACAAAGCATTATTCGGAATCGAACCTAGAGTAGGACTTTCCACTTCTTCGTTGCCTCAAGAAATCATAAATGATATTCAGGATGAAGATGACCTAAAGAAGGCAATCGAAGATGGCAGCAATACTCAACAATACGAAGACAATGATGATGTTGACATTGTGAAAATTTACACAAACGACATTCAGAATGCTAGAAAAATTGCGACAGACAATTTAGTAAAACAAGCTAAAAGAATGAAAGCTTCCTCTGATAAATCCCATCCACCAGCTAACATTGGAGACAACGTAACCATAACTATTCCAGATGTAGACAAAGGCAGAGGTGACCTTCGTAATATAATTGGAGTAATACTTCAAAAGACTGATGAGGGTCTTTACAAAGTTGGCACCAAACATGGCGTACTTCAAAAACATTATTGCAGGTATACTCGTAATTTTATTAACATTTTCCATAATTTTCAGTACTAAAATATATAAAAAAAAATTGTTTTAACTTCTTTTTTATTTTTTTTAGAACTGATTTCGACGTCTGCATTCAGAAGTTTTTAGATGTGGGAGATATTAACCAGGATATTGAAATATCTTTAAGGACCGCAGCCACGAAACATTCTGTTGGATCAGGGCAAGGCTTCGTGAAATGCAGTTGCATGAAAAACTGTACAACAAACAAATGCAATTGTAAGAAAAACAAAGTACTCTGCAATTCTAAGTGCCACCAGAGTAAACTTTGCAAAAATAAGTAAATAAGCAAATTGCGGATAAGCTGATTTCTGTAGATGAATATAAGTTGATCTAGTGATAGATGTGAAATTACTGATTAGTTAATAAATAACTTTAATAAATTATATTGACTATTTTAATTCTATTCCTTTATTCAGTTTACTTTGAAAAGCTTATAGAAGATACAAACTAAGTGAAGCTAGTTCAGACTAGGACATACCGGTTTATCCTAAAGCATGTAAATTGTAACTAGGATAAACCGATTCGACCTAGCCTAAACTGGTTTATCCTATCGGTAACAGGATGAACGACTTTGGCCTAGGTAATACTGGTTTGTCCTATCGTGTGTAGAGAGAACTGGTTTAGCCTAGGCGAAACTAGTTCATCCTAAAATCGGGTTTGGCCGGTAACAAATACATTAAATAAATAATAGTTTTGTGGTTTTATTTCAGTTTTTGTGTAAAATAGACCAGCAATACTGTTCCTTAGGGAAGAGTTTGGATTCCATGTAAGTAGAGTTATTTTATATACAGTAGGTTCCTAACAAATAATTAAACTGCATGATGGCCATGTCCGTTCGCTACAACACAAATAAAACACGGACCTCGCTTATTATAGTCTAGCTTTTGAACGCGGCTTCGCCCGCGTGGATATCGGAAAATATTCTACGGGTACGTACTACCGGGAGTATAAGTACCCTGTGTTACTCCAGGCTATAAACTATCTGTGTGCCAAATTTCATCGAAATCCGTTCAGCCGTTTGTGCGCCTGTCCAGAACATTAGGTACATCCAAACAGACAGACAAACGGACAAAAAATCTAAAAATTATATTTTCGGCATCAGACTTCCCTCACCTCATAGCAATTACATTTTTCAAAAATATTTAATTTACAATAGATATTTTTTATACAAACAAGTGTTTTTTTTTTATAACCGACGAATAATGTCAACGCTAGGGGGTCTAGAATCGGTGCTTCCTTTCTTCTCCTAAAATTGTTTGTACGAAAATCATTATCCATAACACGTTTGCTATAAACTTCAGTAACAATAATATTCAAAAAATCGAAATTTTGTTTTACATAATTATCTTTACTTCTAAAACTATTCTGTCATAATATCGAGTACTACAATAATTGAATCTCCTAATTTTGCATGAAATAAAGTCATATGTCTAAAGTATTTTATTTTTATAATGTGTATTGTTCCGAATGTTCATTTATAATAAAATTGTTACTCCTAAAACATTTGCAAAAAATTAGGTTTTAGTAACAGAAACGAATCGCTGTAAATCCGACTCCATGCAGTCTCGTCTGCCCTACCCCTAGAGGGTAATTTAGAATCACGTAGGCGCGGAGGGGCTAGGCGGCCCACGAGTTGAGGAGCAGGTGGTGAGCGTTAAACCATCTGCGACGATAAGCTCGCATGGGACTGCCGGAGCCCGGCATCGCCGGAGCCGTGACAGAAACCATGCATGCTGCATGCTTGCATGCTAAATGTTGCATGCTGGCTTGCATGCTGCATGCTTGCTTGCATGCTTACTGCATACATGGTATATGCTTGTTCGCATGCTTTTTACAGGGAAATACAAACCACATGTTCACAATCAACTGTTTTATTGAGTAATAATTAGAATTTAGGACTTATAACTTTTATTGAAAACGGTTTTAAGTTTTTGTATATTATTTATTGTAATATTATAACAAACAAATGTAGGGTATATTGTATTCAGCGATTTCAATTTTATGGCATGTGTTATTATGTGACATCAAGTTCGGGCAAGTTATCATAAGGACAAATGATGATAAGGACAAAAAAATGGCACGTTAGGTTATGGATAAAAAAGTTAGGAAACACAATAGAGAACCTCTAGAATCATGTACTGAATTTATGATTACAGTTTGCGCGTCGATGTATGCCACCCTGTATGTATAGATTATTTAATTTTAACGACTAATAATTTTGTTAAAGCTCACAGCCGAACTAATTATGACGAAGTTAACACAAGCATCCTGACTAATAATTAACTTCTTTTCAGGTTACATTCGATAAACGCAATATGCGCGTGTTCTAAGTAAGTTAATAATTTTATTAGTTTTACTTTACTCTTTTATTAAGAGTTGGTTTCAAATCCCACACAATCTTTGATTCCGATATAGTTACAACTCTGTGGATTCATTTTCATTGGTTGATGTTGATAGACGCATTCGGGATTCTGAGTCTATTTTTGATTCGTGTTCAGGACCTATTTAGTGTAAACTTATTATTTTTATACTATGCGATGAATCCATTCCCTTAGACCCATTTGCAAATGTAGTAGGGTTAGGCCACTTGCGCGTTTAATTGGGTTAAATGAATAAATATAGTCTTTGTAAACTCGAAGTTAAGTAATTAACATTTAAGTCTTATAACGCATTGCACCACAAAAAAGTTACAGCGGGTTAGTAAACCTGATATTTGTGTTTTTAAGTTGGGACATTGCAGTTACGTTGACGAAACATAAAATAGAATGGCAATGTCTATGCCCTGATAGTAATATGTCCGACCAAAAATTAATTAAAGAACAATGAACGGCAATTTGTAAACCCAACTCTTTAAAACTACATTACAATACGTAATACTTTCTTGCCTTTGAATTTTATGACATGGCATTTGATTTTAATCGTATTGTATCTTGTTTCCATGGAGATTTAGTTTATTGATTGACGAACACGTCAGATAAGGAAAAATAAGTTTTTTATGATTTGTATTTATTTTTAAATGTTTTCATGATTATAATATTATTGCCAGCTGATATAGTACCAAATTTTCACTTACTACAACGTCGAACAATATAAAATACAAAATAAGTTATCAGCGGTACCTACCTCATAACGTCAATTTATTTTGACATTACGTGCACTTACCCAGAGTTTAGCGACTTAACTCTCCCGCATCGGTGGGTTAAATATTTTAAAGTTTAACTCTAGGTTCAATGTAAAAATGTAAATGTAAATCTTGATGGCGCAAGGTGAATTATTTGATTAACCTTGAGTTAGCTTTTAACTTCGAGTTATTTAAGATAACCCATGAACGCGCAAGTGGGCCTTAGTAAGAAAGAAAGAAAATACATTAAATGTATACTCAACAAAAAACTAGCGTATTAAAAATACATTTTTAATTGTGTATCCTTTAATTTCAGCATTTCTACGGGAGAATTGACGGTAAGTGATACTGAATTTTGAAAAAAAATAAGACATTTTGATAGAATTAACCAGGAATGGTAGTTAGTGATCTCCTGTGTCCAATAGAGAGGGAACAGGGTGAAACTTGGCAGTATACTGAATCTGCCAAGTTTCACCACCAGTGGCGCTAGCAGCACAAACAAATGAGTAATACTCTGTTATAGAGCATTGTTCGTTTATAGCTATAGTCAAGTAAATCGATTTCAATTTATTGATATTTTATAAATTACTTAAAACTTTGAGTAAAACTAAACATTATAAATGATTGCGTCAGTACTGCATGTTCAGGTGTACAAATAAAGCAAATGCAATTCATTTCCTCGAGATTGGAAAACTAATATTTGACAATAAATTAGATTCATAAAAAAAATTGTTATGAACGTTCCGTTTACTACTTGTACATATTCGTATCAGCATCGTTTCGCGTATATTGTCTCATTAAAAATTCTCAGTTATTTGCCTGAGTCTGTGATCCACCTACAAATCAATGCATAATCAGCCTAAAATGTTCCCACTGCTGGGACACAGGCCTCCTCTCTTTGAGAGGGAATCAAATACAAATCAATATGATTGATGATTTGGTAAAATTATAAATTAAAAGACTAACTAGCTGAAAGAGTGCCTCCCCGTAGAGTTTTGGCCCACTTTTCTTTTTAGGAATAGACCTACGCTTTGGAATCGGCATCTAGCTTGAGCTTTCTGACTAAATGACTGACTCTATAACAATTCAAAAGTTCCTTGTAAATAATTTATTTAAAGAAAATGCTTTGAGATTGATAAAATAAATATACCATATTTATACCGTTGTTTTATTTCTCAGATGCCGTGCGAAAACAAAGACGCTTGGCCACGTTTGAACTCAACAACGTGAGTACATAATCGTATCGTCCATCGGTTTGTTGACTAACGATGAAACTAAACGAGCTTAATTTTGCGAGTAGTTCCTATTGCGAGTCAAATTTGAGTCGCACGACAAAGTTAAACGAGTTGTCATTCTGTGTCATCGTATTGCACAAACTGGGGTTTTTTAAGAATCCGATTACGCTCGTTGGCCTCATCCTTTTTAAAACGTTGCACGTGTTGCACCCTATATGCAACTAAATAGAAAGATGAATCAAAATGCCTTGAAATTATTGATAGTGCTATTCAATGCTTTTTTTTATAAATAAGAAATTATTTGTTTCAGATTCGGTGGAATTGATAATTTATGCAAAGATGTACGGTGAGTACTTTTATTTTCAGAATAAATTACTTGAATATAAAAATATAGAAACAAAAACATAATAATGTTGAAAAATTTAAATGATAAACTATACAGGGCCTTTTTGAGTCAATTGGCGAATCTTCACAGGCGCACAGACTGTGCTGCTGGGAGTTTGTTGCGCCACTTCTTCTTCCCAGCTACAGCACTAGGAAGTGGTGTAGGGCGGGCGTTTTTGGGGACTTTCATATGTAATTTTGACGTTCGAAAAGGGCTGATTCTCAGCTATTCAATTTGAATAAATGAGTTTTTATTTTTAAACAGTGTGTGTATATAATAGCAATACACCAAAAAAATATTGATTCCAAGTCAGGGTCATCGGTTTATTTGAATTACTTATGTACCTTATGTACTTATGTACCTATTTTTATGTTTTATTGCATTTTTATGCGATATTTATCAAGTCCATAAAAGGTCGCCGCTTAAATAAAAACCCTAAGAAGGCCCTGTATGGGGAGCCGGCCGGCAATAGCAGAGGATAGACGTGTGTGGTAAAGGGAGGATTTTGCCCAGCAGTGGGACATTACGATCCAAATAGAGTAGTTTAGATAGGTGCCTATTTAACAAAAAAAAAAAACATTTCACAAAATGTACGAGTAATAATTTTTATTTTATAATATTTGTTTTGGTTCTTTTAATTGCTCTTGTTTTTTCCCGGGTAATTATTTATTACTCCCATCCATTTGCAATAGGTATTACCTGTAAAAGTAATTGTATTTCTTTTTTCTTATTGTGTTGTGATATTTCATTTACAGGCAACTCTACACTAATCTTGATCAAATAATCCTACAGAATGAGATAAAACCCGAAAGTACTACCCAGAAAACAGAAGCTGCAACCGAACCAACTAACAAGAAAACCGAAATAAATACCAAAATTGATGAAGTAACCCTACAGAATAATGCAGACCCCAAAAGTACTACCCAGAAAACAGAAGCTATACCTGAACCAACTAACCGGGAAGCAGAAACTAAACCCAAAACTACTCCACCGCAGAAAGCAGTGTAAGTTCCACAACCTTAAGCTCACTCCATCGTCGACTTTATCTCTGTCATCTCTGACCTAGACTAGAGTCAAGAGCAAACACATCCAAAATAAAAACAAAACCTTGCTTAATTTCAGTTTCGGTTTATTCTGTAGGTACCTTTAGCCCTAGCCCAGAGTACAGAGACCGCAGGACGCAGACAAGTGGCAACAGCTTTCAAAGCCTTTCGTATATCTACAGCACTTTTCAACGGGATTGGCATAAGCTTATGTCAATCCAATACATTTTTGATTTTTCCATCATCGTTACCGCTGATAGAAATTACACTGTCTAGGCCCTCAGTAGTGGCCCACTGGTAACGGCCGCGACTTACCAGGTCATGGGTTCGAACCCAGGCAGGCATGCTCTTTGTGTAATTGATTTCATCACACCTGCTCTCAAAGTTGTGACAAAACTTAGTGAAGAAGACAGCACGTTTTAGAACTAAAACCGAAGAAAAAGTGACATTCACCGATCTACACTGGGCTCGACTGCAGGTGGATTTCAACTCAATCTCTCTCACAGAGAGGAGGCCTGAGTCCCTACAGTAGGAAAAAATATATTTTTGATGGGCATATCAGTAGAAGCAGATAGAACACCAAACATTACAAATTATTCTATTACAAATAATTGATGCAAATTCAGAGACTTAGCGCGCCAGGTATTGTCGATATATTTGACTCATTAAAATGATCTCAATAAATTAATGTTGGGCATTTGTTAAACTTTTTTCTGTATGTGTTAATAATTTATCGGTTTTTTTACCTATGTATTTAGTTGTAACCTAACCTAAGCCCTAACTTAATAAGGATAATGAAGATTGCAACAGATAGTCATATTTATAACTGTATGGCGGCTTGGGTTTATTAAATGCCGTACTAGGTTGTCTTAAGTAGATATAATGTTTTGCGTCTATTAAAAATATGTTTATCGTAATATTTTGTCACACCAGATCAAATGCTATGAAATCAAATCATGCACCTGAAGACACTACGCAGAGGTACTCACTGGGAATTGTTTTGGGTATTGCGTTTACCGCGTTCGCATGCGGTACGCTCGTCGCTATTGCTGCAAAAATTTCATACACTCGGTACAGGAGACGAACCTATGGTAATATGATTGTTTAGTCTACATTATCGTAAAAATCTGATCATCAATTTTATCAAAAATAAGTAATTTTTTTCACATACATAACAATTTTGTTTTCGTGATCTCTATTTTCAACCGACTTCAAAACGGAGAAGGTTCTCAGTTCATCTGTATGTTTGTTACGCGATATCTCCAGCAATTATGGATCGATTACGGTTTTTCTTTTGTAATAGATGGAGTATGCATCAGGGGCGGTCCCATAAACTGTATTAACTTTGCTTCGGTAGTTTTTCAGTTAGCTTCAATAATACGTATTTTTGCCACTTACTGTATATTGATGATGTTATGATATCTTCCTGTCACTGTTATTTATTAACAAGTAGTGGCAAGTATACGACTTTATGTGGCGTAGGTACAATAATTAAAAAGAGTTTTTTTTAATACAAATAAATACGACCCACTTCCAAAAAAATTACTAGAGACAAAAAAACAACCGACTTCCAAACAAGCACTAAAAAGTAAAAAATTAGTTGAATCTCTGAAGTCGGTGTCTTTGGTTTTGTGTTTTCGTTTTTTGCCACCGACTTCCGAAATTAAACTTATTTTTTACTTTGTAGTGCTTTTTTTGGAAGTTGGTTGTTTATTTTTCAGTTTTCTATTGAGAGGCGAGGCAAAGCTAGTCAAGTACATAAATCGACGATGTATTTTACTATACAGTTTATTTTGACTTAGCTATGATTTAGGAACATTATAATAATTTCTTAAAAATGTTTCAGGAGTAAATCCAATCCAGGGGTAATTGAAGTCCTTAGTCATCAGTCGGCTATCATCCAAAATCTAATAAAAAATATTAATTGCTGACATCACTGAGCCATTCATTCGTTTGAATTAACTTGGGCCAAACCGTCACAAAGTGGCGAATTCATTTTATTTTATTGTTAATCGTATTGTACCTCGTCACGAAAGTAACCTTGAACCAAAAACGACAAGTCTTTGAAATACTCATGCTTAAGTACAGATAAATAAATTATCGGTAGCTTTTTTGAGTTGGTACTAAATATAAAGTTTTCATTGTTCATTGCCTAAAATTCATAAAATAAAAGATTTTCCAAACTATTTCATTCACCTTTGTTTTATTTATCCTATCTGAAATTAAATGAAACGCATTCGCTGGACTTTAAGCAACCCTTAAGCTAACCTAACCTACAACACTGGCCGACTGATCACCAAAAACTACCAGATCTTATCGACTTTTTCATTGTCAAAAACATATCGACCAATTATCTGACTGTGGAAGAGGGGTACCACATTAACTCCGATGACTCTCCGATGTTATTACAATTAAGTCACAAAATATTACTCAGAGAAAACCACCTGACATTAGTTAACAAGTTTACAGATTGAGAAAGTTTTAGCTTAGACCTACAAAATATTATTGACCTAAAAACTTCATTAAAGTATTTTTAGATGTGGCACAAGTTTTTGATAGAGTTTGGCATAAGGGTCTGATATGCAAGCTAAGACTAATGCTGCCCAATGATTTTGCCGATATATTGCAATCATACATTACATATAGAATGTTTCGTGTAAGGCACGAGGATGCCTTTTCCGAGTTAAAAATTATTAAAGCTGGCGTGCCTCAAGGTAGTGTGCTGGGTCCAGTCCTCTACCTGTTGTACACGTTGTAGTTGATTGTGAACATGTGGTTTATATTTCTCTGTAAGAAGCATGCGAACAAGCATACACCATGCATGCAGCAAGTATGCAAGCAAGCAAGCAGCATGCAAGCCAGCATGCAAAATTTAGCATGCAAGCAAGCAGTATACATAGTTTCTGTCACGGCTCCGGCGATGCTGGGCTCCAGCAGTCCCACGCGAGCTTATCGTTGCAGATGGTTTAACGCTCTCCACCTGCTACTCAACTCGTGGGCCGCCTAGGCCCTCCGCGCCTACGTGATTCTAAATTACCCTCTAGGGGTAGGGCAGACGAGACTGCATGGAGTCGGATTTACAGTGATTCGTTTCTGTTACTAAAACCTAATTTTAAGCAAATATTTTAGGAGTAACAATTTTATTATAAATGAACATTCGGAACAATATACACTATAAAAATAAAATACTTAGGACATATGACTTTATTTCATGCAAAATTAGGAGATTCAATTATTGTAGTACTCGATATTATGACAGAATAATTTTAGAAGTAAAGATAATTATGTAAAACAAAATTTTTTTTTTTTTTTCAAAATTGATAATAATTATTATTTTCACTTAAATTATATCTTACATTAACATCCATTTTAAACGTGGCCTTGGACGACCGAGCGTGGCTTCAAGCCACACTACCCATCCGTTTTGGTGGCCTCGGCGTCCGCAAAATTACCAGTATTAGCTTACCGGCGTTCCTGTCCTCTGTCCACAGCACCGAAAAGTTAACCAGGAAAATTTTAGCCCCCTCCCTGGTTGACTTTGAAGTGCCGTGCTTGACTGATGCGGTGAACGCCTGGACAGCGGCTTGCCCAGATACAGATCGGCCCGTAAACCCATCTTCCCAGAGACAATGGGATGAGCCGCTCTGCAGGTTGGTACGGAATAAACTTTTCAATACGTCCTCCAATACTGCTGAGCGTGCCCGTCTGCTGGCTGTGGGAGAATGGGAGTCGGGCCTCTGGCTTCAGGCACTTCCATCACCTAACATAGGCACTATGTTGTGTGACACCACTTTCCGGCTCGCTACTTGTCTCCGTCTGGGCGCTCCTTGCGGGGCTCCGCATCGCTGCCAGTGCGGTGAAGCTGTCGACTGCCTCGGACACCATGGCCTATCTTGCAGTAAGAGCGCAGGCCGGATAGCACGACACGCCAGCATTAATGACATAATCCGCCGTGCTCTTGCCACCGCCGGGGTGCCAGCTATTTTAGAACCCAACGGCTTGGCACGCGACGATGGGAAGAGACCAGACGGAATGACCATAATGCCCTGGAAGTTAGGCAGGCCTTTGGTGTGGGATGCAACGTGTGTCGACACCCTTGCGCCATCCCATCTTCCTAGCACGGCGGGCTGTGCTGGGGCGGCTGCTGCAAGTGCGGAAAACCTCAAACGGCGAAAATATTCGAATCTTATTGGGAGTTATATGTTCGAGCCGTTTGGGGTTGAAACACTAGGGCCGTGGGGTCCGAGTGCCCACTTGGTTTTTGCAGACATCGCTAAGCGGTTGGTCGACTCTTCACGTGACCAGAGGGCTGGCCTATTTTTTGGCCAAAGAATCAGTATCGCCATACAACGTGGCAATGCTGCCAGCCTTTTGGGCACTTTTCCTGTCGACAGCGATGCGGATGAATTTTTTGATGCCCTATGATTCTTGTCCTTCTTTCTTTTTTATTTTTATTTATTGTTATTTAGTTGTACATACTATTAATATTATTTGTAGATTATGTAAAACAAAATTTCGATTTTTTGAACATTATGGTTACTGAAGTTTATAGCAAACGTGTTATGGATAATGATTTTCGGACAAACAATTTTAGGAGAAGAAAGGGAGCACCGATTCTAGACCCCCTAGCGTTGACATTATTCGTCGGTTATAAAAAAAAAATCACTTGTTTGTATAAAAAATATCTATTGTAAATTAAATATTTTTGAAAACTGTAATTGCTATGAGGTGTGCGAAGTCTGATGCCGAAAATATAATTTTTAGATTTTTTGTCCGTTTGTCTGTTTGTTTGGATGTACCTAATGTTCTGGACAGGCGCACAAACGGTTGAACGGATTTTGATGAAATTTGGCACACAGATAGTTTATAGCCTGGAGTAACACAGGGTACTTATACTCCCGGTAGTACGTACCCGTGGAATATTTTCCGATATCCACGCGGGCGAAGCCGCGTTCAAAAGCTAGACTATAATAAGGGAGGTCCGTGTTTTATTTGTGTTGTAGCGAACGGACATGGTCATCATGCAGTTTAATTATTTGTTAGGAACGTACTGTATATAAAATAACTCTACTTACATCGAATCCAAACTCTTCCCTGAGTAACAGTGTTTCTGGTCTTTTTTACACAAAAACTGAAATAAAACCACAAAACTATTATTTAATTAATGTATTCATTCGAACCATAAATATAATTTAAAAAGAAACAAAAAAAACACATTCCATTCAAACATCCATCGAAATTAAAAAAAAAAACACGTGTGGCACTCGGGGACTGCCGCGGTAAAGTAAAAAAGGTTCTAAGCAAAATTCCTTGACACTATTTCATCAAAATATTCAAGGTTTTGCTTCCAAACAATTAGAAATTGAACTATTTTTAGAAAAAACCATGTTTGGAATTGTTTGTTTAACTGAACATTAGTTGAAAGATTATGAAATGCTAATTAATTATGAAAATTATAGTGTGGGCAGTTGTTTTAACCGAAATATGCTGCGTGGGGGTTCACTAATCTTAGTTAGAAATTCTATTAAATCTAAGACTCGTAAAGATATAGTTGATTTGTCGGTAGAACATAACATTGAACTGTCCTGTGTTGAGCTAGATAAGCATGTTTTAGTGTGCGTTTACAGACCCCCAATTTATCAAAACTACTCCATATTTGAGTCAGTAATGGAAAAACTCGCAACTAGTAAAAAATCGCTAATTATCTGTGGCGACTTCAATATTAATATCTTAGAGAATAGTTCAAATAGCAGTCAATTATTAAGTCTCTTTAAATTGTTAGATACGCAGGTTATAAAAATGAGACGCAAATGCAGGTTGAGTATGGAATGGTTATATTTCGGAGATGGCGGTTCCTTATATACAAAATTTGTTATAAAAGTAATAATATAATTCGTCAAAAAAACGGTTTTCCTGGGGATTACGCTAGATTCAAAGCTACAGTGGGGTCCTCACTTAACATCACTTGCAGGGCGGCTAAGTTCAGCCGCTTACGCTGTTTGGAAAATCCGTCAATTAACAGACGTGGATACCGCGAGACTAGTATATTTTAGTTACTTTCATAGCATCATGTCTTACGGTATTCTGCTGTGGGGACGGGCTGCGGATATTGATTCTATCTTTATTCTGCAAAAGAGGGCTGTCAGAGCCATCTACAACCTCCGCAAACGCGAATCTCTAAGGGAACTGTTTAAAAAAATTAACATCATGACGGTACCTTGTCAATATATATATGAAAACATTATGTATGTTCGAAAAAATCTACATCTTTTTAGTAAGATAAGTGACAGGCATAATTTTAACACTAGAAATAGGAACAAATTAGATCAACCACGTTTCAGGTTATCTAAAGTAGGTACTTCTTTTATGGGGTACTGTGTAAAATGTTATAATAAAATACCACTCGATATTCTTCAACTAAATGAGAAGAAATTTAAAACATGCATTAAACGCACACTATGTAGACAAGCATATTATAAGTTCAATGACTATATAGTAGATAAAAATGCTTGGCTTAATGCTGGTCCTGCTCCACAGCCGGGCGCACTAGTTAAAATTTGAATGTTTGGAAGAGATACTCCTTTCTTATTCCCCCTTTTATTTTTCTGACATTGCGAACTTAATGTTTGTTTATTTTTTATAAAATATGTTTTATTATTGAATAACTCAATAGATATTTTAATGATTATTTTCTTTTATGTAGTACAATTTTATTCATTGCTCAAATACATAGCAAACTATAGTTTTGTATAATTTAGAAGCATATTGCAATTTTGTAAATGTGAGTACAATGGATTCGTTTATTATATAATTATGTTGACTTGACAGCATGGCAGTAGAGACTATGTCATGCTCACTTAAATGTCTCACTGTTGGTGGCGCGTGTGTTGGATCATTCGGTTCCCTACAAAATGGTTGAGCTGGATGGTGCTGATCCACGCGTCATGTTCGTGAACGGGCGCCGTCAGTTGAGACTGGTCATCTCTTAACTGCCACGGCTTATTTTTATTATTAATCTTATATTTTGAATTGTTTTTTTATAGATTTTTTTTTCATTGTTCTCGCATATAGAAGCAACACGAATAATGTTCCCAGGATTTTGTAATATCTTGATTTAAAAAGAGTGTCCTTGGAGTTTCTTGCCCGTTCTTCTCCATAGAGATCTACGCTTTGGAATGGGCAACTAGCTTCAACTTTCTGACTAACTGACCGACTCTTTGACAATTCAAAAGTGCCTGTAAATGGTTTAATTGAAATAAATGCTTTGAGTTTGAGTTTGAGTTTGATACATGGTGGGTACATAAAAAAGTTTCTTTGAACACAATAAATATGTATACCCTACTTGCTGCATTATCTGTGAGGGTGATATTCCGCTACAGTACACCCCCTCAAGCGAAGCGTACAACTGGTTTCACTATTCTTCCTGATCGCGTTGTTCTCTGTGTGTCATCATTTTCTCGTTCGTTCATAGTGTAGGCAGGCTTCAGTCGGTCGATCGAGACGTTGGTTACTCTTCCCGGTAGTTGGAGCTTGTAGTATTTCTCGCATCTTTCCAATACGGGATATGGGCCAGTGGTTTTTTCGTACAGTCTCTACGTAGGTATACGTTTTCGCAGGTACGTAGGTCGGAGTGTACAAACATTTTGTTGTTGCTATGCGTGGTCTCGGCTGGTCGGTATGCGTTGATAGTGTGTCGCAGCTGTTCAACGAAATCGTGACTCATTGGGCTTCCTTTTTGTTTCTACAAAAAAATCTCCAGGTAATCGCAGCGATGTTCCGTAGGTGTATTGTGCGGAACTAATCCCTGTGTCGCTGCGAGTGGCCGCGCGTAGTCCGATTAGTACGGTCGGTAACTCGTCAAACCACTTTCCGTTCGCACTAGCAGTGCAACGCGCGGTAAGTGCGGCTTTGAGTGAGCGGTGCCAGCGTTCGATGATTCCATTTGACTGTGGGTGATATGCAGTTGTTCTCGTTCTGTTTATTCCCATTAGCTTCATTAATTCAGAGAAAAGTTTGCTCTCAAACTGACGACCTTGATCGCTTGTTATCGTGATAGGACAGCCAAATCTTTTTATCCAACTTTAATATATCGTTTTGACTATTGTTTCTGCAGTAATGTCGTGGAGGGGTAATGCTTCGGGCCATCGCGTGTACCGGTCGATAATAGTGAGTAGGTACTTGTGTCCATGTTGTGATGGTGGTAGGGGCCCAACAATGTCGACATGGATATGTTGGAATCGTTCCGATGGTGGGAATGTTGCGATTTGACTCGTTGTATGTCGACTGACTTTTGACTTTTGACAGGCTTCACAGGCTTTCGTCCACCGTCCCGCGTCAGCGTTCATTTGTGGCCAAAAGTATTTCTCAGTGAGTATTTTTCTTGTTGTGCGTGTGCCGGGGTGACTGAGGTTGTGTACACTTTCGTAAGCTGCTCGGCGAAATGTTTCGGGTAGGTACGGGCGAATATGTTGTGTTGATGTATCGCATAATATGTTGCTATTTGTGTTTGGTATGAGTATGCGCTTCAATTGTAAGTTGCTTTGCTTCATTAAGTCACGTATAGTGCGTTCTCTTTCTTGCGCTGTAGCTAGTTGCTTATGTAGTATAGAGGTATGAGGAACAGGGTGTAAAGTTCACTCAAACCTCCATAGAAAAGGGAGGATCCTCCGACCAGACGGGTGTCGTGTCTGGTGGGCAACTGCCCGACGGTTGATGTCGGGATGTTGTATATATGCTAGTTGCGCGGTAAACTCTGATTGCGCGATGCAGGATTTTGCATGACGTCAGTCTGACGCGTAGCTCGCATGTGGCGTTGTAGATGCCGCTACATCACTACCCCCCGGAGACCGGAGGTCGATAGTGGGCTGAGTCGTGTATCTTGCGATGCTTGCCAGGGCCAGGTGAGGTTCCAGTGAGTCGGAACCGGGTGTCGCATAGTTCGCGGTGAGTCGGAACTGTCTGCGAAGATTCCCCAGTGAGTCGGGGTGGAAGGCTCTGCTTTGTGGACCGGCCGAGAGTGCAGTGTGCTGTGCCAAGGTTGCTTGATGAGGCTGAGGGTGATGACCAGGTATGCGCGGTCGCTGCATGCTGGTGGTCAGGATACCCGTAGAAGTCGTGGGTGCTGGCTGGCTGTGTGACTCGCCTCTCTAAAGCTTGCGGAAGTGATGATGATGACGTCACGCTGAAGTAGTTGCACGAAGGCTGCGCTGACGTTCATGTTCGGGGTCACCAGTATAGAGGTATGAGGAACAGGGTGTAAAGTTCACTCAAACCTCCATAGAAAAGGGAGGATCCTCCGACCAGACGGGTGTCGTGTCTGGTGGGCAACTGCCCGACGGTTGATGTCGGGATGTTGTATATATGCTATTTGCGCGGTAAACTCTGATTGCGCGATGCAGGATTTTGCGTGACGTCAGTCTGACGCGTAGCTCTCATGTGGCGTTGTAGATGCCGCTACAAAATCATTTAATTTGTCAAATGTATTTTCAGAACCAACCCGCATAACTAAAAATTCTGCTACATGTATTTATAATGTTTTTTGTTGCTGTGACTACATAGATAAAGCCATTGTAAATTATCTCCCTTCGGATCACAGCGGTCAAACCGTTTCTTTCAAGTGCTACACACCATTACAAAAAATTCAGATACAATGTAGACAAATAACAACCAACAATCTAAATAGATTTAATAATAACTTAATTAGTAAGTTAAGTATACCGGGCCATATTATAAATAATGTAAATGAATTTTATGAGGAATTCTTTTCGGTAGTGCGCACAGAGTTCAATATTGCTCTAAAAAAGAAAACAAAAACTATTTGCCCAAATTTTTTGTTCAGTCACTGGGTAACTAAGGGTATAAGGAAAAGTAGGGAAAAATTATTTGAGCTGTATGGCCTTAAGCCTTATGTTAACTCTGAAACTTTTAATAAATACGTTGCTACTTACTCTAAAACTTTCAAAAATACCTGCAAGGTAGCTAAAGTCTTGTACATTAGCAACAAGATCAAATCAGCCGATAATAAAATAAAGACGGTTTGGAAAATTATCAATAATGAAACTAACAGGAATAAAAGACATAATAATGATTTCAATCTCGAGACTTCACGTGGTCCCATAAGCACTAACAAAGAAGTTGCTCAAGAATTTGTAAATTTCTTTACCAGTATCCCACTTAAAACTACTGAAACCTTAAACTCGTCCCCCTCGGTTTCTATTGACTTATTAAGAGCAAACGTTTCATCCTGCCCGATTGAATTTAAATTTAAGCATATAAACCCAATAATAATAATAAAAACTTTCAAGCAAATCAAGATCAAACTAACCGAAGATGTATGGGGAATGTCTATCAAAGTTTGTACCTCCATTGTTGAGACTATAGCGCCATACTTGGCCTTAATATTTAATTTGTGTGTGGATTATAATACCACTTACTACCACTTAATACCACTTTTCAAATCAGGGGACAGTAAAGACACCAATAATTATAGACCCGTATCCGTGCTGCCGGTTTTCAGCAAGATGTTTGAAAAGGTAATGCTGAATCAAATGCTCAATCATTTTAACACCAATAAAATCTTACATGATCAACAGTATGGTTTCACTAAGGGACGTTGTACGACTGACGCCGGTGTCACCTTATTAAAATACATATTTACGGCGTGGGAAGAGGCCCAAGACGCCGTAGGAATCTTTTGTGACCTCTCCAAGGCGTTTGATTGCGTCGACCATGAAACCTTAATATTGAAACTTGAGCATTACGGAATTGGAAAACTTGCGCTCAGTTTAGTAAAATCTTATTTAAATGATAGACAACAGCAAGTTCAAATAAATGGTGTCAATTCACTCGGTTTTAAAGTAAAAATGGGTGTATCACAAGGCTCGATATTGGGGCCTTTCCTCTTTTTAGTATATATTAATGATCTACCCCATTTGTTGAAAACCCAACCACAAATGGTGTTATTTGCTGACGATACTTCTTTAATTTTTTAAATTAATAGACTTGCATCAAATCTTGACGACGTAAATAACGCCCTACTGCAGATCCAAAATTGGTTCACAGCTAATAATTTAGTATTAAATGGGAAAAAAACTAAATGTATAAGATTTTCTTTACCAAATGTCAAAAGTACTAATTGTGAGATAGGAATAAATCAAGAGAAACTAGAATTCGTCGATAAAACTGTTTTCCTGGGGATCACGCTCGACTCAAGGCTTCAATGGGGTCCTCATTTAACATCCCTTGCAGGACGGCTCAGTTCAGCGGCATACACTGTGAGAAAAATCCGTCAATTTACTGATGTAGGTACCGCGAGGCTAGTCTATTTTAGTTACTTTCATAGTATTATGTCGTACGGTATTTTACTATGGGGACGGGCTGCAGACGTTGAGTCTATTTTTATTATGCAGAAAAGAGCCATCAGAGCCAGCCAGAAAAGATCCCATATATGGCCTCCGCAGGCGCGACTCTCTAAGGGAACGGTTTAAAGATATTAACATCATGACGGTACCTTGTCAATATATTTATGAAAACATCATGTACGTAAGGAAAAATCTACATAGTTTTAGTAAAAGAGGTGAAAGACACAATAAAATTATATCACTAGAAATAGGGACCAATTAGTTCAACCAGGTTTCAGGCTGGCTAAAGTAGACTCTTCTTTCATGGGGTACTGTTTAAAATGTTACAACAAAATACCTCCCCATATACTTCAATTGAATGAAACGAAATTTAAATCCTGTATAAAACGCACACTATGCAGTCAAGCATATTATAAGTTGGGGGATTACATCGCTGATAAAAATGCTTGGCTCAACGCTGGTCCTGCTCCACAAGGTCGCATTAACTAATTGATTAGCATTTGGAACTACTGAAGATAGTAAAAACTGTCTTTACATTGTATAAATTCAATCTTGTAGTATTGTATAATTGCATAGCACATGTGTGAGTACTATGTACCTACTATAAAGCTACCATTTTCTAGGTTTGTCTTTCATTGACTTGAATGTGCCCAGGCGGCTGAGAGTATGTCATGCTCACTCAAATGTCTCGCTGGTGGTGGCGTGTGTGTTGGATCATTAAGTTCCCTTCAAAACGGTTGAGCTAAATCGTGCTGATCCATACGTAATGTTTGTGAACGGGCGCCGTCAGTGGGGACTGGTCATCTCTTGGCTGCCACGGCTTATTTTAATTTAATATTGGAATTGTTGTCGTCTCTTTATTACGGACACTTTTAACGTTCTGCATCGTTCTCACATGCATAATTTCAACATGAATGATGTAACCAATAATTTGTAACCATATTTTGATTTAAAAGAGTGTCCATGGAGTTTCTTGCCCGTTCTTCTCCATAGGTACCTACTACGCTTTGGAATGGGCAACTAGCTTCATCTTTCTGACTGACCGACCCCTTGACAATTCAAAAGTGCCTGTAATTGGTTTATTTGAAATAAATGCTTTGAGTTTGAGTTTGCATAGCATTTTTTATCAACTTATGCAATTATAATTATTTATTAATTTTTTATTTATGCAGTATTTTTCTTTCTTTGATATTAATTCAAGTACAGTCGTACCATATTCATACACGTTAACCGAACGCTCGGCCGAGCTACATGGTAGGTGGAGTGGGGGTGTTAGGTTTTATTTTCGTTGCGGAATTTCTTGATTCGGTCGCCGCGCTCAAAGCCCGCGATAAAAGCTATGCAATAGCTTAACAAAAAATAAAAAAACAAAACCATCCAAAAAAAATATCGCTAAAAAAAACATCACACATAAACACACACCACACACACACACATCACACACCACACACACACACATCATATACAAAACACATCACACATAAACACACATAACACACACAGACACACACACACACACACATCACACACACACACACACATCACACACACAAACACACACACATCATACACACATCACACACACATCACATCATATATAAATGTATTTTCTTTCTTTCTATCTTTTTCTACAAGTGATCATGTAGATTTACAAGGTCAAAATAATAAATTGTCTGGCGAAACTTTTGAAACGTTATGTTTATCTAAACATGACAAAACAATGAAAATATTATTTGTTAAACTTAATCAAATAGTTACAGTTGATAACGATACTATAATTAACGGCCGCGGGTAAGTTTCTGGAAATTATGAGTCAAGATAATCATTTATGTGTTTGTTTTATCTTGTTTAAGTACCCACGTCTGTGAAGATTCGCTAGCTAGTTTTATTTGGCTTAGTAGCTTATGTCCGTCCCGTACATTTTAAGTTTCCCATCATAGTTATCGCTGATAGATTGCTATTTTGTCGAGGCCCCTGGTCTAAGTGTCTGTATTTTTGTGAGTGTATTTTTTATACCTACTGTTATTATTGAAGCGTTATTTCTCATATTACTTACAGTCAGTATAGCTGCTTTTTCAATCCCGTCCGTATTATTTGGTTTAAATTGTGTGGATTTGTAAATAGAAAAAATATTTAAAAATTCCTTATTTTAATTAGATTGGAAACGAAGTACAAAATAATATTACAGATTACTTACTCCCACGTCAATTTTTCACAAAACGAATTGTAGTCTTTCGCCCTGTAACAAATTATATTTCATTATTTAATAAATACTGAAAATATTTTTATTAAGAAAACTGACAAGTGCGAGTCGCACCTGTGCACTGAGGGTTCCGTAACAATACACATGTCTGTGAAATAATAACTGCCATAACTAATACAGGGTGGTCTAAACAGTGACGCCCAAAACGTTTTAAGAAGCCTCTTGTCAAGGGATTTTCGGAATTTATCCACGTATGTTCAGGGATTATTCATAGTTCAAGAGAAAACTTAGCTTAAGGGGAACATTTTGTTCTACAAAATCCGTTCCAGATTTGGAGTTGAGATTCATGAGTGTGGGATTTGCAAGCTACATATTTTGTATAATTTATTTCATTATTTCTATAGTTTGTGCACATAGTAACAATGTTCATTGAGCCACCTTAGATTTGAATACGAATTAAAATAAATAATTCAGAAACGAAAACAATATATTGATCGGATTCTTACGACGAGTTAATAAAGGGCAATAACCACTACTGTCATTCTAAACGCACCAACTACAGTCAAACAATATTAGTAAGTATCTAATAAATACTCACACTTCTGATGTAAGATTATCGAGATTTTTTGTAGCTTCTGAAATTGTACTATTCAAAGGATTCTGAAAAAAAAGCACATAATTAAGCCAAGTTTATTATCACATCTTAAAAGTCAAGAAAATTCGCACTTTTACAACAAAAGCAAGTTCTATAATATGGAATATATATATATTATTTTAATAACAGAAAACGACCTTTGGATGCTTAAACGTTATTTCCGTAGATCTTGAGAAACGACGGTAGATATAAAATTGTTTATTTGTTTGATCAGCTTTCGATTCTGAACTTCAGTATAGTATGATACAATTTCTACACTTACCGTGGTAATCCCGCGTGAGGTATTGTTACAATAGCTAGAAACAAAAACCAACAAATTAGTACTAAATAAAAAATATAATTTACCAAACAAAACGAAGTGTCGAATAAAAGGACACTGGGCATATAAGTGGTCAACGAACCATTTAGTTTAGAACGTACTAGTTTACCCATACAGTTTTAACCTTTTATAGGACGCTCACTTTAAGGTCGATATTTTAAAGATTTTTATAAGAATGTTGAAACTTATGGTGGTTCACAACCCCCGTACAGCATGCTAGCCTCTCTACTGACCGGTGGCGTTCTAGTTCATCTCGTATTTCGCTTCATTTTTGGTATGGCCTGTTCACTTGCCACTGTGCACCCCCGGTCAAGTATTTGCTGTCCCTGCGAGTATACGATCCGTCTTATTTTATAGTAAAAAATTTGATGTAACGTAGAAATATGATCGAGAATAATAATAACATGTTTTTTATGCAACCGGTACGTTGAAAAACGAACCCAAAAATTACACAAGTACGTCACGATTTAAAAGAAAAGGTTAGGGTGTGCGTTACAGCGTGGCTCACAATATCTCCCAGTGTTCTTTTACAACGACAAATTCAATGTGTTCTCGTCACAAACGTAAAAAATACTTACTAAACACAAATACAACCGACTTGCTCAGTTCTACATACAGTCGCGCTGTAAAGGAAAAACAAATTAATTTAGTGTTTTTTTTTTATGATGACTGAATATCCTCTACAACTCACCAACTAAGTTCTATTTTAATTGTTAAAATTTAACAAGTCTAGGTTATCAAACTTTTAAATATTTTAATGTTCAAACTTACCGACTTATGTCTTGTACTTCAGACGATTTCCCGGGTTTATTGCAATCAACCGTTGTAGGTGGTGTTGAGACAGAACCACTCAATGCTCTACAAAAAAAGTTTGATTTTAATACGAATTCTCTTGTTTAGTTTGATAAATGTTAATTTAAAAGGTAATTATTATTTTGTAGGTTTTTTTTTTACAAATTTCATCAATTCTAGATAACCTGTACAAAAAAAAAAAAAATGTTTTTGCGTGAATTTGATGTTTTTTTTTGTGGTTGCGTGCACACACAAAACATGCAGTCGGTAGCCTACTTTAGGTACGTTTTGGTGTGAACGTGGCCTAAGGACGTTTACTTCACAGACTGCCGAAATTGTTCTACGTTATCAGTAACCAGAAGGCGTAGCACGAACCTACTAATGCACAGTCACCAAACGAGATAAGTAACCAGCGCCGCCGGATACCGTTGCAGTTTAGTAAGAAACCGATGGATGTTTTGGAATGAAATTTGATTTCGGACATCTAGAAAACACTTATTTTGTCAGGGACAGCAAAAAACGTTTTGACGGATTTAAAATTATCTTTGTATGATGTTGTATATTATTTTACTTCGATATTAATTTGCTCAATTAATATCTTAGTAAAATAATGGACAACATCATACAGATACCGATAATCGCAATAACTCGATTTGGATTATTTTGAGTTGTGCCACCCTTTATCTAGGTGTGCGATATGATACATGACCTGTTTGTTTTCTATTAATTTTATTTTATTAGAAAACATTCATCGGTTTCTTACTAAACTTCAACTATATCGACGACCCTAGTTACTTATCACTTTTGATGACCGTACATTTAAGTGAGTTTTTAAATTGAAACTACTCATTTCGCACAAAATGTTTACTTAAATTGAAGACTGTTCATAGCTTTGGGTGATACAAATCATGCTTGCATAAATGCTAAAGTATTTATAGTATTCGATTCAAAAATAAATCACATTGACGCCCGTCCTGCAAAAGGAATTGTAAAATTTAATAGTACTCGTATATCTAAAATACACTTTATTAATATACTTTTTCTTCATTTAACGGTTTTTCTCAAATGCACAAAAACACAAGCGCATGAGAATGATTGAAAGTGACGAAATGTTCACTTTGTCAACATTTTCATCATCGTATGCATTTAGATAATATCGCTAAAGGGCGGGGAGATGAATGATTGAACTAACAACCACTCTTAAGTTCATCGCATACATATCAGTATTCATTCAGTCATTCACGTGCCGCGGTCAAGGTTGGTTGTGCTTGCTTTGTGCGTCGCCGCGCTGAGTGCGACGATGCACTTTATAAACAATTTCGCACGTGTTAAAAGGTAACGTCTGTAATATCGTCATTAATGAACTATTAGCTTAGAATCCGCTGACAACGGTCCATTGTCTTCTAACTATGGATAGTACAACCTATAAATTTGCCAGTTATAATTGTAAAAACGTGAAGAGCGCCGTGAGCGATATTCGACGTTTGTATGACGAAGGTGTTTTGATAGCACTGCAGGAAACCTGGCTGCTTCCGGAAGAAGACAGGGACATCAGCTGTGGACACGACGGCTGGTCTATTGCGTGGCATGCCGTACGGCGGTACCGCGCTTCTATGGAATACCCGTGTGTTTCCTAGTGTTACTGTGATGAATTGCGATAATCCGCGAGTGTGTGCTATTCTTATTATATGGGGAAGTAAATAAAGACTTTAGTTTCTTTGGCAAGTCTGCGATGGATACAGGTGTAATGTTACAAGGCGGAAAAGTTGCCGTGCGCGGCTTGGTAATATAGACTTTAAATACTGTGTACACGATTTACTTAATATCGTTTAAAGATTGTAAAATCCGTTCCGATTCGATGAGATGCGAGCCGTTTGCAGAAAATCATCCTTAAGAGGTATAATATCGAGAACACTGTTTGTTTTATTATAAATGTGACTTGACAAATACATGCGTTGCCTTCTAGCAGCTTCAGTGTCAAATTTAACAGATAGTCAAACGTTCATACTCGTAGTACGCTTACTTAAAACTTGCCTATATAGTGGTGTGACCAGACGCTGTTTGGTTACTATTGGCAGGCTTAAGTTTAGATACAATAAATTGGGCTAGGATCGATATTGCAAGGTCTTTGTTCTGGTGGGTGTTTACATGTGTAAATACCCGCCAGAGCAAAGTGGCTTGCAAATATTCTTCTCTAATATGTTGTATACCCGGCAAGACATTTGCAAGTCTCTGGGGCGACACATCCATTCACTCAGGGTTTGGTACATATTGGCTGACACGTCCTGTCACTTGTGCTGAGTTGTGTTTAGTCTTTTTCTACCCGGAGTCACAGAGACACGTTTCAGGACTCACGCAAACGCCACGAATGCACCCATTAAAACAATGTGGCCAGCAAACATTATTGTCTAAATCTACATAATAACCAGAGTGACCGCCTCAAGTTTCTAAAGCTATACAAGTGCCATTGGTACAAAGTTTGTGGCTTATTTATTCACAAGTATCGTTATTGGTGCCATTGGCTTGATTTTATTCATAGTACCATTAGTTTGTATCATTTCCCATCCTGAATTACAAATGCACAGTTTAGGACGTACATAATAATAATAAATAATAATAAAATCGTTTATTTATAAGAGGGACACATTTACAATAAATACCTTTACAATTAAAATAGAGCACAGTTGCTAAATTGCCTGAACTACTCGTAGGTTGAACCTGTGTTTCAGGCTAGAAAGTGCATAAATACATAATGTAATAAATTAACAATGAGTATAAAGTTACAACTAAAATAAAACTTAGGTAAATAAAAGTAAAATTGCATGTTAGCGTTTCTATTTGCAGACAACAAGTAGATCTTCTGTTTGTGCATAATTGATGGTTAGTAAATACTTAAGTATAATGTTTTTACAGCTATAGTAATTTAATTTATAGATACTTAGTTTTTTATTTAATCTATTGTACCTACAGAAATGGGCCTAAGAATGTGAAAAATCTTTCAACAAAGACATGTTTTGAGGGGGCATTAGATATGCATACTATATCATTCCGTCTCTTGTTAGTATTGTCAGCATTGTAGGTAAGCATGGTGTGCTGTTTTAATACCAGGTGCATTATGAAAAGCTGGCGAACTGTCAGTACGTTGCAGGATTTATAGAGCAGATCTGTGGGAAAGAAGAAGGGATGGAAGTTTGCTACCTTTAAAATAGCTCTCTGAGCTCTTTCAAGAGGAAGCAAATTAGTTTTTGGTGCGCCACCCCAAGAAGTGATACAGTATTGAATTATAGATTGACATAGGGCCAAATAAACTTGTGTGATTAATTTTGAATCTGCTAATGTTCGCAATTTCTTAAAAACATATATTAGTTTGCGCACTCTTTTAACTAGGCTTTCAATATGTTTTCTAAAAGAAAGTGTGTCGTCCATTATTACCCCCAGGTATTTTATGTTCCTCGTTTTGAGGATAAAAGGACAAATACACATGTTGCCTGTACGGTTTCCACATTGATGGGCATATAGATGAGGGTTAGTAATGTTTTGTTGAGGCTTGCGCATGGAGAAGTTAATATATTTTGTCTTGTCGGCATTTAATGTTAGTAAATTGCTTTGAAGCCAATTAGTCACAGTATTAAAACCTAGTTGAGCGATTTCAAACAGTTTGCTACTGGATTTAGCGGTAAATATTAAAGCCGTGTCGTCGGCATATGATATAATTTTGCCGTCTTTAATATTTAAATTACACAAATCATTAATATAAATCAGGAATAGGGTGGGGCCTAGAATACTTCCCTGAGGAACACCAAAACCAGTATTTTTCTGTTCAGCACTTGTAATATTATCTATTCTAACACATTGGTACCTGCCGTTTAGATAGTCAGTAAAAAGTTTCAGCGGCGTTCCCCTTATTCCTATGGTCTCTAATTTATTCAGAAGAACAGAAACAGACACCGTGTCGAAGGCCTTGGCCAAATCGAGAAAGATTCCCAGGGTCTGGTTTCCTTTACCGAGTTCTTTTGAAATATAATCAGTAAGGCTATGCACCGCATCGGCTGTCGATAGTTTGGCTCTAAAACCAAATTGCGCAGAGGATAAGATGTTGTTTTTTTCTAGGTAATTAACTAGTCTACTGTTTATGATTTTCTCTAGTATTTTTGACATTGAGGGGAGTAAGGATATTGGCCTGTAATTATTAACTGCGTCTTTACTTCCAGATTTAAAGATAGGGATTACAACTGCCTTTTTTAGACAACTAGGGAAAATTCCTTCGGAAAGACAGATTCGAAATATATGCGTTAAGGGAGGTACCAAAATATGCTTAAAGAGTTTAAGGATCTTATTGCTTATATTATCCCATCCAACTGCACAGTCATCCTTTAGCCCAGAAATGATTCGGGTTATTTCATCTTCATCAGTGTCCAACATAGCAAAAGATTTCGGGTAACAGCTATTGTCTGAATTTTGAAAAAGTAGTTGGTCGCAATATTTCGGAATCTGTTCGGCAAGGATTTTTCCAATATTTACAAAAAAGTTATTTACTTTGTTAGCTGATAAGATTGGTGAAGGATTAGTAAGCAGTAAACTCGAATTTGATTCACGCTGTTTAGACATATTGGTGACATTTTTAATATGTTTCCAAAGTTGTTTGCTATTTGTACCTGCTCTTTTTAATTCGTTTTTATCGTAATTGTTTTTAATATTCTTTAGGAGATTGTTACAGAAATTCCTGTATCTTTTATATATGGTTAGAATTATTACACTATCAGGGTATCTCTTGGTTTTCTGATGAAGTTTATCTCTGTGTCTTATACACCGAATTAGTCCGGGAGTAATCCATGGTTTAATATTATAAAGTTTCTTGTTTACTGTAGAAACTGTCGTGTTACGTAATATTGCTTGTTGCACATGTTTTATTAAGTACGATAAAGCCAAATTAGCGTCAGCAGTATTGTAAACTAGGCTAAAATCAATGTTGCATAAATCATATTCGAGTTTGTTTGTGTTTAATTTGCTAATAGTTTGAGGACGAATTAGCTTAGGCAGCGTTAAATTTACAGTTAGTAGGACTGCGTGATGGTCAGTAATTGTCGAGTTAGTAACAAGCGTAATATATGATAGGCTGGTTTTGATCATCATATGATCGAGGCAGGAACCGCTCTGATGAGTTGGCAATGTGTGAGCGGGGAGAAAACCATGGTATAAGCAGATATTAAGGTAATCTTGAGTACCTGCATCGCAGTTTTCGGAGCCAATATTTATATTTAAATCACCTGTTAGTATAACATTCTTAAATGGGCTTAGTGCTTGAAAAATCTGATTTAAGGATTTGTTAAAAGGATCTAAGTTTCTAGCGGAAGGGGATCTATACATAGCTATTATCGCTGTGGTTGTACCAATTTTCATGACTAAACAATTGCTCATACAGTCAGGTAGAGTATGTTCCTCCACTGTGACCTTTAATGATTCCTTAGCAAAGACTACCACACCATCATTTTGATTGTGGTTTATTGTGGTATGCAATAAGTTGTACCCCGGTAGTAATGGGAGGTTATCGTAGCGATTAGATAGCCAGCACTCGGTAAGTACCATTATATCACAATCAAAGTTAAGTCTATGAAGAAAAATGTTAAAGCTATCTATGTTCTTATAAATACTACGAATGTTTTGGGTCAATACGGTTAGTGAATTTTGATAGTCGGAAAGATATTTTCTGCAGTCCTCAACGTCACATGTCTTTGACACAGTTAAAAATGTGTTATCTATATCGGTAATTAAGTTATCATCCATACTAAACTATAATAAGTTAAGTCTAAAATATAAACAAGTATGTGGCGCTCTTAGGCGCCTTCATAATCTATCGAATTAATATACCTGTATTCGGCAGCTTTTTTAGCCGGGCAATCTGTGTCTCCCGTCTTGTGGTTGGCTTGTTTTTTAAAGCGCAAACATGTAGCACATTTTGGTGGATTCGCTTTCTTTGTGCAGTCTTGGATTGTGTGCCCTTCTTCACCGCAATGTCCGCATGTCGGGGCAGTTATTTTGCATGTCTTGGCTGCATGACCGTACTGCTGGCACTTGTAACATCTAGTTACCAGTGTGAAGTCTCGTACTGGGCAGGACGTCCAATTTATAAATAATCTGTCCTGTGTGATGAGGGCTTTTCGAATGATTGCTGGAACTTCTATAATATAGTTGCAATTCTCAGCATCTTTCCTGCCAGATTTGTGGCTCAGTTTTATTGAGGTCAAAAATGTATCTTGGGACATAGTCGGCAATTTGTCGGCCAAATTCTGTTCATAAATACATTTATAAACCTCATTTTCAGTCATTGATGTGGGAACTCCTATAACTATAATGCGAGGTTTGCGCTTTTGAGGTTCGTCGACAGTAAGCCCTGACGAAGCGAGTTGGACTGTTTGTTTGAGCTTATCTAGGTCATCTTTGGTCTCGGTGCTGATTATAAGTCCTACATAAACGCTATGGGGACACCTTTCTGAACAGTGAGGCTGTCAAACATTTTTCACGGACTTTACATAGCCAGCAAGACATTCACAAGTCTCTGGGGCTGTGCATGTTCCATTTTCGGGAACACCCAAATACTCCGAAATATTTTATTCCGAATTTCGATGTTCGGATTTTCAAAAGTCCGAATTTTATAATACCTAAGAATTATAATGTCTATTATTAATAATCACGAAATTTATTTTACCGAAACTCGTAAATGCGATTTGTTTGTTTTCCGATTTTTATACGTTTGAAGAATCAAATGCTCGATAGGTTCTCGGTCCGAAAAACGACATTCAGATTTTCATTACTTCGAATAAACTGCTGAAATTGGGATTCTGATTCTGATTGAATTAGTATAATATTCAAAAATTGAAAATCTGTAACGTTTAATGTAATTTAAAAACGTCTACTTTGTTATAAATTTGAGTATTAATATGATTTTTTTCTGTTTTCTGCTTGTCCTTATATAGGTGTACGTCGGATACCATCGACTTTTATTAAATCCTTTGGGTTAGGTTAGGTTAAAACAGTGGCCATTAACGCCAGATCCCCTCTATTGTTGGTGAATCACTTGGGTTAGGTTAGGTTTGAACTGTGGCCATAAACGCGCGAAGGTGAGTGAGCGATGCGAGCGTGCCACGGTAGCGGCCGCCGAGCGCCAAATCCCCTCTATTGTTGGTGAATTATTTGGGTTAGGTTAGGTTACAGTTTTATAAAGCGTTTTTATTTCGGAATTCTAATTAATCGGTACTTTAATAATCGGAATTCGTATTTTTCATGATTCGAATTATCATTAAGTCGGACTTTTTGTTACTCGATCTAATGAAGCTCGGTACTTTGAGAATAGTCATTATAAACGTTAGGAATATTGAAATTTCGGAATTATAAAAATAAGATGAATCATAAATCGGGATTGTTATATTAGGAATTTTGAACCATTTAGAATGATGAAAATCGGTATTTCGAAATTCGTATTTGTGCTTGACAGAATAAAGTGTTTCGTCTTTATGTAGTGTACCCGCCATTTTCACAAGGCTTGGAACAAAATAGTTGAACGTTTTGTTATCATTTCCTCTTTGATATCCCTGATTACAGACACAAGTCTCAGGCTCAATACAAATTCCATGAAGACATCCAGTTGAACAGGCTTCCTAATATTATTTTCATTTTGTTTATAACATTTGCCATCCGGAGTCACAGTTGCATGTCTTAGGTTTACCACAACTGCCATTAGAACATCCACTGGAACAGTAACGCTTGCAGCTGTACTTATTTGACATCACATACCCTTTTGTGCACTGGCAGGTTTCTGAATAGATTTTTCTACTTTAATAGACGTGTATTTTAAAATAACATTATCATTCACAAAAACAAGTGTTTTCAATCAACCTCACGTATATGATCCCTAAACAAAACGTGATCTTTAAAAGTACAGTCGGCACATTATACCTACCGATGGTCATATCATTTTTATTTTATTAACGATTAAAAATAAGTACAAATAAGATAGTAATAACAAATAAGATTCCGCAATAGCATTTCCAAATGATACTGAAGGTAGGTGTAACATAACATCTCGCCTTGTTTATGATAATTGATAAATGATTTTATTTGTTCTTTTATCCTCAAAACGAGGAACATAAAATACCTGGGGGTAATAATGGACGACACAGTTTCTTTTAGAAAACATATTGAAAGCCTAGTTAAAAGAGTGCGCAAACTAATATATGTTTTTATGTTTTTAAGAAATTGCGAACATTAGCAGATTCAAAATTAATCACATAAGTTTTACAAACCAGAGGTGAGGTTGAATTAAAAAAAAATAACGACCAACTTAACTAAATGAGTTTTAATCACGAAAAATAATTAATTGGATCCTAGGCACAATATTCTAGCTACGAGAAACGACCGTCGCATCCGACCGCCAAGTAAAAAGTGAGCGCCCGCTCCGTCGACTGTTGCCACCCGCCGCCGCCGGCGCACCGCTCGCCCCACCGCTCATCGTGATCCTGAGTCACGATGGCGCGATGTTAGGCTCCGCCCCCTCGCTTGGTATTTCCAACACGGCCTCTCCTGACTGCTGGGCGTCCTCGACCGCTTCCTCTTTATCTTCACGAGACAGGCCCTCCGCACCCTGATCAGTTTGATCATCATCTGCAACGCATTTAGAACCATTTAATGCTACAGGAAACCTTGAACAGAACGTGCACGTGGGTTTACCTATATTTTGGGGTGCGGTTTTATTATCCTGTTGACGCAGTTGAGAACTATCATTTTTGTCACGGTAGCGACAGTCACGAGCATCATGCCCGGGTTTTTTTGCAGATTTGACAAAACAACGAGGGCTTATCAAAACGTGATCGCTTAGCGAGACCCGGATGTGCACCTGATGTACCCGGCTGAGGGCGCTTAATGCTTCGTATGGAAGATGCAACCGAAATAAGTTCTGGTACCGATGTGGCCCTGGCATTTAACAGGTCGATTCGCAACCGCTCATCTCCAATGCAACCGATAACTGCCTCAACTGCGTCATCATTCGATAAATTATCCTTAGTAATACGTCTCCATAATACAAGCTTGTGACAAAAACTGCGCGATGTCTTTAGAATTATCATAATTATGTTCCCTAAAGCGCACAATGTCCCGGGAGTATCTATTCTCCGGTTCAAAAGTTGTTATCAGAACATCACGCAATTCATGCCACGTGGTGGTAGACACAAGCCAATTGTCAACCCATAACCTCGCGCGACCTTTGAGCAAACTACCAGCTTTCATTCGCACTTCATAATCGCTCAGGCCATAAGTTTCCATGGCTGTGGTAACATGTTGACACCACTTTCTAACCCCAATATTGGTGTCCGGATCGTATGACGGCAAAAACACATCATTTATTTTGACTCTTGGCGTTTCTGATTGTGTCGTGATGCGATCGGACATGTGCTTCATCATTTGCAACATCTGAGTGAAAAACTCCGTCGGTACTCCATTAACAGAAGTAGTTAAGTTTTCATTATTTAAGCCAGATGGACGGGCAGAAGTGGGGGCCAATCCCACTTCTGATAACGGAGCACCGGGACCATTCAGATTTTTAGAAATCGTGACGTCAGCAGAGCTGACGTCACCATCTCCACCGCCAGGCTCACTCATTGCAAAAATGAATACACCCAATTGATCTTCTCACGTTTTATTCTTATAACTAATCAAACACAATTAAAATAGCCTTAAAATTTAAATCAATAATAGAAAAATCGTACTCACAAGATATTTTAGTAAAACATTTGTCTTCACAATATTCTCCTTGACAATGTGGCCTCGCAGCGGCTCGCCCTATCCAATACCAATATGGCGTCGTCGTTGCGAAGTCATTACACTTGTTCTTTTTTACGAATTTCAGTTAACATTGATTTAAGTAACAAACTATGATTTGTTAATTCGTTTTACTATTTTTAGCACTCGATTTTAACGTTGAATTAATTCTGTATTGCTTAAAACATTTTAAACAGTTTTAATCGCGCGCCATGTTTTTTCTTTGCTTAACCAATTTATAGTAGTTTAATTAAGTAAGTTTGAATAAGCAAAAATTAACCAAAAATCATTTTTAATCTAACGCATACCGCTTATTAATAAAGAAACGAATTTAGAAATAGATAGCTTGTTTTTAAACCTAAGTTTGAATAAACCTTCAGTTATGGTTTGCTGTTAGGTAACCGCAAATCATAACACGACTTTTTACATTGAAAAATATCAAACTGACTACAATAATCAAATCTAAACTAATTTAAACCTATCCAGTCATATTTAACTGTTAAATTTTAACTTAAAGTTAATATTTTTAAAGTTTACATTCGCCCTGCGTCGACATATATATTATTTTTTTAACTCTTGTGTATTATTTATAAAAAATTTCATAAGAACAGATGGGAGATGACTTTTTTCACATAATATTTTATTTATATATGTTTTACAATAACGATAAAAACACTGTATTTTAGATATAAGTTGATAAGAAAATAATAAATTACCTAGTTTAATTAATAGTAAAATAAATAATTAAGATGTAAACTCTAATTTACTAAGTTACACATTTTAAAATAATATCAACATTTAATTATCATCGTCATCGTCATCATCATCATCATCAATTAATTCAAATTCAGAATCGATATCCGCTAAATCATTTATGTTAACAAATTCGATATCACTTTTCTCAGAATCCGTAAGTTCATAAAATTCCTTAAAAGGTTTTTTTACAAACTAATTTACTTTTGGACGAATGCTTGTAACAAGTAGATCAGAAGACAGTAAAAGATTGTGCATAATATCTTCATTGCATGAGATACTCCTATGCTTTCGAGAATGCCCCTCTCTATATTTTCGAAAATCTTTATTTCTAGCCTCAGATGCGTCTTCGGATAGAAAACCAATGGGCACAATTGACAAGTTCTGAACTATGTCTGACGACAAAAAAAAAACACTGAAAAATAACTTAAATTTCGGAAGTAGGTGGCAAAAACGAAAATACAAAGCCAAAGAACCGACCTCCGAAATTAAAGGTATTTTTCACTATGTAGTGTTTTTGTTGAAGTTTGTTGTTATTTTTCGTAATTTTTTTCTGATTAATCATTGTAATTCCTCGTTGGCCTAGCGATCGCAAGCGCAACTTCTGAGCATGAGGTCCTGGGGTTGATTCCCAAGTCGGGCTATTATTGGGTTTTTTCATCTAGAATTGTTCAGTAGCAGCCCAGAGTCTGGATTTGTGCCCGTTTGATGGCAATAGGCTCGCCCCTATTACATGGCACTTAAACATAACTAGCGAATTGTGAGTGTACTATAGGTACACCTCTGCCCAATCCTTCGAGGAAACAAGGCATGATGTTATGTTATGTAATAATTTTTTTTTCATCATGTCACTTTAACGTTTTGTTTTCTCCTTTAAGGTATAACTCAAACTGGTGCTACGCAACGGGCTCTATTTTCATTTTAATCATTATAATTCTGATGGCTGCCACGATCTTGGAAAGGAAAAATTTTAATAATTGAACAGGAACATATTTCGTGCACATAGTAAGTACCTTATCTGTTCAGAGTATAATTGAAAGAAGGGTTCATTGTACTCATCATTATAAACAAATTTTACCGTGGGACCAACTTTGAAAATGCAAAAAAAAATCTGTAGCTCCATACATTCATGTTCGCATAACTTGACGAAATGTATTCGATTCGATTTCAAGATTGACTTATTGATTGATTGAATTAGGTACATCTTGGGTATCATATTTACCATAATTATTAAATAATTGTAAATCGCAGAAAAACTTAGTACAGTTGATCATAAATGAAAGTAACTACGCAATGACTGATGCATGATGATCTTACAATTTGTTTTTCGACTGTCCCTAATGCCTGACTACAGCGACTTCATTTAGAGGGCTCTTCCTAAATTGTTATAGTTAATTATTGTATATTTTTTAAGTAAAAATAATTATTTATGGATATAATTATTATTATTATAGCATTTAATTCAGGCTACGCCCATAGTGTTAGTAACAATGGTCTTAAAAACTAGTGTTAGTAGACATACACGTTTCATTTATTGTTTCATCCAATGTCGCAGCATTGGAGACTCCCATCTATTAGTGAATAAACTCACGATACTGTTGGTACCGCCACGAAGACGAGCAAGCAGAGAAGCGCTTTTTTTACGTATGATGGCCGCAAGGCCATCTATATGCCTTTCCGCAAACATCTTTGACGCGCTACATCGCCATGGCAGTCTCAACAGTATCCTGAGTGCGTTATTATACTGGACACGTAGATCGCTATATGCACGCGAACTATAACTAGTCCACAGGCAGCACGTGTAAAATGACGAGCAAAAAGATTTAAACAAAGTAATCTTGACCGCCTCTGTACATTGCGCAAACCTGCGGGCCAGCATGTTGCAGCGTACCGACAGCGATCTACGTTCCTTGTCAACGTCCTTATTATCGTCCAAATCGTCGGTAACCCAATGACCCAAGTACTTAAAATTGGTCACCCTATTTAAGGTTGCTCCGCAGAGCGATATCTCTGGTATAGTTGGGTAACCTATAGCACCTGCTTTAAAAACCATAATGTCGCTCTTTTTGGTGTTAGAAAAAAAAAAGAAAGAAAGTAAAATAGTTTATTCTGCACAAACAAAACGCACCTAACAAATTAACGACATTAATTTAGAGACATACAAAATAGCCAAAAGCCTCATATTCATGTTACAAAAGTGTGTGTGTGTGTGTTATACTTGAGTCCTTGAGCTATCGCGTATGCTTCACAGATTGACACCAGTCGCCTCAAGGCACCGATCGATGGACTCAGCAACACCATATCGTCAGCATAACTAATGTTATTTACACACACTCCATCTATATGACAACCGATATTAGTTTTGCTGAGCTCAACGATCAGTCGATTCATGTACAGATTGAAAAGTCGAGGTGAGCTCAATCCCCCCTGCGTCACCCCGCACTCCAACCGATACACATCAGAGAACGACCCCTCCCACTTCACACTGTTTTGTTTTGTTGTTACTGTTTTGTTTTGTCGGTACCTTAATCGTGGCCGCTACAAGAAAACGGTGTTAGGAGACTGCTCTTAACTTTTTGAAACACTTTGACCAGTATTCACGGATTGTGACAAAAAATTACAGTCAGCGAAAAAGAGGAATTTTCACAAAAAAATATTTGATACCTATCCTGTTACTTATAAGGATCAGAAAACTTTGCGGGATCAACTGCATATAGAAGCAACTCGAATGCGAATGCTTCTCGCATATAGAAGCAACACGAATAATGTACCCAGGATTTTGTAATATCTTGATTTAAAAAGAGTGTCCTTGGAGTTTCTTGCCCGTTCTTCTCCATAGAGATCTACGTTTTGGAATGGGCAACTAGCTTCAACTTTCTGACTAACTGACCGACTCTTTGACAATTCAAAAGTGACTGTAAATGGTTTAATTGAAATAAATGCTTTGAGTTTGAGTTTAAGTTTGACTGAGGTTTAAGTTCTAGAAAACTCAGAAATTGAAAAAAAAACTTCTCATAAATTTCATAGGAAACGAGACTGAGATGAGAAAGAACACCATATACCAGTGTAGGTATGACAATAGTCGAATTATTCCATTACTTCACTGGGCTGAATAGGAAACGAATATAGCAGATATTTACAGATTTTACCTTTTAAATGATTATCATACCGCTATGCCTTTAAGGATCTAAGCAGTCAATCATGGCCTTTTATGAACGGCTACTTTACTCAACTTTCAACAAAACAAATAGCTTACTGGTACAACGACTGCTTTGCAAATCTTGCCGAACTCATCTAGTTTTTAAAATATGATTGACGTGTAAAAGTGTTTGTTCAAACCTACTTACAGCAATAAAATTATTCATCATTTATGTTCGATTCCCAACAACTGATAATCCACGTGCTTCCCGACAATTTATAATTCGTATTATATATTGATAGTTTCTAAAACGTACACAGATAAACATCAAGTTTAAGCTTCTTCTGTCATCTTCAGGTAAATAAAAATAAATATCTATGGTTAGGTGACTGTTCATGAGAAATCCCGTATGTTTACAATTAACTGTTATATTATTTTAGTGATATCTGTTCGTCAGGAATAATCTGGAAGAAAGTAATAGTCAGTGTATCAGTTTTGTGCCTTTAGGTAGAATATACAGGAATGCAGGCGTTCATTGATTTAGTATTAATTCAATTATTTTTGTAAATTGTGGTGTCTTACGACTGTGCACACGAAAGAAGTCGCAGGCTGAAGCTAGTTGTAACAATAACAAGCTTTAAGCCTAGCCTAATAAGCATATATATCCTGTAACAATAATTATTGTTGCAGGATATACGCGTTGTATGTAGGTAAGTTCTAAAGACAGCGTTGGCACTTCATGAGTGGATCATAATTAATGTGTATCTTTCAGTTTCAGAAAGCGACGCGGCAGCAGCCGCTGTGCATTACCGACAGAGTACCGCTGTGCATTAACGACAGAGTACCGCTGTGCAGTAGTAACAGTACTTAATTTGGTAAGAATTAACATTTAGTATTTATTTACTTTTATAATAACACAACACATACCAACATATTATTACGCCTGTATTCCCCGAAGGATTAGGCAGAGTTGTACCTATGTATAATACACCCACGATTCGCCAGTTATGTTTAAGTCTCATGTAACAGGGCGCGAGGCTATTGCCATCAACCAGGCACAGATCCAGATTCCCGGCTGCTACTGAGAAATTCCAGATGGAAAACCCAATAACCCTTTGCCCGCCCGGGAATCGAGCCCAGGACCTCATGCTTGGCATCAGCGTTTGCGACCACTGGCCCAACGAGGACAAAGTTAATACCGTCTGTAGCCTATTTCTGAGCATAAAAGCCCTTATTTCATCTAAGAACTCTTTGTCCAACCGAACTTTGTCAAAACGAAGAAGCCTTAGCGGCCGCTGCTAGAGGCAGCATTGTCAACACTTTCCATACAAACCAAGCGAGTTACCGTTTATTTATATGACGTGTAGAAACTGATGGCTTTGAAGACAGTCCGTGACAGAAAGTTTGCGCTCAAAATACTCGTACTTTCGGCGTCACGCATTTTATTACCGTATTTAGACTCTACGGCGGCGGCGCCGCCATTCCGTGCTCTGTGGTCCAACCTAAGCATGAAGCCCAGTAGATATACCGGGTAGGGTCAAGGGCAGTGGCTGTGGTTCAAGTGGGGTAAATAAAACAAAGGAGAATAACTGGTTTGAATATTATTTTATTTAATGTCATTTAGTTTAAGGGAAAGGACAATGTAAAATGTTATTATATTGACTACTATATCTCAAAAAGCTACCGAGTCTTAAATAAATGTATTGTATGTATTGGTTTAAACACTATACTCATATTATTTAATTTAATTTATTTTTCTTTCAGGCACATAATAAAAGGGCATAATAATACGTCCTAACTTTCCTTTTAAAGTCCAACAGTTAATAATGTAATATTTTATTTTTTATTAGTAACCTATTTCCAGTCAAACAAAAATATTATAATATTATATGCAAACACAAAGCTTTGTTTGCATATAATATTATAATATTTTATTAAAGTATTTCGTTTCTCAAAATGCAACAGGTTTTGAAATTCACTCGCCGAGTATTCTTCTATTACTGATAAATAATCATTATAACTAATGTGACATCAGGACCCTATTTAATAAAACTGACTGACGACAATCTGACAATCCGACAACTACACACGTAAAAATGTGTCATTTTTGTAATTTTTGGACAATTGTTATGTAACGCAATTTTGTTGTTTCGTTGTAAATTGTATTACTTTACCTATGAAATTGCCGTTCTGCAGTACTGGCCATTTCAAATCAAAATAATTTTTGTTTGGCTATGAATTCTAATTTCAAATTAATTTTATTTTAAAAACATGGATTTTTTTTTCTAAAAGTAGTCATTTCTTTATTGATTAGTGTTACATTTTCATCGCATTTCAATCTTTTTCGTCATCATGGATACGTTAAAAATTCGAGTAATTATGGAATATGAGTACCGTCGTGGCAGCAACGCGGCACAAGCGGCACGCAACATCAACGACGTTTACGGAGCTAACTCTACAAACCAACGCACCACCTGTTATTGGTTTGTTCGCTTCCGTTCTGGAAATTTCGACCTGAAAAATGAACCTCGCGGTCGTCCGAAGACTTTGGTCGACAATGACGAATTAAAGGCGATTGTGGAAGCTGATGATACACAATCTACGGCTGAATTAGCAGCAGCTTTCGACGTTAGCGTCAAAACAATATTGGTCCATTTGCGTCAAATTGGCAAGGTAAAAAAGCTTGACAAATGGGTGCCCCACGAACTCAATGATCGCCAGCGCGAAGTACGCGTCGAGACGTGCCTTGCACTGCTCAACAGACACACAAATGAAGGAATTTTGAACCGCATTGTTACCTGCGATGAAAAATGGATTCTGTTTGATAACCGTAAGCGCTCAGCAAGTTGGTTGGATCCTGGTTCAGCACCTAAACAATGCCCTAAACGAAAACTTACCCCTAGAAAAGTGATGGTCACTGTTTGGTGGTCTAGCGCCGGTGTGATTCATCACAGCTTCTTACCAAACGGGGTGAGCATTACTGCAGATGTGTACTGTGAAGAACTGAACACAATGATGGAGAAGCTGGCGCATCTCCAACCAGCATTGGTCAATCGCTCGTCTCCGCTGCTCCTGCACGACAACGCGCGACCTCATACTGCACAGCAGATGGTCTCCAAGTTGCAAGAACTGGGGTTGGAAGCTCTCCGTCATCCGCCCTACTCACCAGACCTTGCGCCTACAGACTACTACTTTTTCCAGAATTTGGATAACTTCTTGGCGGAAAAAAAATTTAATACCCGAGAGGCAGTACAAAATGCCTTTGAAGAATTTGTTGCCTCCCGTCCAGCTGATTTCTTTAAGAAGGGCATCAATAAACTGCCACTGCGATGGCAAAGATGCATTGATTGCATGGGTGATTACTTCGATTAATACAAATAAAAAATTCATGAAAAAAATTCGTTTAAATTTTTTCATACAAAACGGCAATTTCATAGGTAAAGACCTATTATTAATAATAATAAAACTTTATTTCGGGTGGCATAGACCCATAGAAACCGTAACCTAGTATTTTTTTATTTGACATGACTTGCCAACCCTACACAAGACATAACCCACTGATTCTGAAAGGGACAGTCAAAACGTACAGCTATTGCGTTCAGAATGCCGTTGTTACTACCCCGTATACGTGCCAGCAGGGAAGCTACTTTTTTGCCCATGATGGCCTGGAAACCATCAGTGCGCGCTTTAGCAAACATCCCAGACGCGCTGCACTGCCACGACCGACCCAGCAACATCCTGAACGCATTATTGTACTGAGTGCGCAGGGCTCTGTAGGCTCGCCGCGTATATCTCACCCACAAGCCGCTGTATTAATAAGGGCACTGGTGGCCATTTCATATCTCCATGATGTAGTGAATGCTTGATCAGAATCTCGTTAGCAGGATCAGAAGCTCGTCGATGACTCGCTATTGACTGTGTCTCTATATTACGGCAGGTTTTGACGATTTGCTGAAATATTTTAAACAAAATATAATATTGTAAAATTATTGGCCGAGTACATAACAAACATTATTTCACGCCCTATTTCCTCAATGGTTAGGTGTATGTATGTACAGTGGGTACACCCTCATGTTGCCAGTTATGTTTAATTTCATTATAATAGGGGCCTTGCCATCAACAGGGCAAAATTTCAGACTCCGGGCAGTGAAACTGAGTTAGACCAATGAAGCAGTTCAAGGAATTTTGAGTTAAATGCACAGATAGAATAAAAGACATCATCCATGAACCTAACCAGCAGCGCCTCGCCTCACAATGTAAAAACCAGCCGCGAGGCACACGGTGACACTTTATTTATTTTTTTATTTAGCAGCGAGTGGACGGTCTATAGTCAAATAATATTTACGTATTTTATTTGTAACACATTGTGTTGCGTTTGTGTTTTGTGTTACAATCCGTTTTCAATATTCATATGGAAGGCAAGACGTTGCTGGTCTTGTCAGCAGATATTTTGTCGAACCAAAAAACCACATGGGTAAATTCCATTTAAAATTGTAGTAAGTAGAATAACTTACGAACCGTCTCATAGGACGTAATAAGGTCCTAACTTCCTAAGATAGATGATACATATACAATATATAAATATTATAAAATAAAGTCGGTGTTCATGCCTGTGTGACCGCATAGATCTTCCGAACTGCACAATTAATTTTGGTGCAGTTTTCATAGTTTAGAGCAGCTAGATGGACCGATGGCCTCAAAAAAGTGGCTGGGACTGACGATGCGGAAGGCGGAGGACAGGGTGTTGTGGCGCAACATGGGAAAGGCCTATGTCTAGAAGGAGACTGTGATAGGCTGAGTTGATTGATTCCGGAAGTTTTATGTGTTTAATGCATCCATATTAAACTTAAGTATATTAAAGAAACCTCGATGTTTTGGCAAGTCGTGAAAACCGTGAGATGTAGTGGCGCGTCGTTAGAATAAAAAACATTTCACGAGATTGTCTTCTGTAACGAGTGTGTGACATTTTGATGGCAATGGCAAGGAGCGTGCCGCAAGCGAAGGCACACAATCCAATAGCTGAAACCGTCACCACTGAATAATGCTCAGCTTTTTTTAGAACCGGCGACGTTTGTAACTTCTCGCTGGAATGATAGAAAAAATACGATGAAGTGCGATAAGTTTGGCGATGGGGTAATGCTGTACGAATCAAATTCTGCGCCATTTCATTCTGCTCCGAATGTCAGGGCAGAGTGAAAACAACTATGACCGCATTAAAAATAATTACCAAATTAGCCAGGAATTTGATTCGTACGGCCTAAACCCAACATACTCTAATTGCCAAAACAAATAGCACCAGTAGAATAATCAAGCTACTAGATACTAATAATATGATCATATTGTAGGTAGCCTTGATTAGGCCCATATACTTACACAGATTAAGTATCTGAACATTAACTTAATGAGGCGGACAGATCGGTGTTCATTATTAAACCTAAATAATAGTTTTTTTATTAAAGTCAACAGTAAATCTAAGTATATACATGCTTAGATTTACTGTTGACTTTAATAAATCAATATTGAAATAAATATAAAAAGAATTGATAAGCAATGTTACTGTTAACTTACATTCCAGACGGCTGTGTCCCGTTTGAAGTGCTTACTGTAGAAGTATCATTTGTTCCAAGCGTCTTGGCATTGGACTTGGATGCATCGGTGCTAACATTTGTTTGGTTACTAACATTCGGTTTTGTCTTAGTTGTTGTAGTAGTTGTGGGTTTTGTTTTAGTTGTTGTAGTAGTTGTGGGTTCTATTGTAGTTGTTGTAGTAGTTGTGGGTTTGGTCTTAGTTGTTGTAGTAGTTGAGGGTTTCTGTTTAGTTGTTGTAGGAGTTGTGGGTCCTGTTGTAGTTATTGTGGTCGTTGTGGGTTCTGTTTTAGTTGTTGCAGTAGTTGTAGGTTTTGTTGTAGTTGTTGTAGTAGTTGTGGGTTCTGTTGTAGTTTTTGTAGTCGTTGTGGGTTCTGTTGTAGTTTTTGCAGTCGTTGTGGGTTCTGTTGTCGTTTTTGCAGTCGTTGTGGGTTCTGTTGTCGTTTTTGCAGTCGTTGTGGGTTCTGTTGTGGTTGTTGTGAATTATATTGTATTTTTATCAAGAACTGCGTTGATATTTCTGTAATGTAAATATGACAAAGTATAAGCATATTGAATTTCATCATAATCAAAATCATAAATCTTTATTTATTTCAACATCATATTACAGGCACTGGTAAATAAAAAACAAAATCATAAATAAAGAAAGGTGTTTGAGGTAGGAGAGTCCTGAGTTACAGATCAGCCGGCTCTCTTAGATAGGACATGTTAATTTACAAAATGGTTGGAGTCAAGATATTATAAATATCAGCTGTTCCCTACGTTTTGACGTGTTATGCAAATATAAATATAGGGAAAATCTGTTTTTTTTTTCGTGATTTCTGGTTTGGTCCATAGTAAAAGTTGTTTATAATGATGAGTACAATAACCCCTTAAGAGGTTGCTGGTGTTTTACCAATAACCCTGTATAATAAAAGTCTGAAATTGTTATTTAGTATAAGCAGACGTACAAAATTTAAAAAATACTAAAATGTTACGTACTTTTTGTTACTAATAATCATGAAAGTGGGGAAATTTCAAATCATATTGACTGATATCTAATTTGACTGCAGGGCTTGAAATACCGGTAAAATGTTCGTAACGTTACCTCTATTTGACAGAGTTACCGTTAATATTTCAATAACGGTAACAGATTTAACGGTATTTATGCTACATTTTAACGTTAATCTATATTAACGTTAATTGTTAAATAACGTTAATTTTACCGTTATTTCTTAACTGTTATCTTGTGAAGTGGAAGTAATCGGGGCGGAGGTGCGCGGCGGGCCGCTCGCCGCGCCGCTGTGGCCCTCTCACGCGTCGCTGTGATGCCGTGCCGATAAAAACATTGTCTGATTCTTACGCGTGACTAGTATAGTGAGCTGATTTAATCAGTGATAAGTGTGATAACTGACAATTTATCCAATATCAAGATGAGTGAAGACAATAATCAAAGTAATTAATTTACTTATTTATAGTTATTACAATAGTCGTTGTAAACATGTAGGATCTAATAGTCTAACGCGCCGCCACGGCATGTCGACTGTTGTCACCAACCGCCGCGTACCGTTCGTATGTATGAGCGCTTACATTTACGCATTTCAGGCATCCCCCGATCGCGAGGAGGCGAAACGCCCGCCGGGGCGTAACTCCGCTGCCGCGAGAAATCGCGGCACAGCGAACGGAGCCCCGGCGGGATCTCATGGCGGCATGGAGAGTGCGACTGTCGCAACCCAGCACAGGGCACGCTGCGGCGGTAAGTACCCTCTTTGAGGAGTGGCTTGAGAGGCGCCACGGCGTCCTCACCTTCCGCCTGACGCAGGTCCTCACCGGACATGTCTGTTTCGGGAGGTTCCTGTTTCGGATAAGGCGGGAAGAAACACCCGGGTGTTATCATTGTGTGGATCGACCGGAGGACACGGTGGAGCATACGGTGGAGGTTTGGCCGGCTTGGGCGGAGCACCGCCGTATCCTCGTGGCGGCGATCGGCGGCGGCGACCTCTCGCGTCCGACGCTGCAGGCGTAGCATGACGATTTCTATTTCTTGGAAGACAATACATAGCTATTTCTATTCAGTAATATTTCGTTTCTCTATTTTTGACATCGCACCGTAAAAATCCTTCTACAATCTGTCATTTTGTCTTTCGTTTCTTCCGATCGCTGTCTAGGTCCTTTTATATGTAGACTATTTCAGAAGAAAGATTTCTATCCCAAACGTTAAAATCACTCTGACAACTGACTGTTGTCTAAGGTAGTGAAGACAATTTGATTTTGTAATCGTCATGCTAAAGACAGTAGAAAACTTTTTACTCGACGGCCCCAAAGTATAAAAATGGAATGGAAAAATTGAATTTTTCACATTTTGTATGGAAAATGTGAAAAATTATTACCTACATGTTCAGTTTTAGGGGTTTAAGGGTTACATAAAGGGGGTCGAAATTTTCATTATTTTTGCGATAGGACACACCATTTTCGAGATATAAGCAAAATAAAAGAAAAACGTGAATAAACTACTGAATTTCGCAAAAAGTGCAGTTGACTCTTTCTACTTTGCTGCCGTCGCACTGTCTTCACGGAACGTAATTTTTGTCTATTCTTCCGTTGACAAAACCAGTTTCTATAATAGTCATGCTACGCGTGCTGGTTCAGGCCATGGTACGGAGCGAGAGGGAATGGGAAGCCGTCACCTCCTTCTGCGAAGCTGTAATGCTTGCGAAGGAGGAGGCGGAGCGCGTGAGGGAGAGGCAATCGCTGCGCCCTCGCGCCCCAAGACACCACAGGAAGAGACACCCTGGGCGTCGGGAGTCGTTTGCCGACTCCCGGCCACCGTAGGCGCGAGCTTGCGGTAAGGACCAGGCCCGGTTCGACGGCGCGTCGTGTTCCACGCGCGCTTCAAAGAGATGTCAGCACCATTGACGGGGTCCAAAAGGGCCGATGTCTGCCGGGGTCGCGGATTGTTCGAAAGAGTTACCGTGGCCCTGGCGCACAGGCAACTGAAGGAACACGGGTGGGTTTTAGTCAGTAGGTCTGACACGCCCTTCCGCTCCACCCAGAGCGGGAGAGGTCATTTGATGACAAGCATATTACAAATTAGAGGATTATATCCTAGATAAGAATGCTTGGAAACATGCTGGTCCTGCTCCATAGGACAATCTAGAGTGTAGACAAAATCAAACTGGTTGCTAATTTAATTGTATAATTTATAATTTTTATGACATTGATTGTTACATTATGTACGTAACTACTTTAACTCACACACTAAATTATTACTTATTAAAATTTTGGAAACATCATCTACTTTTTAATATTTGTAAATATGTGAGCACCATGTATCTATCACATAATTAATTTACCTGCCTTTGCATTATATTTAATTCTTTTTACCTATTGTGGTATAGTAATTTTATTCTAGGTGCATTGTCTTCACATATGATTACATAATTAATGTGAACTTACATAATATTGTAAAACATTTTAAAAGAGTAACGGTGGAGTTTCTTCCCCATTCTTCTCCATACGAAACTACCTTTTGGAAGGGGCAACTAGAATCAATTCTATATTTTTGTAAATTTTGACGTTCAATAGTGCCTTTTATGTGCCTATTTGAAATAAATGATTTGACTTTGACTTTGATTTCCCACCAAAAAAAAAACTATCCCCGTGATGCCTGAAATTTGCCATAGGTAATTGGGCTCAATTAGGGGTAAACCAGTTTATTTTAAAGTTAATAGCAAGTTATCGCTTGCCCTTCAGGAAGAAACCTCGTCTAAAATACCCAACCAAAAATTTTGCGGCTCGAACAAACCAACTCACTGTAGGTATTACACACGAATGAGGCGCGACGGCGCGGCGGCGGCGCACAGTGGATCGACTCCATACAAACCGGCGGACATAGGACTATGAAAATATAATTTCACGATTTTTGAAAAACTAATGATGCCAATGTGCTTTCCTTAATAATCTAAATTTAAAGTTCTCTTATGGTTTTTTCGATTAAACCCAAAGGGGAACGCCCGAAAAATGCCTGAAATGGACAGAAACTACTACTAATCCTACTAATATCCTACTATAATATTATAAATGTGAAAGTGTGGATGTTTGGATGTTTGTTACTCAATCACGCTAAAACGGCTGAACGGATTTGGATAAAATTTGGCACATGGGTAGACTATGACCTGGATTAGGATATACGATACTTTTTATCTCGATATTCCCACGGGATCGAGATTTCTGCGGGTGAAACCGCGGGGCGCAGCTAGTAGTCCATAATTCTATTTAGAATTTATTATGTATAATGAAATAATTCTCAAGTTTGTTTATCTAGGGTAAAAATATAATGATCTTTAAAATTTAAAATTTAATCTTATGATACTAATTTATATTTTCCTTTTAATACAGACATATATTTTTAATTAAGTCGACGATTTAAGAATTTTATAATGGTAATTTATAAATTGATCTAAATAAGTGTAATAATAGTGATATAAATAATTTCAAATGTTTGCATGCCGATTGGTAAAATGTGGCTGAGCTAAATGTAATCTTAAGAACTATTATGTATTAACCATATTTGCAAAATAAAATTCTATTCTATTCTATTCTATAAAATATTTAACTTGATATCCGTTAGTTCATTCTTATTTTTTATTGAAGGTCAGTGTTTATTTGACATGAGTAAGTGACATTCAGCCAAACAGGAATCTTCAAATAGTCCTTAACGAACTATTTTATAGAATTAGTGCACAGTTATCATTAATTTAATATAACTCGACCTATATGTACCCTAAATCGAATTAAAATAATATATGTATGTCAATATTAATTAAAAATCAAATTATTTTCAAAATAGAAAACGTATCGTAGGCTGTATGAATCACATGTCTTTTGCCTTATTGACAGTTTGACATTACTGGTTTTAATTTTTTCGATTGTTTAGTTGACACAGAGTACCTTTTATATTACTTGATTCTTGTTGTTGCGGAATTACGGATTGCTTTCTATGATATTTAACAACGACTGTGGCCATTTATTAAGGATATTGATTATACTTCTGCACACGATACCCATTTTTGAACACGGACTTACATTGGATCCGCCTAGACGACGACTTGGCTTTCTGACGACGGACCTGCTCCTGCTTGATATACAACGCGGCTGTTGTTTTGGACTTGTTCCCAGTATACATTTAAACAAATGGATAGAAACCTACACTGTCTTAATTGCTATCTCAATATTGCAAGAATGAGACGTATTCTCTTGTCAGTGCAAAATGATGAAGTACATTATTTAATACAGGCATGAATAACACCACAAGCTGTAAGTATTGAGATTCTCTAGTTTTTTTGCCTATTTATATTGAACGCTTTGATATACAACAACTAAATGAGTTTTTGTTCTTTCTCACAGGTTCAACAAGACAATGTTGTTTGTGGTGCATGTCTAAGATTAGCAATTCAAACTATCACCGAGACATCAGTAACCAGTCGACCAAATAAACAAGTAGGCCACCACCATGTGTGCGTGCAGTAAGTAAGTTTAAAAAGAGGTACACATGAATTTCAATACACTTACCAGGGTGTTCCCGGGTGTAGAATTGTTATTGCTGGAAATAAAACCAAAAAATTAGTCACTTAAGTAAAAAATATAACTTATCAAACAAAACGTACTGTCAGATAAAAGGACACTGGGCATATAAGTGGTCAATGAACCATTTAGTTTAGATCGTAGTAGTTCACCCACATATTTTTAACCCTTTATAGGACGGTCCATACGATGTGGCTATTTAATCGGCAAGTCACTTTAAAGTTGATATTTTAAAGTTTTTTATTAGAATGTTTAATCTTATGGTAGGTTACAACCCCCGGTACAGCACACTAGCCTGTCTACTGGCCCGTGGCGTTCAAGTTCATCTCGTATTTTCCTTTTTTTGTTATAGTCTTTTCACTTGCCACCGTGCACCCCGGTCAAGTATTTGCTGTCGCCGCTAGTATACGTTCCGTGTTATTTTATAGTATAAACTTTGATGTAACGTAGAAATATGATCGAGAATAATAATAAAAATGTTTTTTTTACAATGGAATTTAAACCGGTGGTGAGTTGAAAAACCGTAACCTAAAATTACATAAGTACGTAACCAATTAAAAAAAAAAATTAGGGTGTGCGTTACAGCGTGGCCCAAAATATCTCCCAGTGTCCTTTTACAACCAGAAATTCAATGTGTTCTCTTCACAAACGTAAAATAAAGTTACTTAACAAAGAGAAAACCAAGATAGTCAATACTAGATGCGGATGCGCTATAAAGGAAAAACAATTTCATTAAGTGGAGATTTATTTTTATACTAAGGGCCTGTTTTACGATCTCAGAATAACCACTACTACTCACAGAAAACATTAAAAAATGGAACAGAAATCGTATGAAACTATCTGCCTTGTAAGTTAACGGAACCTTAATCGTAGGTAATGAAACAGGCCTTAAATACTGTTCGGGGTTGGGGTGAGATTAAGATAAACTAAGATTAAAGATTATAAAGATAGCTATATTTCAGTGCTACAAATGGGATAACGATTAAAACTAATGAGGTGAATGAGATGAGATTGAGTCGCGCCCGATATGCTGTCCGAAAGCGTACTGACTATTTTACTTAGGTAATACATAAAATATTCAAGGCATAGAGCGCGGTGTCGCAATTACGCTGACATGTTTATTATTGTTCGGTGATTGACCTGAACATCTCCCGAGGGAGAAGAAGATGAGGTTAGTAAGTTCGTATAGTTAAATGGATAATGAAATTAATATTAACAAGGTGAAAACAATGTTCAAATAATACTAAAATAGTTATGTTGGGGTTAGTTATGTTAAGAGATGAGATGCAAGTAATATTACAAATTAAACAGAATCGCTACAGTGTAAATCAGGAAGAGAAAACACGCGAAAGATCGGTGAAGAACCTCTATCTTCTTTTCTTTGTAAGCACTCACTGGATAGCGCTAGTTGCTTAGGATCATTTTTCACTGATTTACTACTAGATTGTCCTTTTTCCCTAATTTCACTACACTCAATCACAACACTTTCTGGAACGGTGTGTGGAGATGGCAACGCAGTTGCCGCAGAGACTGTCGACCGCTCTGCTGTAGAAGTGGTACGATTTCCTTTACGTTTTCTTTGCCGCCAACGTTTAAAACAGTAAGCTGCCACCAATAACAAGATTCCCAATATGATGAGATATGTAGCAGCATAATGATGGATGTCGTGGTAGGAGATATTGGTGCTCAAAAGTTCACTCTGCTTCATGATCTCAAGACTTCTCTTAATAGCTTCAAATTGTCTGTGGTTTTCCGAGTTATTCGGATTAAGCTCATATGAGATTTCTGGCATAGTGATATTTATTATGTCATTGATTGGTGATATTTCTGGTGAGATAATCTTTGTCGTCGTGCTAATTTTACTAGATAATATTTTGTTTGAATACACCATAAAATATTCTGTTTTTACTAAACAGCCTTCCCCAACACGCAACAGACCAGCACCTGATAACCTTACTGCTTAACTTGATTTTCACACAGCAGTTTGACATTACATTCATTGCAGCATAAATAATAATATTTGTTCTCTGATGTTAACTCTCTCCAGTCATTATTGCACAAGTTAGTTTTAGTTTTACAAGTTCTTGTGCCTGGGATCGTCTCACAAAGGCTATGATCATCTTTCATGTGGTAAATAGGCCTTCTGATATGACACAGAATAGTCGCAGGATTTTGTATTATACATGACTGCAGATCCGTGTCTGTGATAGTTAAATACGAATCCTTTCTCATGTTGATGGCTGCTAATTCAGAAATAGTTTCGACCTTCATCATCATGTTATCTTTCATAATGCGTGGTACCGGGATAAGATTGAATACTTCGTAAATATCCCTTTCAATCAGGGGTATTCTTATTTCTATAATTAGGTACTTGCCAGAGTATTTGGCTCTTACTTTGAGCAAGCCGTAAAGATCTTTAAGATTAAATTTGTCGACAGGAACTACCAAGTCTCCAGATATTTGTACTGATATTATACTTAGCTCTGATCTGAGTTGCTTCGGAGATATCAAGTGAAAATCTAGTTTTCCACGATAAATGTCAGTTACTGTATATAAAATTGAGTCCTGGATTCGTCGTAGGGTATACAACAAGTTGTTGGCAGTAAAAGCCGTGGTTATGAAGTCGGTGATGATAGTTATGTTTTGCACTTGTTGAACGAGATTTTTATAAGCATCTTGGAGATAATTAAGCTTTTTATTTATTATTTTATGATGTTTGTTTATAGTATTCTCCATCCTTTTCATCAGATTAAATTCAGCTTCTACGGCCGACGTTTGGTTTTTCCAGAGGTTGTATAAATGGTTTTCATTATGCTTTAAAAGGTCAATATCCTTCTCATATTTCTCAGCAAATCGTTGGTCCAACACTCCGAATAAACTATTTGCAACGTAGCCTACTCCGTCTAGCAAGCCGCGTCGCCGGCGCTTCTTATTAGTCATAAACGAGTCATTTATCATGACAATATTATCATAATGGTTAATTTCTTCGAACTCGTGCTCGAGTTGTAACATGACGCCGTCGCAAGGTGTTTGTGTTCTAATCGTAGAGCATATGGTTTCAAGATACTTGATATACTTTTGCAATGCCGCCATTCCTTCTTGATAAGGATTTGTGTCATAATAGACTATTAAATGCCAATCATCTCTAATTAAGTGCATATTAGATATTTCGTCGAAGTAGACACTATTGTTTGGCAGCAGGGTAAAGTTGTAGGATGCTTGAGCGGTGGATATTAGTGACAGCAAAAATAATGTCAAAGATAAAGCCATAGCTGAGAATGAGATAGGACGTGTTTTATTCGCTGCTGGCAATTTATTATCAACTTTTGGGACATTTGTATCTTGAACATTTTTATTTGTTGGCAGTAAGGACAGTTTTACAACAGGGCGTTTTAAGAGCCCGTTTTTTGTTTTAAGTGTGACGACCCTTACGTGTCCGTCACTTCCAGGATGCAGCGCTACTACGCGACCTAGACTCCATTTTCCTTGTGGAAGGTTGTCGTCCTTTATAATAACGATGTCGTTAAGGTTGAGATCTTTTTGAAGCTGTCGCCATTTGGACCTCGTAGAAAGCTGCGAGAGGTATTCAGTCTTCCACTTATCCCATATATCTTGATAGATTTTTTATGTCATGTGCCACCGTGTTCTGAGATCATGCTCCGTTTCGTAAATCGTTAAGTTGGGACCACTTGCTAAAAAGTGACCCGGGGTCAAAAAGTCGAGATCCTCGGGATCTTCTGTCAGAGGGCACAGTGGCCTGGAGTTCAAGCAAGCCTCGAGTTGGGATAGTAGGGTAATATATTCCTCATAGGTTAGTTTTTGTTCTCCAACGACACGCTTGAGATGATGTTTTAGGCTCTTCACTGCAGCTTCCCAGATTCCACCAGCAGATGGCCATGATGGGGCGTTAAAGTGCCACTCGATATTCATTTCAGAGATTGTCAAGGTTACTTTTTGGTCAGACAAGATGTAGGAGATATCGGCAAACTCTTGTTTTAAAATTTTGTTGGCTCCTATGAAGTTAGTTCCCTGATCACTATAGATGTGCCCAGGAACTCCTCTTCTAGCCGACATTCGTCGAAGCGCCGCAATAAATGCTGATGCTGTGAGATCTGAGACGATTTCTTAATGTGCGGCTTTAGTTACCATACAAACAAAAACTGCGACATATCCTTTACAGGTTTTAATTCCACGACCTTTGTTTGCCTTAATAAGGATGTGTCCGGTATAATCTATTCCAGTGTGGTAAAAGGGTCGGTTAGGAATCAATCGTGCTGGAGGTAGGTCACCCATGATTTGATGTTGTGTTACGGGATTATTTCTTTTACATTTCACACACATTCTTAATCGTTTCTTTGTGACTCTGTTTCCTCCAAGAATCCTGTATTTGCGTCTTATAAATCCAGTGGTCATTTTTACTCCACCGTGAAATACAAGCTCGTGGGATTAATTTATGATAAGATCTGCCAATTTCGATTGATTCGGGATTATGATAGGATGCTTCATTTCGGGATCAAGATTCGAATGCTGAAGTCTGCCACCGACACGGAGAATTTGATTAGTGTCTAGTATAGGATTGAGATTAAGAATCTGGCTTTTCTTATTTAGTGATTCATTATTTTTCAGCCACGATATTTCTTCGTTGAAATATTTGTTTTGGACGTGCTTAATTAACAATTCTCTTGCTGTCTTTATATTTTGCAGAGTAAGAAAACGTGTGCGTTTTTTCTTGTAAACAACAATGTCGATGAACTTGTTGATGTAAGCTAATACTCGAGTAACTTTCCTTAAAGTGCTATATTTTGGTAATAGTTGATTAATTATTAAATTTTCGTGGTTAGCAATGACCGTATTTACTTGTTCCTTTTTTCTGAGTTCTTTGCTAGTAATACTCGTATAAATCGGCATCTTATGAGATTCTTTAGGCTTATATTGTGGTAACCAGTCGGGCCCTTGCCACCAGTGCGAGTGATTGGCTAATTGCGCAGCAGGTAAACCGCGGCTTGCGCAATCTGCAGGGTTTTCTTTGGATTTTATGTAACTCCAGTTATCTTTAGGGATTATTTCAATAATAATCCTTACTCGGTTCGCAACAAAGGGTTTCCATTTCTCCGGTTCGGCACTTAACCAACCTAGAACAGCCATTGAATCAACCTAACCATAAATATGCACTTTGTAGCTTGATAGGGATAACCTGATTTTTCGTATTAGTTTTGACAACAAGAGAGCGCCGCGAAGTTCCAAACGAGGGATTGATTGTGGTTTTTTCAGCGGTGTTACTTTTGATTTCCCAGCAATAAGGGTTACGTGGCTTTCATTTTCTCTTTGTATTTTGCAATACACGATGCAAGCGTATGCTTTTGTGCTAGCGTCGCAAAAGCCATGGAGTTCGATGATATCTTTTTCCTGGGTTTGAATCCAACGTGGTATTTTAAATCGAGATATATGCGATAGATCGGCTTTGATAGTATTCCACTCTAACGCGATGTCTTGAGGGACAGGGTGGTCCCAACCCAGGTCTGATTTCCATAATTCTTGGAACAAGATCTTTAATTTTATTGTGACTGGTGCTAGCCAGCCCAAAGGGTCAACAATTTTAGATATTTGAGATAAGAATTGTCTTTTTGTAAGGATGTCTTGTGAGATAAATTCTATAGGATGAAAGATAAATTGATCATTTTTTGGTTCCCACCGAAGACCTAAAGTTTTGGTTGACTCTAGTTGCTTAAAGTCAAAGTCTTCCCTTTGTAGTGCACCAGAACTGTCTATTATTTCCGGCAAGTTTGATCGCCATTTTCTGAGATTAAACCCGCCAGATTTAAGGAGGTTGATCATCTCCGCCTTGAGCTCTTTAGCTGCTCTCGCTGAATGTTCACCATGCATGGGATCATCCATGTAAAAAGAGTGTTCTAAGATGTCAGGAGCGCAGCTTTGTGGATAGTTTGGCCTTTCATCGATGGCCAGTTGCTTCAGTGTCATCATGGCCAAAAAAGGTGCGGCTTTTGTGCCATAGGTAACTGTCGCTAACTGGTATTCTTTTAAAGGTTGAGATTGATGGTTCCGCCAGATAATTTTCTGATATTTCTGATCATCAGGATGAAGCCAGATTTTGCGAAACATTTTTTCTATATCTGCTGTAAAAGCGTATCTAAATTGTCTCCATTTTAAGATAAGGCTCTGAAGGTCTTGTTGTAAATTGGGTCCTCGGCACATAAGATCATTGAGGCTGTATCCACTCGAGGTTTTTGCCGAGGCATTAAAGACAACTCGCAATTTAGTAGTTGATGACTCAGATCGTTGGACGCAATGGTGCGATAAGTAGCAGTCCGGCTGTATGTGTGGCGCAACGGGTGTCATATGTCCGAGCTCTAGATATTCAGAAATAAACATTTTGTAGTCACGTGCCAGTGCTGGTTGCTTACTTAATTTCCGCTCTATTTGGAAAAATTGAGCAATCGATTTTGTTTTCGACTCGCCTATATTTTTCTCAACATTTTCTTTGAATGGTATTTTAACGACGTAGCTTCCGTCTTCCCGTCTGGAGATCGAAGACTGGTAAAACTCGATGCATTTTTGATCTTCTTCTGATAACACTGGAGATTCATGAATGTCCTCCACTTCCCAAAATTGCTGAATCTCTTCGATATTATTTAGGACCACATTGCAATGGTACGTTTTGTAGTTGCCGCTTAAGATCCATCCCAACTGGGTTTGTTGGGCAATAGGCAATATACCTTCTGCACGACAGATACCGTCCATAAGGATAGTGGAATAGACACAGCCCCAAATGAGATATCAATAGGCCTACTTTTATAAAATTCGGGATCTGCTAGAGTTATTTGGTTAATCGCTAACCAACGACGAGCATTTGATGGTAATCATGCCCTTACAGTTGTTTTCCTTATTTCCTATTCCAGAGATATAACCGTTACATTTCCGTCGCGGTAGTTTTAACAACTGAGTTGCGCTTTCCCTAATAATAGATGTCTGTGACCCTTGGTCTAAAAGGACTCTCAGTTTTTGGTAAGATCCGTCCGCTGCTTGTACGTTAATTATTGCTGTGGCAAGCAATATTTCTGAGGGTTCTTTAAGAAGCGATGCAACTGTGTTACCTTCTTGCTGCTGAGATGGCGATTTCATAATCGTGGCTGCATTTGACCCAGATCGTGACGTGAAAGATTCATGCAAAATGGTATTGTGTTCTTTATTGCATTTATTGCATCTTATTTCGGACAGACATTTCTTGCCTTCGTGATAATGTAAACAATTAATACAAAGGTTCAAGTTAGCGACAGCAGTTTTACGTTCATTAGGTTGCATTTCCAATAATTTTTGACATGCATGAATTCGATGATCATTGACGTTGCAAATAGGGCATTGCTTGCGATAGTTACTTTTGCGTTTGGAGTTTGACGATTGCGAAACTTGGTTTGTTGAGTAATTCGTTTTAGGATCGTTATAATTTCGTTTATAATTGGGACCCTTTGAATATGATGGTTTGTTATTATTGTTGAATTGAGATGTGGATGATTTCTGCGTGGAATTTTCTTGCTTCTTACGTGAAGTTTCCAGCATCATAAACTTAGTTTCCAAAAAATTAAGGAAATCTTCCAAGACGGGTAACTCTCGCGGGGATTTTAAGGCTTGTAGATAGTCCTCGTATGTATCTGAGTCCAATTTTTGAGACAATATACATACCAGGAAAGGGTCCCAGGAAGACACATCGACTCCCAGATTCTTGATAGCATTCACACTCTCGTACGTAGTGTCGTGGATGCGTTTTATATGATTTGATGATTGTTGCTGGTTTGTAGGGATATTCATGAGATTGTTAAGATAAGAAGTGAAGATCATACGTTTATTATTATAACGATGATTGATATTATTCCAGCATACAGGATAATTGTCAGAGCTTATTTGGAGATGTTGGATCAATTTTTCGGGCTCACCTTTGACCTTACTCTTTAGAAACTGCATCTTTTGTGCATTCGACAAAGAGGGGTTATTGTGCGCAGTTCGGTAAAAAGATCTTTGAACGAAATCCACTTATTATAGTTTCCGTCAAAGGTGACTATCTCCATTTTAGGAGTAGATTTTTCAATATGCGCAACGGACCACATTTTCTTATTGATGTCTTTCTTGATTTTGTTATAATATTTCTCATAATGAGTTAATTGCTCTTCGTACCCGGGGTTTGATCCGCCATACTCGTTGTCCAGCTCCCAATGAAGCGAGTCAATAGCTGCCCAACGAGATTGTATCGTCTTCAGGATGTCTTCAAACTCCCATTTTTCCGTGACGAGATTAAGGTCGATATTGGAGGATGTTCTCAAGAAAGCTTTAAAGTTGGTAGCTTGCTTTTTGAAGAGATCTTCGGCTTCTTTACTCTCTTCAAGAGCAGGGGTTTAAGAAGCAGCGTGAGATGCGAGGTTTGCGGTTTGAGATTCCGCAGTAGGTTGGAATGTAGAAAAAGCCCAAATTTTGGCCCAAAAGAAATGCCCAAATTTTGAAAAAGCGGGAAATGCTGAACACGTAAGTATTAATACTTTTTAATTAGACAAAAAAGAAATCATTCATGTTGCTGTCATTTGTAGCTCTTTTTCAGTCGTTACTAGTAGTCGGCCTTATTATTATACTGTTTGAGTGGGCCTCAGCATAGAAGAAAGACGTTAGAAGTATTGGCTAACAATCGTTAAGGTAAATCCTCAGGTGTAGCCCGCCAAATTCAAATTTTCTTTGGTTTTTTGCAAATTGCAGCTCCAATTGCAATCCAAAATTTGGAAATTTGTTCCAACTAAGAATTTTCATATGAAATATTCATAGGTGAAACTAATTTCCAAAGTTTGACGATTGATATGAAATTGATAATTATTATTCAGTAATTATATCGTTCCTACAGTCGCGAATCGCATTTCGATCAACATACGACGTAAAACAGAGCTGTTGCTGTTTATCGATAGTAAAACAGTAAGTTGTAGTCTCATTTCCAACGAAATGTATGGGAAAAGTTTTTTGCGATTTCTGACTTTTCTAGTACTCAAACCCCAGTTGGTCCAGTAGAGGGTTTTGATCCTTATATGAGACATGATCTATTGGCGTAAAAAAGTTTTTTGTGAAAATTACCCCTTTTCCTGCTGATTGTAGGTATCTTTTTTTTTATGTCTGAAAAAGTTAAGAAATGTCTCCTAAGACCGTTTTCTTATAGCTACAACGGTTAAGGTAGCTGCCCTTGCTGCCCCATCTCAAAAATCCACCCTGTGTGTATTACTAGCACTTTGACAGCGACTTCGTGCGGACGTAAATACCGTTATACCGTGGGAATTTCGAAAATTCTGGCCTTTTCTTCGTCTGCATCAGGGAATCTCTGTGCAACAGGAGACGGAATTTATTTATTTGCCAGAATATAGGTACTTACATAATAACATGGTATTTAAAAATAATTTTAGACTCACTATATTCGACTTATCAGTCGTGCAAATATTTATAGCACCTACATGCATAATAATATCATGAAATTATATCAATGTCATTACTTCATTAGTCATACACATCTTAATCATAATAAAATGTACAGTTTTGCTTCGTTAGTATTAATTTGGCACATTAACATAGTAAAATATATTAAATAGTTTATTAGATTATATCTCACAGTCAAGACAGTTCATCAATTCATTGATTAGATCTATATATAATGTCGATAATTATAATTTAAAATAAGTGTTCGTAAATTCAAACACCATGTCTGTTTAAAATTTAAATAATCATCTACTGAATAAAAACATCTGTCACAAAGCCAATTGTTTAAAGTTCTATTAAATTCTAAGTTATTCATTTCTCTTATATTTTCCGGTAGTTTATTATAATTTTTCACCGCTATGGTGTAGCAGTTTCTGTTACATAACTTTAATCTGCTTCGAGGTACTATCAGAGGTTTTTGTACTATTTTCCTTTTAAATTGGGCCTTATCATTCTGCTCAAAAAGTGATAGGTGGTTTCTAACAAACTTACACATTTCTAAAACGTATAGGGATGGAGGTGTAAGTAAACGTTTATCAGTGAATATTGGTCGGCACGAATCAGTCCACTTGAGACTACAATACAATAATACCTTGTGCATTTTTTCCGGGCTATAAAACCTCTATGGGCGTCTGTAGAGTTTCCTCATATGATTATGATATGATACGTTAATTGTAATAGGTTTAATTACTGTAATTGATATCATCATCATGTGGTAAAAGCATTGTTTTAAATACAATGAACTCTGTCACGTTAATCGATTATAATTTAATCGATATTCCATTTTATTTGCAAGTAACTTAATTTTTGGATTTCCAGATTTTAAAATGGGTTGATTTTTTCAAACTTTGAATATGAAAAAAAAAACCCTAACTTATAACAATCAGGCCCAGAAATTCCCGTCTCCTGCCAGCTTTTTAGGCACGCTCAATTTTTCCAAATAGAGCGGAAATTAAGTAAGCAACCAGCACTGGCACGTGACTACAAAATGTTTATTTCTGAATATCTAGAGCTCGGACATATGACACCCGTTGCGCCACACATACAGCCGGACTGCTACTTATCGCACCATTGCGTCCAACGATCTGAGTCATCAACTACTAAATTGCGAGTTGTCTTTAATGCCTCGGCAAAAACCTCGAGTGGATACAGCCTCAATGATCTTATGTGCCGAGGACCCAATTTACAACAAGACCTTCAGAGCCTTATCTTAAAATGGAGACAATTTAGATACGCTTTTACAGCAGATATAGAAAAAATGTTTCGCAAAATCTGGCTTCATCCTGATGATCAGAAATATCAGAAAATTATCTGGCGGAACCATCAATCTCAACCTTTAAAAGAATACCAGTTAGCGACAGTTACCTATGGCACAAAAGCCGCACCTTTTTTGGCCATGATGACACTGAAGCAACTGGCCATCGATGAAAGGCCAAACTATCCACAAAGCTGCGCTCCTGACATCTTAGAACACTCTTTTTACATGGATGATCCCATGCATGCTGAACATTCAGCGAGAGCAGCTAAAGAGCTCAAGGCGGAGATGATCAACCTCCTTAAATCTGGCGGGTTTAATATCAGAAAATGGCGATCAAACTTGCTGGAAATAATAGACAGTTCTGGTGCACTACAAAGGGAAGACTTTGACTTTAAGCAACTAGAGTCAACCAAAACTTTAGGTCTGCGGTGGGAACCAAAAAATGATCAATTTATCTTTCATCCTATAGAATTTATCTCACAAGACATCCTTACAAAAAGACAATTCTTATCTCAAATATCTAAGATTTTTGACCCTTTGGGCTGGCTAGCACCAGTCACAATAAAACTAAAGATCTTGTTCCAAGAATTATGGAAATCAGACCTGGGTTGGGACCACCCTGTCCCTCAAGACATCGCGTTAGAGTGGAATACTATCAAAGTCGATCTATCGCATATATCTCGGTTTAAAATACCACGTTGCATTCAAACCCAGGAAAAAGATATCATCGAACTCCATGGCTTTTGCGACGCTAGCACAAAAGCATACGCTTGCGTCGTGTATTGCAAAATACAGAGAGAAAATGAAACCCACGTAACCCTTATTGCTGGGAAATCAAAAGTAACACCGCTGAAAAAACCACAATCAATCCCTCGTTTGGAACTTTGCGGCGCTCTCTTGTTGTCAAAACTAATACGAAAAATCAGGTTATCCCTATCAAGCTACAAAGTGCATATTTATGGTTGGGTTGATTCAATGGCTGTTCTAGGTTGGTTAAGTGGCGAACCGGAGAAATGGAAACCCTTTGTTGCGAACCGAGTAAGGATTATTACTGAAATAATCCCTAAAGATAACTGGAGTTACATAAAATCCAAAGAAAACCCTGCAGATTGCGCAAGCCGCGGTTTACCTGCTGCGAAATTAGCCAATCAGTCGCAATGGTGGCAAGGGCCCGACTGGTTACCACAATATAAGCCTAAAGAATCTCATAAGATGCCGATTTATACGAGTATTACTAGCAAAGAACTCAGAAAAAAGGAACTAGTAAATACGGTCATTGCTAACCCCGAAAATTTAATAATTAATCAACTATTACCAAAATATAGCACTTTAAGGAAAGTTACTCGAGTATTAGCTTACATCAACAAGTTCATCGACATTGTTGTTTACAAGAAAAAACTCACACGTTTTCTTACTCTGCAAAATATAAAGACAGCAAGAGAATTGTTAATTAAGCACGTCCAAAACGAATATTTCAACGAAGAAATATCGTGGCTGAAAAATAATGAATCACTAAATAAGAAAAGCCAGATTCTTAATCTCAATCCTTGTATTTTTCCCAAGGGTCGACTTGGAGGGATATTGAAATAACACCACTGAATTACGTCACTACCCGTATAATTTATTATTTAGTTAGTTACACGTAATTCCGCTAGGTGCGATGCTCACAAACATAAAATATTCCATCGGACCCAACCAAATGCGCGTAACGAAACCATAGCGCGATCTATTTCGACGCCAACGCCATCTATCGAGCTATGAGGTAACAATAATCAAAAAAAGAAACATATTATTTAAGTGATCGCGCTATGATCTCGCTTCGCGCTCAGACATACCGCCCACCAAGGACATACTGCCCAATGTCCTTCAACACCGCCCACCGTGCCAAAGTAATTTGGATTGGTTGAACATATGTAGGCTGTGAAATGTCATTGGTGAGGAGCTTAACCAAATTAATAACAACAATCATAGCATCCAGGCATCAACTAAGCTAGCAATTAACACAAAAAAAAATACCATAAAATGTATTACATAAGAACAAAGTTACAAGTTCAATCGGATACAGGCAGCACACATAATTTGGATGTCGGTCTCTTTATGGTAGATGACTGTGTACGTAACGTAACAACCCGAGTAACCCCATCCGATCCCGGATGTTTCGCTGTAATCCTACCTAGCAACCACTTGCCAGGGGGCAAATTATCCTCCTTTACTAAGACTACTTCACCAATGGATGGTTCCGGGGTTTTGTAGGCCCACTTGTGCCTCTGCAAGAATTGGTGAAGGTAGTCGTGCGACCATCTACGCCAAAAATCCTGCATCATTCTCTGGTGGAGTTGCCATCGCTGTAAACTAGTTGCATTACACCCTTCATAATTCGAGTCCGGAGGCACAATGAGTGGTTCCCCCACCAGAAAATGACCTGGAGTTAAAATTATTAACTTATCCTGATCCTCGATATAGGATAGCGGTCTCGAATTGAGGCAGGCTTCTATTTGAGCCAAAACCGTCGCCATTTCCTCATAGGTTAGCGTTGAGTCTCCTACCACCCTTTTAAGGTGATACTTTGTGGACTTCACTCCTGCCTCCCAAAGGCCCCCAAAATTTGGCGAGTGAGGAGGAATAAAGTGCCACTCAGTACCATTGGTGGCAAGTTCCTCCGCTAATTCTAGATTCAAGTTGGATTTTTCTTCAGTAAATAAATGCTGTAATTCTCGTGCTGCTCCCACGAAGTTTGTGCCATTGTCGCTGTACAACTCAGCGCATCGACCACGCCTTGCCACGAATCTCTTGAACGCAGCCAGAAAGCCCTTTGTGCTCAGTTCACTGACTGCTTCTAAATGCACTGCTCTAGTAGACATGCATATGAACAACGCTATGTAGCCCTTGTAGGATTTGTTTCCTCGACCCTTTGATACCCTTATGTTAATGGGGCCCGCGTAATCCACTCCACTACACAGAAATGGTTTGTTGGGTGTAACCCGTGCCGAAGGTAACTGTCCCATTAATTGTGTCCTAACTTTAGATGCATGTCGCAAGCATTTAACACATTCTCTTACATATTTTTTAGCTGACAGCTTAACTCCTATGATCCAATATTTAGACCTCAAATAGGTTATCATGATTTGCGGCCCTCCATGCATGGTTATCTGGTGTGCATAGGCAATTAGGAGACGTGTGAGAAAGGACTCTTTCTGTATCAGAATGGGATGAACCCGATCATAATTTAATTGGGACATCTCAAGCCGTCCTCCAACTCTTATAATTCCGTTAGAGTCCAAAAATATATTTAATGATTTTAGACTCCCTTTTTTCTGATATGTCTGATTTTTCCTCAATTCTGCCAATTCATTTGCGAATCGTTCTTCTTGACTTTTCTTTATACATATCTCTGTTGCCTCTTCCAGTTCTTGTTTACTTATATGTTTCGACCTAATTCCTTGCCTTTGGAATCTTAAAAACCGACGACAATAAGCTATAACTCGGATCATTCCTGTTAGTGTCGAAAATCTGTTCCAAAAGGTTACATCCAACGTAGATGTGTGTACCTTAATTTCTTCTAAACGCGTAACAAGATGTTTGGGCCGTTTGTACTCGATAACCGGCTCCTTGAGGAAGCTCGGCCCTTCCCACCATATTGACATACCTCCAAGTTCTGAAGGAGAAACACCTCGCGACGCACAATCTGCTGGATTTTGCTTAGTGGTCACATGTGCCCAGTGATACGTATCTAATGTGGTTAAAATATCAGAAACTCTATTAGCCACAAAGGTTTTCCAGCGACATGGATGACCCTTTAACCATGCCAATACTACTTCGCTGTCGGTCCATACATGCCAATCAGCCTTTGGTATGCCCATAACTTCACCTATTTCCGCTACTAATTTAGTAACCAGAACTGCTCCACAGAGTTCCAGTCTTGGGATGGACACTTGTTTAATAGGTGCCACTTTTGTTTTGGATGTTATTAGCGACGTGTGAATATTTCCCATATTATCCACCACCCTAAGGTAAACGACTGCTGCATACGCTAACTTCGATGCGTCTGAAAACCCGTGTAACTCTGACTTCGTGTTATTAGAACCAGTGTGTAACCATCGAGGAATTTTAATCTGAACTAGAGCAGCCAAGCTGTGATGGTAAGTACTCCATTCTTTTTCTAAATTGCTTGGGATTTCTTTATCCCAATCTAACCCTGCTAACCACAATTTTTGTATATATATTTTAGCCAATATGATGCTAGGCGCTAACCATCCCAGAGGGTCAAACAAACGCGATATTTCGGAAATAATTTTTCTTTTCGTTACAGGTCCAGTTATAGTCGGGAGTTCCAGAGAGTATTGGAAGAAGTCTTCATTTGAATTCCATGTAAGTCCCAAAATTTTTGTTATATCATCCATTTTTATTCTTAGCTCTTCATGTGTAGATCCCTTATCATTTTTTATATTATTTAATAATTCTTTACTATTGCTCATCCACTTTTGCAACTTAAATCCGCCTTTACTCAAAGTATCATTCATTTCTGTGAAGATTTTAATGCCCTTTTCTATGTTTTCAGCACCAGTCATCAAGTCATCCATGTAGAAATCATTTAAAATAATTTTCTTTATTTCAGGATTATCTTCACACTCATCATAAGCCACTTGATGAAGGGCACGAACTGCCAAGTATGGTGCTGATGCAGTACCAAATGTCACTGTCATCAGTTCGTACTCTTCTATTTCCTTTTCAGGACTATCCCTCCAAAGTATGCGCTGAAATATCGTGTCTTTCCTGTTAACCAAAACTTGTCGATACATTTTGATTATATCGGCAACCAAACATATCTCATATGATCTCCAACGCATAATAATATGTCGAAGTTCTGCTTGCAAGGTGGGTCCAATCAACAAATTGTCATTAAGTGACATCCCATTTGAACCCTTACAGGAAGCATCGAATACGACTCGCACTTTGGTCGTGTCCTTATCCGCGCGGACAACGGCGTGGTGTGGTAAGTATATGGCTTCTTTCATTTTTCTTTTGTCTTGTGATACCCTTTCCATATGTTGTAATTCTGAATATTCATGTATAACCTTTTCGTAATCTTGTTTTAATTGATTATTCCTTCCTAATTTTAATTCTAAGCCTTTAAGTCTTTTTTCAGCTATACTCTTCGACTCGCCAAACTTGCCAACCAGCTGTGCATCCCGCAACGGTAATCTGACGATATACCTGCCATCCTTATTACGCAATGTCGAAGTCGTAAACAATTGTTCACATTTGACTTCATCCTCCATTAGCATCCTTTTTGCAGATGGTTCCGCCTCTAACTCCCAAAATTTTCTTAACATATCATCATCTTGGACACTGGAGTGCATCACGTTAATATGTGAGTGAATAGGGCCATTGTCCACTTCGGCTAACCCTGACAATATCCAGCCTAATGCGGTGCCCTGCGCTAAGAGCGTCCCGCTCGAGTTCTTCTTTACCCCGTCCCGAATAACCTGGCTGTATATTTCAGCACCCAATAAAATATCAATTTTATTAGGCCTGAAATATTCTGGATCAGCCAACTCCGTATCGATTAAGTCTACCCATTCTACCCTGGATACCTTGGTAGACGGGAGCAAAGCCGTGACCGATTTCAGAACGTAGGCGTTTACCTGCAGTTTGAACGTTGGATCGAATCTTGAGCCAATCGTGACAACTACTTTGGCAGTCGACGTAGTGCTCTTATCTCCACCCACACCTACCACCGTATTTTTTGAAGATATTTTCTTCAAACCCAAATACTGGACCATGGATTCCGTTACAAAGGATCCCTGTGATCCTTGATCCAGTAACGCCCTAACCACCCGGTATGTCCCATGTTTTGACTCAGCCTTTAATAAGGCTGTGCTTAATAACACCGCTCGCTTGTTATTTCCTGTCGAAAGACATGCGACTAGTGGTTTGTCCTCCGCCTTTGCGGTAACATCTTTTTCCTCATTAGCAATCAATGAGGTTCCCTCGCGAGCAGCCGAACTACCCTCACCAATAACCGACCCAGACCCACCCGTGGGATGTAACATAGAATGGTGGCGGCGTTTACACACCTGGCACCTGTGAGTGTTTTTGCAGAACCTAGCAGAGTGGTTACTATTTAGGCACATAAAGCATAAGTTCTTTTCTTTTACAATATTTCGACGACTATCAATAGACTCTTTAGCAAACTTTGGGCAAGATGAAATTCTATGATCAGCTGAACAATATGCACAAGTAACATTTTTTTTATCTCTTATTACATGAAATGACTGTGTACGTTTAGGGTTTTTCTCTATTTTGCTATCCAGATTTTCCAAACCGCGGAAGCGACTTATTAAAAAATCACTAAATTGTTTAAACGTAGGCAAATCATCTGTGGTATCGGAAGCTACCTGCAACTCCCAGGCTTTTCTGGTATCTTTATCTAATTTTGTACTAGCTATATGAATAATCAAGATGTCCCAGGATGCCACATCAATACCTAAATTTTGTAATGACCCCAAACAGTCAGATGTAGTACTGATTAACCCTTTAATATCCGTAGCTGATTCTACTGTTAAAACCCTTTGACCGAATAGACGTTTTAAAATACCATTTGCCAAAAACTTTTTATTATTATACATCGATTCTAATTTTTCCCAGCTTGCCTTATAATTATCGGAAGTAACATTTACATTTCTCAACAAGTGTTCTGCGTCTCCGGTTAAATATCCTTTTAGATAATACATCTTTTGTGCATCATCCAGCCTTTTATTATTATGAATCAAACCGACAAATAAGTCCCGAAAGGTCTGCCACTCAAAATATTTACCAGAGAACACAGGAATTTTTACTTCAGGTAATTTGAAATTAGAAACTTCCTTACTGTTTTCTGAACTACTATGTGTGTCGCTATATTGTACCGTTTTGCTTTCACCTAACCGTTCTTTTAAATCACTCTTGTATAGCACATACATTTCCTCTACCTCATCAAACACACAATTCTTGTGATAGTTTGAGCTATACAAATCTGATCGTTTAATTTAGCTAATTATTTTTAAGTGGGTAGTGTAAAACATATTCCAATGTTGTTCCAAGCTTTCCAAACGTGTTTCAATGTATGAAACCGTAAGTCGGTCTTTTGGACATTTCTTAAAATTTATTTGAGCCTTTACAATTTTCGATCTTATGTCCTCCTGAATATCATTATAGGCATCCATGTTTATAAACAAGAACAACAAATACAATAGAGAATATCAAAATATGCAACAGTTTAAATTTGGTAATAATTGACCTTTATGATAGCAGTAATACACTTAATGTCTCTAAAACACTTTGAACTTCTTCAAACTTATCGCCAACAAACTTAAGTCAGAATCACGATTTTTACAAGTATTTGATCACTGCAACTTTTAGGAAATTTGGGAATAGGTTCCCCGTTCCAACCACTTTTAACGAAATTATTTTACAAGTCTGAAGTAAACAGAAATGCACTTTCCTAGGTTATTTATTTAAATGTACTCACGGTTTTTTCTTCACAATTTTTCACTCACTCACACTGATGATCGACACTTGCACCATACAAGTGGCGCCCTCTGCTTAACCACTTACTAAGGTCCGCTTCACCTCCCTCGCGCTGTTCCTCCAGGGTGTCACAGCCAGTCCTGGCTGCCTTGGCTCCAACAGGCTGCTCCTCTGGCTCCAGTTCCACCCGGCTCCACCTCCAACTCCTGGGCACCTCTCACCTGGTACCCGCTGAAGGGGCTGCTCTGGACAGCGATCCACTGCCCAGTAACGACGCGTAGGGTGGCAATCACTTCCACCACCGGTGGCCACCAAAAACACTCACGACCGTATCCGACTCGACAAGGACCATATATTTTTCCCAAGGGTCGACTTGGAGGGATATTGAAATAACACCACTGAATTACGTCACTACCCGTATAATTTATTATTTAGTTAGTTACACGTAATTCCGCTAGGTGCGATGCTCACAAACATAAAATATTCCATCGGACCCAACCAAATGCGCGTAACGAAACCATAGCGCGATCTATTTCGACGCCAACGCCATCTATCGAGCTATGAGGTAACAATTATCAAAAAAAGAAACATATTATTTAAGTGATCGCGCTATGATCTCGCTTCGCGCTCAGACAATCCTATACTAGACACTAATCAAATTCTCCGTGTCGGTGGCAGACTTAAGCATTCGAATCTTGATCCCGAAATGAAGCATCCTATCATAATCCCGAATCAATCGAAATAGGCAGATCTTATCATAAATGAATCCCACGAGCTTGTATTTCACGGTGGAGTAAAAATGACTACTGGATTTATAAGACGCAAATACTGGATTCTTGGAGGAAACAGAGTCACAAAGAAACGATTAAGAATGTGTGTGAAATGTAAAAAAAATAATCCCGTAACACAACATCAAATCATGGGTGACCTACCTCCAGCACGATTGATTCCTAACCGACCCTTTTACTAGACCGATAATCGCTCGACCGCGAACGCGTGCGCAAGCTAGATCGCGCATCTCGGTTGCAAAAATGAATAACTTATCTAAGAGGCTTACATGTGCGAGTTGTAACCTTGTGATATGTGAGGTGTTAGCGTTTATCCAAAATAAACAGGATGTAATGCATGAGCAAAGTCTAGTTTAAATATGTGAGAGTGCTTTTAGTGCGGAGGACATTAAATCTGCGAAGTCATTACTCTTTGAATCGTTGAGCCAGCGGCCGACGACGCGAAAGCGGACAGGAAGAACATTACGAGACTTGGACGACATCATTTGCTTGATTAAGGAGACAGATCCAGAAGAGATTCCGATTTTTGTGGCCAGAAGGTTGGAAAAACTACCGCCCGTAACGTTCGATCATGTTGACGTTACAGTTTTACTCAAAAGGATAGTTCTACTTGAAAAGAACATACAAGATTTTCGTTGCCAGTATGCTACCAAAAGTGAATTAAATGATCGGATTCACGAATATTATAAGACATCATCTTTTGTAAATCAGGAAAGAAATGTAAACACGATGAGAAGAGACGGTAGATTTAAAAACTTCGACAGCGGGCCGATGGCATTACCTACATTATGCGGTGATGAATCAGCGGTCGATCGCAGTGCGAGCTACCCATCTCCTTCCCCCGTGCAACCGCCGCCTGCGTCGTCGCCGGCCCCAGTGAGCGAACCTACGGCGGGTGTGAGTGAGACAGATGGTTACGTACTGTCAACTGATAAAACGTCGCGTACAAGCGCACCGGGAATATTATACCATCACGATCGCGACTTAGCTAATGAATGTAAACAAATGAATGTTTCAAATGAGAAGCGTCCCTCGTTTTCTGAGGTTATTCAGAAGAACGTTGAACGACCAATATTAAATAATATGGAAGAGTGGACCGTTGTACAGAAGCGGAGACATAAAAATCGGTTTATTAGTCAGAGAGGAAGTGCGGCTGTTAATAATGAGGAGAAAAGTGTACAATTCAGAGCGGCGGACACGAAAGTACCAATATTTATATCAAATGTGCATAAGGCGGTGTCAGAGCAGGCTATTGTAGACTACGTGTATGAGAAAACTCGAGAGCGAGTTACACTAATTAAAATTAAAATGAAACAGGCAAGAGACTATAATGCTCACAAACTTTTTGTAACAAAGTATAAAATTGATACATTTTTATATGGTAAGTTGTGGCCATCTGGAGTATCATTTAGGCGTTTTGTGCACTTTCCTATGAGGCGAGTAAACAAAGATGTACATGAAAATATAGATACCAAAAATGGACAGCCTTAGTAAGATAGTAAGCTTTAATTGCAAATCATTCAAGAGGTCTATGGAAGGCATAAGAGCGTTATGTCGGTCAGCGGATGTGATAGCCCTTCAAGAGACATGGTTGCTGCCACACGATCTGCCGTTGCTCAGCACGGTTGATGATAGCTTCGGGTGCACCGGGACGTCGGCTGTAGACACTTCGGCGGGCCTTTTGAGCGGCAGGCCATACGGTGGCGTCGCGTTATTGTGGCGTAAAAGTGCGTTTGAGTCAGTGTTGCCGATTGCGTGCAATAATGTGCGAGTGTGCGCGGTCAGAATAACCGTAAGTACTAGATCTGTAGTCGTGTTTAGTGTGTACATGCCAACAAACTCGAGTGATAATCTTCCTGAGTTTACAGCCTGTCTTAGTGCTATTCGCTTAGTTATAGAAGTAGAGGAAAATAAAGGAGTTGAGGCTTTTTACACCATAGGAGACTATAATGCACATCCGAATGAGTTGTTTTATAACGAAATGATACATTTTTGTTCAGATCAAAGCTGGGTCTGTGTAGATGTGGAGATGTGTGACGGTGATACCTACACTTTCACAAGTGAATCACATGGCTGTAACAGATGGTTGGACCACTGCATCGTCACTAAATCTGCCCAGCAATCAGTCACTAGTGTCACAGTACTGTATGACATGTATTGGTCCGACCATTTCCCGATTGTGGTTGAATGTGACTTGTTAAAAATGAATTGTAAAATTGTAGAAAGTAATAATCATGTTAATCGTGATGTGTGGGGTGAGAGGACGTCTGAGCAGATAAGCGAGTACCACGACCTCTGTCACTCTAAGCTGAGACTTATTGATATTCCTCGGGAGCTGAGTGATTGTTGTGATAAGTTTTGTAGATGCAAAGAACATTGTTCAGCTCTTGACAAAATGTACTCTGATATTGTGAATATACTGGAACGGGCAGCCGTACAGACTTATAGGATAAAGTGTCGAAGGAGGGGTGGCTATGTCACGGGGTGGAACAAACATGTCGCAGGCGCTCACCGCGAGGCCCGGCTTAGATTCCAGGTGTGGACAATGGCTGGTCGCCCAGCCAATGGTCCTATATTTCATGATATGGCGGAGGCAAGGAGACATTTTAAGGCTAAACTCAAGTGGTGTCAGAACAGGCAGGACCAGCTTAAAATGAATCTCCTTGCTTTCAACCACGCGAACAAAGACTTTCGGCATTTTTGGTAGAACACGAATAACATGAATGTGAGACCGGGTCTCCCGGTGAGCGTCGGTGGGTTTACTGACCGTAAGAATATTGCGGATGGTTTTAGGGACCACTTTTCTGTGCGGTCACTCTTGGGCTCGGCGTCTCGTGGAGTAAACGGAGCTGAGACCATTGAGACTGAGCGGAACGCGAAAATACCTGCCAAGAGTGTGGCTTCAATTATTTCGAGGATGCAGCGTGGGAAGTCGCCGAGACCATTGAGACTGAGCGGAACGCGAAAATACCTGCCAAGAGTGTGGCTTCAATTATTTCGAGGATGCAGCGTGGGAAGTTGCCGGGTCACGATGGTCTCAGTGTCGAATATTTTAAACATGCGGGAGTCCATCTGCCTAGAGTTTTGTCACTGTTTTTCACTTTGTGCCTTGGTCATTCCTATTTACCGGAACCACTTATGCGGACGATTGTGGTCCCTATAGTTAAAAACAAAACTGGTGACACATCCGATATGAACAACTATCGACCCATCTCACTAGCTACCACCATGGCTAAGGTGCTTGACGGTCTGATGAAGGGTTGCCTCTCAGAACATGTTAAAGTGCACGACGCCCGGTTCGGATTCAAGGCGGGCGTGTCCACCGAGAGTGCTATTCTCGGCCTGAAGAATACCGTCAAGTACTACACCATGAGGAGGACGCCGGTATACGCGTGTTTCCTTGACCTGTCGAAAGCTTTCGACCTTGTCTCCTATGATGTGCTATGGGACAAGTTGAGGGGCACGGGTGTGCCGGTGGAGTACACAGCGCTTCTCCGGTACTGGTATGCTCACCAGACAAATCGGGTGAGATGGGTCGGTACTCTGTCGGATGAGTATAGAATGGAATGCGGTGTAAGGCAGGGGGGGTTAAGCTCCCCCCTGTTATTTAATTTATATGTAAATGAGCTCATCGAGCGACTGAGCAGCACACATGTCGGCTGTCATATAGACGGTATATGTGTCAATAACATAAGTTACGCGGACGACATGGTGTTGCTCAGTCCCTCGATGAGTGGACTGAGGAAGCTTCTCACGATCTGCGAGACGTATGCGGAGGTGCACGGCCTTAAATACAATTTAAAAAAAGTGAGGTGTTAGTGTTTACGGCACCTAAACAACAGCCCCGTCGTGTACCTCCGGTATATCTCAACGGCGTTGAACTGAATGTGGTAACTCAATTTAAATACTTGGGTCATGTTATCACCAGTGACCTACGTGATGATGGGGACATAGAACGCGAGCGCAGGGCGTTGGCGGTGAGGAGCAATATGCTCGCCCGTAGGTTTGCTCGCTGCACGGCAGACGTCAAAGTTAGTTTATTTAAAGCGTTCTGTCAGTCCTTCTACACGAGCGGCCTATGGGTGTCATATACGAGCCGAGCCTACAACGTCCTGCGCGTGCAATACAACAATGCCTTCAGGATGCTGTTGCGGTTGCCGCGACGTTGCAGTGCGTCGGGAATGTTTGCTGAAGCACGTACGGATGGCTTTCACGCCATCATGCGTAAGAAAGCGGTTTCCCTACTGCAACGTTTGCGTAGCACTCGGAACGGCATCCTGAAAATGATTGTTGGCAGAGTGGACTGCCCCATCCAAAGGCACTGGGTAGAATTAGGTATAGGTTTATGTTAAATAGAATTAAGTACTAACAACAATAACATAGCATGTAAGCCCAGTTTGTTACTAACCACTAACTACGTATGGACTGCTTAGGTCTGAAATAAAGATATTTTATTTACTTTATTTTATTTACCACACTGGAATAGATTATACCGGACACATCCTTATTAAGGCAAACAAAGGTCGTGGAATTAAAACCTGTAAAGGATATGTCGCAGTTTTTGTTTGTATGGTAACTAAAGCCGCACATTTAGAAATCATCTCAGATCTCACAGCATCAGCATTTTTTGCGGCGCTTCGACGAATGTCGGCTAGAAGAGGAGTTCCTGGGCACATCTATAGTGATCAGGGAACTAACTTCATAGGAGCCAACAAAATTTTAAAACAAGAGTTTGCCGATATCTCCTACATCTTGTCTGACCAAGAAGTAACCTCGACAATCTCTGAAATGAATATCGAGTGGCACTTTAACGCCCCATCATGGCCATCTGCTGGTAGAATCTGGGAAGCTGCAGTGAAGAGCCTAAAACATCATCTCAAGCGTGTCGTTGGAGAACAAAAACTAACCTATGAGGAATATATTACCCTACTATCCCAACTCGAGGCTTGCTTGAACTCCAGGCCACTGTGCCCTCTGACAGAAGATCCCGAGGATCTCGACTTTTGACCCCGGGTCACTTTTTAGCAAGTGGTCCCAACTTAACGATTTACGAAACGGAGCATGATCTCAGAACACGGTGGCACATGACACAAAAAATCTATCAAGATATATGGGATAAGTGGAAGACTGAATACCTCTCGCAGCTTTCTACGAGGTCCAAATGGCGACAGCTTCAAAAAGATCTCAACCTTAACGACATCGTTATTATAAAGGACGACAACCTTCCACCAGGAAAATGGAGTCTAGGTCGCGTAGTAGCGCTGCATCCTGGAAGTGACGGACACGTAAGGGTCGTCGTACTTAAAACAAAAAACGGGCTCTTAAAACGCCCTGTTGTAAAACTGTCCTTACTGCCAACAAATAAAAATGTTCAAGATACAAATGTCCTAAAAGTTGATAATAAATTGCCAGCAGCGAATAAAACACGTCCTATCTCATTCTCAGCTATGGCTTTATCTTTGACATTATTTTTGCTGTCACTAATATCCACCGCTCAAGCATCCTACAACTTTACCCTGCTGCCAAACAATAGTGTCTACTTCGACGAAATATCTAATATGCACTTAATTAGAGATGATTGGCATTTAATAGTCTATTATGACACAAATCCTTATCAAGAAGGAATGGCGGCATTGCAAAAGTATATCAAGTATCTTGAAACCATATGCTCTACGATTAGAACACAAACACCTTGCGACGGCGTCATGTTACAACTCGAGCACGAGTTCGAAGAAATTAACCATTATGATAATATTGTCATGATAAATGACTCGTTTATGACTAATAAGAAGCGCCGGCGACGCGGCTTGCTAGACGGAGTAGGCTACGTTGCAAATAGTTTATTCGGAGTGTTGGACCAACGATTTGCTGAGAAATATGAGAAGGATATTGACTTTTAAAGCATAATGAAAACCATTTATACAACCTCTGGAAAAACCAAACGTCGGCCGTAGAAGCTGAATTTAATCTGATGAAAAGGATGGAGAATACTATAAACAAACATCATAAAATAATAAATAAAAAGCTTAATTATCTCCAAGATGCTTATAAAAATCTCGTTCAACAAGTGCAAAACATAACTATCATCACCGACTTCATAACCACGGCTTTTACTGCCAACAACTTGTTGTATACCTTACGACGAATCCAGGACTCAATTTTAGATACAGTAACTGACATTTATCGTGGAAAACTAGATTTTCACTTGATATCTCCGAAGCAACTCAGATCAGAGCTAAGTATAATATCAGTACAAATATCTGGAGACTTGGTAGTTCCTGTCGACAAATTTAATCTTAAAGATCTTTACGGCTTGCTCAAAGTAAGAGCCAAATACTCTGGCAAGTACCTAATTATAGAAATAAGATTTTACTGACTTGTCATTGTGTATTATTTATGATTATTATTGAAGTGCCTTTAGTAATTTAGATTTTATTTTGTAATTTAGTTATGTATTTTTTTAATTTTTTTGTAAATTTTATAAATTTGTATGCCTTACGGGTGAAACATGTACGTACCAAGTATTAATATTGACACATCCTGCATGCTTAATTAGCATGTGTACGCATGTTTTGACAAATAAAATTATCTTTATCTTTATCTTTATTTTTAAGAATACCCCTGATTGAAAGGGATATTTACGAAGTATTCAATCTTATCCCGGTACCACGCATTATGAAAGATAACATGATGATGAAGGTCGAAACTATTTCTGAATTAGCAGCCATCAACATGAGAAAGGATTCGTATTTAACTATCACAGACACCGATCTGCAGTCATGCATAATACAAAATCCTGCGACTATTCTGTGTCATATCAGAAGGCCTATTTACCACATGAAAGATGATCATAGCCTTTGTGAGACGATCCCAGGCACAAGAACTTGTAAAACTAAAACTAACTTGTGCAATAATGACTGGAGAGAGTTAACATCAGAGAACAAATATTATTATTTATGCTGCAATGAATGTAATGTCAAACTGCTGTGTGAAAATCAAGTTAAGGCAGTTAGGTTATCAGGTGCTGGTCTGTTGCGTGTTGGGGAAGGCTGTTTAGTAAAAACAGAATATTTTATGGTGTATTCAAACAAAAGATTATCTAGTAAAATTAGCACGACGACAAAGATTATCTCACCAGAAATATCACCAATCAATGACATAATAAATATCACTATGCCAGAAATCTCATATGAGCTTAATCCGAATAACTCGGACAACCACAGACAATTTGAAGCTATTAAGAGAAGTCTTGAGATCATGAAGCAGAGTGAACCTTTATTTTTTATTTTATTTTATTTATTAAGGGATAATAAACAACTACAACATATATAATACATAAGGTTAACAAAACTTTAAGTAGTAATGTTGCAGTCCACTGCATTATCCGCAGATAAGACATATATAGAGATCAGTGGTTGCCACTAGACAAGCATTACCAAAATTAACAGATATTTTGAAATAAATAAATAAGTTACTATAAAGCTAGCTATAGCTACAAAACCAAATCAGATAAGAAACAATTTCATTTACTTAAATTATGCAATAAATAAAAAATAATAACATTACAATTAGGATAAAAATTTTATAATATTAGATTTAAATTTATTTTTCGAGCATGCAAATATATCAATATCAATGAAATTTGAATTATAGGATTCCAACATTCTATGAATAGGGCAGCGTAGGCCAGAGTTCGTACGACAAGAATTTAACGCGAACAGAGTACGTGCTCGCACCTGACGTACATGAACTGTTCGGGGGACAGAATAACATAGCTTACTCGTTAGATCAATGGCATCAAAATTACTGTGAACAATATCATGAAGCACGTTGGCCTCCAGGTATTTGCGCCGGTTCTCCAAGCTAATAAGCTTGTACTTGTCAAGAAGTTGGGAGTACGACAGATTATCTTAGTCCCATAACATCTGTAGCACATAGCACGGAGGTACTTGCGCTGGACCCTTTCTATTCCACTTACGTACTTTTGGTAGAAGGGGTTCCAAATAGGGACCGCGTACTCTAATTGAGAGCGAATAAGCGTCTTATACAAATAGAGATAGGTTGAGTTACGCTTAAATTCTGTTGAGGATCTCATTACAAATCCATACATTTTAAAAGCACTATTGACTATGGCTTCAATATGCTGGTTCAAGGACAGTTTGCCATCAAAGAGAACACCTAGATCCTTCACTATGGAAATATTATTTAAGGGGATACAGTTAAGGTTATAGTTGAAATTGAGGATAACATTATTCTTTGTAAAGTGTATATAGTTACACTTGGAAATACTAAGATGCAGCTTATTTTCAATACAGTAGGCAGTTAGTCTGTCTAGGTCCTCCTGAAATGACTGGCAGTCATCTATAGTACGTATCGCTTGAAACGCCTTCAAGTCATCAGCGTACATCAAGAATTTTGAGTTTTTAAAACATTTTTTAATGTCGTTTATATAAATAATGAATAATAGAGGTCCCAGAATAGAGCCCTGTGGAACTCCGGAAGTAATATCAACAGAGACAGACTGATGACCATTAACCACAACCCTTTGTGATCGGTTTTCGAGGTACGACACAAACCAACGCAACAAATTTCCGCGTATTCCATTGTAAGCAATTTTACTCAGGAGAATTTCATGATCGACCCTGTCAAACGCTGTTTTGAAATCGGTGTAGACCGCATCTATTTGCAATCGCCTATCAACACTTTCAAAAAGGTAATCTGCAAATATTAACAGGTTAGATGTCGTAGATCGGCGTTTAACAAATCCATGTTGTTCAGGAATGATAACATTATGCAAAAGAGGGTAAATCTCGTTATGGACCAGTCTTTCAAAAAGCTTTGACAACGTCGGCAGAATTGAGATGGGTCTATATTGTTCGACGTCATACTTTGAGCCACCCTTATGCACTGGGGTAATGTTAGCTTGCTTCCACACCACCGGGAACACACCCTCATGCAGACATCTATTAAAAAGGATATAGATCGGTTCACAAATACTATCAGCCGTAGCCTTAAAAAAGGCCGCCGGAAGACCGTCAGGACCTGCCCCCTTACAGGGGTCCAACCGTTTCAACTCGCTGAGTACTCTTGATTTATTGATATGCACATTACTAATTAAAGTACCGTTCTCTGCGCACTGCTCCGGCGGATCCCACGTGGTGAGCGTTGGTGATACGGGCTCAAATACGGATAAGAAAAAGTCCGAAAACATATTGCAGACAACATCAGGATCACTTGACTTGACATTCTGGTACTGCATCATGGACGGAATGCCTGACTTACTTTTACGGTTAGAAATATAGGACCAAAAATGCTTTATGTTACTAGAGAGACTATCTTCAACCGAGTTAATATAACTGGAATAACAGGTTTTACATATATGTTTGAACATAGACCTACATTCGGAGAAGTTATTATAGTCTTTGACATTGCTGTATTTTTTCCACTTAATCCAAAGACGTTGCTTCTTTTTAAATATTTTAACTAATTGTGGCGTAAACCAGATTGGGAAGTCAAGTGATCTAGTCCTTGCAGGTGGGATTAGAGGGCTAATTATGTTACTCAAAATACTATAGAAAACCTCCACGGCCTCTTCCGACGATAGATTGTCAAACAGCGCGGACCAATTGACTTCGTCTATGTGTTTGTTAATGAGATCGTAATTAGCTTTACGGAAATTATATTTACTAATAGGTTTTCTCTTCATCATTTGTGTAGATAGGCTAACAGGTGCGGTTATAACAAAAGGGGGGTGATGGGGGTCAACAGGTAATAACGGATCTATAAGGCGGCCAGTCGAACAACAAGTGTTCGAGATGAACAAATCCAAAGTCTTTCCTCCACTATTAGGCGTGCTGTTATATTGGTGAGCATCCAGCGAAGACATGAAATGCGTCAGTTCCGAGCATATAGGGTGTGTACAAATACAAGCCACACAGGCGTCTTGCCCCGCCGTTATCGTGCTCCACGTGACATTAGGAAGATTATAATCACCGACGATGTAAACATTCATGACGTTCGGTGCATTTAAGGTGTCCTGTAGAAAATCAAAATGAGACGTATATACATCGGAGCTGGTCCCCGGTGGGATGTACGCAGCGCTGATGACATGTATCTTATGTTTATCGTTTTTGCAAGGTAGCGCAACCATGAGGTGCTCAATACACGCCGAGGGCTTATAATGTAGGCTATTGAGGATATCGAGTGAGGCCGATTGAAGTTCACGCAGTATCGCAATGAGCACCCCACCTCCATCTCGCTTCCCCGTAGCGTCACGATCCCGATCACAGCGAAATACAACATAACGAGGGTCAATAAACTCGCTATTCGCTATTTCTGGTATCAGCCAAGTCTCTGTCAATATTATGATGTCATATGAGGATGCCAAGATATTCACGAGCAACGGGTGTAGCTTAGTTCTAATTCCCCTACAGTTCTGGTAGTAAATTAACAAATTATCAGTGCTATCCATTATCAAAGTGTATTGCAACAAATTTATATAGATCATGCGTTTTTTTGGAAAAAAATAAACATTGTGGAATCCAATGAATTCTAACAGTACATTTATAGCTGGTGAAATAATTTAATAAGGTAACATTAAAACTTGTATATAATTTTGAGTTACACAGTATTATGATATAAGGTCGAATATAATAAAAAATTGTATATAATTTTGATTTACATTTCATAATAAGTAGATTTGATTTTATAAGAATTGTATTTAAAATTGATTTAAATTTTACAATAAGTAGATTTAGATTGATTAAAATAGTATTACGTTTCATGGCATGCACAATTTTGTAAAAATAGGTAACACAAGAGAATAAAACATAAAAAATATAACAGTAAAAACTATATAGAATATTGATACCTTTGTGGGTTAGACATTTATTCGACAGATTTGGATCGAATTTTATCGAGGTCTCTTTCTCCGCGTATAGCAAACGAGGGCTCACCTTCACGCTCTCGAACAAGTATTGTGGCATTTCTAATCCACACATATTTGTAGTGGTGGCTTTTGGCGACATCCCGGGCTTTACGAAATAATTGTTTCTTCTTCAGGGTTACATGCTCATTAAGGTAAATTGAAGATGACGCTCCAGTTATGCCAATTTGTTCTGTCTTGAGAGATGATGCCTTACGGAAGGCACTAAGTAAGTTATCCCTGTGTATACACGACGTGAATTTGACGATGACATTTTTTGGTCTAGTACTTTGTTGGTGTGCATGTGGTACTCTATGAACAGCTACGATGTTCTGCTGTGTCACTGGGGAGTTAAGTGCCAGACCAATTGCTTCAATGAGGGCCGGTAGGTTTTCGTTGCGCCTTTCGGGCAAATTACCTATTTCAACATTGCATTGACGAGCCTGTTGCTCCAAGGTATCAATTTTGGTCTCAAGAGCATTGACTATTAGCTCCACATGAGCAGACTTAGTGCCATTTAGTTCGCTGGTGCGCTTCTCAAGGATTTCGCAATGCTCTGTCAAATCCTGAGTAGTTGCTTGGAGGCTTGCAACATCATTGCGCAGGTCATGCACATTCTGCTTCAAAAGGGACTGCTCGGTACGCAGCGAATTTATTTCCTTTTGTATATTAGCCATAGTAGTTTTGATATCGTCGCGAATTTCAGTCAGATCTTTATTCATCTCACTCCGCCAGTTGCTGAGGGTTTTGTTTAACTCACTTGAGAATCTTTCAAAGTCTGAGCTAGGGATGGTTTGAACAGGTTTGTCCGTAACTTGGCTGGGATCATTGTATGTACGAGGAGGACTGCGTTCCTCTAAGGTGTCACACATGTCCATGGAGTTATCCTCGATCGCAGGTTCCGTGTAGCTGCGTACAGGCGTATTAACATTCGACCTAAGACGCCTGGTTACATTGTTGCACGACGGGCACTTCCATGAAGCCTTAAATTCAGTGCTTAGCGCAGCATATTGGCCATGCGTGACATTGAGACACTCGTAGTGATATTTTCCTTCACATGCACAGCACAGAAGGATGTTATCATGGGCAGCAGTCGAATCGCCTTGGCAGCAATTCATTTTAAACTTGTTGTAAATAAAGTTCGAGTGAAGAACAGCGCCACCTAGTTTGCTTCGTTGAAAGTATGTGGTACCTACACGGTAGCAGTGTGATGATCGCAGTAACGTGTCAATACTTAGGGTTCGGTCCCGATGCACAAGACGTAGTAGTACCGAGAAAAGTCAATAGATGTCGCCAGGATAGATAAATGACTTGCGAATTTGATATTCAGCAACTTATTCAAGGTGGTGAACAAAACTTTACAAATACCGTGGGGACACTGTAGAAACTTAGCAAATAATGATTAACTAGACCGGAGACAATTAATGAAGTTTGGCGGTTCGATTTCTTAGTTTTTAAACAAATACTTCGTTTAACATACGAACAAATAATAATAATAAATAATAATAAAATTGTTTATTTATACCAATAAATAATACACACAGACACAGTTCATAACAATGCGACAAGATAGTGAGCATAAAAAAAAAAAAAAAAACATAACTTGTTACAGAAGATTTAGTTTACAAAAAGAAAAAAGTCTATGCATACAAGAAATAATGAACCCTGTCTCTTAAACTAGGAAACCTGTATCTTAAGAGACAGTGCTCGGCCAGAATTTAAATTTTATAAAACTAAGTATACAGGAGTGTGAAAGTGTGATGATCTACCAGTACAAATGAATATTAATATTAATCAAATATGTGAGAGTATTGAGGTGCGTGTGTGTGTGAGACGGGAAAGGGAGAGTGTAAAATGTTTATGTGTGTGTGAGTGTGAGTATTATGTCAAGCGAAATATGATACTAGTAAAGACTCTGTTTTAATATAGTCCTGCTGTTTGAGCCACTCAGAGGTTTTTGATTTGACATTAAATTTATTTAGGTCTATTATGTCTAGTTCTTTCTGTATTCTTTTGAAAACATGATGGCTTAAGACATAGTATTGACGTCTTGCAAATGAGGTTTTGTACTGTACACCTGGGGGAACATATGTACGCTTTCTTGGATTAGATGGAGGTAAGCGGGCATGTATCCTCAGGACAGATTGGAGGATAAACAGCTGCCGTACCGTTAGCATTTTGCAATCAGCGTAAAGTTGTGCTGTAGGGTATCTGTAGGGTTTCCTTAACATAACTTTAAGTACCAACCACAGAGAACAGCACTTATTAGTTTAGCCAAAGCACGGATGCTTCTTGTAGCACTGGGCAACGATATTGATTCAGTCTTCCAGCAATCACAGATACTAATTATTCACTTTCACCAATTTTTATAATTATTAAATACGGAGCAGCTATATAAGTAAACTATCGGTATCGCCATCTAGCGGCGTAATGAACACTTGAACACCAATATCTCCTACCACGACATCCATCATTATGCTGCTACATATCGACGCTAGAAAGGCATATTGTATTAACGACCATTGCATAAGTTGCTCAAAAAATTGATTTAAAGTTATACTTTTTACAAAAAAAATCATAGTAAATTAACTACTGGAGTATTCTTGTTGAAACTCAGAATAGTTATTACTTAATATGCTTATTATTTAATTATTAAGTCAAAAAAAAATTACATGACCTTTTTGATATATTTTTAGGAGATAATACAAGGTAGTGAATAATCTTGGTTAGATAAAATTGACTTAAGTCACAATTCCAACATTAGAGGTCCTGTAAAAAATGTTTTAACGACCGAATAGCTACATACAATCTACAACTAAAGTATCTTACGTCCTATTCGGTTAACTTTAATATTCCAATAAAATGTTTTAACAGGCCGAGTTATTCAACCGAGGAAAACCAAAACATCTAATCTTAATCATTAAACTTAGTTCCGTCTAGGATAAGGGTATTATATCCCAATATTATTATATTTTTAGCGATAGGTAAAAAATAACATACAAAATAAAGAAGTATAAATTTTTTTATTAACAGCAAAAACATAAAACAACAACTTGTTTATATCTATTTTTTTTAAACTAAATCAACTTTGAGATCTATCAGTCACATGAAAATTCAATCTGTTGTTACGTGTTATTCACAACAAAACAAAAGATAAAATGACTTTTATACATTTATAATTAAACAACAAAACTACTTACATTTGAGATTAATCAGTCACATGAAAATTATGCAGATGATCGTATACTATTATATAGTAACAAAAAATAAAGCAACTTATATATTTTAATTAAACAAAAAACTACTCAACTTTGACAACAATCAGTCCAAACAGATGTTACAACAATCAAACATTAATAGTTTACAATTATAACTCAATAGATGAAAGTCAAAGTCAAATCATTTATTTCAAATAGGCACATAAAAGGCACTTTTGACCGTCAAAATTTACAAAAAAATAGAATTGATTCTAGTTGCCCCTTCCAAAAGGTAGTTTCGTATGGAGAAGAATGGGCAAGAAACTCCACCGTTACTCTTTTAAAATATTTTACAATATTATGTAAGTTCACATTAATTATGTAATCATATGTGAAGACGATGCACCTAGAATAAAATTACTATACCACAATAGGTAAAAAGAATTAAATATAATGCAAAGGCAGGTAAATTAATTATGTGATAGATACATGGTGCTCACATATTTACAAATATTGAAAAGTAGATGATGTTTCCAAAATTTTAACAAGTAATAATTTAGTGTGTGAGTTAAAGTAGTTAAGTACATAATGTAACAATCAATGTCATAAAAATTATAAATTATACAATTAAATTAGCAACCAGTTTGATTTTGTCTAGACTCTAGATTGTCCTATGGAGCAGGACCAGCATGTTTCCAAGCATTCTTATCTAGGATATAATCCTCTAATTTGTAATATGCTTGTTTACAAAGTGTACTTTTTATATGAGTTTTAAATTTTCTTTCTTTTAATTGCAATATGTCACAAGGTATTTTGTTGTAACATTTAACACAGTACCCCATAAAAGATATATGTACTTTAGATAATCTAAAAAATGGTTGATCTATTTTATCTTTATTTCTAGTATTAAAATTATGTCTATCACTTATTTTATTAAAAAGATGTAGATTTTTTCTGACATACATAATATTTTCATAAATGAATTGACAAGGTACCGTCATAATATTAATCTTTTTAAATAGTTGCCTAAGAGATTCGCGACGACATAGATTGTAAATGGCCCTGACAGCTCTCTTTTGCAAAATGAAAATGGATTCAATGTCAGCAGCCCGACCCCACAGTAAAATGCCATATGACATAATGCTGTGGAAGTAGCTAAAATAGACCAAACGCGCGGTTTCTACATCTGTTAACTGTTGTTTATCTTCCTAACAGCATAAGCGGCCGAGCTTAACCGCCCCGCAAGAGATGTTATATGGGGTCCCCATTGTAATTTCTCGTCTAGCGTGATTCCCAGGAAAACCGTCTGATTAATAAATTCTAGTTTTTCTCCATTCAATATGATGCCACATTCACAACTTCTAACATTAGGTAATTTAAATCTAATGCATTTGGTTTTTTTTTTATTTAGTACCAAATTATTTACCATAAACCAGTCTTGGACCTGAAGAATAGAGTTATTTACATCGTCATGATTTTGTGACCGTCGGTCTACTTTAAAGATCAATGATGTGTCATCTGCAAATAACACCATCTTCGGTTGATTCTGCAGTAATTGGGGTAAATCATTAATGTAAACTAAAAAGAGGAATGGACCCAATATCGAACCTTGAGGAACGCCCATTGTCATTTCAGACCCTAATGAGTTCATGCCGTTTACTTGAACTTTAACCTTTCTATCTTTCAGGTATGACCTTAGTAGATCAAGAGCTGTATTCCTAATCCCATAGTGCTCTAGTTTCATCAGAAGTGTCTCATGGTTTACGCAATCGAACGCCTTAGAGAGGTCGCAAAAGATTCCAATGGCATCCTGTGCTCCTTCCCAGGCGTTAAAAATGTTCTTTAGTAGGGTGACACCAGCGTCAGTCGTACAGCGCTCTTTGATGAAACCGTACTGTTGATCAGATACTATGCGTCTAGTAAACTCTTTATAGGTATATAGGTACTAGGTAGTGTAATAAAAAGTAAAACCATATAAAAAATACTCAAATAAGAAAATAACGGACTGTGTTCAATTGAGAAAAGAAGAGGAAAAATAAAATCACAATGTTTTCAGCCTCGAAGTTCGTAATCTCATCGAAAGCCTGAAATAAAAGTTTGATAAGTTATAATTGAACAAATAAAAATAAATGACTACCTATCTTCATTAATCGCATCAAAATAAAAGTACTTCTTACCTGAACAGTTACTGCATCTGTATTTATTTGGCTGCTGATTTCAATGTTTTTGATAGTTTCGTAAGTTTTTTCTGTATCCGAGTTTTCAATGTAATCACAATCCTGAAAATAATAATTTGTAAATAAGTTTATTAAATGCTAATAATTCCTAGTACCAAACCAGGTACTAGGTCTGGTGTTTAAATTTTTCAAAAAATAATATAGGTTAATATTTATTAAAATTTGTCTAGAAATCGATTCATAACTATTTAACAATAAACCCGAATAAAAAAAAAATAAACTGTATATTTTTACAACAGATCTGATGTTAAATTATAATAAGGTTGTATGATAATAATTATAAACACACGTAGGTAATTTGATCTTACAAATAGGTACCCACATAGAACTTATTATAGACTTACATCATCCTGAGCAAGATCCTTATTTATTATTATTGTTGACGACAGCGGTTTAAGCGTAGAATACTCCTCAAAGTAATTATTGTGGCCAGTATCCTGAAATAAACCATGCAAACAGTGCAAGAAAGACATGATTGATAAAAAATCGGAATCGAACTAAATATTACCAAGGTACTTATTATATTTTATTAAAATTATTAGGTAGGTTCTTGTAACAGACTAAAAAATAATTGATTATACCTATTTGCTCAGGTACAGGCGCCAGCACATCAAGCTACCCGAAACTGTAAAATTTTCCCAATCAACCTTGAACCTTAATGCTTTAGTGATTATGTTGAAAATCTATTAAAGAAATTTGACAGATTGTATTACAGAAATTTGTAGCTTGATGTGCTGGCGTCTGTACCTACGCAATTGTGAGTATGGTAAGGTCAAAAACCTAGTAATAGTAGGTCAGTAGCATACATACTTGGTTGTTGGTTTCCTCAATAATATTCGATTGGTCTGCTACTACGTTTTCGTCCTAAAGTAAAAAGTATGTGTGTTAAATGTAGGTACGTTAATAGTAGGTGAGTACTTACTTAATGCATTTTGATTTAGTAGGTACTTTAAGATTTAAACTAACCTGTTCACAATCAGCTGAATGTGGTTCAATATCAAACATTAATCTCCTTCTTAGTCTAACGTTGTTCAATATTTTCTTGCATCGTTCGGACGCCATGATAAATGATTTTTTTACACGCTTAATGAAAACAATTTTCGAGTAGAAGCAGCGGGCAATTCCTGCGTGACCACCCTCAGCGACAGTGCGTGGTCGACTGAAGCGCCCACGCAACGCTCAAACCTTGTACGCAGCGGTTCGCGCGCATAAAATGCGCTCCTTGAGTACAGCTTATGCACCACTTTTTCACCCAAAAAAGATTTTTTAAGTAGGCTTGACTGACTAACACAAAAAACTTTGCTTAAAGTAAAGTAGCTTAAATGCTAACAATACGTCAAAATCGTTTCAGGTAAAAATTTATGATCGACCAACTTGTTATTAAACATTGACAACAAAATGCGCTTAACGTCCAAGTGATTTTAATTAGCAGAAAGGTACAGTGTTTTATCGGACAATAAACAAAAAAATATACACAAATAAAATGTTTTATTTCCAAAATTGCATAAAGTGGCCAACAAGTAAAAAGTTTTATTAATAAAAATAAATGAAAAATGATTAGGTAAAGTGTTTTAAAATCAAATCTTTATTTAGAAAAAAAAAGCAAAATGAATTATGGCCTATTTTCTAACGTAATGTACGGTTTATGAAACAAATGACGAAAATGATTGGTTTTAAAACAAAATTCTATACGAAAATGACTGAAATCACCGTTGTATTAACGACCACAAAAGTGCTCAGATTAAACTGGAACCTAGACCATTCGAAAGAGAAAAATCTGCCGATTCCAACGATGTAAATAACACAATTTTCACCAAAGTGGTCGTTCATACAATATGCCTTTCTAGCGTCGATATCTCATCATATTGGGAATCTTGTTATTGGTGGCAGCTTACTGTTTTAAACGTTGGCGGCAAAGAAAACGTAAAGGAAATCGTACCACTTCTACAGCAGAGCGGTCGACAATCTCTGCGGCAACTGCGTTGCCATCTCCACACACCGTTCCAGAAAGTGTTGTGATTGAGTGTAGTGAAATTAGGGAAAAAGGACAATCTAGTAGTAAATCAGTGAAAAATGATCGTAAGCAACTAGCGCTATCCAGTGAGTGCTTACAAAGAAAAGAAGATAGGGGTTCTTCACCGATCTTTCGCGTGTTTTCTCTTCCTGATTTACACTGTAGCGATTCTGTTTAATTTGTAATATTACTTGCATCTCATCTCTTAACATAACTAACCCCAACATAACTATTTTAGTATTATTTGAACATTGTTTTCACCTTGTTAATATTAATTTCATTATCCATTTAACTATACGAACTTACTAACCTCATCTTCTTCTCCCTCGGGAGATGTTCAGGTCAATCACCGAACAATAATAAACATGTCAGCGTAATTGCGACACCGCGCTCTATGCCTTGAATATTTTATGTATTACCTAAGTAAAATAGTCAGTACGCTTTCGGACAGCATATCGGGCGCGACTCAATCTCATCTCATTCACCTCATTAGTTTTAATCGTTATCCCATTTGTAGCACTGAAATATAGCTATCTTTATAATCTTTAATCTTAGTTTATCTTAATCTCACCCCAACCCCGAACAGTATTTAAGGCCTGTTTCATTACCTACGATTAAGGTTCCGTTAACTTACAAGGCAGATAGTTTCATACGATTTCTGTTCCATTTTTTAATGTTTTCTGTGAGTAGTAGTGGTTATTCTGAGATCGTAAAACAGGCCCTTAGTATAAAAATAAATCTCCACTTAATGAAATTGGTTTTCCTTTATAGCGCATCTGCATCTAGTATTGACTATCTTGGTTTTCTCTGTGTTAAGTAACTCTATTTTACGTTTGTGAAGAGAACACATTGAATTTCTGGTTGTAAAAGGACACTGGGAGATATTTTGGGGCCACGCTGTAACGCACACCCTAACTTTTTTTTTAAATTGGTTACATACTTATGTAATTTTAGGTTACGGTTTTTCAACGCACCACTGGTTTAAATTCCATTGTAAAAAAAAACATTTTTATTATTATTCTCGATCATATTTCTACGTTACATCAAAGTTTATACTATAAAATAACACGGAACGTATACTAGCGGCGACAGCAAATACTTGACCGGGGTGCACGGTGGCAAGTGAAAAGACTATAACGAAAAAAGGAAAATACGAGATGAACTTGAACGCCACGGGCCAGTAGACAGGCTAGTGTGCTGTACCGCGGGTTGTAACCTACCATAAGATTAAACATTCTAATAAAAAACTTTAAAATATCAACTTTAAAGTGACTTGCCGATTAAATAGCCACATCGTATGGACCGTCCTATAAAGGGTTAAAAATATGTGGGTGAACTACTACGATCTAAACTAAATGGTTCATTGACCACTTATATGCCCAGTGTCCTTTTATCTGACAGTACGTTTTGTTTGATAAGTTATATTTTTTACTTAAGTGACTAATTTTTTGGTTTTATTTCCAGCAATAACAATTCCACACCCGGGAACACCCTGGTAAGTGTATTGAAATTCATGTGTACCTCTTTTTAAACTTACTTACTGCACGCACACATGGTGGTGGCCTACTTGTCTATTTGGTCGACTGGTTACTGATGTCTCGGTGATAGTTTGAATTGCTAATCTTAGACATGCACCACAAACAACATTGTCTTGTTGAACCTGTGAGAAAGAACAAAAACTCATTTAGTTGTTGTATATCAAAGCGTTCAATATAAATAGGCAAAAAAACTAGGGAATCTCAATACTTACAGCTTGTGGTGTTATTCATGCCTGTATTAAATAATGTACTTCATCATTTTGCACTGATAAGAGAATACGTCTCATCCTTGCAATATTGAGATAGCAATTAGGACAGTGTAGGTTTCTATCCATTTGTTTAAATGTATACTGGGAACAAGGCCAAAACAACAGCCGCGTTGTATATAAAGCAGGAGCAGGTCCGTCGTCAGAAAGCCAAGTCGTCGTCTAGGCGGATCCAATGTAAGTCCGTGTTCAAAAATGGGTATCGTGTGCAGAAGTATAAGGGTGAAAATCATTTAAAATGACCATTGTGACAAAAATGAAACAAAAATGGAAATGTAACAAAAATGAAACGCGTAACAAAAAATAACAAAAATGAAATATTAGGGCTCGGTTACAATACACATTATTACCTGACTGTTATTTATTTTATTGATTTATCATATGGTGTTTCGCAATAAAACACTGTTTATTTCTTTTTTATCATTTGTTTTATTAATTAATTATGAGGAATCTATAAGGAAATTAGAATCTCTTAAAAACATTTTTTTTCCTTTGGCGACAATAAAAAGAGATCAACGTTATATGAGTTGCCTATCTTATCAGTTTAAGAATAGTCATATTGAGAATATTATTCTCAGATATAAAGTTATCAATCTAAAATAAATCAACAATGCAATGCAAACAATAAATGGACATTCTTGTCAACAATATTCATTAATAACATAAACATAACACTTGAAAAAAGGGCAAAATAAAAAAAACTTCTATATTTTCTAACACAATCGTACGCTGCATCATTATTTTTTATAAAGTCCGTTCTGAGCCAGGTTATCATTAAGTATTTATTTTGATGTAGGTCATCAAAATAAATACTTAATGATAACTTTAAAAAAATTGGTATGAAAACCCAAAACTTAATTACAGTAAGTTTAAAATATCCTACTGTATGAACACAATGAAAAACACGACATTTGTTATAAAATAATAATGAACTTAACAATAAAAACATTGTCATTAAAAAAAACAACGTCAGATATTACTCACTTTCACTTGAACTAGAAATAGAAAAAAATGACTTTTTCTTTGATGATACATAATTAGAAGATGAACTACCAAGAAATTCAGGAAAATCTGCTTTAAGATTAAAAGAAGATACATTTTGTCTCTTTGTGTTGCTGGTCATTTTCTTTAAATCACTTAGTGAATAATTTACTCGAACATTAGACAGAATAGTCACAGGTGCCACATTTTTATTTTTTATTTCATTCCGATGATCAACATTTTCTTTATTTGTCATGGCGGCCGCGGCAAAAGTATGGTCTGCATCCACATGGGTTTTAATTTGCGTTAGGTTGCTTTTCACTTTATCTTTAGATGATTCAGTATTATCAACACTAGGTGACAAATCAAAAATATCAAAAGAGTCTAAATCACCGTAACCAGTATTTAATGTATCTTCTTCAACATTGGGGCTATTTTTTGAAGATACCAGTATTGTTTTGCTTTCGCAATTCGTGATATCAGTCAATGTATTCATATTATGGGTTTGTCTATCAAATGGTGAGGGCAGGCAGTCATCTGAATCGGATGTTAACCGAGTTCGTTTTCTGGGGCGAGGTTTTAGCAGGCAATGTCTTTTAATATCGAAACAGTCGCAGAAGCCTCTAATGTTTGAGCTGTTACAAAAACAACTTAAAACTCGGTAGTTAATTTCATTACAGTTGTTTTCTGATTCGACTTGTATTTGGTGAACTTTCATAGTTTTAGGAACAGGCACTAAAACTTCGAGAGCTGTTTGGTTTTTGCTTATAACCTCGTTGATATCAGACTCATCAACACAGAAGAGGTTAACTGTAGTGTCTTCTTTCAGAAGAGAGTACGCTGCTGAAGTGTCTAAAACATCCATTCCATGTAATACTCTAGCATCTAAAAGTCGCTTTATAGCACCTCCTACACCATCTGCAGCACCCTTCCCATGATACGACTCTGAAAAGTTCCAAGTCCCTCTTTCGAAATTCAAGTCTTCAAGATATAATTTATAGAGATAAAAATTCTTTTTCTGCTTGTATTGGGTGGCGGGGCCATCCGAAAATACGTGCACAATATTAATTTGAGGAAATTTTCTTTTGATGTCAATCAGAATTGGTCTCAAATGTGCCCATATTGCTGGAGGTGAATGATCTGTTGAGTCAGATAGCGTGCAATATGCTTGAGGTTTCAAACCTTTAATGTATATGACGCTTGTATGTAAAGAAATTTGATTTTGTGACCCGAAGTGGGCAGATTGAATTTGCCGATGCATTTTACAATTGTAATTTTCGGAAAAGTCGCAGTGAATCATAACCTCGTCTTCTAGAAGACTGCTTTTGAGAATTCTATATACGTTGTATTGGTGCCAAATATTAAAATAGTGCTCTTTAAACTTTGTAAGTTCCTGTTCAAAAAGGCTTATAAGGTTTTCCAGATTTCCCGTTTTAGATTCAGTTAATACTTTTTTAGTTTTCTTAGTCTCTTCATTTTTTTGGTATTCGACATCTTTCGTGGTCCACTCTAACCAGGTAACGACATCATGTTTTTTAGCTTTAGTGAAATTGTAGGTTGGAGACATCGTATTGCAAATATTACATTGAGAATACATGCATTCTTTCGATTTTGCATCGCACACTATCTCTTCCAATATATTTATTAATTTTGTACCTGATTCAAAAATCGACAGTTTTTTTAGCGCCATAAATTTAAACTCAATATTTGCATGACTTTTGCAAACACAAGTTTCACGGTTGGACAGTCGAGGTTTGACTACATAAAAAGGTCGGTGCCTGCGAAAAGTGGCAATGGATACATTAATACCAGTGTTTTCCCTAATTTTTTTACGTAAATTCGTCAAACTGTCGAGAAGATATCGTTTTTGACATTTTTGTTTTTTAAAAGTCTTGGTTTCTTTTTTCCCCGCCGTAGCACGGCTTACGTCATCGCGCAGGTAAAAGTGACGAATTTTTTTCGCCAATTCACTGTTTCTCCTGGAGCCCAATTTTGCATGATTACGGATTCTGCTTTTTAAACCGACCACCCATCTCAACCGCGAGTGCAATCTATACTTTTTAACAATTGAGGACGTAAAAATATTCCGTAAAACCTTCTTTGCTTTTTTGTTGTTCACGTATTCCTGCCCTATTGCTTCAGTCAAAACGAAATTTTCTAGTAGGACTTTTTTAATTTTCATTTTATCTTGGTCTGAGGGAGTGGTCATAGTTTTGATAAATAATTCTGATTTTGAATTGGGTGTTTGCGGCTCTTCATGTATTACGAGATTTGCTTCTGCTTGCTCTGAAACAGTCATCTGACAATTAAGTAGGATTTTTTGTCGATAGATTTTCTTTTTTAGCGCTTGTATTTGTTTTCTTTGTTTATTTATAGTGTTTCTTTGTTTTTCATTTTCTTTCTTTAGCCTTTTATAGTATCGTTGGTATTCTTTTGAACTATTTATATTTTTTATTTGTGTCTTATGTTTTCTCTCTTGATTTTTCTTAAGCTTTCTCCAGTTCCTTCTTCTTATCGACTTTTGGTTTTCTGATATTTTAGAAACTGGCACATATTTCTTCTTAATTCTGGTCAAATTTTTCAATCGTATTTCTTCATACTTCTCTGGATTTGATTCTTTAAGGCGTTGCCTATATAGCCGTTGACGTTCAGCTGCTGTCATTGGCATCCTAAAAAAATTTATATCGTAAGCACAAAGAGACGGAGAGTCAAACAAACAAATATAAAAAGATGCATAAATGAATAAACAAACAAGAAGCTAGACAAATTAAGGCGATGATTGACGGCAAGCATATGAAAGGCTAACCGACGGATAGAAGTTAAATAGACAAGCAAGCGAACTTGATGACGGAAGAATAATAAAACCGAAAGCAGACAATTAAATAGATAGACAAGAAAACCCTAGAAAAGATTGAAAAATAATAAGAACCGATTTCAAAACGCAGCAAAAGTTGGAAGTCATAGAGCGATCTTCGGCTACCGTAGACGCAGGCTTGCGGCGATAAGTAATGGGTAGCTCGCCGTCCGCCCGTCCAGTAAGGTTTAATCCGAGTAGTCAACGGCGCATAGTGTTCTTCGCACGCCTCAAAACGATGTCAGGAAAAACGTAGGGGCCCAGTAGGGCCGATGCCCTCTAGAAACCTGTGGTCCTAGGATATAAAAGGCAACTGATGGACACAGGTGTGGTTTCCGTCAGTAAGAATCTGCCACGCCCCCGCTACACGCTAGAGCGGGAGAAGTCATAGGATGATTTCAAACGTCAAAAAACACCTTCGAGAACTACCCTAAACTTTAAAATATCTAATAATAAATTATCAGAATTGATTTATAAACATAAATCATACATAAAAATATACAATCGATTTGAGAACCTTTCCTTTTTGAAGTCGGTTCAAAGACATGTTCTAAGTGAGCTACAGCATTAACCTTGTCATCGCTTTTTATCAAATGAGACGAAGGTCAAATGAGAAATTTGAAGAAACCCACCTATAGATGTCGCACCGATAAAATCCCTAATTCATCAGTCACCGAAGCCACTTTTAGTTGCACTAGGCTACGGATGTAGTTCCAGAGTCGACGGATTAGCCATCTCAACGCACCTCTCTTATACGTATACGGAAGTCAACACTAGTCCAAGAAAGCGGAAGTCATACTACAACCCGCAGCTGTCGACGTTAGTGTGCACCTGTGAACACCTGTTTGTGGGTACGAGTTTGACAGACCCCTCCGCCCACTTCAGGGCAGAGAACATGACGGACAAGGCGGAAGACATCCACGAGGATTACCACCACGAAAAAAAAGACTACGGGCGCTTCTAACACGGAAATATAAATATTCGTGTGCAATATAAAATAAATAAGGGCTAACAAATGACATTGTACATAACAAACAGAAAGACATACGGACCCATATTATATACACCGAAAATTCACTCACATATTTTATACAACATTAAAATCACGCGCTATTAATAACATTTTATCAGCAATGTGATTGCGTCTTTATTTCACTTTTGTTATTTCATTTTTGTAACGTAATTAAATCATAACAAAAATGAAAAACTGCTGTACTTTGAAAGTAATTTCAAAGTACAGCAGTTTCAAAGTAAAGCCAAACAGAAATCGCAATGAGTTACAACCACCTAGCATTTCAATAAATGTCAACAATAAAGTACCTAATTGCTTAATTTAATAATATAAGTGTTCACTTACCTGCGTTGTTAGAAACAAAACAAAACAGATAATTTATAATTGGAATTTTTCTCGCCGACAAAAAAACACACGTCATTCACTATTTTCACTCGAGGACAAAATGGCCGACTCATATTAGATTCTGGCATGTGATTGGCTCGTTATAGTTTGAGTGTTGCCATTTTACAAATTCTATATATTACCAAATTGGGCGTTACAAAAATGAATAACAAAAATGATCAAAATAATGGACATTATTTTGAACCCAAAATTTAAATATTTTAAGTAATTAATAAAAAATATTTTTAACCGTAATCAAGGGCCATCAACAACGATTTGGCAAAAAGTTCATGAATAAGTAAATACTGTAGCTAATAAATTTATTCAGATGATTTTTGTAACGTAGCCCGTGAAGAGGACAAATTATTTTGTATGGAGATTATCCGACTTTGATGAGAACAAAGCAATATAAAGAATTTATTATGCTCAACAGATATAGATGTGTGTGTTATATAGTTAGATAATATACATCAGAGTACTAATAGGTAGTTTTTACATAGTAAAAATAACTGTATCATAAAATATCGGGTGTGGACAAATTTTGCAATCAAAATGGTCATTTTAAATGATTTTAACCCATAATCAAAATCCTTAATAAATGGCCACAGTCGTTGTTAAATATCATAGAAAGCAATCTGTAATTCCGCAACAACAAGAATCAAGTAATATAAAAGGTACTCTGTGTCAACTAAACAAACGAAAAAATTAAAACCAGTAATGTCAAACTGTCAACAAGGCAAAAGACATGTGATTCATACAGCCTACGATACGTTTTCTATTTTGAAAATAATTTAATTTTTAATTAATATTGATATACATATATTATTTTAATTCGATTTAGGGTACATATAGGTCGAGTTATATTAAATTAATGATAACTGTGCACTAATTCTATAAAATAGTTCGTTAAGGACTATTTGAAGATTCCTGTATGGCTGAATGTCACTTACTCATGTCAAATAAACACTGACCTTCAATAAAAAATAAGAATGAACTAACGGATATCAAGTTAAATATTTTAAAGATCATTATATTTTTACCCTAGATAAACAAACTTGAGAATTATTTCATTATACATAATAAATTCTAAATAGAATTATGGACTACTAGCTGAGCCCCGCGGTTTCACCCGCAGAAATCTCGATCCCGTGGGAATATCGGGATAAAAAGTACCCTATGTCCTAATCCAGGTCATAGTCTACCCATGTGCCAAATTTTATCCAAATCCGTTCAGCCGTTTTAGCGTGATTGAGTAACAAACATCCAAACATCCACACTTTCACATTTATAATATTAGTAGGATATATAGTAGGATTAGTAGTTTCTGTCCATTTCAGGCATTTTTCGGGCGTTCCCCTTTGGGTTTAATCGAAAAAACCATAAGAGAACTTTAAATTTAGATTATTAAGGAAAGCACATTGGCATCATTAGTTTGTCAAAAATCGTGAAATTATATTTTCATAGTCCTATGTCCGCCGGTTTGTATGGAGTCGATCCACTGTGCGCCACCGTCGCGCCGTCGCGCCTCATTCGTGTGCCCAGACTAATTAGTCTTTTCGTGTATAATACCTACAGTGAGTTGGTTTGTTCGAGCCAGGGCTTGTTAACGTTACCAAATAACAAAATAATTACCGTTAAGTAACGTTAATTTCAATGTGATACCTTACTAACGTTACAAAAAAGTAACGTTACTTTTTTAACTTAACAGTATTTTAACGTTAATTAATATTAACGTAAAATACACAAGTAACGTTAATTTTATCGATAATTTTACCGTTAATTTTACCGTAAATTTAGCTACGTTGCCGTTCCGTAGATTTACATTTTTGTGCGCTCGCTTTGGCATAGCGTTGGATCATTATAGATGCACTGTTGCCGCTTTGCCGCGCCGCCGCCGCGCGACGGCGCGGCGGCGGCGCGGCCTCATTCGTGTGTAATACCTACAGTGAGTTGGTTTGTTCGAGACGCAAAATTTTTGGTTGGGTATTTCAGACGAGGTTTCTTCCTGAAGGGCAAGCGATAACTTGTTATTGACTTTAAAATAAACTGGTTTACCCCTAATTGAGCCCATTTACCTATGGCAAATTTCAAGCATCACGGGGATAGTTTCTTTTTTGGTGGGAAATCTTCAAATGACCTCTCCCGCTCTGGGTGGAGCGGTAGGGCGTGTGAGACTTACTGACTAAAACCCACTCGTGTTCCTTCAGTTGCTGTGCGCCAGGGCCACGGTAACTCTTTCGAACAATCAGTGACCCCGGCAGACATCGGCCCTTTTGGACCCCGTCAATGGTGCTGACATCTCTTTGAGGCGCGCATGGAACACGACGCGCCGTCGAACCGGGCCTGGTCCTTACCGCAAGCTCGCGCCTACGGTGGCCGGGAGTCGGCAAACGACTCCCGACGCCCAGGGTGTCTCTTCCTGTGGTGTCTAGGGGAGCGAGGGCACAGCGATTGCCTCTCCCTCACGCGCTCCGCCTCCTCCTTCGCAAGCATTACAGCTTCGCAGAAGGAGGTGACGGCTTCCCATTCCCTCTCGCTCCGTACCATGGCCTGAAGCAGCACGCGTAGCATGACTATTATAGAAACTGGTTTTGTCGACGGAAGAATAGACAAAAATTACGTTCCGTGAAGACAGTACGACGGCAGCAAAGTAGAAAGAGTCAACTGCACTTTTTACGAAATTCAGTACTTTATTCACGTTTTTCTTTTATTTTGCTTATATCTCGAAAATGGTGTGTCCTATCGCAAAAATAATGAAAATTTCGACCCCCTTTATGATGCCCTTAAACCTCTAAAACTGAACATGTAGGTAATAATTATTCACATTTTCCATACAAAATGTGAAAAATTAAATTTTTCCATTCCAATTTTATACTTTGGGGCCGTCGAGTAAAAAGTTGTCTAATGTCTTTAGCATGGTGATCACAAAATCAAATTGTCTTCACTACCTTAGACAACAGTCAGTTGTCAGAGTGATTTTGACGTTTGGGATAGAAATCTTTCTTCTGAAATAGTCTACATATAAAAGGACCTAGACAGCGATCGGAAGAAACGAAAGACAAAATGACAGATTGTAGAAGGATTTTTACGGTGCGATGTCAAAAATAGAGAAACGTAATGTCACTTTGTATAGAAATAGCTATGTATTGTCTTCCAACAAATAGAAAGCGTCATGCTACGCCTGCAGGGTTGGACGCGAGAGGTCACCGCCACGAGGACACGGCGGTGCTCCGCCCATGCTGGGCAGACCACCGTATGCTCCACCGTGTCCTCCGGTCTATCCACACAATGATAACATCCGGGCGTTGCCTCCCGCCTTATCCGAAACAGGAACCTCCCGAAACAGACATGTCTGGTGAGGACCTGCGTCAGGCGGAAGGTAAGGACGCCGTGGCGCCTCTCAAACCACTCCTCAAAGAGGGGACTTACCGCCGCAATTGTGGCGTGCCCTGTGCTGGGTTGCGACAGTCGCACTCTCTATGCCGCCATGAGATCCCGCCGGGGCTCCGTCCGCTGTGCCGTGATTTCTCGCGGCAGCGGAGTTACGCCCCGGCGTTTCGCCTCCTCGCGATTGGGGGATGCCTGAAATGCGTAAATGTAAGCGCTCATACATATGAACGGCACGCGGCGGTCGGTGACAACAGTCGACATGCCGTGGCGGTGCGTTAGACTATTAGATCCTGCATGTTTACAACGACTATTGTAATAACTATAAATAAGTAAATGAATTACTTTGATTATTGTCTTCACTCATCTTGATATTGGATAAATTGTCAGTTATCACACTTATCACTGACTAAATCAGCTCACTATACTAGTCACGCGTAAGAATCAAACAATGTTTTTATCGGCACGGCATCACAACGACGCGTGAGAGGGCCACAGTGGCGCGGCGAGCGGCCCGCCACGCACCTCCGCCCCCGTTACTTCCACTTCACAAGATAACAGTTAAAAAATAACGGTAAAAAAAACGTTATTTAACAATTAACGTTAATAAAGATTAACGTTAAAATGTGGCATAAGTAACGCTAAATCTATTACCGTTATTTAAATATTAACGGTAACTCTGTCAAATAGAGGTAACGTTACGAACATTTTACCGGTATTTAAAGCCCTGGTTCGAGCCGCAAAATTTTTGGTTGGGTATTTTAGACGAGGTTTCTTCCTGAAGGGCAAGCGATAACTTGTTATTGACTTTAAAATAAACTGGTTTACCCCTAATTGAGCCCATTTACCTATGGCAAATTTCAGGCATCACGGGGTTAGTTTCTTTTTTGGTGGGAAATCTTCAAATGACCTCTCCCGCTCTGGGTGGAGCGGAAGGGCGTGTGAGACTTACTGACTAAAACCCACTCGTGTTCCTTCAGTTGCTGTGCGCCAGGGCCACGGTAACTCTTTCGAACAATCAGTGACCCCGGCAGACATCGGCCCTTTTGGACCCCGTCAATGGTGCATACATCTCTTTTAGGCGCGCATGGAACACGACGCGCCGTCGAACCGGGCCTGGTCCTTACCGCAAGCTCGCGCCTACGGTGGCCGGGAGTCGGCAAACGAATCCCGACGCCCAGGGTGTCTCTTCCTGTGGTGTCTAGGGGCGCGAGGGCGCAGCGATTGCCTCTCCCTAACGCGCTCCGCCTCCTCCTTCGCAAGCATTACAGCTTCGCAGAAGGAGGTGACGGCTTCCCATTCCCTCTCGCTCCGTACCATGGCCTGAAGCAGCACGCGTAGCATGACTATTATAGAAACTGGTTTTGTCGACGGAAGAATAGACAAAAATTACGTTCCGTGAAGACAGTACGACGGCAGCAAAGTAGAAAGAGTCAACTGCACTTTTTACGAAATTCAGTACTTTATTCACGTTTTTCTTTTATTTTGCTTATATCTCGAAAATGGTGTGTCCTATCGCAAAAATAATGAAAATTTCGACCCCCTTTACGATGCCCTTAAACCCCTAAAACTGAACATGTAGGTAATAATTTTTCACATTTTCCATACAAAATGTGAAAAATTAAATTTTTCCATTCCATTTTTATACTTTGGGGCCGTCGAGTAAAAAGTTTTCTACTGTCTTTAGCATGACGATTACAAAATCAAATTGTCTTCACTACCTTAGACAACAGTCAGTTGTCAGAGTGATTTTAACGTTTGGGATAGAAATCTTTCTTCCGAAATAGTCTACATATAAAAGGACCTAGACAGCGATCGGAAGAAACGAAATGTCACTGAATAGAAATAGCTATGTATTGTCTTCCAAGAAATAGAAAGCGTCATGCTACGCCTGCAGGGTCGGACGCGAGAGGTCGCTGCTGCCGATCGCCGCCACGAGGACACAGCAGTGCTCCGCCCAAGCCGGGCAGACCACCGTATGCTCCACCGTGTCCTCCGGTCGATCCACACAATGATAACACCCGGGCGTTTCCTCCCGCCTTATCCGAAACAGGAACCTCCCAAAACAGACATGTCCGGTGAGGACCTGCGTCAGGCGGAAGGTAAGGACGCCGTGGCGCCTCTCAAGCCACTCCTCAACGAGGGTACTTACCGCCGCAGCGTGCCCTGTGCTGGGTTGCGACAGTCGCACTCTCCATGCCGCCATGAGATCCCGCCGGGGCTCTGTTCGCTGTGCCGCGATTTCTCGCGGCAGCGGAGTTACGCCCCGGCGTTTCACCTCCTCGCGATCGGAGGATGCCTGAAATGCGTAAATGTAAGCGCTCATACATACGAACGGTACGCGGCGGTTGGTGACACCAGTCGACATGCCGTGGCGGCGCGTTAGACTATTAGATCCTACATGTTTACAACGACTATTGTAATAATTATAAATAAGTAAATTAATTACTTTGATTATTGTCTTCACTCATCTTGATATTGGATAAATTGTCAATTATCACACTTATCACTCACTAAATCAGCTCACTATAACGCGTAAGAATCAGACAATGTTTTTATCGGCACGGCATCACAGCGACGCGTGAGAGGGCCACAGCGGCGCGGCGAGCGGCCCGCCGCGCACCTTCGCCCCCATTACTTCCACTTCACAAGATAACAGTTAAAAAATAACGGTAAAATTAACGTTAATAAAGATTAACGTTAAAATGTAGCATAAATACCGTTAAATCTGTTACCGTTATTGAAATATTAACGGTAACTCTGTCAAATAGATACCTCTATTTGACAGAGTTACCGTTAATATTTCAATAACAAATATAATAATAATAATTGTTATATGTTCGTAACGTTACCACGTTACGAACATTTTACCGGTATTTCAAGCCCTGCAGTCAAATTAGATATCAGTCAATATGATTTGAAATTTCCCCACTTTCATGATTATTAGTAACAATAATATGTACGTAACATTTTAGTATTTTTAAAATTTTGTACGTCTGCTTATACTAAATAACAATTTCAGACTTTTATTATACATAATATCTTGACTCCAACCATTTTGTAAATTAACATGTCCTATCTAAGAGAGCCGGGTGATCTGTAACTCAGGACTCTCCTACCTCAAACACCTTTCTCTATTTATGATTTTGTTTTTTATTTACCAGTGCCTGTAATATGATGTTGAAATAAATAAAGATTTATGATTTTGATTATGATGAAATTCAATATGCTTATACTTTGTCATATTTACATTACAGAAATATCAACGCAGTTCTTGATAAAAATACAATAGAATTCACAACAACCACAACAGAACCCACAACGACTGCAAAAATGACAACAGAACCCACAACGACTGCAAAAAGTACAACAGAACCCACAACGACTGCAAAAACTACAACAGAACCCACAAATCCTACAACAACTAAACAGAAACCCTCAACTACTACAACAACTAAGACCAAACCCACAACTACTACAACAACTACAACAGAACCCACAACTACTACAACAACTAAAACAAAACCCACAACTACTGCAACAACTAAAACAGAACCCACAACGACTACAATAACTACAACAGGACCCACAACTCCTACAACAACTAAACAGAAACCCTCAACTACTACAACAACTAAGATCAAACCCACAACTACTACAACAACTACAACAGAACCCACAACTACTACAACAACTAAAACAAAACCCACAACTATTACAACAACTAAGACAAAACCGAATGTTAGTAACAAAACAAATGTTAGCACCGATGCATCCAAGTCCAATGCCAAGACGCTTGGAACAAATGATACTTCTACAGTAAACACTTCAAACGGGACACAGCCGTCTGGAATGTAAGTTAACAGTAACATTGCTTATCAATTCTTTTTATATTTATTTTAATATTAATTTATTAAAGTCAACAGTAAATCTAAGTAAGTATATACTTAGATTTACTGTTGATTTTAATAAAAAACTATTATTTAGGTTTTATAATGAACACCGATCTGTCCGCCTTATTAAAGTTAATGTTAAGATACTTAATCTGTGTAAGTATATGGGACTAATCAAGGCTACCAACCATATGATCATATTATTAGTGTCTAGTAGCTTGATTCTTCTGCTGGTGCTATTTGTTTTGGCAATTAGAGTATAAGGGGTTTCGGCCGTACGAATCAAATTCCTGGCTAATTTGATAATTATTTTTAATGCTGTCATAGTTGTTTTCACTCTGCCCTGACATTCGGAGCAGAATGAAATGGCGCAGAATTTGATTCGTACAGCATTACCCCATCGCCAAACTTATCGCACTTCATCGTATTTTTTCTGTCATTCCAGCGAGAAGTTACATACGTCGCCGGTTTTAAAAAAAAGCTGAGCATTATTCAGTGGTGACGGTTTCAGCTATTGGATTGTGTGCCTTCGCTTGCGGCACGCTCCTTGCCATTGCCATCAAAATTTCACACACTCGTTACAGAAGACAATCTCGTGAAATGTTTTTTATTCTAACGACGCGCCCCTACATCTCACGGTTTTCACGACTTGCCAAAACATCGAGGTTTCTTTAATATACTTAAGTTTAATATGGATGCATTAAACACATAAAACTTCCGGAATAAATCAACTCAGCCTATCACAGTCTCCTTCTAGACATAGGCCTTTCCCATGCTGCGCCACAACACCCTGTCCTCCGCCTTCCGCATCGTCAGTCCCAGCCACTTTTTTGAGGCCATCGGTCCATCTAGCTGCTCTAAACTATGAAAACTGCACCAAAATTAATTGTGCAGTTCGGAAGATCTATGCGGTCACACAGGCATGAACACCGACTTTATTTTATAATATTTATATATTGTATATGTATCATCTATCTTAGGACCGTATAACGTCCTATGAGGCGGTTCGTAAGTTATTCTACTTACTACAATTTTAAATGGAATTTACCCATGTGGTTTTTTGGTTCGACAAAATATCTGCTGACAAGACCTGCAACGTCTTGCCTTCCATATGAATATTGAAAACGGATTGTAACACAAAACACAAATGCAACACAATGTGTTACAAATAAAATACGCAAATATTATTTGACTGTAGACCGTCCACTCGCTGCTAAATCAAATAATAAATAAAGTGTCACCGTGTGCCTCGCGGCTGGTTTTTACATTCTGAGGCGAGACGCTGCTGGTCAGGTTCATGGATGTTGTCTTTTATTCTATCTGTGCATTTAACTCAAAATTCCTTGAACTGCTTCATTGGTCTAACTCAGTTTCACTGCCCGGAGTCTGAAATTTTGCCCTGTTGATGGCAAGGCCCCTATTATAATGAAATTAAACATAACTGGCAACATGTGGGTGTACCCACTGTACATACATACACCTAACCATTGAGGAAATAGGGCGTGAAATAATGTTTGTTATGTACTCGGCCAATAATTTTACAATATTATATTTTGTTTAAAATATTTCAGCAAATCGTCAAAACCTGCCGTAATATAGAGACACAGTCAATAGCGAGTCATCGACGAGCTTCTGATCCTGCTAACGAGATTCTGATCAAGCATTCACTACATCATGGAGATATGAAATGGCCACCAGTGCCCTTATTAATACAGCGGCTTGTGGGTGAGATATACGCGGCGAGCCTACAGAGCCCTGCGCACTCAGTACAATAATGCGTTCAGGATGTTGCTGGATCGGCCGTGGCAGTGCAGCGCGTCTGGGATGTTTGCTAAAGCGCGCACTGATGGTTTCCAGGCCATCATGGGCAAAAAAGTAGCTTCCCTGCTGGCACGTATACGGGGTAGCAACAACGGCATTCTGAACGCAATAGCTGTACGTTTTGACTGTCCCTTTCAGAATCAGTGGGTCATGTCTTGTGTAGGGTTGGCAAGTAATGTCAAATAAAAAAATACTAGGTGACGGTTTCTATGGGTCTATGCCACCCGAAATAAAGTTTTATTATTATTAATATAATTTACAACGAAACAACAAAATTGCGTTACATAACAATTGTCCAAAAATTACAAAAATGACACATTTTTACGTGTGTAGTTGTCGGATTATCAGATTGTCGTCAGTCAGTTTTATTAAATAGGGTCCTGATGTCACATTAGTTATAATGATTATTTATCAGTAATAGAAGAATACTCGGCAAGTGAATTTCAAAACCTGTTGCATTTTGAGAAACGAAATACTTTAATAAAATATTATAATATTATATGCAAACAAAGCTTTGTGTTTGCATATAATATTATAATATTTTTGTTTGACTGGAAATAGGTTGCTAATAAAAAATAAAATATTACATTATTAACTGTTGGACTTTAAAAGGAAAGTTAGGACGTATTATTATGCCCTTTTATTATGTGCCTGAAAGAAAAATAAATTAAATTAAATAATATGAGTATAGTGTTTAAACCAATACATACAATACATTTATTTAAGACTCGGTAGCTTTTTGAGATATAGTACTCAATATAATTACATAATTAAACGAACTTACCTGAAGTGAAGTTCTATTGTAATTATACGAAGGGCTTAGTCCGAGATATCTTCTATATTCACTGTGTAGTTTCACAATCCTCGCATTGTGTGTGCCGCGAATATTTAGAGGAAGCGAAAAGCTTCTTGTCCAAAAACGGAAATAAGGCAGTCTGCTGGCAACACTACATCTGTAACTCATTCTTTTCAGAGCATTAGTATAGGATTATGATTTCCAACCTGACTCTAGGGACATTATAATCTATGATTATGAAATGGGCGGGTGGTAGATTGATATCTCGGACTAAGCCCTTCGTATAATTACAATAGAACTTCACTTTAGGTAAGTTCGTTTAATTATGTAATTATACTCAAGCTTAGTCCGAGATATCTTCTATATTCACTGTGTAGATGTTTAGAGAATTGTTGGAAATCATAAATAATATGTATACAATCAAACACAGGATTTAAGAATAATCAATTTAATGTGATTTTTATCACATCAATTTAACAATAGGTACCTTATTTCAAGGTAGATAGGTACTTAAGTACTAATTAAAACTTAAACCTTAATGTTACAAATGGCTTTTGTAAACGTATAGCTATCATTTTCTGTATTTAAGGGTCTATTGTAGTGATTGGCAAAAACACTAGATCCTGTAGACCAACCAGCAGATTTAAATATACAATCTAATGTTACGCCCTCTCTACACGCCAGAGACGTGGACGCATGACGCGTGGAGTGAGGGGTAAACTTCTTTACATCAACACCACACTCGGCCATAACTTGCCTTATCCAGCGACTAATTGTTTGATTACTGGCACAGTTATATGGCTTTTTATAACAAATAAGTAGCTTATCCGAGTTAATTGTGTCTACTTTTCTGAGTGCCCTAGTCTGGTCTATATAATGTCTATGTGTCGATACGGGGCAAATTTCCAGATTCGTATCCAAGGAAGGGAGCTTTATTATGACTTGATCCTTACACAGAGTCGTTGTTTTTAAAAGGTCGGTGATCATTATTTTGACACCGTTGTCCGTGAACTCTATGTTGCTCAATCGGATAACTGACAATGTTTGAATACGTTGAGCAGTTGTGAGAGCTAACAAAATTGCTAATTTCTTGGTTAGTTTTTCTAAGGTAAGGCTACTGTTTGGTGACCAATTCTGAATATAATTCAGGACAATAGATGGATCCCATGTGTCGTTATACTTAGGTCTAGATGGTTTTAATTTGAAAACTCCCTTAAAAAATCTCTTAATTTGTATATCTGTTCCTAAACTTGTATCTATGATTAGAGACAGCGCTGAACGGCATGTATTAAGAGTAGCGTAAGAAGCGCCTTGTGATAACATTTCTGTGAGAAATTTTAAAACTTTAGGTATTGACAATTCATATATATTTTTTCCGTTACAAAATAACCACCATTTTTTAAGAGATGTTGTATATTGTTTAATAGTGTTTTGTGATAAGGAAGCTACCATGACTTCTAGTGTTTCATCAGGAGTTAGTTTTTTCCGGAATGCTTCCCTGATAAGATGCAGGCTCCCAGGGAAAGACTGTTGTACAGGGGGTGTAGTATTCTGAAAGGTGATATTAACAAATCTTTTGATGGTTTGAACTGTAACACTTCTGAAGTTGCCAATTCGGCTATAAAGGGATACCAAGGTTGTGAGGTCCATAGAGGGAAAACTATGATACCTGTTGCCTTATCACAAATAATCTTTTGTATACATTTAGGAATTAACGAAAATGGGGGAAAAGCATAAAATAAGTTGAATGTTGACCAGTCTACAGTAAAAGCATCAATATTCTCTGCATATGGATCTCTATGCCACGATATATATCTATGACATTTTTTATTTGCTCTGGTTGCAAACAAATCCATATCGGGTTCTCCAAATGACTTGGTAATATTTAGAAAAGTTTTGCTGCACAATTCCCATTCTGAATCTATATTTTTTATTCTGGATTCTTGGTCAGCTTCTTTATTTTCTTTTGATTTAATATAAGAGGCAAACAACCATATTTTACGGATCTCACACCACTGCCATATGCTCCTAGCTAGGGAATTAAGTTTTGGAAATTGTATACCCCCCATTCTATTTATGTATGCCATTGCGGTGGTATTATCTATTCTCAACAATATCTGACAAGAGTGTAAATCTTTGGCGAAACATTGCAAACCCAGAAAAGCAGCTAAAAGTTCCAGGAAGTTAATATGGTTTTCCTTATCTTTTAAAGTCCAAAATCCATTTGCAACTTTACCATTACAGTATGCTCCCCAGCCTGTCCTTGATGCATCTGAATTTATTTCTAAAGAAAAATTGTACTGTCGTATTGGATTTTTTGATATTTTAATTTGATTATGCCACCATTTTAAATCATTTTTACAATTATTATTGATATTCATAATTGCATCAAAGTCATTGTTTGTTGCACTCAAAGCCTGATATTTTTGCTGTTCAAATATTTTAGTGTACAAAAATCCATAAGAAACAGCTGGGCAACATGCTACAAGGGTGCCAATAAGTTTTGCAAATTCTCTTATTGGACATTGATCCATTTCTGTATATTTCTTAATCAATAAAGAAATTGCTTTTCTTTTCTTAGATGTCACTGACAATGACATTTCTTGTGTATTTACTATGAAACCTAAAAATTCTGCAATCTTGGTTGGAACAGTGATACTCTTTTCCTTATTTATAATAAAGCCTAGACATTCCAGTAAACTTGAGGTCATCTGACAGTTTTCTAGACGCTTCTGGTAAGAATTACCAATACATATAATGTCATCGAGATACACAACTGATTTATAACCGTTTCTTCGAAGAAAATTTATTAATGGCTTCAGTAACTTAGTGAATGTGAAAGGAGCAGTACTTAGACCAAATGGCAAGCATTTGAACTCATACATTATATTCTGAAACCAAAACCTTAGATATTTTTTATCTTCACCCATTGGGACCAAGAAATATGATTCTTTTAGGTCAATGGTACACATAAAATTATTTTTTGAAATCAATTTACAAAGTGTTCTCATATCTTCAATTTTAAAATGTTCTGGAGAAATAAATCTATTCAAACATTTTAGATTTAAAATAAATTTAACTTCCCCGTTTGATTTCGGTACAGTGAAAATCTTTGAAAAGTAATGTCCCTTAACTGCTATGCATTTTGTAAGTACTCCAAGTTGTAAAAGTCTATTTATTTCTTTCAATATTATAAAATCGTCTAAATCAGAAAAATTTGAATTTTTAGGAACATATTCTTGGTGAGGAGCCTCTACAAAGGGGATCTTATAACCTTTGAGCCAGGATAAGACAACTTTGTCTTGTGTTATCTTTAACCAGCAAGAATAAAAGGACTTAAGTCTACCAGCAAAAGTATTTACCTCTAAGATTGTCGAACAGGCACCTTGGCTGGAGGACGTTGTGGGGGTCTCGGCTTGTAGTGCTGTGTCTGTTGGTGATATCTGCCCCTCCCTCCCTGTTTGAACTGAGTCATACTCGTACGAGGAGGGCCTCTGAAGTTTCCCTGTTTCTTGGGATAATTTTGAGACTGAGCTGGTCGATAAGATGAGGTATTTTTTCGATTAGGGTTGTTTTGTTTTAAGATGGTGCCAGCTGATTTTTTAATCGCTGTGGCAGATTTGACATTGTCATTAAATTTTTCTCCAAAAAGGAATTCGTCACGTTCTTGGTTTTCAACTGTTTTTCCTATATTTTTATCAAGATTTGGAATTACTAGTTTCTTTCTGGTGACTGTGTCTTGATGATGGAGGTCCGTCAATAAGCGTATGACATCACTGATTGTTGAAATTTGATTTATTTTTTCAACATCCCCTTTAATCAGTTTGTCTGTAGCAGACAACAAGGCTGCTATTGCAACACCAATCTGTTGTTGGCGTTCTTCAACTCGCTTATCTCGGGCCTTCATAGCATCATTTAATAGCCCTTCCAGCTCCTTGTTAAGCTTTGGTGCATCTAGAAGCTTGATGTTAGTGGGTATCAAGTATTTCTTTACAAGTTCATCTTTGATATCTTGTTTAAGGCCTTGAGTAATAATACCTTCAACCCTTTTTACCAGTTCCACATGAATTTCTGGCCCATATTGCCTTTCTGCGGATGAAGTCTGGCCTAGAGCCCTTATTATGGAATCATCCAACACTTCAGTCAAAGGGTCTAAATCTTTTGTGTTGTCTACACATTCAGCACCTAGAAAAAGGCCAACCATTTTGATTTAGTTACACAGCTACCAGCTGTATGTACTAAGGTACTAAGAGTATACATAATGCCACCAGCTATCAGCTGTATGTACTTAGGTACTACGGGTATACATAATGCCACCAGCTACCAGCTGTATGTACTTAGGTACGACGGGTAAACATAATGCCACCCCGTGGCGATTTAGTAAAGAAAACTTTCCTTTACCGAAATTAAATATTGTGGATAATTATTTTGACACATCGTAAGTGCTGTTGTTAGCGTTTTCTTTAAACGTAGCAAGGGGCTCAGAGCGCCAGCGGCAGTGAGTCATGCAAGAACAACGTTCTATTGTACACGGCGGGACATCCCCGTGGTGATCTCACTCCACCGGAGTGCCTGTAATGACACGTACCACGTATCATAGAAAACAGAAACGATCACTAGATAGGTTATTTATCGTAGAAAAAACTTGCCTGTAAGCTCTGTGACGGGTATTTCATTATCACAGGCATCAATTTCTGCCTCGCACGACGATACCGGTGGTGCAGATGAAAACCCTGGTGATGGTGAACGATTTTCACACAACTTGTTCTTATTTTTCTTTAATTTATTTTTCAACTTCTTAATCTTCCTTTGGTACCTTTCTTCTTTACACTCACACTTCCTTTTTGGCATTTTTAGAGTTAAAAAACTTCAAAGAACAGAATTATGTATAAATTCTGACTAGCACAAACGGCGCGAAAACAATGAATGAGTTACAGATGTAGTGTTGCCAGCAGACTGCCTTATTTCCGTTTTTGGACAAGAAGCTTTTCGCTTCCTCTAAATATTCGCGGCACACACAATGCGAGGATTGTGAAACTACACAGTGAATATAGAAGATATCTCGGACTAAGCTTGAGTATAATAACATTTTACATTGTCCTTTCCCTCAAACTAAATGACATTAAATAAAATAATATTCAAACCAGTTATTCTCCTTTGTTTTATTTACCCCACTTGACCCACAGCCACTGCCCTTGACCCTACCCGGTATACCTACTGGGCTCCATGCTTGGGTTGGACCACAGAGCACGGAATGGCGGCGCCGGGCGCCGCCGCCGTAGCGTCTAAAAACAGTAATAAAATGCGTGACGCCGAAAGTACGAGTATTTTGAGCGCAAACTTTCTGTCACGGACTGTCTTCAAAGCCATCAGTTTCTACACGTCATATAAATAAACGGTAACTCGCTTGGTTTGTATGGAAAGTGTTGACAATGCTGCCTCTAGCAGCGGCCGCTAAGGCTTCTTCGTTTTGACAAAGTTCGGTTGGACAAAGAGTTCTTAGATGAAATTAGGGCTTTTATACTCAGAAATAGGCTACAGACGGTATTAACTTTGTCCTCGTTGGGCCAGTGGTCGCAAACGCTGATGCCAAGCATGAGGTCCTGGGCTCGATTCCCGGGCGGGCAAAGGGTTATTGGGTTTTCCATCTGGAATTTCTCAGTAGCAGCCCGGAATCTGGATCTGTGCCTGGTTGATGTCAATAGCCTCGCGCCCTGTTACATGACACTTAAACATAACTGGCGAATCGTGGGTGTATTATACATAGGTACAACTCTGCCTAATCCTTAGGGGAATACAGGCGTAATAATATGTTGGTATGTGTTGTGTTATTATAAAAGTAAATAAATACTAAATGTTAATTCTTACCAAATTAAGGACTACTACTACTGCACGGCGGTACTCTGTCGGTAATGCACAGCGGCTGCTGCCGCGTCGCTTTCTGAAACTGAAAGATACACATTAATTATGATCCACTCATGAAGTGCCAACGCTGTCTTTAGAACTTACCTACATACAACGCGTATATCCTGCAACAATAATTATTGTTACAGGATATATATGCTTATTAGGCTAGGCTTAAAGCTTATTATTGTTACAACTAGCTTCAGCCTGCGACTTCTTTCGTGTGCACAGTCGTAAGACACCACAATTTACAAAAATAATTGAATTAATACTAAATCAATGAACGCCTGCATTCCTGTATATTCTACCTAAAGGCACAAAACTGATACACTGACTATTACTTTCTTCCAGATTATTCCTGACGAACAGATATCACTAAAATAATATAACAGTTAATTGTAAACATATGGGATTTCTCATGAACAGTCACCTAACCATAGATATTTATTTTTATTTACCTAAAGATGACAGAAGAAGCTTAAACTTGATGTTTATCTGTGTACGTTTTAGAAACTATCAATATATAATACGAATTATAAATTGTCGGGAAGCACGTGGATTATCAGTTGTTGGGAATCGAACATAAATGATGAATAATTTTATTGCTGTAAGTAGGTTTGAACAAACACTTTTACACGTCAATCATATTTTAAAAACTAGATGAGGTCGGCAAGATTTGCAAAGCAGTCGTTGTACCAGTAAGCTATTTGTTTTGTTGAAAGTTGACTAAAGTAGCCGTTCATAAAAGGCCATGATTGACTGCTTAGATCCTTAAAGGCATAGCGGTATGATAATCATTTAAAAGGTTAAATCTGTAAATATCTGCTATATTCGTTTCCTATTCAGCCCAGTGAAGTAATGGAATAATTCGACTACTGTCATACCTACACTGGTATATGGTGTTCTTTCTCATCTCAGTCTCATTTCCTATGAAATTTATGAGAAGATTTTTTTTCAATTTCTGAGTTTTCTAGAACTTAAACCTCAGTCAAACTCAAACTCAAACTCAAAGCATTTATTTCAATTAAACCATTTACAGGCACTTTTGAATTGTCAAAGAGTGGGTCAGTTAGTCAGAAAGTTGAAGCTAGTTGCCCATTCCAAAACGTAGATCTCTATGGAGAAGAACGGGCAAGAAACTCCAAGGACACTCTTTTTAAATCGAGATATTACAAAATCCTGGGTACATTATTCGTGTTGCTTCTATATGCGAGAAGCATTCGCATTCGAGTTGCTTCTATATGCAGTTGATCCCGCAAAGTTTTCTGATCCTTATAAGTAACAGGATAGGTATCAAATATTTTTTTGTGAAAATTCCTCTTTTTTGCTGACTGTAATTTTTTGTTAAAATCCGTGAATACTGGTCAAAGTGTTTCAAAAAGTTAAGAGCAGTCTCCTAACACCGTTTTCTTGTAGCGGCCACGATTAAGGTACCAACAAAACAAAACAGTGTGAAGTGGGAGGGGTCGTTCTCTGATGTGTATCGGTTGGAGTGCGGGGTGACGCAGGGGGGATTGAGCTCACCTCGACTTTTCAATCTGTACATGAATCGACTGATCGTTGAGCTCAGCAAAACTAATATCGGTTGTCATATAGATGGAGTGTGTGTAAATAACATTAGTTATGCTGACGATATGGTGTTGCTGAGTCCATCGATCGGTGCCTTGAGGCGACTGGTGTCAATCTGTGAAGCATACGCGCGGTAGCTCAAGGACTCAAGTATAACACACACACACACACACACACACACTTTTGTAACATGAATACGAGGCTTTTGGCTATTTTGTATGTCTCTAAATTAATGTCGTTCATTTGTTAGGTGCGTTTTGTTTGTGCAGAATAAACTATTTTTCTTTCTTTCTTTTTTTTTTCTAACACCAAAAAGAGCGACATTATGGTTTTTAAAGCAGGTGCTATAGGTTACCCAACTATACCAGAGATATCGCTCTGCGGAGCAACCTTAAATAGGGTGACCAATTTTAAGTACTTGGGTCATTGGGTTACCGACGATTTGGACGATAATAAGGACGTTGACAGGGAACGTAGATCGCTGTCGGTACGCTGCAACATGCTGGCCCGCAGGTTTGCGCAATGTACAGAGGCGGTCAAGATTACTTTGTTTAAATCTTTTTGCTCGTCATTTTACACGTGCTGCCTGTGGACTAGTTATAGTTCGCGTGCATATAGCGATCTACGTGTCCAGTATAATAACGCACTCAGGATACTGTTGAGACTGCCATGGCGATGTAGCGCGTCAAAGATGTTTGCGGAAAGGCATAAAGATGGCCTTGCGGCCATCATACTTAAAAAAAGCGCTTCTCTGCTTGCTCGTCTTCGTGGCGGTACCAACAGTATCTTGAGTTTATTCACTGATAGATGGGAGTCTCCAATGCTGCGACATTGGATGAAACAATAAATGAAACGTGTATGTCTACTAACACTAGTTTTTAAGACCATTGTTACTAACACTATGGGCGTAGCCTGAATTAAATGCTATAATAATAATAATTATATCCATAAATAATTATTTTTACTTAAAAAATATACAATAATTACCTATAACAATTTAGGAAGAGCCCTCTAAAAGAAGTCGCTGTAGTCAGGCATTAGGGACAGTCGAAAAACAAATTGTAAGATCATCATGCATCAGTCATTGCGTAGTTACTTTCATTTATGATCAACTGTACTAAGTTTTTCTGCGATTTACAATTATTTAATAATTATGGTAAATATGATACCCAAGATTTACCTAATTCATTCAATCAATAAGTCAATCTTGAAATCGAATCGAATACATTTCGTCAAGTTATGCGAACATGAATGTATGGAGCTACAGATTTTTTTTTTGCATTTTCAAAGTTGGTCCCACGGTAAAATTTGTTTATAATGATGAGTACAATGAACCCTTCTTTCAATTATACTCTGAACAGGTAAGGTACTTACTATGTGCACGGAATATGTTCCTGTTCAATGATTAAAAATTTTCCTTTTCAAGATCGTGGCAGCCATCAGAATTATAATGATTAAAATGAAAATAGAGCCCGTTGCGTAGCACCAGTTTGAGTTATACCTTAAAGGAGAAAACAAAACGTTAAAGTGACATGAAGAAAAAAAAAAATTATTACATAACATAACATCATGCCTTGTTTCCTCGAAGGATTGGGCAGAGGTGTACTCACAATTCGCTAGCTATGTTTAAGTCCCATGTAATAGGGGCGAGCCTATTGCCATCAAACGGGCACAAATCCAGACTCTGGGCTGCTACTGAACAATTCTAGATGAAAAAACCCAATAATAGCCCGACTTGGGAAACAACCCCAGGACCTCATGCTCAGAAGTTGCGCTTGCGACCACTAGGCCAACGAGGAATTACAATGATTAAACAGAAAAAAAAAATTACGAAAAATAACAACTAACTTCAACAAAAACACTACATAGTGAAAAATACCTTTAATTTCGGAGGTCGGTTCTTTGCTTTGTATTTTCGTTTTTTGCCACCGACTTCCGAAATTTAAGTTATTTTTCAGTGTTTTTTTTTTTGTAAAGAATTTATCATTTTTCACTTTTTAGCTATGGTACTTACCCCACACACATTCGCATACCACTTACTATGTAAATAACAGTATCAGGAAGTTATTACAACATCTTACTATATTGTATAGATAGTTACTGATGATGTAAATAATGCTATCGCTAAAGTAGTGCATTGGTTTAGTGTTAATAATTTACTTTTAAACGAGAAAAAGACTAAATGTATTAAATTTCTGACACCCAACGTTAAGCAGGTGAAAACCAATGTACTAGTTAATGGGGCGGAATTGGATCTCGTGGACACCACTGTGTTCTTAGGTATTACTTTGGACTCGAAGCTACAGTGGGGCCCACATATAACCAAATTGTCGAAGCGGCTAAGCTCTGCAGCCTACGCGGTCTATAAAATCCGTCATTTGACTGATGTCAAAACTGCTCGATTAGTATATTTTAGTTATTTCCATAGTGTAATGTCGAACGGCATTTTAATGTGGGGAAATGCAGCCGACATTGAGGCTTTATTTGTGCTGCAGAAACGAGTCATTCGAGCAATTTATAACCTTAGTTGTAGGCATTCACTGAGGGATAAATTTAAGGAAATAAACATAATGACAGTCGCATCTCAATATGTATATGAGAACCTGATTTATGAAAAAAAGAATATTAATCTGTATTCCAAACACAGCGACGTTCATAACATAAATACTAGAAACAAAGATTTACTTATTGTGCCCACAACTAGGCTCCAAAAAATTAGTAATTCATTTAAGTGCCAAAGTATACGTTTTTACAACAAACTCCCAAGTCTTATTAAAGAACTGAGCCGCAATAAATTTAAATCATTTATTAAACAGAAACTCTGTCAAAAAGGTTTCTATAAAGTTAAAGATTACTTGGATGACAAAAAGGCTTGGGATTAACTAAGCTACTTCAATGTATAGAATAGAATTAATAATGTCTTTATATAATAACTTATGGTATTTTTGATGACTTTTAAAGAGAAAACTGTCTGTGAATGTAAGTAGCATGCAGGCTACATTGAATATATGATTATTATTTTATTATTGTGAATGTGAAGACTATGTGGGTCATTGTTGTTTTTTATTTTTCTCCTCAGTTAATTTTAATCATGGTCTGGCAGTTTGAGTAAATTTTGTGGCCTACCCAAATGTCTTTTCTTTGGTATTGTTCGTCGAATCGTTGAGCTCTTTAAGTTCTGAGTTGAGCTGCACGATTACTGACAAATGCGTGCACTGACTGGACAGGTCCACTCATTCTGTGTGGTTTTTCCTCAAAAGTCCATTTCAGACACAAATCTACATGGTCTTCACATGATCTGACCAAGATTATGTCGGGACCTTAAAAGAGACTATGACCTCTGAAGTTGTTTCGGCCTTTCTTCTCAAAGTAGTCAGGTAGGAAACGCCGACCTCATCTAGTTTTAAAATATGATTGACGTGTAAATGTGTTTGTACAAATCTACTTACAGATATAATATAATGTAATCGTTTATTTATAAGAGGGACACATTTACAACAAATACCTTAACAATTAAAATAGAGCACAGTTGCTAATTTTCCTGAACTAGTTTGAACCTGTGCTTCAGGCTAGAAAGTGCATAAATATATAATGTAATAAATTAACAATGAGTATAAAGTTGCAACTAAAATAAAACTTAGGTAAATAAAAGTAAAATAGCATGTTAGCGTTTCTATTTGCAGACCACAAGTAGATCTTCTGTCTGTACATAATTGATGGTAAGTAAATAGGTACTTAAGTATAATGTTTTTACAGGTATACTAATTTAATTTATAGATACTTATTTTTTATATAATCTATTGTACAGAAATGGGCCTAAGAATATGAAAAATCTTTCAACAAAGACATCTTTTGAGGGGGCATTAGATATGTATACTATATCATTCCGTCTCTTGTGAGTATTGTCAACATTGTAGGTAAGCATGGTGTGCTGTTTTAATACTAAGTGCATTATGTAAAGCTGGCGAACTGTCAGTACATTGCAGGATTTATAGAGCAGATCTGTGGGAAAGAAGAAGAGATGGAAGTTTGCTGCCTTTAAAATAGCTCTCTGGGCTCTTTCAAGAGGAAGCAAATTAGTTTTTGGTGCGCCACCCCAAGTACAGTATTGAATTATAGATTGACATAGGGCCAAATAAACTTGTGTTGGAAATACCAAGCGAGGGGGCGGAGCCTAACATCGCGCCATCGTGACTCAGGATCACGATGAGCGGTGGGGCGAGCGGTGCGCCGGCGCGGCGTCGCGGCGGGTGGTAACAGTCGACGGAGCGGGCGCTCACTTTTTGCTTGGCGGTCGGATGCGACACTCGTTTCTCGTAGCTAGAATATTGTGCCTAGGTTCCAATTAATTATTTTTCGTGATTAAATCTCATTTAGTTAAGTTGGTCGTTATTTTTTTTAAATTCAACCTCACCTCTGGTTTGTAAAATCAGAAGTGCGATTGACCACGCGTTTTAACCGTTTTTGCCACCTATTTAATTTTTATTTTTTTAAATATCAAGTGCAGTGTTAAAAGTCAAAATGACCGGTCGTTCGTCTAGATCAAAAGAACGTGATTGTTCTCGTAGACAGCGTCGTGATAAAAGTAGGTCAGTTAAACGTCGGGGTTGTTCGAATGTCGAACGTTACACGCCGCCGTTAAATGAACGTGAGCATCGAGTTACGTCATATAGGCGAGGTGTACGCACTCCGCGTCGTAGTCTTACTAGGAATCGCGAATATTCACGTAGCTCTCGTGGTAATTCTTGTAGGCGCCGTGATAGCTCGTATGATCGCCGCCATAGCTCGCGCGACGATGTGTTGGAGAAACTTTTATCTCGAATTGAGTCGCTTGAGGGTAGATTGCAACCGTCAATAACACCGTCTAATATTTTTCCGGAGCATCCAACCAGCCAGCATTCGCAACCGTCTACGCTGGCCAGCTAGCGCGCCACGGTCCAGGCGGAGCGTGTGATTGAGGGTGGTTCACGGGCGCCAGAAAGCCGGGACGCAGCTGACAGGATTGTTGGAGCGTTATCTTCGCTCGTTCAAGTAAGGTCTCAAAGTTTTTATATCTCGCAGTTTGATCCAAATGTTCATGATTTCGATGCATGGTGTGCGGAAGTTGACCGCGGACGACACTTAAATAATTGGGATGACCGTGAATGCCTCGGGCGCATAGGCGGGTGCTTACGGGGAGATGCGAAGTTGTGGCTTAACGAATGGGTTACGGATGATAGATAGTAACTTTAAGGCAGAATTTCGATCATTGTGTCCGCGTAATATTGATGTGGCTACCGTGTTGTATGAGGTCATGTGTACTAATTCTAATAAGTATGCCACCTATGCTGAATACGGGTACGTATTACAATACCGAAATTTAAAAGACCGTATTTTAAAATACCTATGGATGAAATCCCGAAAAATTAAACGCCTAATGATTGTTTGGTCGAAAGTTTTAAATCCCGAAAGTTCATTTGCCCGAAAGCTTAAAATCCCGAGGATCCATATACCGAGGCTTAAAATCCCAAAGTTCCATATCCCGATGTTCAAAATCCCAAAATTACATCCCAAAGCCGAAAATCTGTAAGACTATGACAAAAAAGGAGCAACCACCAACAAAAAGGAGGACCAATAACATATAATTAAAACAAAAGTTTAAATGATAATCATACGTATAATTAGGCAAAAAAAGAACACTTTATTACGAATTAAATTATCTAATGATTTTTTAAGATATTTGATATTTCAACTATGTAGGTATGAAATACCTAATGGACGACTCGCCTACAGTTTATTAAATTTAACGGATAATTAGACAATGGTGAAAACATTTCTGCGAGCAACTTGGAAGTAGCGCTCGCCGGTCGCTGCCGCGGCACCGCTCGCTACGCTCGCTCGGCTCGCGCGCGGTTGCTCACAGTTTTAACCTAACCTAACCTATTTCACTCTGTTCAAAATTACGAATCATACAATTTGCCTGCGAGTGGATAATTAGACAATGGTAAAAACATTTCTGCGGCAGATTGTATGATTCGTAATTTTGAACTGGGTGAAATAGGTTAGGTTAGGTTAAAACTGTGACCAACCTCGCGCGAGTCGAGCGAGCGCTAATTCCAAGTTGCTCGCAGAAATGTTTTTACCATTGTCTAATTATCCGTGTTTTCGCAATATCCCTAGGGTTTTCGCGAAAATTCGAATTAGCAAATCATCCAATCGATATATACAAAATCTCCAGTAAATCAAACAAAACCACAGATTACGTAACCGTCATAACTGTGTTGTAGTGAGTATGAGTAATCGCGAGAACTACGTCGCCGCTCTTTGGGATTTCATCCATCGGTATTTCGTCCATTCGGGATTTCGTCCATTCGGGGTTTCATCCTTTCGGGCATTTGGTCATCGGTATTTTATGTTTCGATATAACGGCTATCGGCATTTAAAACTTTCGGTATTTCATAGTTATTTCATAGTCATAGTTATTATGAAATTTCGGGATTTTAATACGTACCCCTGAATACGCCCGTAGGTCTCTTTTACGGCTAAATATTGTTAAAGGGTTATCCGACGAATTAAAAGTCGCGATAGTCATACGAGGTATTTCCGATCCCCAAGTGAAGGCCGCGGCAACCAATGCCAAACTGCAGACAAAACACCTTGTAGAATTTTTGTCGGTTTTTGTTAAGCCTGTAATCGACCATAAGGACTCCAGTAGTTCTGTTCGTTCTGCTAAACCGTCGGCGTCGTTACATCCCCGAAAGCGCGAGGCACCTCAGGGCGATAAAAATATTACGTGTCTCATTTGCGGCAAGCTAGGCCATAAAAAATGGCACTGCCCAAAAAAATCGAATACTGAGAATGCGGTCCCACAACAGGACACAACTGCTAAATCATCTCCGTCGACATCAAACAATAAAAGAACTTCTAAATATTGTACGTTTTGTAAACGTAATGGTCATTTACTTGATTCTTGCTTTCAAAAACAGCGTTCTGAAGATGCGAGTGGGAAAAAGTCAACAACTTCGTATGTGACGACTGTCATTGAGTTTCCGGAAGTCTCTCTCGAGGTTGATTTATATGTCGTTTCTAGTAATTGTATCAATGCGCCAATTTTAATCGGTACGACGTTTTGAATCGAAAAGGAATTACGTATATCCGAGCTAACGATGAGCAACGTTTAACACGATCGGATAGTCCGGTGACAGTACGGCATGTGAACACTATAGAGGTCGAGAGGATTAGAATACCTTTGGTTGGCGAATCAAAGATGTGTCTATTAGGGATCATTTGCGAGTTTTCTGACACTTTTATTACTGGCACTGCAACCTCTACAGTGAACACGGGTAGTATGGACATTAAATTAACGTCAACTACCCCCATTTGTCATCGTCCTTACAAACTATCGGTAGATGAAAAGAATAGTCCGTGATATTGTAAACGACTTATTTGGTAAAGGTATCAAACGCGAATCAAAGTCAAACTACGCAAGTCCTATCCTCCTTGTTAAAAATAAGGACGGAAGTGATAGGATGTACATAAACTACCGTGCGCTAAATGCCGTTACTGTGAAAGAGGGGTTTCCTTTACCACTCATAGACGACCATATTGACAATCTTGGTGGCTTCAAGTTCTTTTCTAGCCTCGATATGGCCACAGGCTTCCATCAGGTGCCACTAAAAGATGACGACTCGATAAGCAAAACCGCGTTTGTCACCCCCGAAGGGCATTTTGAATATTTAAAAATGCCCTACGGTTTAGCTAATGCTCAGATAGTCTACCAAAGGATTATAACAAACACACTGAAACCTTTTATATACTCTGGCAAAGTTCTAACGTACATAGATGACGTCTTAATTCTCTCGAATTCGGTCGAGGACGGACTTAACACGTTGCGTGAAGTTTTACGGACATGAACTGCTGCAGGATTTTCCGTGAACTTAAAAAAATGCACCTTCTTGGACACCCAAGTTGAGTATCTTGGTCGAGTAATAGGTAATGGTCTGGTACGACCGAGCCCAGGGAAGGTCGAAGCCCTTGTCAGGTCGCCAAAGCCAACAAATGTTAGAGAAGTCCGCCAATTTTTGGGACTTGCAGGTTATTTTAGGCGATACATAGCCGGGTATTCTGCTAAAACTGCCCCCATAGCTAAATTATTAAGAAAAGGGGAACCATTTGTATGGGGCACTGAACAAGATTCTGCGCGCGACTATATTATTAAATGCTTGACAGATGAACCCGTTTTAGTGATCTTTGACCCGAAATTACCCACAGAGCTCCACACCGACGCTAGTGCGGTCGGTTTGGGTGCTATATTGTTACAAGAACACCCCGGAAAAAAGAAAAGAGTTGTTAGGTACTTTAGTACGGCCACCCTCGACGCCGAAACGAGGTATCATAGTTATGAGTTGGAGACACTGGCCATCGTTCGGGCCTTACAGCATTTCCACTACTATTTAATTGGCATAGACTTTAAAACAGTGACGGATTGCAACTCTCTTAAACTCTCGGAACGAAAACAAGATTTGATACCCCGAGTCGCGCGTTGGTGGGTGTATCTTCAAGATTTTAGGTTTAGTCTGGAATACCGAAAAGGATATTTAATAATAATAATAATAATAATCATTTATTTCGGACATAATTAAAATCCATAATGAGTTAGTAACAGAAAAGCTTACAACTATGTTAGTAACCTTAGACAAAATAAATTAATCAAAAAAAAAAAGTTTATCTACTTCATAAATTTAGTTCATAAATTTTCCCTCTGCACCGGGCAAGCAGGCATGCCTACGGGACCAGTGCGCCAGGAAAGGGCAGTCCGGTCTTTCAGCAATAACGCTTAGGATGCTGTTGGGACTCCCACGTATCCTACGCATCAAGGAGGCCGCCCTTTTGCGCATGATAGCTTCAAAACTATCTATGCCTGCTTGAGCAAACATGCCCGACGCGCTACAAAACCGTGGAAGCCCCAGCAGCACCCGGAAGGCGTTATTATATTGAATACGAAGAGCGTTGTAGGCCTTCTGCGTATACTTGATCCACAGGCTGCAGGTGTAAAAAGTCTGGCAGTAGGCCTTAAACAGTGTAAGTTTCACTTCTTTAGTACACCTAGCAAACCTGCGGGCCAACATATTACATCGGACCGACAACGCTCTTCTCTCTCTCTCCAAATCATCATCATCACTCAAATCCTCATTCAAAACGTGCCCAAGGTATTTAAATTGAGACACTCTCTTAAGTGGTTCCCCATAAAGGAAGACTGGAGGAACCGCCTTAGGTTTTCGGGAACCAACACGAAAAACCATGACCTCACTCTTCCTGACATTGTACTGGAGTCCATGGGCCGTAGCGTATTGTTCACACTGTCCAAGCAACCGTCTGAGTGCATCAATCGAAGGACTCAGCAGCACCATGTCGTCAGCATAACTTATACTATTCATGACCTTGCCATCAATAGAGCATCCGACTCCAGTGCTGCCGAGCTCCTCCACCAGCTGATTGACGTATAGGCTGAAAAGGCCTGGAGAGGTCAAGCCACCTTGCCTCACGCCACACTCCAGCCCATACTCAGCAGACAATGCACCCGACCATCTGACCTGGTTAATCTGGTGGTTATACCAAAACTCGAGGAGGTTAACCAACTCATTGGGTATGGTATTTTGTCTCAATTTTGACCACAGAATATTATAATTAACCAGGTCAAACGCCTTGGAGAGGTCCAGAAAAGCAGCATACACAGGAGTATTCCTATCAGTATAGTACTTAACCGTGTGCTTAAGCGCCAGAATAGCAGTCTCAGTGGACAACCCGGCTCGAAAACCGAACTGAGCATCATGTGGTTTGAGCTGGGCACTTATCCTACGCTCAAACACACGGTCAAGCACCTTAGCTGTCACAGTAGCTAACGAAATTGGTCTATAGTTGTCCTTGTCTGTCGCATCTTTCGTTTTACTCTTCACTATAGGCACAACTATCGTTCTCATCAGGTCCACAGGTAGATAGGAATGTCTCACACAAAAGTTGAAAAACATGGATAGGATCCTAGGAAGATGTGGACCAGCATACTGAAAATGTTCAATGCTTAGGCCATCATGTCCAGGGGATTTACCTCTTGTCATAGATTTAATAATATCCTTTATCTCCCGGGCCGAGATATTGATTGGCTCTCCAGACATGATGTCCCCAGCGACCCGTACCTGTTCCTCCACCTGAACTGGAGCTACCGCAAAATGCTTCCTGAACAAGTTCGCAATTTCCTCAGGTTTCTCCACTCCACCCACACTGACTGGAACTGTAGACTTTGGGTTCAAACGCTGAGTGGATTTCCAGAAGTTTTGGAAATGTTTGCGGCCATGTTCAGTCGCTAACATGTTCATTTTGATTTGATCCTCATTGTCCTGACAGTATTTCAACCTTTGCTTAAACACCTTGCGCGTCTCATTCATTTCCTCATATACCCTACCATTCCGAGGTCTTCCATGCCACACCCAGTTCAGAAAAGCCTTCCTTGCATCCCCATGCGCCTCTCTAACATACTTATTCCAACCGATCACTGCACGCCGTCTCTTACCATTACTTACCAAACCAGAACTACCTTCTGCCGCTTCCCGAAGGGATGTCACTAACCTTTCATACAAATTATCAATAATCGATCTGTGACTCACATCTTGACAAAAAAGATCACAACACCTGCCTAATTCAGAGGGAAAATCTATCTTCCTTAGTTTTTCCATACACAATTCATAATAGCAATCTCTTTGTAATACATTTCTTTCCCCCCATATAGCCTTATCAATGTTTTTATTTGTCACCAACAAAGAAGAAGCAACCCTTGGCGTCACCATCCCCAGATCAACTTGAAATGACAATGGAAAATGATCCGACCAATATATATCATGATACACTTCAACTTTCTTAAGTGTCTTCCACGCCATCTCAGAGACCAGGAGATGATCCAACCAACGTCTGCTTCCACACACTTCACTGACAAAGGTATATGTGTCAGAGTCAATACCCAGTTTCTCATAGTCGGCACAAATCCAACTCTGTTCCACACAAAAACTCAGTAATTCCCTATTAAATAATTCACCAGGGTGAGCATTAAAATCCCCTAAGATATAAACATATTCTACATTTACACTTTCAACAATAGCCGCTATTTCACCTAAGCACTCACAGAACTCGTTTAAGTTATTATGTGAATCCGTCGGCATATACACACTAAACAATAACAAAGTTCGGTCAGCGCAAGTCATTTTAACAGCCGCTAAGCGATCACTCATACAAGGTATAACCGTAACAGATGTAAATACAGACTTCCTCCACAAAATCGCTGTGCCTCCATAGGGCCTACCTCTCAATATACCAGCCGACACATCCACCGCTGATTTACCGAAAAAACCAAAATTTACATCGATATTACCAAGTAAAGAAACTTCACTTGGTAACAACCATGTCTCCTGTAACGCAATGACATCCGCAGTTTTACACAACTCTTGTATACATACAGTCGACCTTTTCAAAGACTTACAATTGTAACTCACAAAATTACCACATACATTAACATTAGATTTATAATTTAAATTATCCATTAACAAGCTATATTTTTATTCACACGGACGGTTGGCCGCAAATCACTGTGACTCCGCTCGGATGTACCACCATGATATACAAACCTACGGAAAGATACACCTGTAGGCCATAAGTTTTCATCCATAAAAACATTTAAGTCTCGTTTCGGAATAAAGAACCTATAAGCCGCGTAGCCTTTGTTCCTTTTCATATCCATTTTTTGCAATGAAACCTCAACATTGGTCCTATTTTTAATATACGACACAATATCTACCATCTTCGTTTCAACATTTACGTTATAAATATAAAAAGGAACACTGACATCCGCCGCTTTAAAAGAACACTGAGGCGAGTTATCTGCCTTCCCTTTCAACCCAATAAAACGATTGCGCAACTTTTTACGCAACACGCTGACTTTTTAAGTAGAAATCCTCCCGCTAATGTTTCACATATACAAAATCCCAATAACTGGGCAAAGATCGCTCAAACGGAGTCGCTGGAATTGATGGCTAGACTACGGGACAGGACATTAGACTCCACTAAGTATGTCATTAAAAACGATCTGTTGTATTATAAATACACACCAACGGGGGAAGAATCGCGACTTTTATGTTTCATTCCCAAGGGCCATAGGCTTAGCTTATTAAGGATTTTTCACGACGACCACGACCATATAGGCATAGATAGGACCACTGATTTAATATTACGGCATTTTTGGTTTCCGAGCTTGCGATCATTTGCACGCAAATACATAGGCCACTGTCTTGTTTGTCTGGTCCACAAAAAAGTGCCCAGAGCTCCTCGCCAACCAATTGAATCCTGGTCAAAGCCAGACATTCCCTTTTCCATGGTTCACACCGATGTCTTGGGACCTATTCCTGAATCCAACGGCTTCAAGTACATTTTGATTATAGTTGACGCTTTTTCGAAATACACCTTGCTCTACCCGATATATCGACAAGACTGAAGAGCTTAAGCGGGTATTTACTAACGCCGTCTCATTATTTGGTACTCCAACTCTAATAATATGCGACCGTGGTCGAATGTTTGAAAGCAGTACTTTACAAAATTGGGTCAGTGGGTTAGGTAGCTCCTTACACTTTGTAACACCTGGTATGCATCATGAGAACGGTCAGGGCGAACGCTACTGTAGAACCGTTCTCAACATGTTACGTGTCGAGGTTCGCAGTAAAGGATCGAAATGGTCCGACGTACTGTGGAAAGTTCAGCTCACCCTCAACATCAACCGACAAACCACTACTTAGACATCGCCGCTTCAACTGTTGGTGGGCATAGAAGCGATGACACCAACTATCAGGTCGTTGGTAAGAGATATTGCATTGGACAACAACAACCCCAATCGAGAAGCATTGCTGTCCCTCAGAAGACAACGTGCGTCCGAGCTGCTCGCTGCTTACCAGCAGCACCAAGATGACTACGTCAACGAGGGGCGACGGCAGCCACGAAGTTTCACTGTCGGCGACATGGTATTCGTGAACAAGGCTTCACAATCTGCTGGGAAGCTGGACTCCGGCATGCGCGGTCCGTATAAGATCGTGCGTGCACTGCCTCATCACCGTTACGAGCTGGAACTGCTTACTGGGTCGTATGGCAAGAAGACCCAGTCGGCTGCAGAACACATGGTGCTGTGGCGAGGCGAGTGGACGCCGGAAACTTGCTCAGCTTTCTTTGAGGGTGGTGAGTGAGTGTGAAGTGTCATGCTAACTTTGGTCCTCTGACTCTGGACGACAAGTGTACTGTCTGTGTCGCTTGGTCGTAATGGTTCTTCACGAATGTATAAAACTGCAAACGTGGGGCCTCTATTATGCATTCGTGAGGGTGACAAGCAAACGTGGGGCCTCTGTCATTAACGCCGTGCGAAGTATATAGAGCGGCACACGTGTGGCCTACCTACTAGTGCGGATTCATTTTTATTTATTTTGTCTTAGGTGTGCTGCGAGTGACCGAAGGCCGGAATTCGATCATTTGTAGCACATTTGCTTTATTTTTTGTATTCTATTACTCGTAGTATTGTTGCTTTATCACAAAATAAGTAACTGATCTGATGGTTTAACGACTTCATTTCAGCTAACTTTTCCGAAATCTTTGCTTGTAGGTGCTTGAGTGCACGCTTGCACCCGTGAGCAAGGGTTTTCATGTTGATCTGCTATGTATGACCCTATAAAGTACATAACGTTAAATTTTTGTTGTCTTTTCCCTTCTTCACGCTGTACTGCATTGTCTTTCCTGTAGCATTAAATGGTTCTAAATGCGTTGCAGATGATGATCAAACTGATCAGGGTGCGGAGGGCCTGTCTCGTGAAGATAAAGAGGAAGCGGTCGAGGACGCCCAGCAGTCAGGAGAGGCCGTGTTGGAAGGGGTGCATGTTGAAGAGCCTCCTCGTGGCGCACCCTGGGCAACGTCAGCTCCAATGGCCCACTTGCTTTTGGAGGTGGACAATTGGGGCTGGCGGCTAATCTTCAACAAACGGGGAAGGGTCATGGTTCCAATCACCTATCATCCTAGATGGTCGGTGAAGGGAACCGGGCTAGGGGCGGGACGGCGAGTCCGTCATAGGGGTAGGCCTGATGGCCATCTTACGTCTACACCCCCTCTGATTGCAGAGGGTTGGTGGTAGGCGTACAGTGGGAGCGGGAGAGGAAGACAACCTCTTTAAAAAATTACCTCAATCCCAAGGTCGAGCGTGCCGAGGGGATGAATGGCCGGAGGGGATCCGGTCGCTAGCGCTGGGGGGGGGTGGGTTAAAACGGGAGAATAGGGACCACACCCTTCAAAGGAAAACAAAATCATGGAAAATAAGACAAAGGGAAAAACACTACCCCAGGGCGGTACCGGCTGCTCAGCAGCCGGAGAATCCGCCACGTTCCCATCGGGAACGTCATGCCCCTCGTATTCTGGGGGGGGCAACCAATGTCTTCCGCTTGCCGATGGCAACATGAGCCGAGGAGGCTCATCACGTTCTCGTTCATCTGAAGACGTGATTAATTTTAATGCCGACACCACCGGCCAGCGAGAAAAGGAGCTTCAAAACCTGAAGCCCCTGCGCGTCGTGGTCACGCCGATTGCTGTCTCCGACAGCAATAAGAGCCGAGGAGGCTCAAGTCCTGATAGGGACCGGTCCGACAGGGAGGACTCTAGGAGGAAGCGCAGCCTATCCTCTAGTGAGGAGAACCTGTCGGCTGCAAAAGTGCCAACGACAGAGAGAGGGAGAGGTCGTGCGGCGGGCGGAGTCCCCGCTCGGGTAACGGAGCGTGACGGGCGGGGTCGCTTCATGCCGATACGCCGGACCACCACGCCAGCTCCAGTGGAGCGCGTGGAGAGCGCGGAGAGCGGCCTCGAGCCCATGGAGGCGGACCTTAGCGGGGGCTCCACAGTGTCCTTGCTGGGTTCAAATAAAGCGGAGGCAACCGCTGCGAGGCGGGCCCAGCGAAGGACTGTCGCGGCTGACGAGGTCAGCGAGTTGGCCCGACAGGCCCGTGAGCGGCGCTCTACCCGGATGGCTGTCGGAGGGGACGTAACAGCGGTGGCGCTCAGCCGCCAGGTTTTGGACGGCGTGGATGTCGTCCTGAAGGTTGCCACCAAATCGGGTAACCTGAAGGGCACATTCACCCGTGCTTTGAAGGAGGCGGCTGATAGCATAAAAGAGGCGGTTGAGGTCCTCCTTAATCGCACTAGCACGGAGGAGACGGCGAAGCTTTGGGAGGAGAACGGCCGTCTCCGATCCGAGCTGGAGGACCTCAAGCGGCAGTTCGCCGCCCAGAGGGCAGCTCCCGTGTGCTCTACGGGCTCCCCTGCTATTGTGGCTGTATCATCGGCTCCATTGCCGGTCTCGTCATCGGCGCCTGCGCTTGCGGATGCCGAGATTGAAAAAATCGCGCGCATCTGCATGATGCAGTGCGGGACGATGGTGGGTGCTCGCATCGAGGCCATTGAGTCAAGGCTCCTGCCGGCGAAGACCCTCCGCCCACCGCTCGCTGCGGACAAGCGGAGAAAGGAGGGGCCCGCTAGGCAGGGGCCACTAATAGCTGCGGCGGCAGAGACAAGCCGCTCCGGGAGTGGGACCAAAAAGCCCGCCAAGGGTACGTCCGTGCCCACTTCCCGGGCTGCTGCGCCACCGGCGGCTGCGCCACAGCCGGCCGCGCCCGGGCCTTCCACGGAGGCCTGGACGACGGTAGTCAAGAGGGGCCGCCGTCACGGGAGGAAGACGGCACCACCGGCACCCGCTGGAGCACCGGCACCGGCAGCGAAGAGGGCCCAGGGACCGCCTAAGGTCAGAGTTCCACGCTCCGCGGCTGTAGTCATTACGTTGCAGCCCGGAGCCGTCGAAAGGGGCATCACCTACAAGGCGGTCCTGACTGAGGCAAAAGCCAAAGTCGCGTTCCCCGACTTAGGCACACCGTCCGGCTTCAGAATGAAGCCGGCGATTACGGGGGCGCGGCTGCTCGAGGTGTCGGGTGCCTCTAGCGGCGAAAAGGCGGACATCCTGGCCGCCAAGCTCAGAGAGGTCCTCAACCCGGAGGACGTCCGGGTGTCCAGGCCGATAAAGACAGCTGAGCTGCGCGTAGGTGGCCTGGACGACTCTACAACCCCGGCTAAGGTTGTGGCGGCCATCGCCCGAGTCGGTGAATGTCCACCCGACGACGTGCGGACGGGCGACATCCGCGCCGACGCTTCCGGGCTCGGCTCGATTTGGGTGCGGTGCCCGGTGGCGGCGGCGAAGAAGGTCGCTGACGGTGGGCGTCTGTTGGTGGGATGGGTTGCGGCGAGGGTGAAACTGCTGCAGCCCAGGGCCATGCGGTGCTACCGGTGTCTTGACATTGGGCATGTTAGGGCACGGTGCACCGCCGAAGTGGATCGCAGCGAGCAGTGCTATCGCTGCGGTCAGCCCGGCCACAAGGCGGCCCAGTGCTCCGCGGTGCCAAACTGCAGCCTCTGTACAGCTGCAGGAAGGCCCGCCGGGCACAGAGCGGGTGGAAAGGCCTGTGGCGCTCCCGCCAGCAAGAGAGGGGGTGCCAAGGCTGCGGGGGGCTCTTTACCCCCCCTTCAGCCTGGCTGCCCTTCGGCCGACTCCCGGCCTAGGAATGGTGCGGAGGGGATGGATTGCGCCTAATGGCGCTCTACCATTTCCTCCAGGGCAACATCAACCACTGTGCCAGAGCTCAGGATCTCTTGCTCCAGAGCATGGCGGAGTGGTCGATTCGCGTGGCCGTGGTCGCCGAGCCGTACTTTGTCCCCCCCCGGGATAACTGGGTGGGGGACCTGAACGGCTTGGTGGCCATCATCGGCGGGGCTCTCGTCAACCCGTCCCGAGGACACGGCTGGGTGGCCGCCCTCGCGGACGGCATTGGCGTGGTTGGGGCGTATTTTTCGCCCAACAAGAGTCTCGCCGACTTCGAAAGCTTCCTTGTCGAGTTGGGTGCGGTCGTGGGCCGAATCCACCCTCGCCCCGTGCTGTTTCTAGGGGATCTCAACGCCAAGTCTGCGGCGTGGGGATCTCCGGTGACCGATGCTAGGGGTGAGGCGCTGGAGGAGTGGGCGGTCACGACCGGCCTGGTCGTCCTGAACGTGGGCTCAGTCCACACGTGCGTTCGGCAGCGGGGCGGTTCTATAGTGGACGTATCGTTCGCTAGCCCTGCTGTCGCGAGCCGTGTTCGCGACTGGCGTGTCGCCGTGGAGGTGGAGACGTTGTCGGATCACCGATACATCCGTTTCGACGTCTCCGCCCAGACCGCTGGCGGCCGCAGTTCATCGGGCCCCCGAACGGACGGCCCGCGCTGGTCGCTCAAGCGCATCGAAAGGGAGCTTCTCGAGGAGGCCGCTATTGTCCAGGCCTGGATCCGGGAGTCGGCGGTGAGCGGACCCGTCGACGTCGAACTGGAGGCGCTGTGGTTCCGCGGGGCGATGACGCAAATTTGCGACGCGTCCATGCCCCGGGCCCACACACAGTCAGCAAGGCGCCAGGTGTACTGGTGGTCCGCCGCGATCGCACAGTTACGCGTCGCGTGCATGGCGATGAGACGCCAGTACACCCGATACCGGAGGAGACGTCGTCGGGTCCCTGACGAAGAAGCCGCGCTGTATGAGGTGTACCGCGCGGCTAAAGAGACTCTGTGGCTGGCCATCGGCGAGGCGAAGACGCGAGCCAGGGAGGAGATGCTGGAGACTCTAGACGGTAATCCGTGGGGGCGCCCTTATCGAGCGGTTCGGGGGAAACTTCGAGCCGCGGCGCCTCCACTTACGGAGAGTCTTCAGCCAGAGCTGCTGGAGGAGGTAGTCGCAGCCCTCTTCCCGGCAAGAGCGGAGCATACTCCGCCGCCGATGGCTTTGCCCACAGCCGCAGAGTCTACAGAGGAGAACGCCATTAGCGTCCCAGAGGTGACACAGGCAGAGATGAGGGCGGCCGTGATGCGGCTCCGGGCCAAGAACGTGGCTCCGGGGCCCGACGGGATCCACGGCCGTGCATTAGCCCTCGCTCTGAAGGAGCTGGAGCCCCAGCTGAGAGGACTCTACACAGCGTGCCTCGAGCAGGGCCAGTTTCCCACTTTGTGGAAAACCGGTCGTCTGGTCCTGCTCAGGAAGGTGGGGCGCCCTGCGGACTCGCCGTCCGCGTACCGGCCCATAGTGCTGCTAGACGAGGTGGGTAAGCTGCTGGAGCGGATACTCGCAGCCCGCCTCGTCGGCCACTTGTGCAGAGAAGGGCCGGACCTGGACGAGAGTCAGTTCGGCTTCAGGCATGGGCGCTCCACCATACACGCTATATCGCGGGTGAGAGTCCTGGCGGAGGAAACGGTGTCCCGGGGTGGGGTGGTGGTGGCGGTGTCCTTGGACATCTCCAACGCATTCAACACCCTGCCCTGGAGTTGTATTCGGGAGGCACTGCGTTACCATCGGGTGCCTCTCTACCTCCGCCGCATCGTTGGGGCGTATTTGGCGGAGAGGTGTGTCACCTACGTGGGACGCGATGGCGACAACCAGCGCCGCATGTCGTGCGGTGTTCCACAGGGCTCGGTCCTGGGCCCGCTCCTGTGGAACATCGGGTACGACTGGGTGCTGAGGGGCGAACTCCGACCGGGCGTCGACCTGACGTGCTACGCTGACGACACGCTGGTCACAGCCCGGGGGAGTTCGTACAGGGAGGCAGCGTTGCTGACGACGGCTGCGGTCTCACAGACGGTGAGCCGCATACGGCGCCTTGGCCTGGAGGTGGCCCTCGACAAGTCGGAGGCCATGGTGTTTCATGGTCCCCGGCGGGCGCCACCATCCGGATCCCACATTGTGGTGGGGGGGGTTCGAATCGCTGTCGAGCCCACCATGAAGTACCTTGGGTTGGTGCTCGACAGCCGGTGGGATTTCGGCCCCCACTTCCGGCAGCTGGCGCCCAAGTTGTTGGGCGCGGCTGGGGCGCTGTCAACGCTGCTTCCCAATCTGGGGGGCCCGAGCGCCGCTTGTAGGCGGCTCTACGTGGGGATCGTGCGGTCGATGGCCCTTTACGGGGCCCCGATCTGGGCGGCTGACCTGACGGCCGGCAGCATCTCTGTTCTGCGAAAGCCACAGAGAGCGATGGCCGTCAGAGTCATCAGGGGTTATCGCACGATCTCCTACGAGGCGGCTTGTGCATTGGCCGGATCCCCGCCCTGGGACCTGGAGGCGAAGGTGCTCGCGTCACTGTACCGGTGGCGCGAGGAAGCGCGGGCGCGGGGCGAACGACCGATGCAGCGACAAATGGAGCAGCGTCGGTCGCAGCTCCGCGAGGTCCTGGTGGCGGAATGGCGGGACAGGCTCTCACGCCCTACCGCCGGCCTCGTCACCATCGAGGCGGTCCGGCCGGTGCTCGACCACTGGCTCGGGAGGAGGCACGGCTCCCTGTCGTTTCGGGTGACGCAGGTGCTCTCGGGGCACGGTTGCTTCGGGAAGTACCTGTGTCGCATAAACAGGGAGCCGGACGCCCGGTGTCACCACTGCGTCGACTGTCGGGAGGACACGGCGCGGCATACGCTGGCAGAGTGTGCCGCTTGGGAGGAGCCGCGCCGTGCCCTCATCTCAGGAGTAGGCAGTGACCTCTCGCTGCCGGCCGTTGTGAATGCGATGGTCGGCGGCGAGGAGTCCTGGGACGCGGTGGTATCCTTCTGCGAAACAGTGATCTCGCAGAAGGAGGCTGCGGAAAGGGAGCGAGAGATCTCATCCTCTCACCCGGCCCGCAGCAGGCGCACCGGGCGTCGGCGGAGGGCGGATAACGCCCTCTTCCAGCCCCCCTAAATGGGTCCAGGGGCGACGGACTCGGGGACGTCCGTCGCCCCCTATACATCAGGACCCGAGGTGGCGGCGCGTAGTGTTCCACGCGCGCCCCTCTTAGACGTCGCGGGGGGAGTCAAACACCTCACTCCCCCCGCTGGACCGGACGGGGCCCGCAGAGGCGGGCCGGCACCGGCCGGGGGTTGCGGAAGATTTGTACGTTCCCGCGACCCCCGGCGTAGGTGTGAGACGGAACACCGGGGTGGTTTTTAGTCAGTAAGAGTCTGACAGACCCCTCCGCCCCCCCAGGGCGGGGGACATCCATGAGGATTTTCCACCCCGGAACAAAAAAAAAAAAAAAAAAAGGCCGTGTTGGAAATACCAAGCGAGGGGGTGGAGCCTAACATCGCGCCATCGTGACTCAGGATCACGATGAGCGGTGGGGCGAGCGGTGCGCCGGCGGCGGCGGGTGGCAACAGTCGACGGAGCGGGCGCTCACTTTTTGCTTGGCGGTCGGATGCGACGGTCGTTTCTCGTAGCTAGAATATTGTGCCTAGGATCCAATTAATTATTTTTCGTGATTAAAACTCATTTAGTTAAGTTGGTCGTTATTTTTTTTAAATTCAACCTCACCTCTGGTTTGTAAAACTTGTGTGATTAATTTTGAATCTGCTAATGTTCGCAATTTCTTATAAACATATATTAGTTTGCGCACTCTTTTAACTAGACTTACAATATGTTTTCTAAAAGAAACTTTGTCGTCCATTATTACCCCCAGGTATTTTATGTTCCTCGTTTTGAGGATAAAAGAACAAATAAAATCATTTATAAATTATCATAAACAAGGCGAGATGTTATGTTATACCTACCTTCAGAATCATTTTGAAATGCCATTGCGGAATCTTATTTGTACTTATTTTTAATCGTTAATAAAATAAAAATGATATGACCATCGGTAGGTATAATGTGCCGACTGTACTTTTAAAGATCACGTCTTGTTTAAGGATCATGTACGTGAGGTTGATTGAAAACACTTGTTTTTGTGAATAATAATGTTATTTTAAAATACACGTCTATTATAGTAGAAAAATCTATTCAGAAACCTGCCAGTGCACAAAAGAGTATGTGATGTCAAATAAGTACAGCTGCAAGCCTTACTGTTCCAGTGGATGTTCTAATGGCAGTTGTGGTAAACCTAAGACATGCAACTGTGACTCCGGATGGCAAATGTTATAAACAAAATGAAAATAATATTTGGAAGCCTGTTCAACTGGATGTCTCCATGGAATTTGTATTGAGCCTGAGACTTGTGTCTGTAATCAGGGATATCAAAGAGGAAATGATAACAAAACGTTCAACTATTTTGTTCCAAGCCTTGTGAAAATGGCGGGTACACTACATAAAGACGAAACACTTTATTCTGTCAAGCACAAATACGAATTTCGAAATACCGATTTTCATCATTCTAAATGGTTCAAAATTCCTAATATAACAATCCCGATTTATGATTCATCTTATTTTTATAATTCCGAAATTTCAATATTCCTAACGTTTATAATGACTATTCTCAAAGTACCGAGCTTCATTAGATCGAATAACAAAAAGTCCGACTTAATGATAATTCGAATCATGAAAAATACGAATTCCGATTATTAAAGTACCGATTAATTAGAATTCCGAAATAAAAACGCTTTATAAAACTGTAACCTAACCTAACCCAAATAATTCACCAACAATAGAGGGGATTTGGCGCTCGGCGGCCGCTACCGCGGCACGCTCGCATCGCTCGCTCACCTTCGCGCGTTTATGGCCACAGTTCAAACCTAACCTAACCCAAGTGATTCACCAACAATAGAGGGGATCTGGCGTTAATGGCCACTGTTTTAACCTAACCTAACCCAAAGGATTTAATAAAAGTCGATGGTATCCGACGCACACCTATATAAGGACAAGCAGAAAACAGAAAAAAATCTTATTAATACTCAAATATTTATAACAAAGTAGACGTTTTTAAATTACATTAAACGTTACAGATTTTAAATTTTTGAATATTATACTAATTCAATCAGAATCAGAATCCCAATTTCAGCAGTTTATTCGAAGTAATGAAAATCCGAATGTCGTTTTTCGGACCGAGAACCTATCGAGCATTTGATTCTTCAAACGTATAAAAATCGGAAAACAAACAAATCGCATTTACGAGTTTCGGTAAAATAAATTTCGTGATTATTAATAATAGACATTATAATTCTTAGGTATTATAAAATTCGGACTTTTGAAAATCCGAACATTGAAATTCGGAATAAAATATTTCGGAGTATTTGGGTGTTCCCGAAAATGGATCATGCACAGCCCCCGAGACTTGTGAATGTCTTGCTGGCTATGTAAAGTCCGTGAAAAATGTTTGACAGCCTCACTGTTCAGAAAGGTGTCCCCATAGCGTTTATGTACTTCCTAAACTGTGCATTTGTAATTCAGGACGGGAAATGATACAAACCAATGGTACTATGAACAAAATCAAGCCAATGGCACCAATAACGATACTTGTGAATCAATATGCCGCAAACTGGCACTTGTATAGCTTTAGAAACTTGAGGCTGTCACTCTGGTTATTATGTAGATTTAGACAATAATGTTTGCTGGCCACATTGTTTTAATGGGTGCATTCGTGGCGTTAGCGTGAGTCCTGAAACGTGTCTCTGTGACTCCGGGTAGAAAAAGACTAAACACAACTCAGCAAAAGTGACAGGACGTGTCAGCCAATATGTACCAAACCCTGAGTGAATGGATGTGTCGCCCCAGAGACTTGCAAATGTCTTGCCGGGTATACAACATATTAGAGAAGAATATTTGCAAGCCACTTTGCTCTGGCGGGTATTTACATATGTAAACACCCACCAGAGCAACGACCTTGCAATATCGATCCTAATCCAGTTTATTGTATCTAAACTTAAGCCTGCCAATAGTAACCAAACAGCGTCTGGTCACACCACTAAATAGGCAAGTTTTAAGTAAGCGTACTACGAGTATGAACGTTTGACTATCTGTTAAATTTGACACTGAAGCTGCCAGAAGGCAACGCATGTATTTGTCAAGTCACATTTATAATAAAACAAACAGTGTTCTCGATATTATACCTCTTAAGGATGATTTCCTGCAAACGGCTCGCATCTCATCGAATCGGAACGGATTTTACAATCTTTAAACGATATTAAGTAAATCGTGTACACAGTATTTAAAGTCTATATTACCAAGCCGCGCACGGCAACTTTTCCGCCTTGTAACATTACACCTGTATCCATCGCAGACTTGCCAAAGAAACTAAAGTCTTTATTTACTTCCCCATATAATAAGAATAGCACACACTCGCGGATTATCGCAATTTATCACACTAACACTAGGAAACACACGGGTATTCCATAGAAGCGCGGTACCGCCGCACAGTGGGCCCATACTGAAAATTAGTTGACTTAGGCAACAAAGTTCCTATATCGATGCGATTTTTTTTTATATGACGTGTTATATTATTCCTGATAACTTTTATTCTTATAAAATTTCTTCTAAAGTTGATAGTTTCTCTTGAAAAAAATTTATTAGATTTTTTTGTATGGAGCGAATCACGTTTAATTTTTTTTCTTCAATTGTACTAATATGTTGGGAGTGTGGCGTGAGTATATGATAGCTAGGGTCATTCTCTATCCACGAAAAAAAAATCAGCGCCGGCCATCTGCGGCAGCGCGAGTAATCATTCGGTAAAAAAATAGTCAGGAATATTATAACACGTCATATAAAAAAAAATCGCATCGATATGGTAACTTTGTTGCCTAAGTCCACTAATTTTCAGTATGGGCCCACTGTGCGCCGTACGGCATGCCACGCAATAGACCAGCCGTCGCGTCCACAGCTGATGTCCCCTTGCAGCGAATTTCGCTATCTATGCCATTTACATAGATACTCCAATTCTTCCGGAAGCAGCCAGGTTTCCTGAAGTGCTATCAAAACACCTTCGTCATACAAACGTCGAATATCGCTCACGGCGCTCTTCACGTTTTTACAATTATAACTGGCAAACTTACAGGTTGTACTATCCATAGTTAGAAGACAATGGACCGTTGTCAGCGGATTCTGCGTCCACTTTTCTATGTCTATAATGCACGAAGCGTCTAAAGATAATCCCATCCGGCCATATTTTTTCGTCTAAAACATAGATACTTTAGACTCGGATACAAAGAATTTGTAGGCTTTGTGATCTAATACTTTTTTCGTATTAACCTTTTCTAAGAACATCGTCTCCTGTGTTTTAATTTTGATGTAATCAACTATGTCAGACTCTAATGTATCTTTATGCAAATTCGTTATAAAAATAGGTATTTTCCTAACAGCAGCTTCGAAAGATGATATTGTCGCTTCTGCTTTACCTCTTTCGCCCAAATACCTATACTTTTGCTTCCTTTTATTTCTATTTACTGTTTGCCAAGGATTATCTTCCTTTTCGTTATTTATTTGTCCGTTGGACTCAAGTTGTTGACAATTACTCGTATTATTTTGAGCTGCATTGTTATTATTGTTCTCCTGCATTAGTTGTCTAGGAATACTTGAGCCAGATGTCTGTATGACTTGCACTTTCTTGACATTCTCACAGGTGACCGCTTGCGTCGCTTCGGCCCCCACTAGTACTGGCACACTCGTGGTTGGCGGTGACTCATTTATGTGCATGACTCGAAATAACGGTTTGCACACCATAACTTCAACTTGGCAATTATCAGTAGCTGTATTAGTTGCGGGGCTGTCATGTCTCTGTACGTTGTTATGGGACTGTTGGAAGTTCTGATCATTAGAAGAATAATCTTGGCTCAATGTCATTCCTATAGGGCCAGTTTCCACGTTCCAAGCACCCCTTCTCATGTTTACATATCCGGTTGGAGCTGTAAAAGGAGGTAGTGATGCGTGCTTTAGTCCTCAAATTGTTTTAGTGTGACATACGAATTCTTGATATTTTCAATCTCTCGATTTTAGTCTTGTCAAGTCTTTTAACAGTTTTGTACAATCGAGATGATCGAATAAAATTGGGGGTAGTTTTTCGAGCACTCTCGCAAGAAACACTGGAATTACATCTGGATCTGTGCTCTTAAACACACTTACGATGTCATCTAGGTCTCTCTCTTCTTTCCCTTTCCTTTTTCTTATAATCTTACGTTGATCCGTCGGCAGGGAGTCAAATAATAACGACTGTGATTCACAAATTTCACTGCTCGTGAACGCGGACACACAAATTCTTTTTAAAGTTTCTTCGTCAATAACTGATATTTTATTTTGCACCTAAGCTAATAGTTCATTAATGACGATATAACAGACGTTACCTTTTAACACGTGCGACATTGTTTATAAAGTGCATCGTCGCACTCAGCGCGGCGACGCACAAAGCAAGAACAACTAACCTTGACCGCGGCACGTGAATGACTGAATGAATACTGATATGTATGCGATGAACTTAAGAGTGGTTGTTAGTTCAATCATTCATCTCCCCGCCCTGTAGTGATATTATCAAAATGCATACGATGATGAAAATGTTGACAAAGTGAACATTTAGTCACTTTCAATCATTCTCATGCGCTTGTGTTTTTGTGCATTTGAGAAAAACCGTTAAATGAAGAAAAAGCATATCAATAAAGTGTATTTTAGATTTTACGAGTACTATTAAATTTTACAATTCCTTTTGCAGGACGGGCGTCAATGTGATTGTTTTTTGAATCGAATACTATAAATACTTTAGCATTTATGCAAGCATGATTTGTATCACCCAAAGCTATGAACAGTCTTCAATTTGAGTAAACATTTTGTGCGAAATTAGTAGTTTCAATTTAAAAACTCACTTAAATGTACGGTCATCAAAAGTGATAAGTAACTAGGGTCGTCGATATAGTTGAAGTTTAGTAAGAAACCGATGAATGTTTTCTAATAAAATAAAATTAATAGAAAACAAACAGGTCATGTATCATATCGCACACCTAGATAAAGGGTGGCACAACTCAAAATAATCCAAATCGAGTTATTGCGATTATCGGTATCTGTATGATGTTGTACATTATTTTACTAAGATATTAATTGAGCAAATTAATATCGAAGTAAAATAATATACAACATCATACAAAAATAATTTTAAATCCGTCAAAACGTTTTTTGCTGTCCCTGACAAAATAAGTATTTTCTAGATGTCCGAAATCAAATTTCATTCCAAAACATCCATCGGTTTCTTACTAAACTGCAACGGTATCCGGCGGCGCTGGTTACTTATCTCGTTTGGTGACTGTGCATTAGTAGGTTCGTGCTACGCCTTCTGGTTACTGATAACGTAGAACAATTTCGGCAGTCTGTGAAGTAAACGTCCTTAGGCCACGTTCACACCAAAACGTACCTAAAGTAGGCTACCGACTGCATGTTTTGGTGTGCACGCAACCACAAAAAAAAACATCAAATTCACGCAAAAACATTGTTTTTTTTGTACAGGTTATCTAGAATTGATGAAATTTGTAAAAAAAAACCTACAAAATAATAATTACCTTTTAAATGAACATTTATCAAACTAAACAAGAGAATTCGTATTAAAATCAAACTTTTTTTGTAGAGCATTGAGTGGTTCTGTCTCAACACCACCTACAACGGATGATTGCAATAAACCCGGGAAATCGTCTGAAGTACAAGACATAAGTCGGTAAGTTTGAACATTAAAATATTTAAAAGTTTGATAACCTAGACTTGTTAAATTTTAACAATTAAAATAGAACTTAGTTGTTGAGTTGTAGAGGATATTCAGTCATCATAAAAAAAAACACTAAATTAATTTGTTTTTCCTTTACAGCGCGACTGTATGTAGAACTGAGCAAGTCGGTTGTATTTGTGTTTAGTAAGTATTTTTTACGTTTGTGACGAGAACACATTGAATTTGTCGTTGTAAAAGAACACTGGGAGATATTGTGAGCCACGCTGTAACGCACCCTAACCTTTTCTTTTAAATCGTAACGTACTTGTGTAATTTTTGGGTTCGTTTTTCAAGGTACCGGTTGCATAAAAAACATGTTATTATTATTCTCGATCATATTTCTACGTTACATCAAATTTTTACTATAAAATAAGACTGATCGTATACTCGCAGGGACAGCAAATGCTTGACCGGGGGTGCATGGTGGCAAGTGAACAGGCCATACCAAAAATGAAGCGAAATACGAGATGAACTAGAACGCCACCGGTCAGTAGAGAGGCTAGCATGCTGTACGGGGGTTGTGAACCACCATAAGTTTCAACATTCTTATAAAAATCTTTAAAATATTGACCTTAAAGTGAGCGTCCTATAAAAGGTTAAAACTATATGGGTAAACTAGTACGTTCTAAACTAAATGGTTCGTTGACCACTTATATGCCCAGTGTCCTTTTATTCGACACTTCGTTTTGATTGATAAATTATATTTTTTATTTAGTACTAATTTGTTGGTTTTTGTTTCTAGCTATTGTAACAATACCTAAGACGGGATTACCACGGTAAGTGTAGAAATTGTATCATACTATACTGAAGTTCAGAATCGAAAGCTGATCAAACAAATAAACTATTTTATATCTACCGTCGTTTCTCAAGATCTACGGAAATAACGTTTAAGCATCCAAAGGTCGTTTTCTGTTATTAAAATAATATATATATTCCATATTATAGAACTTGCTTTTGTTGTAAAAGAGCGAATTTTCTTGACTTTTAAGGTGTGATAATAAACTTGGCTTAATTATGTGCTTTTTTTTCAGAATCCTTTGAATTGTACAATTTCAGAAGCTACAAAAAATCTCAATAATCTTACTTCAGAAGTGTGAGTATTTATTAGATATTTACTATTATTGTTTGACTGTAGTTGGTGCGTTTAGAATGACAGTAGTGGTTATTGCCCTTTATTAACTCGTCGTAAGAATCCGATCAATATATTGTTTTCATTGTTTTCCTTTCTGAATTAGTTATTTTAATTCGTATTTAAATCTAAGGTGGCTCAATGAACATTGTTACTATGTGCACAAACTATAGAAATAATGAAATAAATTATACAAAATAACTAGCTTGCAAATCCCACACTCATGAATCTCAACTCCAAATCTGGAACGGATTTTGTGGAACAAAATGTTCCCCTTAAGCTAAGTTTTCTCTTGAAATATGAATAATCCCTGAACATACGTGGATAAATTCCGAAAATCCCTTGACGAGAGGCTTCTTAAAACGTTTTGGGCGTCACTGTTTAGACCAGCCTGTATAAGTTATGGCAGTTATTATTTCACAGACATGTGTATTGTTACGGAACCCTCAGTGCACAGGTGCGACTCGCACTTGTCAGTTTTCTTAATAAAAATATTTTCAGTGTTTATTAAATAATGAAATATAATTTGTGACAGGGCGAAACAATACAATTCGTTTTGTGAAAAATTTACGTGGGAGTAAGTATTCTGTAATATTATTTTGTACTTCGTTTCCAATCTAATTAAAATAAGAATTTTTTTATAATTTTTTCTATTTACAGATCCACACAATTTAAACCAAATAATACGGACGGGATTGAAAAAGCAGCTATACCGACTGTAAGTAATATGAGAAATAACGCTTCAATAATAACAGTAGGTATAAAAAATACACACACAAAAATACACACACTTAGACCAGGGGCCTCGACAAAATGGCAATCTATCAGCGATAACTATGATGGGAAACTTAAAATGTACGGGACGGACATAAGCTACTAAGCCAAATAAAATTAGCTAGCGAATCTTCACAGACGTGGGTACTTAAACAAGATAAAACAAACACATAAATGATTATCTTGACTCATAATTTCCAGAAACTTACCCGCGGCCGTTAATTATACTATCGTTATCAACTGTAACTATTTGATTAAGTTTAACAAATAATATTTTCATTGTTTTGTCATGTTTAGATAAACATAACGTTTCAAAAGTTTCGCCAGACAATTTATTATTTTGACCTTGTAAATCTACATGATGACTTGTAGAAAAAGAAAGAAAGAAAGAAAATACATTTATATATGATGTGATGTGTGTGTGTGATGTGTGTGTGTGATGTGTGTGTGTGTGTGTGTGATGTGTGTGTGTGTGTGGTGTGTGTGTGTGTGTGTTATGTGTGTTTATGTGTTATGTGTGATGTGTTTTGTATATGATGTGTGTGTGTGTGGTGTGTGATGTGTGCGTGTTTGTGGTGTGTGTGTGTGTGGTGGGTGTGTGTGTGTTTATGTGTGATGTTTTTTTATTTTTTGTTAAGCTATTGAATAGCTTTTATCGCGGGCTTTGAGCGCGGCGACCGAATCAAGAAATTCCGCAACGAAAATAAAACCTAACACCCCCACTCCACCTACCATGTAGCTCGGCCGAGCGTTCGGTTAACGTGTTTGTATATGGTACGACTGTACTTGAATTAATATCAAAGAAAAAAAAAATACTGCATAAATTAAAAATTAATAAATAATTATAATTGCATAATTTGATAAAAAATGCTATGCAATAGCTTTACCGCGGCAGTCCCCGAGTGCCACACGTGTTTTTTTTTATTTCGATGGATGTTTGAATGGAATGTTTTTTTTTTGTTTCTTCTTAAATTATATTTATGGTTCGAATGAATACATTAAATAAATAATAGTTTTGTGGTTTTATTTCAGTTTTTGTGTAATAAAGACCAGAAACACTGTTACTCAGGGAAGAGTTTGGATTCGATGTAAGTAGAGTTATTTTATATACAATAGGTTCCTAACAAATAATTAAACTGCATGATGGCCATGTCCGTTCACTACAACACAAATAAAACACGGACCTCGCTTATTATAGTCTAGCTTTTGAACGCGGCTTCGCCCGCGTGGATATCGGAAAATATTCCACGGGTACGTACTACCGGGAGTATAAGTACCCTGTGTTACTCCAGGCTATAAACTATCTGTGTGCCAAATTTCATCGAAATCCGTTCAGCCGTTTGTGCGCCTGTCCAGAACATTAGGTACATCCAAACAGACAGACAAACGGACAAAAAATCTAAAAATTATATTTTCGGCATCAGACTTCCCTCACCTCATAGCAATTACATTTTTCAAAAATATTTAATTTACAATAGATATTTTTTATACAAACAAGTGTTTTTTTTTTTTATAATTGACGAATAATGTCAACGCTAGGGGGTCTAGAATCGGTGCTTCCTTTCTTCTCCTAAAATTGTTTGTCCGAAAATCATTATCCATAACACGTTTGCTATAAACTTCAGTAACCATAATGTTCAAAAAATCTAAATTTTGTTTTACATAATTATTTTTACTTCTAAAACTATTCTGTCATAATATCGAGTACTACAATAATTGAATCTCCTCATTTTGCATGAAATAAAGTCATATGTCCTAATTATTTTATTTTTATAGTGTGTATTGTTCCGAATGTTCATTTATAATAAAATTGTTACTCCTAAAACATTTGCTTAAAATTAGGTTTTAGTAACAGAAACGAATCGCTGTGAATCCGACTCCATGCAGTCTCGTCTGCCCTACCCCTAGAGGGTAATTTAGAATCACGTAGGCGCGGAGGGCCTAGGCGGCCCACGAGTTGAGTAGCAGGTGGAGAGCGTTAAATCATCTGCGACGATAAGCTCGCGTGGGACTGCTGGAGCCCAGCATCGCCGGAGCCGTGACAGAAACTATGTATACTGCTTGCTTGCATGCTAAATTTTGCATGCTGGCTTGCATGCTGCATGCTTGCTTACATGCTTGCTGCATGCATGGTGTATGCTTGTTCGCATGCTTCTTACAGAGAAATACAAACCACATGTTCACAATCAACTACAATGTGTACAACAGGTAGAGGACTGGACCCAGCACACTACCTTGAGGCACGCCAGCTTTAATAATGTTTAACTCGGAAAAGGCTCCCTCGTGCCTTACACGAAACATTCTTTATGTAATGTATGATTGCAATATATCGGCAAAATCATTGGGCAGCATTAGTCTTAGCTGGCATATCAGACCCTTATGCCAAACTCTATCAAAAGCTTGTGCCACATCTAAAAATACGGTGGAGCAGACTATTTTATCCACAAGCGTTCTCTCAATAATGTTGGTAATTCTATGTACTTGAACTATTGTTGAGTGTTTCTCTCTGAAACCAAACTGATGGTCAGGGATCAGGTTTCTCTCCTTTATAATAGGTTTTAGCCGTTTTAAAAACAATTTCTCAAACAGCTTTGATAGTATAGGCAACAAGGAAATGGGCCTGTATGATGATGCTTCGTGAGGAGGTTTACCGGGCTTTGCAATCACAATCACTTCAGCAAATTTCCATGGCTCAGGAACATACTTTAGAACGCAAGCAGCATTGATGAGCCTAGGAAGCTTAACGATGGCTTTACATGGGAGATGTTTTAGGATTTCTCTCGTAATAAGGTCATAACCTGGGGATTTTTTTAGGCTAATGATTTGGATTTCCTTTGCAACTTCTTTTGGGGTCATAAGCTTAATTCTTTGATCTTGCAGAATATTAGAAAACTGCAAGCTGTCTACAGACCCGTCATTTGGTTGAAAGGTTTCTTCTAGGTGGTGCGCAAATCTTAGAGCTTGTTGCTCATTGCTTATGGCCCACTTTCTGTTATCATCTCTGCTATGGGGAATTGGTGTAATTGGACTTTTGAGTGACTTTGTCGCTTTCCAAAGAGAGTATTGTGTTGTATGGTCACTGCTTAACTGACGTAGGTTCGTTGAAAGCCTCATCTTGAAAAATTGGATTTTTCTCTTCAGTCTTTTCGTAAGTTTATTTAATAGAGTTTTATCTTGCGGGAATCTAGTTTGCTGCCATATTTTTCTTTGAGTCCCTTTTTCATATAATAAGTTTATTATTTCCTTTGGGTAGGTATTTCCTTTAATTTTTTTTATAAGCTGTGGTGTGTTGTTCCATGCACATTGTTGGATATTATTGCTAAACTTGTTTACTTCAGAATCTAGCTGATATTTGCTTTTTAATGAAGTTTTTAGGTCAATAATATTTTGTAGGTCTAAGCTAAAACTTTCTCAATCTGTAAATTTGTTAACTAATGTCAGGTGGTTTTTTCTGAGTAATATTTTGTGACTTAATTGTAATAATATCGGAAAGTGATCGGAGTTAATGTGGTACCCCTCTTCCACACTCAGATAATTGGTTGATATGTTTTTGACAATGAAAAAGTCGATAAGATCTGGTAATTTTTGGTGGTCAGTCGGCCAGTGTAGTAGGTTAGGTTAGCTTAAGGCTTGCTCAAAGTCCAGCGAATGCGTTTCATTTAATTTCAAGTAGGATAAATAAAACAAAGGTGAATGAAATAGTTTGAAAAATCTTTTATTTTATGAATTTTAGGCAATGAACAATGAAAACTTTATATTTAGTACCAACTCAAAAAAGCTACCGATAATTTATTTATCTGTACTTAAGCATGAGTATTTCAAATACTTGTCGTTTTTGGTTCAAGGTTACTTTCGTGACGAGGTACAATACGATTAACAATAAAATAAAATGAATTCGCCACTTTGTGACGGTTTGGCCCAAGTTAATTCAAACGAATGAATGGCTCAGTGATGTCAGCAATTCATATTTTTGATTACATTTTGGATGATAGCTGACTAAGGACTTCAATTACCCCTGGATTGGATTTACTCCTGAAACATTTTTAAGAAATTATTATAATGTTCCTAAATCATAGCTAAGTCAAAATAAACTGTATAGTAAAATACATCGTCGATTTATGTACTTGACTGGCTTTGCCTCGCCTCTCAATAGAAAATTAAAAAAAAACAACCGACTTCCAAAAAAAGCACTACAAAGTAAAAAATAAGTTTAATTTCGGAAGTCGGTGGCAAAAAACGAAAACACAAAACCAAAGACACCGACTTCAGAGATTAAACTAATTTTTTACTTTTTAGTGCTTGTTTGGAAGTCGGTTGTTTTTTTGTCTATAGTAATTTTTTTGGAAGTGGGTCGTATTTATTTGTATTAAAAAAATCTCTTTTTAATTGTTGTACCTACGCCACATAAAGTCGTATACTTGCCACTACTTGCTATTAAATAACAGTGACAGGAAGTTATCATAACATCATCAATATACAGTAAGTGGCAAAAATACGTATTATTGAAGCTAACTGAAAAACTACCGAAGCAAAGTTAATACAGTTTATGGGACCGCCCCTGATGCATACTCCATCTATTACAAAAGAAAAACCGTAATCGATCCATAATTGCCGGAGATATCGCGTAACAAACATACAAAAAAAACATACAGATGAACTGAGAACCTTCTCCGTTTTGAAGTCGGTTGAAAATAGAGATCACGAAAACAAAATTGTTATGTATGTGAAAAAAATTACTTATTTTTGATAAAATTGATAATCAGATTTTTACGATTATGTAGACTAAACAATCATATTACCATAGGTTCGTCTCCTGTACCGAGTGTATGAAATTTTTGCAGCAATAGCGACGAGCGTACCGCATGCGAACGCGGCAAATACAATACCCAAAACAATTCCCAGTGAGTACCTCTGCGTAGTGTCTTCAGGTGCATGATTTGGTTTCATAGCATTTGATCTGGTGTGACAAAATATTACGATAAACATATTTTTAATAGACGCAAAACATTATACCTACTTAAGACAACCTAGTACGGCATTTAATAAACTCAAACCGCCATACAGTTATAAATATGACTATCTGTTGCAATCTTCATTATCCTTATTAAGTTAGGGTTTAGGTTAGGTTACAACTAAATAAATAGGTAAAAAAACCGATAAATTATTAACACATACAGAAAAAAGTTTAATAAATGCCCAACATTAATTTATTGAGATCATTTTAATAAGTCAAATATATCGACAATACCTGGCGCGCTAAGTCTGAATTTGCATCAATTATTTGTAATAGAATAATTTGTAATGTTTGGTGTTCTATCTGCTTCTACTGATATGCCCATCAAAAATATTTTTTTTCCTACTGTAGGGACTCAGGCCTCTCTCTGTGAGAGAGATTGAGTTGAAATCCACCTGCAGTCGAGCCCAGTGCAGATCGGTGAATGTCACTTTTTCTTCGGTTTTAGTTCTAAAACGTGTTGTCTTCTTCACTAAGTTTTGTCACAACTTTGAGAGCAGGTGTGATGAAATCAATTACACAAAGAGCATGCCTGCCTGGGTTCGAACCCATGACCTGGTAAGTCGCGGCCGTTACCAGTGGGCCACTACTGAGGGCCTAGACAGTGTAATTTCTATCAGCGGTAACGATGATGGAAAAATCAAAACTGTATGGGATTGACATAAGCTTATGCCAATCCCGTTGAAAAGTGCTGTAGATATACGAAAGGCTTTGAAAGCTGTTGCCACTTGTCTGCGTCCTGCGGTCTCTGTACTCTGGGCTAGGGCTAAAGATACCTACAGAATAAACCGAAACTGAAATTAAGCAAGGTTTTTTATTTTTATTTTGGATGTGCTTGCTCTTGACTCTAGTCTAGGTCAGAGATGACAGAGATAAAGTCGACAATGGAGTGAGCTTAAGGTTGTGGAACTTACACTGCTTTCTGCGGTGGAGTAGTTTTGGGTTTAGTTTCTGCTTCCCGGTTAGTTGGTTCAGGTATAGCTTCTGTTTTCTGGGTAGTACTTTTGGGGTCTGTATTATTCTGTAGGGTTACTTCATCAATTTTGGTATTTGTTTCTGTTTTCTGGTTAGTTGGTTCGGTTGCAGCTTCTGTTTTCTGGGTAGTACTTTCGGGTTTTATCTCATTCTGTAGGATTATTTGATCAAGATTAGTGTAGAGTTGCCTGTAAATGAAATATCACAACACAATAAGAAAAATAAAATACAATTACTTTTACAGGTAATACCTATTGCAAATGGATGGGAGTAATAAATAATTACCCGGAAAAACACAAGAACAATTAAAAGAACCAAAACAAATATTATAAAATAAAAATTATTACTCGTACATTTTGTGAAATGTTTTTTTTTTTTGTTAAATAGGCACCTATCTAAACTACTCTATTTAGATCGTAATGTCCCACTGCTGGGCAAAATCCTCCCTTTACCACACACGTCTATCCTCTGCTATTGCCGGCCGGCTCCCCATACAGGGCCTTCTTAGGGTTTTTATTTAAGCGGCGACCTTTTATGGACTTGATAAATATCGCATAAAAATGCAATAAAAACATAAAATAGGTACATAAGTACATAAGGTACATAAGTAATTCAAATAAACCGATGACCCTGACTTGGAATCAATATTTTTTTGGTGTATTGCTATTATATACACACACTGTTTAAAAATAAAAACTCATTTATTCAAATTGAATAGCTGAGAATCAGCCCTTTTCGACCGTCACAATTACATATGAAAGTCCCCAAAAACGCCCGCCCTACACCACGTCTTAGTGCTGTAGCTGGGAAGGAGAAGTGGCGCAACAAACTCCCAGCAGCACAGTCTGTGCGCCTGTGAAGATTCGCCAATTGACTCAAAAAGGCCCTGTATAGTTTATCATTTAAATTTTTCAACATTATTATGTTTTTGTTTCTATATTTTTGTATTCAAGTAATTTATTCTGAAAATAAAAGTACTCACCGTACATATTTGCATAAGTTATCAATTCCACCGAATCTGAAACAAATAATTTCTTATTTATAAAAAAAAGCATTGAATAGCACTATCAATAATTTCAAGGCATTTTGATTCATCTTTCTATTTAGTTGCATATAGGGTGCAACACGTGCAACGTTTTAAAAAGGATGAGGCTAAACGATCGTAATCGGATTCTTAAAAAACCCCAGTTTGTGCAATACGATGACACAGAATGACAACTCGTTTCACTTTGTCGTGCGACTCAAATTTGACTCGCAATAGGAACTACTCGCAAAATTAAGCTCGTTTAGTTTCATCGTTAGTCAACAAACCGATGGACGATATGATTATGTACTCACGTTGTTGAGTTCAAACGTGGCCAAGCGTCTTTGTTTTTGCACGGCATCTGAGAAATAAAACAACGGTATAAATATGGTATATTCATTTTATCAATCAGAAAGCATTTTCTTTAAATACATTATTTACAAGGAACTTTTGAATTGTTATAGAGTCAGTCATTTAGTCAGAAAGCTCAAGCTAGATGCCGATTCCAAAGCGTAGGTCTATTCCTAAAAAGAAAAGTGGGCCAAAACTCTACGGGGAGGCACTCTTTCAGCTAGTTAGTCTTTTAATTTATAATTTTACCAAATCATCAATCATATTGATTTGTATTTGATTCCCTCTCAAAGAGAGGAGGCCTGTGTCCCAGCAGTGGGAACATTTTAGGCTGATTATGCATTGATTTGTAGGTGGATCACAGACTCAGGAAAATAACTGAGAATTTTTAATGAGACAATATACGCGAAACGATGCTGATACGAGTATGTACAAGTAGTAAACGGAACGTTCATAACTAATTTTTTATGAATCTAATTTATTGTCAAATATTAGTTTTCTAATCTCGAGGAAATGAATTGAATTTGCTTTATTTGTACACCTGAACATGCAGTACTGACGCAATCATTTATAATGTTTAGTTTTACTCAAAGTTTTAAGTAATTTATAAAATATCAATAAATTGAAATCGATTTACTTGACTATAGCTATAAACGAACAATGCTCTATAACAGAGTATTACTCGTTTGTTTGTGCTGCTAGCGCCACTGGTGGTGAAACTTGGCAGATTCAATATACTGCCAAGTTTCACCCTGTTCCCTCTCTATTGGACACAGGAGATCACTAACTACCATTCCTGGTTAATTCTACCAAAATGTCTTAATTTTATCAAAATTCTGTATCACTTACCGTCAATTCTCCCATAGAAATGCTGAAATTAAAGGATACACAATTAAAAATGTATTTTTAGTACGCTAGTTTTTTGTTTAGTATACATTTAATGTATTTTATTTCTTTCTTACTAAGGCCCACTTGCGCGTTCATGGGTTATCTTAAATAACTCGAAGTTAAAAGCTAACTCAAGGTTAATCAAATAATTCACCTTGCGCCATCAAGATTTACATTTACATTTTTACATTGAACCTAAAGTTAAACTTTAAAATATTTAACCCACCGATGCGGGAGAGTTAAGTCGCTAAACTCTGGGTAAGTGCACGTAATGTCAAAATAAATTGACGTTATGAGGTAGGTACCGCTGATAACTTATTTTGTATTTTATATTGTTCGACGTTGTAGTAAGTGAAAATTTGGTACTATATCAGCTGGCAATAATATTATAATCATGAAAACATTTAAAAATAAATACAAATCATAAAAAACTTATTTTTCCTTATCTGACGTGTTCGTCAATCAATAAACTAAATCTCCATGGAAACAAGATACAATACGATTAAAATCAAATGCCATGTCATAAAATTCAAAGGCAATAAAGTATTACGTATTGTAATGTAGTTTTAAAGAGTTGGGTTAACAATTGCCGTTCATTGATCTTTAATTAATTTTTGGTCGGACATATTACTATCAGGGCATAGACATTGTCAACGTAACTGCAATGTCCCAACTTAAAAACACAATTATCAGGTTTACTAACCCGCTGTTACTTTTTTGTGGTGCAATGCGTAATAAGACTTAAATGTTAATTACTTAACTTCGAGTTTACAAAGACTATATTTATTCATTTAACCCAATTAAACGCGCAAGTGGCCTAACCCTACTACATTTGCAAATGGGTCTAAGGGAATGGATTCATCGCATAGTATAAAAATAATAAGTTTACACTAAATAGGTCCTGAACACGAATCAAAAATAGACTCAGAATCCCGAATGCGTCTATCAACATCAACCAATGAAAATGAATCCACAGAGTTGTAACTATATCGGAATCAAAGATTGTGTGGGATTTGAAACCAACTCTTAATAAAAGAGTAAAGTAAAACTAATAAAATTATTAACTTACTTAGAACACGCGCATATTGCGTTTATCGAATGTAACCTGAAAAGAAGTTAATTATTAGTCAGGATGCTTGTGTTAACTTCGTCATAATTAGTTCGGCTGTGAGCCTTAAAAAAATTATTAGTCGTTAAAATTAAATAATCTATACATACAGGGTGGCATACATCGACGCGCAACTGTAATCATAAATTCAGTACATGATTCTAGAGGTTCTCTGTTGTGTTTCCTAACTTTTTTATCCATAACCTAACGTGCCATTTTTTTGTCGTTATCATCATTTGTCCTTATGATAACTTGCCCGAACTTGATGTCACATAATAACACATGCCATAAAATTTAAATCGCTGAATAAAATATACCCTACATTTGTTTGTTATAAATATTACAATAAATAAATATACAAAAACTTAAAACCGTTTTCAATAAAAGTTATAAGTCCTAAATTCTAATTATTACTCAATAAAACAGTTGATTGTGAACATGTGGTTTGTATTTCCCTGTAAAAAGCATGCGAACAAGCATACACCATGTATGCAGTAAGCATGCAAGCAAGCATGCAGCATGCAAGCCAGCATGCAACATTTAGCATGCAAGCATGCAGCATGCATGGTTTCTGTCACGGCTCCGGCGATGCCGGGCTCCGGCAATCCCATGCGAGCTTATCGTCGCAGATGGTTTAACGCTCACCATCTGCTCCTCAACTCGTGGGCCGCCTAGCCCCTCCGCGCCTACGTGATTCTTAATTACCCTCTAGGGGTAGGGCAGACAAGACTGCATGGAGTCGGATTTACAGGGATTCGTTTCTGTTACTAAAACCTAATTTTTTGCAAATGTTTTAGGAGTAACAATTTTATTATAAATGAACATTCGGAACAATACACACTATAAAAATAAAATACTTAGGACATATGACTTTATTTCATGCAAAATTAGGAGATTCAATTATTGTAGTATTCGATATTATGTAAGAATAGTTTTAGAAGTAAAGATAAAACAAAATTTCGATTTTTTGAACATTATTGTTACTGAAGTTTATAGCAAACGTGTTATGGATAATGATTTTCGGACAAACAATTTTAGGAGAAGAAAGGGAGCACCGGTTCTAGACCCCCTAGCGCAGACGTTATTCATCGGTTTAAAAAAAAAACACCCGTTTGTATAAAAAAAATCTATAGTAAATTATTATTTTTTTGAAAAAATATAATTGCTATGAGGTGAGGGAAGTCTGATGCCGAAAATATAATTTTTAGATTTTTTGTCCGTTTGACTGTCTGTTTGGATGTACCTAATGTTCTGGACAGGCGCACAAACGGCTGAACGGATTTCGATGAAATTTGGCACACAGATAGTTTATAGCCTGGAGTAACACAGGATACTTATACTCCCGGTAGTACGTACCCGTGGAATATTTTCCGATATCCACGCGGGCGAAGCCGCGTTCAAAAGCTAGACTATAATAAGCGAGGTCCGTGTTTTATTTGTGTTGTAGCGAACGGACATGGCCATCATGCAGTTTAATTATTTGTTAGGAACCTACTGTATATAAAATAACTCTACTTACATGGAATCCAAACTTTTCCCTAAGGAACAGTATTGCTGGTCTTTTTTACACAAAAACTGAAATAAAACCACAAAACTATTATTTATTTAATGTATTTGTTACCGGCCAAACCCGATTTTAGGATGAACTAGTTTCGCCTAGGCTAAACCAGTTCTCTCTACACACGATAGGACAAACCAGTATTGCCTAGGCCAAACTCGTTCATCCTGTTACCGATAGGATAAACCAGTTTAGGCTAGGTCAAATCGGTTTATCCTAGTTACAATTTACATGCTTTAGGATAAACTGGTATGTCCTAGTCTGAACTAGCTTCACTTAGTTTGTATCTTCTATAAGCTTTTCAAAGTAATCTGAATAAAGGAATAGAATTAAAATAGTCAATATAATTTATTAAAGTTATTTATTAACTAATCAGTAATTTCACATCTATCACTAGATCAACTTATATTCATCTACAGAAATCAGCTTATCCGCAATTTGCTTATTTACTTATTTTTGCAAAGTTTACTCTGGTGGCACTTTGTTTTTCTTACAATTGCATTTGTTTGTTGTACAGTTTTTCATGCAACTGCATTTCACGAAGCCTTGCCCTGATCCAACAGAATGTTTCGTGGCTGCGGTCCTTAAAGATATTTCAATATCCTGGTTAATATCTCCCACATCTAAAAACTCCTGAATGCAGACGTCGAAATCAGTTCTAAAAAAAATAAAAAAGAAGTTAAAACAATTTTTTTTATATATTTTAGTACTGAAAATTATGGAAAATGTTAATAAAATTACGAGTATACCTGCAATAATGTTTTTGAAGTACGCCATGTTTGGTGCCAACTTTGTAAAGACCCTCATCAGTCTTTTGAAGTATTACTCCAATTATATTACGAAGGTCACCTCTGCCTTTGTCTACATCTGGAATAGGTATGGTTACGTTGTCTCCAATGTTAGCTGGTGGATGGGATTTATCAGAGGAAGCTTTCATTCTTTTAGCTTGTTTTACTAAATTGTCTGTCGCAATTTTTCTAGCATTCTGAATGTCGTTTGTGTAAATTTTCACAATGTCAACATCATCATTGTCTTCGTATTGTTGAGTATTGCTGCCATCTTCGATTGCCTTCTTTAGGTCATCTTCATCCTGAATATCATTTATGATTTCTTGAGGCAACGAAGAAGTGGAAAGTCCTACTCTAGGTTCGATTCCGAATAATGCTTTGTAAGGTGATTGTTTTATGCCAGAGTGGTAAGCTCGATTTTTTATGAATTGGACGTACCTTAATCCTTCTGACCACTTCGTCGAATTGTTGTCCTTTAACCAAGAACTTATCATATTTTCAATGTCTTGGTTGGCACGTTCAACAGAACCCTGACTTTGGCTGTGCCTTGGTTTTCCATGCACAATTTTCAGTTCTGACCAAAGATTTGCAATTTAATTTATAACACTATTGATAAATTCTCTGCCATTATCAGATTGAAGAATGCACGGCGCTCCTACAGTTAGGAATACGTCATTCAAATGATAAGCCACTTCTTCAGCCCTCTTTGATGTTAACGCACGGAGAAGAACAAATTTTGTGAGATGGTCTTGGTAAACCAGAATGAATTTAAAATTCCCGTCTGGTTGTGTTTGGAAATCTATCAAATCGACCTGGCATCTGCTATTCATTTCCGAATGAAGAATTGGCTTTGAAACTAGCCCTCTTTTCTTTTTTGTCTTCTTATGTTGACAAACATCACACATTGATAAATAGACGCCTATCATTTCCTTTGTGATATTGGCATATTCTTTTAATGTCTCGGCTAACATCCTATCACGACCACCATGACCCACAGCTACATGAGCTGCGTCAATCACATCATAAAGTTCATCAGCTGGAAGAAAGTATTTTATATTCCCTTCACACCGTGCAATGAGTTTTTTCACATCACCAATTTTCAAAACAGTAAATCGTTTCAGTCTTCTTTTTTGTAATGATGTTCTTTTTTCCAACTTGTCCGCGTCTTCCACTTGTTCAACCAAATCCGCATATTATATATATGTCGCATCATGGGTGGCCGAGATGCGAAACATCGGGACTTCTTCACGATCCGACATAGTTTAGGTAGGTGCGGGCACTTTAGTGGGTACTCGAACGAAAAGATAATTCCAATTTAAAATAACTTTAATAAACTAACGAACGATATAAACACGTGCGTCGGAAACAGACACGTGCGTTGGTACGGAGCGTTTGCCAAGACTGTCCGAGCTCGACTGTCCACCGTAGACTGTCGCCACACTCGGTCTCTCCGCCAGTCCTCGCTGCATCCCTTCCACCGACGATCGTGTCCAAGCGGTAGGGCTCGCTTGAGTTTCCGATCACATGATTATTCGTTTACGAATCTAATTGTTAGATGGCGCTGTCCGCTCTACTGTGGCGCCATCTATCCACGACACGGCCATCCCTGACTAGCATCCGTCCTCGGGTGTAGTACCTGTGGACAAAATATGCTCAGAGAGTAAACTAGCTCGGCTATCCTGCCAATACCTAATAACTTAGGTAGCTAGGCTATCCTGCCAATACCTAATAACTAAGTTAGCTCGGCTATCTTGCCAATACCTAATAAATAAGGTAGCTCGGCTATCCTGCCAATACCTAATAACTAAGGTAGCTCGGCTATCCTGCCAATACCTAATAACCAAGGTAGCTCGGCTGTCCTGCCAATACCCAATAACTAAGGTAGCTCGGCTGTCCTGCCAATACCCAATAACTAAGGTAGCTTGGCTGTCCTGACAATACCTAATAACTAAGGTAGCTCGGCTGTCTTGTCAATACCCAATAACTAAGGTAGCTTGGCTGTACTGCCAATACCCAATAACTAAGGTAGCTTGGCTGTACTGCCAATACCTAACAACTAAGGTAGCTGTATCTCATTGCTACTTTATTTCCTCTACATCTAGGTACAATAATCAACTCTCTTAATTTAGAGTGCCTTGTTATTAAGGTTTCGCACACAGTACATCCACACAACACTCATAATCACTAGAAAAGGTCCAATCAACAAGTTCAACCAAAGAAATTCAAAACAAATTGCATAAGCATTGTATACCCAACTCATGAAACTCCATTACTGTCTGTGCACCAACACAGGCTAGAATGGCACCAACGATTCTTTGTAGACCCATCGCCGCATGCGTAGCACACATGAGGTGCAGCCAAGACCCATCGCCACATGTTACTCATGAGGTGCGGTCAAGACCCATCGCCAAATGTGCTACTACGCATGAGGTGCGGTCGAGACCCATCGCCACATGTGCTTACTGCACATGAGGTGCGGTCGAGAGAGACCCATCGCCACATGTGCTTACTGCACATGAGGTGCGGTCGAGAGAGACCCATCGCCACATGTGCTTACTGCACATGAGGTGCGGTCGAGAGAGACCCATCGCCACATGTGCCCACTGCACATGAGGTGCGGTCGAGGATTTTGAGTATGAGTAGACAAGCCATTCTTAATCAGTGGTTTCACTACCACTGTCCTCAACTATAACATCGTATTCTCAAGGAACTTGTTGATCGGGGATCTTCCTGACACGATCATGGGGATATTTGTAGGTTCGCTTAGAGTCAAGCGCCTTTAGTAGGTATCTATCGCCGTTTAACACCTCGTTAATCTTAAATAGACCCTTGAATTTAGGATCTAATCTTGTCTGATTCCTTTCCTCATTTTCTATTAAAACAATCATTAAGAACAAACTTAGAGACTTGAGCTTTTCTTTGGTCAACTTGATTCTTATCGTAATTAGCATTTTTCTCAATATTCTGTGTCGCGTGCTCTCTCATATCATTTAACTTAATGTCAGTCACATCATCATCAGCAGTCACTAAACTAAGCGGTCGTGCTACCCTTTCTATCATCAACTCGAAGGAGCTAGATTTAGTCACCCTATTAACAGTAGAGTTCATAGCCAACTGAACCTCCCCTAATGCGTCCTGCCAAAAGCGGTCACGACTGGTCTCTACTGCTGTTAACATACTCTTAAGAGTACTCATTACCCTTTCGACCTGCCCATTAGCACGACTGCCTCCAGTGGCTATCAAGTGCAACTCTATATTGTTAGTACTACAGAAAATAGAAACATCTTTGCTAGCGAAACAACGACCTTGATCTGCTACTTTACGTTTCGGTGCACCAAACAACGCTATACAGAACTTAATAGCACAAATACTACTGCTACTGTCGATATTAAGTGAATGACGAAGCATCACAAATTTTGTAAACGCATCGATGACAAATACGTACTCCTTGATATCGTTTTTACCAGACAATTTTATTTGGGTTGGGTCTGATTTGGCCGTTCTCAACAACAAAGCCTAAAAATTCAACCCGTCGCTTAAAAAATGAACACTATCAAAATTCAGGGAAAAAATCTATGTGAGAGACAGCATAACTATAAGCAAGGTCACCTAAAGCTTTCATTACTGCACGCTGATATACCGAGCTTGCATTCTTCAAACCGAACGGCATGGTCAAATACTTCCTTTGACCGTCAGATGTGACGAATGCAGTGCGCTCTATTGATTCAGGATGCACTGGTATTTTATGGTAGCCTGATAACATGTCAAGGCACGTGAACCATGTAGCATTACCTAACCTAGACACAAGATCCTCTATCATCTTCAGTAGAAACCTATCCGACACAGTGTTATCGTTCAGTTCCCTGTAGTAGACACACATACGGTCTGAAGCATACTTTTTCTTAACAAGCAACACTGGACCAGAAAAAGGCGAACAACTCGGCCTAATTACACCTGCTTCCTCTAATCACGAACTTTTGCAGCAGGTAACAACTTCGCGTTCACTAGCACTAAGCCTATAAGGGCGATGATTAACAGTACGACTAGGATCTAAAAGCCGAATTTGCAACTGTCCTGTTGTGACACGGGATCTAGAAACACCACTAGAAAACGAAGATAAGGTTTCTGACAAAAGATCAATTAGCCAAGATCGAAACTCTGCCGGAACGTTAGTATTCACTTTCTTGAAATCAATTTGAAAACAAGAATCGCTTTTGAGCTCCTTTGAAACATGACATAACCTGACAATCCTATGACGACACAAAACAACACTATCAGATGTCAGCTAACGTTAAATCTCCGATCTAAAATCTCACGGCCAGTCAAAATATAATTTTTAAGAAAACTATCCGGTACAACATGAAATAAGATCTCTAAACGCAGATTGTTAATCATAATCTCAGATAAAGCTTGTAGGGTACTTTGCGCACTACCATAACCGATCCCCGTTAAGTTTACATTTTTATTTACACACTTGCCAATAAACTTCGACGCAACACAATATTTAATGATAGAGCATTCGACGCCAGAATCGTAATAAAATGGACATGACTCACCCAGTATTCATCAGTACACTGCTCGGATTGCCGACATATCAAACTTCAACGCTTTACTCGCTACTCGCCGCTACTACAGGCGCTGGCCCAGACCGCCTGGGCCCGCCGCCGTACCGGCCATTATTGCTTCGTAGGCATCTCATCTTCGTGGAAAAAACAGATAATGTCCGAACGCTGCTTTGGTCCCGCAGTACTTGACGAATTGGTAGCATTGGATTCCTTGCCCAAAGCACTTCCTGCCGGACCCTTGATGGCTTTTATCAGGCACATCATATTTTGACGTTGAGCCGCCAGCAGCGTTCGAAGTAAATTCTCGCCACGCCGTGACGTCATCGCTCCATTCTCCATATTTTCTTCAGCTCGAGTGTATCCCAATTCTGATGTCGCATCATGGGTGGCCGAGATGCGAAGCATCGGGACTTCTTCACGATCCGACATAGTTTAGGTAGGTGCGGGCACTTTAGTGGGTACTCGAACGAAAAGATAATTCCAATTTAAAATAACTTTAATAAACTAACGAACGATATAAACACGTGCGTCGGAAAAAAACACGTGCGTTGGTACGGAGCGTTTGCCAAGACTGTCCGAGCTCGACTGTCCACCGTAGACTGTCGCCACACTCGGTCTCTCCGCCAGTCCTCGCTGCATCCCTTCCACCGACGATCGTGTCCAAGCGGTAGGGCTCGCTTGAGTTTCCGATCACATGATTATTCGTTTACGAATCTAATTGTTAGATGGCGCTGTCCGCTCTACTGTGGCGCCATCTATCCACGACATATATATCCGCATTGGCTTGTCTACTACACGAAGGCTCATCCATGATAAAACGCCTCACAATAATTATACTAGGATTATAATAAAATGTTTTAAACGCAACCAGCAACTAAACACGCGCACTCGTCGATGCAAAATACCGTTCAAATCAACGAACAGGGCGAGCAAAGAGGGGTTGAGGGGCGCGAGGGGCGAGCCAGAGGTGATTCGGGGATTTCCCGTTCGTACAGGCAGCGACATGCGTTCCGACTGGGTAAAATAAGTTCAGACTAGGACGTACCAGTTTATCCTAAAGCATGTAAATTCTAACTAGGATAAACTGATTCGACCTAGGCTAAACCGGTTTATCCTATCGGTAACAGGATGAACGAGTTTGGCCTAGGCGATACTGGTTTGTCCTATCGTGTGTAGAGAGAACTGGTTTGGCCTAGGCGAAACTAGTTCATCCGAAAATCGGGTTTGGCCGGTAACATATTCATTCGAACCATAAATATAATTTAAAAAGAAACAAAAAAAAAACCGTCAAAAAAGAAACACATTCCATACAAATACCCAACATCCATCGAAATAAAAAATAAAAAAACACGTGTGGCACTCGGGGACTGCCGCGGTAAAGCTATTGCATAGCATTTTTTATCAACTTATGCAATCTGCTTACGTATTCGTCCGATTTCGGAGCAGCTCGTCTCGATCCGTGCGAGCTTCGTACAGTCGTACCATATACATACACGTTAAGCGAACACTCGGCCGAGCTACATGGTAGGCGGAGTGGGGGGTGTTAGGTTTTATTTTCGTTACGGAATTTCTTGATTCGGTCGCCGCGCTCAAAGCCCGTGATAAAAGCTATGCAATAGCTTAACAAAAAATAAAAAAATAAAACCATCCAAAAAAAAATATCTACAAGTGATCATGTAGATTTACAAGGTCAAAATAATAAATTGTCTGGCGAAACTTTTGAAACAACAATGAAACAATGAAAATATGATTTCTTAAACTTAATCAAATAGTTACAGTTGATAACGATACTATAATTAACGGCCGCGAATAAGTTTCTGGAAATTATGAGTCAAGATAATCATTTATGTTTTTGTTTTCTCTTGTTTAAGTACCCACGTCTGTGAAGATTCGCTAGCTAATTTTATTTGACTTGGTAGCTTATGTCAGTCCCGTACATTTTAAGTTTTCCATCATAGTTATCGCTGATAGATTGCCACTTTGTCGAGGCCCCTGGCCCTGCAGTCTCGACATTAGATAGCGACAAAAACCTGTCGCTAAGTCGTATCGATGTCAAATTCTTTTAAAAGATTTTCAACTTTATTTCGTATCGATGTCAAATTTCTTAATAGATTTTCAACCTTATGCTTTGGAAATAAAGTTGGAAATCTATTAAAATAATTGGACATCGATACGACTTAGCGACAGGTTTTGGTCGCTATCTAATGTCGAGACTGCAGGGCCTGGTCTAAGTGATTTTTTATACCTACTGTTATTATTCAACCGTTATTACTTATTTTACTTACAGTCTTTATAACTGCTTTTTCAATCCCGTCCGTATTATTTGGTTTTAATTGTGTGGATCTGTAAATAGAAAAAATATTTAAAAAAATCCTTATTTTAATTAGATTGGAAACGAAGTACAAAATAATATTACAGAATACTTACTCCCACGTCAATTTTTCACAAAACGAATTGTAGTCTTTCGCCCTGTAACAAATTATATTTCATTATTTAATAAATACTGAAAATATTTTTATTAAGAAAACTGACAAGTGCGAGTCGCACCTGTGCACTGAGGGTTCCGTAACAATACACATGTCTGTGAAATAACAACTGCCATAACTTATACAGGGTGGTCTAAACAGTGACGCCCAAAACGTTTTAAGAAGCCTCTCGTCAAGGGATTTTCGAAATTTATCCACGTATGTTCAGGGATTATTCATAGTTCAAGAGAAAACTTAGCTCATGGGGAACATTTTGTTCGACAAAATCCGTTTCAGATTTGGAGTTGAGATTCATGAGTGTGGGATTTGCAAGCTAGTTATTTTGTATAATTTATTTCATTATTTCTATAGTTTGTGCACATAGGAACAATGTTCATTGAGCCACCTTAGATTTGAATACGAATTAAAATAAATAATGCAGAAACGAAAACACTGAAAACAATATATTGGTCGGATTCTTACGAAGAGTTAATAAAGGGCAATAACCACTACTGTCATTCTAAACGCACCAACTACAGTCAAACAATAATAGTAAGTATCTAATAAATACTCACACTTCTGGTGTAAGATGATTGAGATTTTTTGTAGCTTCTGAAATTGTACAATTCACAGGATTCTGAAAAAAAGCACATAATTAAGCCAAGTTTTTATCACACCTTATAGGTCAAGAATATTCGCACGTTTACAAAAAAAGCAAGTTATATAATACGGAATATATATTATTTTAATAACAGAAAACGACCTTTGCATGCTTTTTAAACGTTATTTCCGTAGATCTTGAGAAACGACGGTAGATATAAAATAGTTTATTTGTTTGATCGGCTTTCGATTCTGAACTTCAGTATAGTATGATACAATTTCTACACTTACCGTGGTAATCCCGTCTGAGGTATTGTTACAATAGCTAGAAACAAAAACCAACAAATTAGTACTAAATAACAAATATAATTTATCAAACAAAACGAAGTGTCGAATAAAAGGACACTGGGCATATAAGTGGTCAACGAACCATTTAGTTTAGAACGTACTAGTTTACCCATATAGTTTTAAACTTTTATAGGACGCTCACTTTAAGATCGATATTTTAAAGATTTTTATAAGAATGTTGAAACTTATGGTGGTTCACAACCCCGGTACAGCATGCTAGCCTCTCTACTGACCGGTGGCGTTCTAGTTCATCTCGTATTTCGCTTCATTTCTGGTATGCCCTGTTCACTTGCCACTGTGCACCCCCGGTCAAGTATTTGCTGTCCCTGCGAGTATACGATCCGTCTTATTTTATAGTAAAAAATTTGATGTAACGTAGAAATATGATCGAGAATAATAATAACATGTTTTTTATGCAACCGGTACGTTGAAAAACGAACCTAAAAATTACACAAGTACGTCACGATTTAAAAGAAAAGGTTAGGGTGTGCGTTACAGCGTGGCCCACGATATCACCCAGTGTTCTTTTACAACGACAAATTCAATGTGTTCTCGTCACAAACGTAAAAAATACTTACTAAACACAAATACAACCGACTCTCTCAGTTCTACATACAGTCGCGCTGTAAAGGAAAAACAAATTAATTTAGTGTTTTTTTTTTTATGATGACTGAATATCCTCTACAACTCACCAACTAAGTTCTATTTTAATTGTTAAAATTTAACAAGTCTAGGTTATCAAACTTTTAAATATTTTAATGTTCAAATGTGTAATGTTTCAATGTTTAAACTTACCGACTTATGTCTTGTACTTCAGACGATTTCCCGGGTTTATTGCTATCATCCGTTGTAGGTGTTGCTGGGACCATACCATTCAAATTTCTACAAAAACAGTTTGATTTTAATACGAATTCTTTTGTTTAGTTTCATAAATGTTAATTGAAAAGGTAATTATAATTTTGTACTTACCTAATGTTTTCACAAATTACTTGAATTATGGATACCCTGCAAAGATTTTTGTTTTTGTATGAATTTGATGTTTTTTCTTGTTGTAATTGATTGTAAGGCTGCGTGCACACCAAAACATGCAGTCGGTAGCCTACTTGAGGTACGTTTTGGTGTGCACGTGGCCTAAGGACGTCTACTTCCCAGACCGCCGAAATTGTTCTACGTTAGCAGTAAACAGAAGGCCTAGTAAGACGTACTAATTTACAGTCACCAAACGAGATAAGAAACCACGGTCGCCGAATATAGTTGAAGTTTAGTAAGAAACCGATGTATGTTTTCTATCACTTTTGTTACTTATCACTTTTGGTGACCGTACATGTAAGTGAATTTTTAAATTGAAAATACTCGTTTCGCACAAAATGTTTACTCAAATTGAAGACTATTCATAGCTATGGGTGATACAAATCATGCTTGCATAAATGCTAAAGTATTTATAGTATTCGATTCGCATTCGCATTCTGTACCTACTTACCCACTTTTTTATGCTGGGGCTTTTGGTGAGCTGCATTAAATAAATATTTTGTCATGTACCTATCTATTTCACCATCATCTGCTTAGCATTTTCCCAACTATGTTGTTTTATCTATCAGTCTATGGTTTTTGCTATAGTCTGCTAAGAAAACAGGACTTTAATGCTGCAAGTAGTGGTTGCTCCGTACACAGTATACGCGTATGCAAAGCGGTAGAACTATTTATGCATAGATTCCGATAGTGGTATCTGTCTTGGGCTAACTAGTGAGCTAGGACACGAGGAAACCATAGCTAAAGCGACTATCAATTTCGGGGCCAGAAAAAGAACAAACATCGTTCATAACATCAAAAATCATGTTAATAATACTCACTCTTCTGGCATCATTTCATGTAATTCTCGCTGATGTTCGCACTGAAAATAATTACTAATATTTTAATAATATCCTATACTTAGCAATACCGAAAAAAATATATTTGCTATTAAGCCTTCTTGGGTTATGGGACTGAAGAGTTTTTCTGGATTGCTCTTGCTCTCCTAGCCATTTTGACTTATACAACGGCATGAACGTACCCACTAGAAGTGCTCGTCAGAATTCATAGTTAGATAAACTCAAAAATTGCGATTGGGACAATAGTCTCCATTATTATGGTTCCATAGCCAAATGGCAAAAACGGAACCATTATCATTCCGTCATATCCGGCTTTTCGTCTGTAAGTTCGTCCGGAAGTCAAACAGCCATATTGCTCGGAGACTATCGGTTAAGCTTTGAGAAAGAATGTCGCTGGCTGGAAGAGTAGAGCAAGACCAAAGAAACGATGGATAGACTGCGTGAAATATGATTTATGGCTAGAAAGAGGGTGACTACCCAGCAAGCTTAGCATGACGCTTTCTATTTCTACGGAGAATAGACACAGCTATTTCTATACAAAGTGACATTTCGGAGCGACGATTCTACGGTGCGATGTCAAAAATGGAGAAACGAAATGTTACTTTGTATAAAACTAACATTTCGTTTCTCCATTTTTGACATCGCACCGTAGAAATCCTTCTATAATCTGTCATTTTGTCTTTCGTTTCTACCGATCGTTGTCTAGGTCCTTTTATATATAGACTATTTCAGAAGAAAGTTTTCTATCCCAAACTGTCAAAATCACACTGACAACTGACAGTTGTCTAAGGTAGTGAAGACAATTTGATTTTGTAATCGCCATGCTAAAGACAGTAGAAAACTTTTTATTGGACGGCCACAAATTATAAACATGGAATGGAAAAATATTGAATTTTTCAGTTTTAGTATGGAAAGTGTGAAAAATTTGTACCTACTTGTTGAGTTTTAGGGGTTTAAGGCTTTTACATTGGAAGTCGAAATTATCATTATTTTTGCGATAGGACACACCATTTTCGAGATATAAGCAAAATAAAAGAAAAACAGGATAAACAAAATTTTGGTGATTTTTAGTCTAGTTAGTAGTAGCAGCAGTTAGTAGTTAGCAGCAGTTAGTAGTAGCAGTTTAGTAGTAGCATTTGTGACAAGAGAATCGGCAACATTAGCAAGGCCAGTAAGACCAATAAAACTGATTATTTTTTCTTCCAAAATTCGGTAATTCGACTCTTTGAGAAAAGTTGTAGTTGTCTTTATATACGTGACTTAATAACAATAATAATTGAGAAACAAACGGAAAAAAAATCCTACGACAAAACAAAGAATTCTGAGTCGAATTATGTAAAAGATTAAATTTCGTGAAAAGTGCAGTTGACTCGTTCTTCTACTTTGCTGCCGTCGTACTGTCTTCACGGAACGCCATTTTTGTCCATTCTTCCGTCGACAAAACGGTGCTCGTGCTAAGCCTGCAGGTGACGACTAATACACAAGTATGGAAGACAAAGACATGTTGCGCTGTTCCCAAATAAATTAGAATAAAGGCTCCTGCAGAGAGGCGCGACGAGCGGTGCCTTTGTGTCGCGCGCGATTCGTGTCGCGTGTCGAGCCCGTTTGTAGAAGGAAATGGCCTCCCGAAAGGCAGGGCAGGAAAATTATGATGATCGATTAAAATTGGTAAGAAGTTGTACTCTGTGCACTGCTTAATAATGGTGGAGTGAATTTACGAAAAAATAAATAAGGGGTACTAGTAGCACTCCTCATACCGAGGGATGAAAATAAATTCGATGCACATAAGCGTGTGGGGTATCGTTGGATCCCGTAATTGGACGTAGTTAAACGAAAAGTATCCAACCCACAAATGACCGAAAATGAATTGTGATACCAATGTATGTGTGTTTTGGTATAATTATTCATTTTAGGCCATTTGTGGATTGGATCCTTTTCGTTTAACTACGTCCAATTGAAAGATGATGATGCGTATAATTGTTTCTTTTTAACTGTGTATTTGATATGTGGAATTGTGGACGTTTTTTAGGTATTATGTCTAATTAAATTTTTAACACGCTCATAATTTGAATTCAAGGGGTAGATATTCATGTAATTTGCAAATAAATGTACTTAATTTCTAAGTAGGTAGGGCACTGCAATATAAAACAAATGAGCCATCCAAAATGCAATGCTATGCAACATGAAATGTAAAACAAAAAGTCGAATTTATGTCAACGTGTTATATTTTATGTTATAGCTCCTACAAACAGGCGCGACACGCGACGCGAATTGCGCTCGACACAAAAGCGCCGCTCGTTGCGCGACAAGCGGCGCCTTTGTGTCGCGCTGTGGCGTCGCGCCTGTCTGCGAGAGCCTTTACGTTTCACCAATCTGAACTCGGATATTCCATTAAAAGTTTGAAAAGTCATCGATTTGAGCGGTCCACCTCGAATTTATAAATTCACTTATGTCAAATGACCTAATCAAACCTAGAGACGACAGAAAAATGTAGACTGTGAAAAACTTGACTTACCTTAGAGTCCACATTTAGTGTGAAGCTGAAAATATTAAAAGATTTTTTTTAAATTAACGTCGTAATTGAAAGTTTATTATTGATTTCCTACCACTATTGATTTTGTCGACTGTTCATGATGGATCAAGATTCTCATACAAACCTACAATCAATCTGCCTAAGCTTTTCTCAAGTATGTTGGAGTTGGCTTCCTGACTAAGCGGATGCAGCTGAATACCAGTAATTTTTACATGAAGTTACTGCCTATCTGACCACCATAACCCAGTTACTGAGTAACATAATACCCCTTACAAAGACTGGTTGTCAGACTTTTAAGTTACTAACTACCCGTGACCACTGTCAAAGATCCACGAATGACAGCCGGGACCAACGGCTTCACGTGCTTTCCTATGCACGGAAGGATCTCTATATATAATGGATGATCACCTATCCACGAGCCGACCGCGGCAAGCGTAGGTGAACCTTCGATTGACCCGCGTGGCTGTTATCATTTAGCCATGAGCCCCATTCTCATAAATACCTACGCACTTATTAAATTAAAATCCTAAATAATAATATATTTATATAAAAATGAAATGCTGTTCGTTGGTAAGCGCATCACTTAAGAACGGCGGGACTGATTTAGCTAGTTTTTATTTTAACAATTATGTTCGATATACTCCGAGGCAGGGGTTTAAGGAAAGGAAAATGTTTAACTGGCGAAACGTGGGAGTACTATAGGTACACCTCTGCCTAACCCTTCGGGGAATGCAGGCATGATATTATGTTATGTAAAAATGTATAAAAATGTTTTGTCTTTTTGATATGGTATTTTTGGGATTTTTGAATGGTGAAATTTGGACAGGACCACCTACGTCTGTCAGGACAGCTAGTTATTTATATAATTAAAAAATCTCACTTACTTTGAACATGCGCAAAGGGGCGTAACTATATTTGTCCTGCAAAAGAAAAGAAAGAAATTGAAAGAAAATTTAATTGTTTTTTTTTTTCGTAAAATCTTAAATACACTTTATTAATAAGCTTTTTCTTCATTTAACGGTTTTTCTCAAATGCACAAAAACCCAAGCGCATGAGAATTATTGAAAGTGACTAAATGTTCACTTTGTCAACATTTTCATCATCGTATGCATTTAGATAATATCACTAAAGGGCGGGGAGATGAATGATTGAACTAACAACTACTCTTCAGTTCATCACATACATATCAGCTCGGCACCGGATCGGCATCACCTCACCCTATCGGCTGGTTGTAAAACAGGCGTCAATACAACGTTGGGGAGTCTATAGCCGATTCCCGGCCGCCGTAGGCGCGGGCTTGCGGACAGCGAGCAATGGGTAGCTCACCGTCCAGTAAGGACCAGACCCGGCCACTCGCGCCTCAAAGAAATGTCAGCACAAATTGACGGGGTCCGTTAGGGCCGGTGCCTGCCAGGGTCGCGGGTTTGTCTGAAAGGGTTGCCATAGCTCTGGCACTCAGGCAACTGAAGAAACACGCGTGGGTTTTAGTCAGTAAAAGTCTGACACGCCGTCCCGTTCCGCCCAGAGCGGGAGAAGTTATTTGATAAATTTATAACAAAAAAAAAAGTTGTCAATACAACGTAGGCGCGTAACCGGAGCGGCTTAGCACCTCCGCGGTGTCGACGCGGCGTCGCCGAGGACCAGATCGTTGACGGCTAGCGAGATGCGCAAATGCTCTATACATTGTTTATTTATTTAACCATTAAAATTTATTTACACAGATATATCTATAAAGAGACAGGAAGAAAAGAACAGAAAAATTGATACAAAGGTGCAGGTAGGTGAAGTGGTATAAAGGGGTTTTATCATATCCGGCGAGACGTAACAGCGAAAACGCCCGTGCTTTAGTAGAAATAAGGCTGAACAGCTCGTGTTGAGGCGACGCCTACCCGAGAGCGTATAATATGTGTGCTTTGAGATTAATAAGTTTCGAAATCGTTTCGTCTCGTTTGAGAAATATTGTTCGTGCTCCTTACGCTCGCACAGTTGATCGTAGCAATTCTTACATGATTCGCTCAGTCAAAGCATTTAACCAAATTGTTAAGATTGAATGCCCCTCAATCGATTTGTTTGCAAGCAGCTTAGCGACTATTTCTACTGTTTTATCCAAACACTATATTATTTCTGTTGCATCCTAATGGTAGTTGCTCATGCATTTTTGCCTATACAGGTACTTAATTTAATGTTATACTTAGGGTTATGCTTAGTGAATATTATTATATTTGTAAACTTGTACAACAATACTCTATTGCTAACTGTGGAGGCTTGTAAATGGCTTGTCACGAAACACCTCATTATTACTTCTGTAACGATAGCTGTAAGCCACCCAAACACAATAAAATAAATAAATAAAATATTTAAGTTTTTAACTTACACTTTTTCCAGTTCTGCAGGTGTGATGATAATATTTGCCGCAAGGGCATTCACTATCTGAAATAAAATAATACAAGTTAGATGAGCAAGACATTCTGTTGTTTTTTAGAATACTGTCCTATTTACCTGTCATCGTATATTAATCTTCACAATATTTATGCCGAGATTAATAAATGTTACTTAGCACGTGCTTTGGCTCAGCTATGTTCCCGTCTCTGTCATGCTCTCGTAAGTGTCTACATAGTTTGACTGTTGTGTGACAGAGACAGAAATAATGTCAAGCCGAAGAAGGAACGTGCTAAGTCATCATCTGCCTGCCTTTTCCCAAATATGTTGGGGTTGACTTCCAGTCTAACCGGATGCAGCTGAATACCAGTATTTTACATGGAGCGACTGCCTATCAGACCTCCACAACCCAGTTAGTGGATAACACGATACCTTTTGGTAAGACTGGTTGTGAGACTTTCGGGCTTCTGATGACCCTTGACGACTGTCAAAGATCAACGAATGACAGCTGGGACCAACAGCTTAAACGTGCTTTCCGAGGCACGGAGGGATCTTGGTATGTAATGGATGGATGACCATCCATTACATACCAAGACAACGTTGAACGTCGTTTCCTATAACGTTCTAACTAAAGTTTATTAATTAGTAATAGTACTATGTAACAAGGAAAACGCCTATTTACTACGGCTGTTTTTTGGACCTGCCGAAAGCATTTGACCTTGTATCTTATGATGTGCAGTGTGATAAATTCGGAAAGAACCAGCACACCCAGGGACATGATCAACAAACTGAGATATTGGTACGGCAACCAAACCAATAATGTTAAGTTGGAGGGCTCATTTTCTACAGAGTACGGCTTGGAGTGTGGGGTGAGACAGGGTGGCCTGACATCACCGCGGCTCTTCAACCTGTATGTGAATGGACTGAGAGATGAGCTCAGCAGAGCCGGTGTCGGTTTTTCCATAGATGGCACTTGTATGAACAACATTAGCTACGCCGACGATATGGTACTGCTGAGCCCATCTGTTAAAGCCTTCAACATGCCCTTAGGCATATGTGAGAGGTAAGCAGTGTCACATGGCCTCAGGTACAACACCAAAAAAAGTGAACTGCTTCTGTTTAAGGCAGATAATAAACTTCCACGGCCATTCCACCGGTTAGACTTGGAGGAATTCCGGTAAGTAGGGTCACCAAATTCAAGTACCTGGGGCATTGGGTTACTGAGGACCTCTCTGACGAAGGATATTGAGAGGGAACGTAGGGCATTGGCAGTAAGATGCAATATGCTGGAGCGCAGGTTTTCAAGGTGCAATATTTTTTTTAAATTGCACTGTTTAAGGCGTATTGCCAGACATTGTACACCTGCAGCCTTGGGTCCGCTATACGCAGAAGGCTTTCAGTGCTCAACGGATCCTCTACAATAATGGGTTTAGGATGCTGATGGGTCTGCCACGATACTGTAGTGCATCGGGGATGTTTGTGGAGGCCAACACCGACTGCTTTAGAGCATTAGTGTGCAAGAAAGTGGCCTCTCTCATGCATCTGTGCGGGGCAGCACCAACGACCTTCTAAACACCATAACGGAAAGAGTTGGGTGTTCTATTGTGGGGCACTGGAAGAATGTACACAGTTCTGGTGGTGTCCTTTTTAAAGGTAGGTAAGTTAAATGGATAACTTGAATATGTAGGCATAAGTTACAAACATAGTTTTAAGCTTTACTAACAATTTTATATGAAATTAATTATTATTAAATTAATCTATTTTGTAGGTACTATTTGGGTAAATCGTTGTGGTTTCATCAGGTCTCGTTACATTATATTTGAACAGCTGAGGGTATATTAGTTTTCGTAGTAGGTACGAGTAGGGTACTTAGTCGTTTATCTTCTGTCCCAAACCTCAGTGGACCTACACAAGACGTGGCAAACGCTTTCAAAGGTTTTCGTATTCGTCCAGCAATTTTCAACGGGACTATATAAACTTTTGGTAGCTTATGTCCGTCCCGTACATTTTAAGTTTTCCATCATAGTTATCGCTGATAGATTGCCATTTTGTCGAGGTCCCTAGTCTAAGTGATTTTTTATAACTTCTGTTATTATTGAAGCGTTATTACTTATATTACTTACAATCGGTATAACTGCTTTTTTAATCCCGTCCGTATTATTTGGTTTTAATTGTGTAGATCTGTAAATAGAAAATATATTAAAACATTTCCTTATTTTAATTAGATTGCAAACGAAATACAAAATAATATTACAGAATAGGTACTTACTCCCACGTCAATTTTTTACAATACGAATTGTAGTCTTCCGCCCTGTAACAAATTATATTTAATTATTTAATAAATACTGAAAATATTTTTATTAAGAAAACTGACAAGTGCGAGTCGCACCTGTGCACTGAGGGTAACGTAACAATACACATGTCTGTGAAATAATAACTGCCATAACTTATACAGGGTGGTCTAAACAGTGACGCCCAAAACGTTTTAAGAAGCCTCTCGTAAAGGGATTTTCGAAATTTATCCACGTATGTTCAGGGATTATTCATAGTTCAAGAGAAAACTTAGCTCATGGGGAACATTTTGTTCGACAAAATCCGTTTCAGATTTGGAGTTGAGATTCATGAGTGTGGGATTTGCAAGCTACATATTTTGTATAATTTATTTTATTATTTCTATAGTTTGTGCACATAGTAACAATGTTCATTGAGCCACCTTAGATTTAAATACGAATTAAAATAACTAATTCAGAAAGGAAAACACTGAAAACAATATATTGGTCGGATTCTTACGAAGAGTTAATAAAGGGCAATAACCACTACTATCATTCTAAACGCACCAACTACAGTCAAACAACAATAGTAAGTATCTAATAAATACTCACACTTCTGGTGTAAGATGATTGAGATTTTTTGTAGCTTCTGAAATTGTACAGTTCAAAGGATTCTGAAAAAAAAAGCACATAATTAAGCCAAGTTTATTATCACACCTTAAAAGTCAAGAAAATTCTCACGTTTACAACAAAAGCAAGTTATATAATATGGAATATATATATATTATCTTAATAACAGAAAACAACCTTTGTTATTTCCGTAGATCATTTGAGAAACGACGGTAGATATAGTTTATTTGTTTGATCAGCTTTCGATTCTGAACTTCAGTATAGTATGATACAATTTCTACACTTACCGTGGTAATCCCGCGTGAGGTATTGTTACAATAGCTAGAAACAAAAACCAACAAATTAGTACTAAATAACAAATATAATTTATCAAACAAAACGAAGTGTCGGATAAAAGGACACTGGGCATTTAAGTGGTCAACGAACCATTTAGTTTAGAACGTACTAGTTTACCCATACAGTTTTAACCTTTTATAGGACGCTCACTTTAAGGTCGATATTTTAAAGATTTTTATAAGAATGTTGAAACTTATGGTAGTTCACAACCCCCGTACAGCATGCTAGCCTCTCTACTGACCGGTGGCGTTCTAGTTCATCTCGTATTTCGCTTCATTTCTGGTATGGCCTGTTCACTTGCCACCATGCACCCCCGGTCAAGCATTTGCTGTCCCTGCGAGTATACGATCCGTCTTATTTTATAGTAAAAAATTTGATGTAACGTAGAAATATGATCGAGAATAATAATAACATGTTTTTTTATGCAACCGGTACGTTGAAAAACGAACCTACAAATTACACAAGTACGTCACGATTTAAAAGAAAAGGTTATGGTGTGCGTTACAGCGTGGCTCACAATATCTCCCAGTGTTCTTTTACAACGACAAATTCAATGTGTTCTCGTCACAAACGTAAAAAATACTTACTAAATACAAATACAACCGACTTGCTCAGTTCTACATACAGTCGCGCTGTAAAGGAAAAACAAATTAATTTAGTGTTTTTTTTTTATGATGACTGAATATCCTCTACAACTCACCAACTAAGTTCTATTTTAATTGTTAAAATTTAACAAGTCTAGGTTATCAAACTTTTAAATATTTTAATGTTCAAATGTGTAATGTTTCAATGTTTAAACTTACCGACTTATGTCTTGTACTTCAGACGATTTCCCGGGTTTATTGCTATCATCCGTTGTAGGTGTTGCTGGGACCATACCATTCAAATTTCTACAAAAACAGTTTGATTTTAATACGAATTCTTTTGTTTAGTTTCATAAATGTTAATTGAAAAGGTAATTATAATTTTGTACTTACCTAATGTTTTCACAAATTACTTGAATTATGGATACCCTGCAAAGATTTTTGTTTTTGTATGAATTTGATGTTTTTTCTTGTTGTAATTGATTGTAAGGCTGCGTGCACACCAAAACATGCAGTCGGTAGCCTACTTGAGGTACGTTTTGGTGTGCACGTGGCCTAAGGACGTCTACTTCCCAGACCGCCGAAATTGTTCTACGTTAGCAGTAAACAGAAGGCCTAGTAAGACGTACTAATTTACAGTCACCAAACGAGATAAGAAACCACGGTCGCCGAATATAGTTGAAGTTTAGTAAGAAACCGATGTATGTTTTCTATCACTTTTGTTACTTATCACTTTTGGTGACCGTACATGTAAGTGAATTTTTAAATTGAAAATACTCGTTTCGCACAAAATGTTTACTCAAATTGAAGACTATTCATAGCTATGGGTGATACAAATCATGCTTGCATAAATGCTAAAGTATTTATAGTATTCGATTCGCATTCGCATTCTGTACCTACTTACCCACTTTTTTATGCTGGGGCTTTTGGTGAGCTGCATTAAATAAATATTTTTTCATGTACCTATCTATTTCACCATCATCTGCTTAGCATTTTCCCAACTATGTTGTTTTATCTATCAGTCTATGGCTTTCGCTATAGTCTGCTAAGAAAACAAGACTTTAATGCTGCAAGTAGTGGTTGCTCCGTTCAAAGTATACGCGTATGCAAAGCGGTAGAACTATTTATGCATAGATTCCGCTAGTGGTATCTGTCTTGGGCTAACTAGTGAGCTAGGACACGAGGAAACCATAGCTAAAGCGACTATCAATCTCGGGGCCAGAAAAAGTACAAACATCGTTCATAACATCAAAAATCATGTTAATAATACTCACTCTTCTGGCATCATTTCATGTAATTCTCGCTGATGTTCGCACTGAAAATAATTACTAATATTTTAATAATATCCTATACTTAGCAATACCGAAAAAAAAATATTTGCTATTAAGCCTTCTTGGGTTATGGGACTGAAGAGTTTTTTTGGATTGCTCTTGCTCTCCTAGCCATTTTGACTTATACAACGGCATGAACGTACCCACTAGAAGTGCTCGTCAGAATTCATAGTTAGATAAACTCAAAAATTGCGATTGGGACAATAGTCTCCATTATTATGGTTCCATAGCCAAATGGCAAAAACGGAACCATTATCATTCCGTCATATCCGGCTTTTCGTCTGTAAGTTCGTCCGGAAGTCAAACAGCCATATTACTCGGAGACTATCGGTTAAGATTTGAGAAAGAATGTCGCTGGCTGGAAGAGTAGAGCAAGACCAAAGAAACGATGGATAGACTGCGTGAAATATGATTTATGGCTAGAAAGAGGGTGACTACCCAGCAAGCTTAGCATGACGCTTTCTATTTCTACGGAGAATAGACACAGCTATTTCTATACAAAGTGACATTTCGGAGCGACGATTCTACGGTGCGACGATTCTACGGTGCGATGTCAAAAATGGAGAAACGAAATGTTACTTTGTATAAAACTAACATTTCGTTTCTCCATTTTTGACATCGCACCGTAGAAATCCTTCTATAATCTGTCATTTTGTCTTTCGTTTCTACCGATCGTTGTCTAGGTCCTTTTATATATAGACTATTTCAGAAGAAAGTTTTCTATCCCAAACTGTCAAAATCACACTGACAACTGACAGTTGTCTAAGGTAGTGAAGACAATTTGATTTTGTAATCGCCATGCTAAAGACAGTAGAAAACTTTTTATTGGACGGCCACAAAGTATAAACATGGAATGGAAAAATATTGAATTTTTCAGTTTTAGTATGGAAAGTGTGAAAAATTTGTACCTACTTGATGAGTTTTAGGGGTTTAAGGCTTTTACATTGGAAGTCGAAATTATCATTATTTTTGCGATAGGACACACCATTTTCGAGATATAAGCAAAATAAAAGAAAAACAGGATAAACAAAATTTTGGTGATTTTTAGTCTAGTTAGTAGTAGCAGCAGTTAGTAGTTAGCAGCAGTTAGTAGTAGCAGTTTAGTAGTAGCATTTGTGACAAGAGAATCGGCAACATTAGCAAGGCCAGTAAGGCCAATAAAACTGATTATTTTTTCTTCCAAAATTCGGTAATTCGACACTTTGAGAAAAGTTGTAGTTGTCTTTATATACGTGACTTAATAACAATAATAATTGAGAAACAAACGGAAAAAAAATCCTACGACAAAACAAAGAATTCTGAGTCGAATTATGTAAAAGATTAAATTTCGTGAAAAGTGCAGTTGACTCGTTCTTCTACTTTGCTGCCGTCGTACTGTCTTCACGGAACGCCATTTTTGTCCATTCTTCCGTCGACAAAACGGTGCTCGTGCTAAGCCTGCAGGTGACGACTAATACACAAGTATGGAAGACAAAGACATGTTGCGCTGTTCCCAAATAAATTAGAATAAAGGCTCCTGCAGAGAGGCGCGACGAGCGGTGCCTTTGTGTCGCGCGCGATTCGTGTCGCGTGTCGAGCCCGTTTGTAGAAGGAAATGGCCTCCCGAAAGGCAGGGCAGGAAAATTATGATGATCGATTAAAATTGGTAAGAAGTTGTACTCTGTGCACTGCTTAATAATGGTGGAGTGAATTTACGAAAAAATAAATAAGGGGTACTAGTAGCACTCCTCATACCGAGGGATGAAAATAAATTCGATGCACATAAGCGTGTGGGGTATCGTTGGATCCCGTAATTGGACGTAGTTAAACGAAAAGTATCCAACCCACAAATGACCGAAAATGAATTGTGATACCAATGTATGTATGTTTTGGTATAATTATTCATTTTAGGCCATTTGTGGATTGGATCCTTTTCGTTTAACTACGTCCAATTGAAAGATGATGATGCGTATAATTGTTTCTTTTTAACTGTGTATTTGATATGTGGAATTGTGGACGTTTTTTAGGTATTATGTCTAATTAAATTTTTAACACGCTCATAATTTGAATTCAAGGGGTAGATATTCATGTAATTTGCAAATAAATGTACTTAATTTCTAAGTAGGTAGGGCACTGCAATATAAAACAAATGAGCCATCCAAAATGCAATGCTATGCAACATGAAATGTAAAACAAAAAGTCGAATTTATGTCAACGTGTTATATTTTATGTTATAGCTCCTACAAACAGGCGCGACACGCGACGCGAATTGCGCTCGACACAAAAGCGCCGCTCGTTGCGCGACAAGCGGCGCCTTTGTGTCGCGCTGTGGCGTCGCGCCTGTCTGCGGGAGCCTTTACGTTTCACCAATCTGAACTCGGATATTCCATTAAAAGTTTGAAAAGTCATCGAATTGAGCGGTCCACCTCGAATTTATAAATTCACTTATGTCAAATGACCTAATCAAACCTAGAGACGACAGAAAAATGTAGACTGTGAAAAACTTGACTTACCTTAGAGTCCACATTTAGTGTGAAGCTGAAAATATTAAAAGATTTTTTTTAAATTAACGTCGTAATTGAAAGTTTATTATTGATTTCCTACCACTATTGATTTTGTCGACTGTTCATGATGGATCCAGATTCTCATACAAACCTACAATCAATCTGCCTAAGCTTTTCTCAAGTATGTTGGAGTTGGCTTCCTGACTAAGCGGATGCAGCTGAATACCAGTAATTTTTACATGAAGTTACTGCCTATCTGACCACCATAACCCAGTTACTGAGTAACATAATACCCCTTAATAAGACTGGTTGTCAGATTTTTAGGTTACTATCTACCCGTGACGACTGTCAAAGATCCACGAATGACAGCCGGGACCAACGGCTTCACGTGCTTTCCTATGCACGGAAGGATCTCTATATATAATGGATGATCACCTATCCACGAGCCGACCGCGGCAAGCGTAGGTGAACCTTCGATTGACCCGCGTGGCTGTTATCATTTAGCCATGAGCCCCATTCTCATAAATATCTACGCACTTATTAAATTAAAATCCTAAATAATAATCTATTTATATAAAAATGAAATGCTGTTCGATGGTAAGCGCATCACTTAAGAACGGCGGGACTGATTTAGCTAGTTTTTATTTTAACAATAATATGTTCGATATACTCCGAGGCAGGGGTTTAAGGAAAGGAAAATGTTTAACTGGCGAAACGTGGGAGTACTATAGGTACACCTCTGCCTAACCCTTCGGGGAATGCAGGCATGATATTATGTTATGTAAAAATGTATAAAAATGTTTTGTCTTTTTGATATGGTATTTTTGGGATTTTTGAATGGTGAAATTTGGACAGGACCACCTACGTCTGTCAGGACAGCTAGTTATTTATATAATTAAAAAATCTCACTTACTTTGAACATGCGCAAAGGGGCGTAACTATATTTGTCCTGCAAAAGAAAAGAAAGAAATTGAAAGAAAATTTAATTGTTTTTTTTTTTTCGTAAAATCTTAAATACACTTTATTAATAAGCTTTTTCTTCATTTAACGGTTTTTCTCAAATGCACAAAAACCCAAGCGCATGAGAATTATTGAAAGTGACTAAATGTTCACTTTGTCAACATTTTCATCATCGTATGCATTTAGATAATATCACTAAAGGGCGGGGAGATGAATGATTGAACTAACAACTACTCTTCAGTTCATCACATACATATCAGCTCGGCACCGGATCGGCATCACCTCACCCTATCGGCTGGTTGTCAAACAGGCGTCAATACAACGTTGGGGACTCTATAGCCGATTCCCGGCCGCCGTAGGCGCGGGCTTGCGGACAGCGAGCAATGGGTAGCTCACCGTCCAGTAAGGACCAGACCCGGCCACTCGCGCCTCAAAGAAATGTCAGCACAAATTGACGGGGTCCGTTAGGGCCGGTGCCTGCCAGGGTCGCGGGTTTGTCTGAAAGGGTTGCCATAGCTCTGGCACTCAGGCAACTGAAGAAACACGCGTGGGTTTTAGTCAGTAAAAGTCTGACACGCCGTCCCGTTCCGCCCAGAGCGGGAGAAGTTATTTGATAAATTTATAACAAAAAAAAGTTGTCAATACAACGTAGGCGCGTAACCGGAGCGGCTTAGCACCTCCGCGGTGTCGACGCGGCGTCGCCGAGGACCAGATCGTTGACGGCTAGCGAGATGCGCAAATGCTCTATACATTGTTTATTTATTTAACCATTAAAATTTATTTACACAGATATATCTATAAAGAGACAGGAAGAAAAGAACAGAAAAATTGATACAAAGGTGCAGGTAGGTGAAGTGGTATAAAGGGGTTTTATCATATCCGGCGAGACGTAACAGCGAAAACGCCCGTGCTTTAGTAGAAATAAGGCTGAACAGCTCGTGTTGAGGCGACGCCTACCCGAGAGCGTATAATATGTGTGCTTTGAGATTAATAAGTTTCGAAATCGTTTCGTCTCGTTTGAGAAATATTGTTCGTGCTCCTTACGCTCGCACAGTTGATCGTAGCAATTCTTACATGATTCGCTCAGTCAAAGCATTTAACCAAATTGTTAAGATTGAATGCCCCTCAATCGATTTGTTTGCAAGCAGCTTAGCGACTATTTCTACTGTTTTATCCAAACACTATATTATTTCTGTTGCATCCTAATGGTAGTTGCTCATGCATTTTTGCCTATACAGGTACTTAATTTAATGTTATACTTAGGGTTATGCTTAGTGAATATTATTATATTTGTAAACTTGTACAACAATACTCTATTGCTAACTGTGGAGGCTTGTAAATGGCTTGTTACGAAACACCTCATTATTACTTCTGTAACGATAGCTGTAAGCCACCCAAACACAATAAAATAAATAAATAAAATATTTAAGTTTTTAACTTACACTTTTTCCAGTTCTGCAGGTGTGATGATAATATTTGCCGCAAGGGCATTCACTATCTGAAATAAAATAATACAAGTTAGATGAGCAAGACATTCTGTTGTTTTTTAGAATACTGTTCTATTTACCTGTCATCGTATATTAATCTTCACAATATTTATGCCGAGATTAATAAATGTTACTTAGCACGTGCTTTGGCTCAGCTATGTTCCCGTCTCTGTCATGCTCTCGTAAGTGTCTACATAGTTTGACTGTTGTGTGACAGAGACAGAAATAATGTCAAGCCGAAGAAGGAACGTGCTAAGTCATCATCTGCCTGCCTTTTCCCAAATATGTTGGGGTTGACTTCCAGTCTAACCGGATGCAGCTGAATACCAGTATTTTACATGGAGCGACTGCCTATCAGACCTCCACAACCCAGTTAGTGGATAACACGATACCTTTTGGTAAGACTGGTTGTGAGACTTTCGGGCTTCTGATGACCCTTGACGACTGTCAAAGATCAACGAATGACAGCTGGGACCAACAGCTTAAACGTGCTTTCCGAGGCACGGAGGGATCTTGGTATGTAATGGATGGATGACCATCCATTACATACCAAGACAACGTTGAACGTCGTTTCCTATAACGTTTTAACTAAAGTTTATTAATTAGTAATAGTACTATGTAACAAGGAAAACGCCTATTTACTACGGCTGTTTTTTGGACCTGCCGAAAGCATTTGACCTTGTATCTTATGATGTACAGTGTGATAAATTCGGAAAGAAACCAGCATACCCAGGGACATGATCAACAAACTGAGATATTGGTACGGCAACCAAACCAATAATGTTAAGTTGGAGGGCTCATTTTCTACAGAGTACGGCTTGGAGTGTGGGGTGAGACAGGGAGGCCTGACATCACCGCGGCTCTTCAACCTGTATGTGAATGGACTGAGAGATGAGCTCAGCAGAGCCGGTGTCGGTTTTTCCATAGATGGCACTTGTATGAACAACATTAGCTACGCCGACGATATGGTACTGCTGAGCCCATCTGTTAAAGCCTTCAACATGCCCTTAGGCATATGTGAGAGGTACGCAGTGTCACATGGCCTCAGGTACAACACCAAAAAAAGTGAACTGCTTCTGTTTAAGGCAGATAATAAACTTCCACGGCCATTCCACCGGTCAGACTTGGAGGAATTCCGGTAAGTAGGGTCACCAAATTCAAGTACCTGGGGCATTGGGTTACTGAGGACCTCTCTGACGATGGATATTGAGAGGGAACGTAGGGCATTGGCAGTAAGATGCAATATGCTAGAGCGCAGGTTTTCAAGTTGCAATTTTTTTTTAAATTACTCTGTTTAAGGCGTACTGCCAGACATTGTACACCTGCAGCCTTGGGTCCGCTATACGCGGAAGGCTTTCAGTGCCCAACGGATCCTCTACAATAATGGGTTTAGGATGCTGATGGGTCTGCCACGATACTGTAGTGCATCGGCGATGTTTGTGGAGGCCAACACCGACTGCTTTAGAGCATTAGTGTGCAAGAAAGTGGCCTCTCTCATGCATCTGTGCGGGGCAGCACCAACGACCTTCTAAACACCATAACGGAAAGAGTTGGGTGTTCTATTGTGGGGCACTGGAAGAATGTACACAGTTCTGGTGGTGTCCTTTTTAAAGGTAGGTAAGTTAAATGGATAATTTGAATATGTAGGCATAAGTTACAAACATAGTTTTAAGCTTTACTAACAATTTTATATGAAATTAATTATTATTAAATTAATCTATTTTGTAGGTACTATTTGGGTAAATCGTTGTGGTTTCATCAGGTCTCGTTACATTATATTTGAACAGCTGAGGGTATATTAGTTTTCGTAGTAGGTACGAGTAGGGTACTTAGTCGTTTATCTTCTGTCCCAAACCTCAGTGGACCTACACAAGACGTGGCAAACGCTTTCAAAGGTTTTCGTATTCGTACAGCAATTTTCAATGGGACTATATCAACTTTTTGGTAGCTTATGTCCGTCCCGTACATTTTAAGTTTTCCAGCATAGTTATCGCTGATAGATTGCCATTTTGTCGAGGTCCCTAGTCTGAGTGATTTTTTATAACTTCTGTTATTATTGAAGCGTTATTACTTATATTACTTACAATCGGTAGAGCTGCTTTTATAATCCCGTCCGTATTATTTGGTTTTAATTGTGTAGATCTGTAAATAGAAAATATATTAAAACATTTCCTTATTTTAATTAGATTGGAAACGAAGTACAAAATAATATTACAGAATACTTACTCCCACGTCAATTTTTTACAAAACGAATTGTAGTCTTCCGCCTTGTAACAAATTATATTTAATTATTTAATAAATACTGAAAATATTTTTATTAAGAAAACTGACAAGTGCGAGTCGTACCTGTGCACTGAGGGTACCGTAACAATACACATGTCTGTGAAATAATAACTGCCATAACTTATACAGTGTGGTCTAAACAGTGACGCCCAAAACGTTTTAAGAAGCCTCTCGTCAAGGGATTTTCGAAATTTATCCACGTATGTTCAGCGATTATTCATAGTTCAAGAGAAAACTTAGCTTAAGGGGAACATTTTGTTCCACAAAATCCGTTCCAGATTTGGAGTTGAGATTCATGAGTGTGGGATTTGCAAGCTAGTTATTTTGTATAATTTATTTCATTATTTCTATAGTTTGTGCACATAGTAATAATGTTCATTGAGCCACCTTAGATTTGAATACGAATTAAAATAAATAATTCAGAAACGAAAACAATGAAAACAATATATTGTTCGGATTCTTACGACGAGTTAATAAAGGGCAATAACCACTACTGTCATTCTAAACGCACCAACTACAGTCAAACAATAATAGTAAATATCTAATAAATACTCACACTTCTGGTGTAAGATTATTGAGATTTTTTGTAGCTTCTGAAATTGTACAGTTCAAAGGATTCTGAAAAAAAGCACATAATTAAGCCAAGTTTATTACCACACCTTAAAATTCAAGAAAATTCGCACTTTTACAACAAAAGCAAGTTATATAATATGGAATATATATATTATTTTAATAACAGAAAACAACCTTTGGATGCTTAAAGGTTATTTCCGTAGATTATTTGAGAAACGACGGTAGATATAGTTTATTTGTTTGATCAGCTTTCGATTCTGAACTTCAGTATAGTATGATACAATTTCTACACTTACCGTGGTAATCCCGTGTGAGGTATTGTTACAATAGCTAGAAACAAAAACCAACAAATTAGTACTAAATAACAAATATAATTTATCAAACAAAACGAAGTGTCGAATAAAAGGACACTGGGCATATAAGTGGTCAACGAACCATTTAGTTCAGAACGTACTAGTTTACCCTTATAGTTTTAACCTTTTATAGGACGCTAACTTTAAGGTCAATATTTTAAAGATTTTTAGAATAATGTTGAACCTTATGGTGGGTCATAACCCCCGTACAGCATGCTAGCCTCTCTACTGACCGGTGCCGTTCAAGTTCATCTCGTATTTCGCTTCAATTTTGGGTATGGCCTGGGCCGGCAGTCTCGACATTAGACAGCGACAAAAATCTGTCGCTAAGTCGTATCGTTGTCAATTCCTTTAATAGATTTTGACTTTATTTCGAAAGCATAAGGTTGAAAATCTGTTAAAGAAATTTGACATCGATTAGACTTTTCGACTGCCGGCCCTATTCACTTGCCCCCGTGCACCCCCAGTCAAGTATTTGCTGTCCCTGCGAGTATACGTTCCGTCTTATTTTATAGTAAAAAAATTGATGTAACGTAGAAATAAGATTGAGAATAATAATAACATGTTTTTTATGCAAACGGTACGTTTAAAAACGACGCTAAAAATTACACAAGTACGTTACGATTCCAAAGAAAAGGTTATGGTGTGCGTTACAGCGTGGCCCACGATATCACCCAGTGTTTTTTTACAACGACAAATTTTCGAAACTGGAATTTATGCTGTAAAAGAAAAAACATTTATTTAATGGAGAAAATTCAAATTAATCCCTCCGACTTCATGCAAGAACGATTTTGCAAAAAAGGTACCTGTATGCACTCGATGATATACTGTTCCTTATACGGATCAGATACATAGGTACTGCAAATGAATCTTACCTGTTTTATAAATTTATGATAGCTATTATTAGCATACTTTTTAAGTCGGTTTTATTATTAATAATAATTATGTATGGCCCGAAATAATATACTTATTATCAAAACATTACAAAAAGAAAAGTTCTGACTCACTCATTGAGTCGGAAAGTGAGTCAGAACTTTTCTCTCAACGCTGAGCCCAAGTCCTTGTGTTTATTAATTATCCCCTAGTGGGATATAAAGATGTCTGTAGGTGTGTCCGTGGCATCACAGCGGGCCCTATAAGAATACCAGCGCTGCGGTACTTATTTTTTTTTTAAATACCGCAGCATTATGCTGAGATAGGAGCATTTTTGCCCTCGCACAGGATTTTACTTGTTTATTGTTGTTTTTTTTTATTGTTAATTTTATTCGTTTTAAATGCTCGTTTTTTTATTTTTACTCTTTGTATTTCCTGTGCGTGTCCCAAATAAAATATTTTTCTTTCTTTCTTTCTTTGTGCCTAAAAAGCCGGATGGCCATGACCCTTTGGGACGCGTTCAACTGGCGGGCTGTTCGGCGCCTCAATGAACGCCCTCACTAGGGTGCCCCGTAAAGGGCCATGGACTGCATGGAGGCATAGCCTTCGGGAACCACTCCACCTCGTCATTGATGTCTGTAGGCCTGTCCGGTGGTGACACCCAGGCCTGCACGATCGAGACTTCCAGAAGGAGCTCCCGGTTCAACTACTTCAGCGCCGACCGCGGACCACTCGGGGCCTGTCGGACCAGCGTGATCGAGGTCTGGGCGGAGACGTCAAACCAGATGTACCGGTGGTCGGAATAAGTCTCCACCCCCTCCATGACGCGCCAGTCAATAACACGCGACGATAGAGCGGGGCTGGCGAACGAGATGTCCAACACTGGCTCACCCCGCATCCGCAGACACGGGTACTATAGGAAATTCATTCCCGATTTCGCTCGTATAACAAAACCCATGACACAATGTCTTAAGAAAGGCTCAAGAATTGTAATAACCGATCCAAATTATATCAGCTGTTTTGAGAAGTGCAAAACACTTTTAATCAATGGCCCAATTCTGCAATACCCAGACTTCACTAAAGATTTCATACTGACAACTGATGCATCTAATCTCGCTATCGGTGCTGTTCTTTCAAAAGGATAGATAGGCAGTGATAAATCTATAGCATATGTATCTCGCACGCTAAATACTACCGAAATTAATTATAGCACAATTGAAAAAGAACTGTTGGCCATCGTGTGGGCAACTAAATATTTTCGACCTTATCTATTTGATACTTATATATCTATTTGGCAGAAAATTCAAAATTGTAACGGACCACCGACCATTACAATGGGTTATGAATCTGAAAGAGCCCAATTCACGCCTAACCCGATGGAAATTAACGTTAAGCGAGTATATCGTTAGTTGGTCGCCTATGCTGTGCGGTTGCGCCCGCGTCTCATCGCTTGTCACAGACTATAACAATAGTCTACAACATAGACAAGTGATGTTGGAGCGTCGGGCTTAGGTCGATCTTTAATCATTGTCATACATATCATAGTTTTTATTTATTTATTTTTGTTTTCTAAATAATTTTCTATTACTTTATTTTCTTATAATATTTTTTTTATTTAGTTTTATTTATGTTAATAATCCCCTAGTGGGATATAAAAATGTCCGTAGGTGTGTCCGTGGCATCACAGCGGGCCCTATCAGAATACCAGCGCTGCGGTATTTATTTTTTAAATATCGTAGCATTATGCTGAGATAGGAGCCTTTTTGGCCTCGCACAGGTTTTTTACTTGTTTATTGTTGTTTTATTTTTTTCTTGTTTATTGTTAATTTTGTTAGTTTTAAATCCTCCTTTTTTTATTTTTTACTCTTTGTATTTCCTGTGCGTGTCCCAAATAAAATATTTTTCTTTCTTTTCTTTCTTTTCTTTCTATAATTTCACCACGATCTATAAGCCGGGTAAAATGAACGCCAATGCAGATGTCTTATCACGTATTGAAATTAATAACGAAGATGCAATCTCCCTCGCAGTTAACGTATCCGAAAGGCCCCTTCAGCGACAGGCTCTACAACAGCAACAGCTCACACCAGTGCTGAGAGCCCTATACTAGAAGTGCCTATATCTGATGACCCCTTGAATAAGTTTCACCGCCAAATATCTTTTGTAGTCGTAGGAGACATAAAAAAACGCCCCACCGTGTGTAAACCATTCGAAACCCATACTAAAACAACTATGCAATTGCCAGAATCCAATCTTGAAGAGGATGTAATCAATGCTATAAAGGAATATGTAAATCCCAAAGTCAAAACAGGAATTCTTACTCATCCTCCATTAGGCATGTATCAAATAGTACCAATAATCCAAGATAAATTTAAAAGTTCTGCCTTGAATTTGATTTTAACAAAAAAGGAAATAGAAAACGGTAAGGACTATAGAGGTATGAGGAACAGGGTGTAAAGTTCACTCATACTCTATAGAAAAGGGAGGATCCTCCGACCAGACGGGTGTCGTGTCTGGTGGGCAACTGCCCAACTATTGATGTCGGGATGTTGTATATATGCTAGTTGCGCGGTAAACTCTGATTGCGCGATGCAGGATTTTGCGTGACGTCATTGTGACGTGTAGCTCGCATGTGGCGATTGTAGATGCCGCTACAGGATTACTTAAGACAACAAGAAATCATTCATAATTACCACGAAGGAAAAACCAATCACCGTGGTATAACTGAATGTTACCTTGCTCTATCATATCTCTACTACTGGCCTAAAATGAAAGAAGGCATATCAAAGTATATTAATGAATGTAGTATATGCGAACAAGCAAAATACGATCGAAATCCAATTAAGCAAAGATTCTCCATTATTCAACCTCCAACCAAACCCTTCGAAACCGTGCATCTCGACCTGTTCACAGCTCAGAATGAAAAGTTTCTTAGCTTAGTTGACGCTTTCTCGAAATATGCACAGGCATATCATCTCAGAGATGGTACCGCGCTAAGTGTCGTACAGGCTCTGCTAACGTTTTGTACCCATCATGGCGTTCCCTACACTGTAGTAACAGATCAAGGACCCGAGTTCACTAATGCACTATTTTCAGAATTCACCCGTCTCCATAAAATACAGCATCATACGATACTTGCACATACTCCTAACGATAACGGTATAGTAGAGCGCTTCCACTCTACCATTCTCGAACATCTCAGAATCCTGAAATTAGAAAAACAAAATGAACCTGCCATAAATCTCATGCCATACGTAGTTTTAGGTTATAACAGCTCTATACACAGCTTCACTAAGTGCAGACCAATAGATTTGATAACAGGACACTTCGATCCTCGCGATTTCTTAGACTTAAACTTATCCGAGCATTTATTACAACAATATTTACAAGATCATAAAAAACGACTAACTCAGGTCTACGAAATAATTAACGAAACTTCACTTCACCATAGGACTGAACTAACCGAGAACAGAAACAAAGATCGCGAATCTGAAAAAGAATATAGCCCTGACCAACAAGTATTTGTCCGGAATCCTCTTGCTCGACATAGTCTTAGCCGACCTGCCCATACATATTTACACCAGAAAGAAACGTGGTCCTGTTGCAGAGTCCAGATTGAAGCGAAGCTATAAAGACTCTGCGTTGTTACAGGATGCTACCACTACTACTGCTACTCCAACTGACTCAAGGACAAGAAGTAACGATTGATCCCCTAGGAGATGGCTCTGGTGTACTTCCGTTTAACTTGGTATTGACACGTATCGTTTCCCATCATCATTCCTTCCTCAGTTATATCAATCTCGATAGTATACAGTCTCAAGTAGATATAGTTATTATTATTATTATTTTTTTTTTTAAAAACGTTGCCCCACACTAGGAATTTCTCCTGTATTGTGGGTGCGTTTACAAACATTTAAAACTCACATACACAAACCGCCAGACCCGGAACAACTACTTGTAGGTCATACAAATATTTGTTCCGTGCGGGAATCGAACCCGCGACACGCAGCGCAGCAGTCAATCGCTTAACCACTGCGCCAACCGTGCCGTCAACAGGCAACTGTCTGATTTTAGACCAAAACTAAATAATAAGACATCTTTAATATTCGAACCGCGTATGAATTATCTAAAATCCAAATTAATTAAAATAACTACCCAGCTAGAATCACTTGAACACACGCCATAAAAGAGGACTGATTGATGGACTCGGTTCCATTATTAAAAGTATATCGGGTAACCTAGATCAAACTGATGCAGTTAAATATAATAATGCCATTAAGGTTGTTCAGCAAAATGAACACAGAATAGAGTCTCAAATCAATCAACAGGTCAGTTTATCCCAAACGTGGGTTTCACATAATGCCAACTTATTATCTAATATAACCAAAAACCAGGAAATAATGGCTGATGTGCTCAATCGAATAATTAATGGTACAGTAGATCTCGACTTCATTCATTACGCCCATATGGCTCAGCACTTAATTATCTTAAGTGATAACATAGACAACTTATCCGAAGAAATTCATAAGTTAGAGTACACTTTAGCTTTTATACGTGCACTAAGCACACCACATACGGTATTTAGTTTAAAAGAAATTAGAGATATGTTAGATAAACTAAGGGTTTTATATCCAAGTGATGAAATCCTTACTATAGAATTAAGAAACTATTACGACATAATTAAGCTAGGATACTTTTATATAGATAATCAGATAGTTTTAGTATTCAAAGTGCCGATCGCTTTCTCTCCTATATACAACTTCTATAAACTGTCCCTTGTTCCCAATAAGCATAACAAAATCCTTTTAACTTCCTCACCTTATATTGCGATTTCCGGAAAAGATTCTATGTACATGGAGGCTGAATGCCCGAAGGTAGATACCCTGTACCTCTGCGAAGCAAAATTAAAATAAAGGACTCAAGACGACGCAGATTGTATCCAGCATTTGATCTCAAAGCAAGAACTCCTACCATCTTGCAAGTCATCATCAGTTGCATTGAAGAAAGAAGCTGTAGAACAACACCATAAGCTTCCCATACCCAACTAAGGTAAAGATATCATGCAGACAAGAAACATAAAACCCTTGAAGGAAGTTACTTGGCTATCATCCCATACAACTGCCATATCAAGACGCCCGAATAGCGAATTCTGACAACCACATCAAGGGATTCGCTCTGGAAATCATGCAAGTGCCCAGATACTCCGAAGATGTAAAAGCAAGCGAGACACCAATCGTCTTAAACTCAGTCGACCTAGAAAGCCTGCTTTCTGTCAACACCAAGATCATGCTACAGACTCCAATAAAACTTGAAGAAGCAAACAACACTAGTCTCTACCATACCACGATTTCAATTTACTTAATACTATCCGGTGCAAGTGCACTCATTATTGCACTGATGTATCGACGACAACGAGCAAAACGTCTTCATAAAAGCCAATCAATCGGAATGGATGACGCTACATCTATGGGAAATTATGCTGAAATTCAAGAATCAAATAAAATAGGACCCAGCCAAATAAGAATCGAGCACAGCAACATTTCATCATCTATCTCAAGCAAGATTTCGAAATAATTGCTGATCTTCGGGGGGAGGTGTTACGCACTAGCAACACATGTAAAACGCTGACACGCGTTTACCTAGTTACCGCGAGTTGCATGTGCCACGGACACGAGTCGCCGACGCAGCGGAACGTGATGCTTCACCCCACCGGACATCGTGACCCGCGTGAACGACTCACTTTGGACACGGCATCGGTCTACTGTCGACTATTCTAATTTTAACGTCATAATTATCATTGTAATTTTTTAATTATTAAATTTAAGTTACATAAAGTTTGATTTTTTTTAATCCTCCGGCTACAGCCTTCGTAATTGGTACAGTTTATCTAGAAACATGTTTTTATTTTTATTTTCCCCTGTCGCGCGGTCAGGGAGTAGCACACCAGTTCTCCAGATTCGTCAAGTCCTGATTATCTAACGGGACGTGTCATGGTAAATTCTGAACACTTAAAGCAGAATATTTGTGACTTTAACAGTGGAATACTCTAAAGTATGCGAGGAAACCAGCAGTGGAGATTTGGCGTATGTTATTTTTTCATAAAAAATTGCCAAGCCTGTATCATACAGCAACCTGTTACCATGGATTCAATACATGATTCTGAACCCGAACGCGTTGAAATTGTTCATTGGTTATTAAAAAAAGAAACCGTTTCCATACATTTTGGCCGCGTACGTATTGCAGCTTTCTATGAAACAGCAGATTTTTTTTTTGACAACCAACGAAAAATCTACGCTAGGGTGTCCAGAATCATGTGCTGAATCATGGTTACAGTTTTCGCGTCGATGTCCTTGCCACCCTGTATAGTTATGGGATAATATCTGGTAATTTACATTTGTAATAAAAATTGTCTTAATTTAAAGTTTTAAACCTTCGAATTGGACAACTTGTATATCGTGGTGTCTTACGACTTCCACGCGAATGAAGTCGTGGGCAGAACAGAAACTAGTAATTCAATATTCCGGTTGTGGCTACTGAGATCTTGTGCGTATTCTGTTACCTAAGTAAGTACCTACGTGTTGTATACAATGTACAACTTTGAGGTTCAAAATTAGCTTTCAATATAATAGTTTATTTTTTTCATAAAAACAATAACTACTTACGGTGTAGAATTACCAACATTGATGTAACCGGGACAGCAGACTGCCATCAGCGAGCTTACAGGTTTCTGAAATTTATCCAAATATACATTTTATAACTTAAATATGGGCTATGGTAAACGACAACGCGTCAGGCACACCGCATAGGAGATGGCGGAACGAACTCGAATTTTTGTTTAAAGATTGGCCAAAGAGAGTAAACCTCGTTTACAGGATGCAAATTTCTTGCCCGTGGCATACAACACATTGAAACTACAAATGACTTGCACTGTCTAAACACTGTTAATACGGTGTAACGTTTATTGTTGCTTCATTAAGTTGGAGTTGGTATGCCACAGGTAACTGAATTGCGCCGTGTAATTCAGGCTAGTAGATACAGATACGATGCAGATATGTACGTCGCAGTGGGACAGAAACGACTTATAAAAATAGCTGTAAAAATTTTTAGTTATTAAAATTTAAACAGTTTAACTCACTTTAACAATACGCGTCGCCGCGTAGCTTTCCACTGTTGTTATTGTAGCACACCAAAAAACACAGTGTGGTTTGCGCTTCGTCACGGTGTACGTATTCCAATAAGTTTGTAGAACAGATCGAAACTTCCTGTATGAATAAAAAAATTATAAAAGTTTAATGAAAGATGTAGGACTAGGAACTAACAGAAAATATAATTTAAATCCTTCGTGTTTATTTCTTTTCTTTTCATTTTCATTTTTGTTTAGAGAGGTTTGGGTCTAGTAAGTACTATTACTTTCCGTTTTCTGTCGGTTTATTTTGTAAAAATCACACAGTGAAAACTTAGGTGAAGTAAGCTGTCAAACACACTTGTTCGAAAAATGGCTCTTATTGCACCGCTTTTAGGTTCACAATGCAGTTTACTTAAAAAGCGAGCTTTTTACTTTGCATACACGCAAAAGTGCGCAGGCGCGGATATAGGTTTTTGCTCAAGGGGGACAAATGTTTCTCTCTGGGAAGACGGGGAGAGGGATTTCTCAAGTCGAGAAGCCCTTCCAAAAAAACATCGGCACCTATTTTCTGCAAACTCAACAATGTGCCCCCTTTTCGAGGAAGATTAATAGTACTTTGTAATATACTGTACAAGTACAAAGTAAACATACACGTTATAAAACTATGTTTATCTACTCTCTTAACGTAAAATTAATTATCCTCATTAAAATTACAGTAATGGCTAAAAGTGAAAAAACATTGTTTTTTATAAAGTAAGAGGTTCAGCTAATTACAGTCATTAACCACACAAATAGAAATTCATAGATAAATATCCACATTTTCAAATAATACACATATTAGTAAATTTAAGCTTATTTGGTACCTTGTAAATGTATTGTTGTTAGTTGTTAAGTAATTGTGTGTATTACTACGTGCTTTTATAAGTAAATTCCAGTATTCCATATCAAATTTAACTTAAAAGAACTTACGAAAATAAAAAATTAAGCTTTTTATTCTATGTAATTTTTAATTTTTTTCGATCCATTTATTTGGCAGAATCGCAACTTCGTGCACATGTTCATAGCATCAAATGATAGCAGACTAGACAAGGTATAAGAAAAATAAAGTTTCAAAGCGGGATCACACGCTACTTAGCAGGAATTAAATTAAATTTGCTCCGCTCCATACAGAAAAATAACAAAACACATTTTTCCACCCAAAGTATAAAGTTTAGGAAAAAAACATCATGACAATTATTATTGAGGTTAATGAGTTCTATCCATCCGCATAAAGAAAAAAGTAAAAACAAAGTTGGTCGATAAGTCCCTAAAATCATAGTTTCGACCCACTGTGCGACGGCAGAGAATCGCCGTCAGTATACGTCGTCGTCAGCGCAGGCGTCACAACGCCTTACGTCGCAGGACAAAACTCGGACTCCCACTCAGACTCTTCGTTAATTCAGGTACATGCGTGTAGGCTTACCCACTTTTATAATCGATGGTTAAAAATAACCAACAACAATGTTATTCTTGATTGGTTAAAAAAATGTTATCCTATACCTTTTCTTATGCCTGTAAGTCAATCAACAATACCTAAAAATAAGCTATCAAATATTGAGAAATCAGATATGCTGGAAGCCATTAACAAACTAAAATCATTAGGGCTATCTCTGAGTGCAATGTGACCAGAGATCAATTTATGTCTAAAATATTCTTCACTTTGAAACCTAACGGCGATAAACGATTTATATTAAATTTAAAATCCTTAAACAAACTAATCAAGAATGAACATTTTAAAATGGAGGATTACCGAACAGCATGCAAATTGATACTACGTGATGGATACCTTGCCACCATCGACTTGAAAGATGCTTATTTCCTTTTAACTATTAGGCCTTCTGACCGTAAATACTTAAAATTTCAATTTAAGCCTAATAATTCGCTAAAAACTGTTACATATGGCTTTAATTGCATGCCGTTCGGCTTATCCGTAGCCCCACGAGTATTCACTAAGCTTATGAAGGAAGTCATGACTTACCTCAGACACCGTGGTTTTCAGTCAGTATGTTTTTAGACGATATTTTATGTATTGGAAATACTTATAACAAGTGTCTTAATAACGTAAACAAGACATTGAAACTACGAGTTTCTAGGTTTTGTTGTCAATTACGATAAAAGTATGTTAAAACCTCGACAATTCTGCAAGTATTTAGGACTTTGTTATGATACCAGAAACCTTAACATAGAATTGCCAGCTGATAAGCGACGTAACATTGCCGTGTTGATTACTAGGTTTACAAAATTACAGCCATGATCCATTCGCGAAATAGGTCGTCTAATCGGTATACTAATATCTTCAAATGAACCAACTCATAATAATGATCGAAATTCACTTGCAAGTTCGTTTGGTCATATATAACTAGGTATTAAGACACTCGTGTTAAAAAAAGAAAGAAACTTAAAAAAAGAGGAGGATTTTTTTTTAATGTGTGTTACGCCAGAACTTTTTTCTAGGAAAACCGATTTTGATTATTCTTTTTTTATTTCAAAGCTGGTGCTTCTCATGTGGTACCACCATATAAATTTGATCAAGATCTGACCAGCAGTTTTTGAGTTATCCTTAATAATACGTATTTTTTCCACTTAGTATATATCGATGATATTTAATAATTTCCTATCACTGTTATTTACATATCAAGTAGTGGTATATGAATTTGTGTGGGGTAGGTACAACAATTATAAAGTGAAAAATTAAAACCATTTACAACAAAATCAACCGACTTCCAAAAAAAACAAAAAAAGTGAAATATTATTTAAATTTCGGACGTCGCGTCGCGTCAGTGGGAAAAAACGAAAATACAAAACCAAAGACACCGACTTCCGAAATTAAAATTATTTCTAATTTTTTTAATGTTTTTAGAAGTCGGTTGTTTTTTGTTTTTAGTAAAAATTGATTTTTTTTTCTATTAATTTTGTGAATATTTAAACTGTGTAAATAAATAAAATATGATAAATAAACATTATACTCAATTCAACAAATTACTTATTTTTGTTCATCATAAAAAAGGGTTTTTTTACGATTAATTGATTGAAAATAAAGAAAGTAAAGTGTCGTTTTTTACTAGAATGCGAATTAGGGTATCCACAGACGATTAAAAAATATTTAAATTGTAGGTTGGACCCACGAAGTAGATGTAAAGGTACAAGAGTTAACTACCTAACCATTCTTTTTTACAAACAGTCACAAATTATTTATAATAAAAAATATACTTGACTTTTTACTTACCATGACAATTGGGTGCAAATTTGACTTTCCACGTGGTTAACATTTAACAATTGTAATAAAACAATTAAAAACAATGGCACCAGAGTCCCCTTACTCGCGCACATTTTAGTTAAAATGGTGCTCTTCGCTTAAATTGGGAACTTTATACAAACTGAAGTAGGTACTTTTTTTTACAGGATGTGTGTCTTCCTGTGATTTCAAAATCACTGAAATACATAAGTATATACCGCAGGAACTATTTTGATAGCATATTCGAGTGCTAAGTTTTTTTACTGTATTCGTGGATGTATCCGTTGCTTATCACAAGCGCGACCTTGTTCGACGCATATAGCCACTATCAACAGCTTAATAATTGCTTATTTCTATATTTATATCTGTAAATTGTATGGTGTACATAATAAAGAGTATTCTATCCATATATTTATATATCTTATATTTTAAACTTTTATGCATATTTATTTGATCATAAAATTATTTTTAAATTCATTGTTAAATGTTTGCTTATTTACGGTGTAAACACGTTGAGAATTGATTGAAGGATTATAATTATTACTCACATTACCTATATATTTTCATTATTCACTAGCTTTTTCCCTCGAACTAATTCTATTACCTACTCAATTTCTATTACACTTAATTTCTTAAATATTGTACAAAGTTACAGTAACAATAGTTTACAGAGAGTCAATGAATTGTTATTGATGTTAATATTTGACAATTGCGAGGATTTTGTAGTGTTATAGGCACCTGCGAAGTTTTCAGCAAACAAGTTACATATATCGTGACCAGTTGATGCAGTTATATTATTGTAACACATAACTGTAGGGTAGGCACTGCTGGATTTCCTTTTATTTTTAATAAAAGACCAGAAAGTTTCTGGGTTTTTCAAAACCGCTGTTTCTAATCTCTCGATATAATTTTTATAGCAAACTGTTCTTAATTTGCTATAGTCGGCACGCAGTGTTTCGAAGGATATAATGTCAAGGGGATTATTGTACTTTTTTATTTTATCGCGGCATCGGTTTTTTTCTTTAAAAAGTCGTTTAAGCTTGGGCGTATACCACGCCGGATATTCTTTCCTAGACGTCGTTTTCAGTGCGTGTTGCTTGATAAAGTCGTGCAAAATATCATATAAAATATTGACCATCTCGCCAACCGAGGAACAACCTCCCATCGAACTTTCCCAGTCCATAGATACAAGGGAAGCTTGGATTTTGTCGTAGTCTGCTTTAAAGAAATTAGGTTTAGTGGGCGATTTTGTTTGTAGGAAATTTGTGTTGTTGACCGTGGGCATGGCGAATTCAAGCGGCGGATGTAATGGATTTTTTTGTGTCAGATATGTGTGGCAACGTGTCAGATTTTGTACTGTAGTGTTACATAGAACTATATCTGATGTTCTAGATTTATTGTTTGTAAGGTAATTATACTGGCCTAGGTCATTCATAGAAATATAATCTAAAAAGTGTTTGGTTACATCATTGTTATTGAACAGGCACGGAGTAGTGTGACTCACCTGACTTTCCTCATTGGTTTTCCGCGTTATGGTACTAAGATTAAAGTCACCGATAATAACAGTACGTTCGTTTTTGTCCAGGGCAATTTGAGCTGAGTCTAGGAAAGTTTGGATGGTTTCATATGTTATCGGGGGAGGTAGGTAGATGCAACAGATGTAGATCTTGGTTTTCTTATTCCCGGGAGAGCCTGAGTCTATCGAGATCCACAGATCCTCGCAATGACTTTCTAAGTGTGGCATTCTACATGAATTTAAGTGCCTAGCTACAGCTATCAAAACGCCGCCTCCGTTTTATCTAGTGCTCTGTATCTACTGGACTCGCGATCTCGCCTGTAAACTACGTATCTATCATCAAATAGTTCCGAGTCGTAGATGCCATCGTTCAGCCAAGTCTCCGAAAGCACGACAATGTCATAGTCTTGAAGAGACATGTTTTGGTAAAAAGTTTCAATTTTAGTTCTTAAACCGCGTACATTCTGGTAATATATCTTCAGTGAGTTACTGAATGTGAACAGGTTATACACATAAACATGCAAAGTAAATACAATTAAAAAACAAAACAAAGATTAATCTAGCTGACAGTTTGCAAGACATCCTGTCAAATGATTACAATGCACTCAGATTTATCGGTCTTCTTCATAAAGATTCTGCCATTACGCACCCACAAATTTGTAGTCAGGTCTTTGCCTCGAAGTCTTGCCGCTGCGTGCAAGGCTTTGTTGCCTGCTGTTCTTTGTTGCCGGTGTTCCACAACGTAGATTGGTGTTGGCTTATCTGTAGCGATACCGAGGTGGCTTGTGTTCAATTTGTTGTTGGTGTTGTTTTTGTAGAAGTTTATTGCCGCAGCGAGGAAAGAGTCCCGTATACGTGGGGTATTGAATTTTAGGAGAATTGATCTGGGTCGGGCAGTCTGGGTCTTTTTTAGCAGTCCTAGTGCAGTATGCTATGTCAGCTTCCTTAATTTGGCACTTAGTAACGTTACTGAGTTGCAGAATGGTAGTTACTATGTTTTCGGAGCGGTTTTCTGGCACGTTTTGCAGTTCAATGTTGGTGGATCTGTTGTGTTGTTTCATTAGATTTACACGCTTATTGAGGTCTTGAATGGATGATTGCAGCTTACTAATATACCTATATAGGTAGGTACCTACGCTGTATGACGCTAACCGTTCTAGAATAAAACGAATCCGCTGTCTGGACGTTTCGTTATGGTCAATTGTTTCAGAAATTACGCGTAATAGAAAATACGTTTATAGTAAAACGAGAAGCACACAAGTAGAACTAATGTTTGAGACCACGGCTGGTAATCTCTGAACAAAAAATCCTGGGATTCATAGACTGACACTGACATTCATTTGAGACAGATTGATGTAACTTGGCAGTTCAGGACATACTTAAATTATATAGGTGCCGTTAATTTTAACATGCTCACTATAATAAGAGTTAGCCTGCTGTATTTGGTAAGTACCCAAGGAAAATAATATTAAATCATCATAGGCTAATCGGGGGAAGAATAATTAATCATCCCGATCAGCTATGATACTTATAAAGTCAGATGAGGGCCTATTAAGGTTCGATGTGATCACCACATCTGACAAGTTATTATGCTTATGCAACTGAAATCGTTCGCGAATCGTCGTCTGAATATTTTGAGCATCACTACGGTCTTCCAACCGCACAGCAAACTTATTGTACAAAGCCGCTGCGATCATGAAATCCTGCATGAGATGTGGCAGAGCTTTATTATTAAATTCATGCCTGAATAATTTATAGTCTCTTTTAATGTGATCATTCACCACCTCTACCACCCAGCGACAAATAGTGACGCAACGGCTTTGATAAGCTTGTTGTGTGGTCAATTGATTGTTTCCTTGCATTAAGGAGTGTGGCATATGAGGCTTATAACCACACTGTTCTAATAACGTTACCTAAAACCTCTATCCAATACGAAAACATCATTTTCTCTGAAACAGGATCTTACTGCATCATTTTCATCATCAAAAAGGGACAACATAATGTCTGACGTTGTAGCTTTGTATGGACCCAGGCAATCCAAAATATATCCATCACATAAAACTACCATCATAGGCTTAAGTAGGTTCCTGTACTTATGCAAAGAATATGAGTATTTTTGAAAGCTGTAATTGCTACTTTTGTAAGTAAAATTATAGGTGCCACCCCAAATAAAAATGGGTTTTACGTTATGACCATAAAGGCCATTAGGAATTAATAAATTGTGTGATAGCATCTGTTGTCTGGTAATATGGGATAGACCTACATAAATGTCGAGGAACAAACTCTTCTGTCATGATTTTCCTGACCTTATTCATGTAGCCCTCAAGTGTACGCCTCGGAACATTCATGAGGCTTGCTATTCTGTCATCAGAATCACCACTTCTATATTTAATAAAAAGGGGCGATAAACCAGTCTTCATATTTTCTTCAGAAAGCCTTGGAACCAGGTCCAATAAACGTAAAAGTTTTGTCTTGTCAACCCTACCCAGTATTGCAACAAATTGTCATCTATGTTAAGAATTTCTGCAAAGTTGTAAGTCTGATTGTGATTTGTATAAGAAAAGATGTGCTCAATTTGCTGAGAGCTAAAACATGAAGTACTAGAATTATACAGTGCATCCCACTCATTGATTATATATAATATAATATATATAATATATAATATAATATATATAATATAAATATATATGGGTTGGAAGATATAATTTATAATCTTGTAGCAACCTACTTCTCAATGATTCGGATATAGTGTGAGTATCTATGTTGTTCCATTGTGGTAGTGCACAGTTTACTGGGCTTCCAGTTGCCCTTTTGTAATTAGGTAATACAATGGTAGGCGTATTTTCCTGAGATACATTTGGTACATTTGCAGGTATCCATTCTGAACCTGACGATGGTGGAGAACTGGGCTGTAATGACAACACCTGATCAGAAATTAAGTGCAATTCAGGTACTACAACTGTATCTTCTTGCGGTTGCTGCTCTGGCTCTGCTCTGATTAGGATATGTGTCTGATACCGCATCCGGGCAACAGTAACATCCAGCTGCTCTGTAGCAATTGTGGCACAAGCGATCAATCACTTTAGAGATTAGAGAGATTATAGTTACAAACATTTAAAACTCACATACACAAACAGCCGGACCCGGAACAACTACTTGTAGGTCATACAAATATTTGTTCCGTGCGGGAATCGAACCCGCGACACGCAGCGCAGCAGTCAATCGCTTAACCACTGCGCCAACCGTGCCGTCGAATTGATTGCTTGATAGGGTTAATTATTTGATAATAAAGTCGACTAAACAAATTTTCAATTAAATTTTAATTGATTGTGCTGTGAGTGGATGTCAAAAAAGCAAAGTTGGCCAATCGCAAAAGTGACTCCATCCAACTTTCATTTTTTCAAATCTACGGTGACTCACAGCACAAGAACCAAAAAATTCTCACAAATTTTATTTAGAAAACGTCCCATTCGGAGTGGTAACAAGAAATATAGTATATTTCCTTGTGTTATATGTTGAGTCATGTATAAGTGCCCGAGGCGCTCCGAAGCGCGCTGAAGCACGCCTATAAAAAATGTTCCGGAACAATCGAAGCACGGGTCACGCGTTGACCGGCGCGTGAGTGGGTAACAGTCGCTGAGCTTCTTAAAATATTATTTGCCTATATTGATAGGAGAAGTCAAGCCAACATTTTAGTTTTTCACTATCGAAACAAAATTAATTTTCATACACCCCCGCTTACGATTGTAGACCCCCATTTTTTGTCACGCCCAACGTAGACCCCCGTCGAGGCTCTCGTGGACCCCTGGGGGTCCACCTGGACCACTTTGGGAATTACTGATATAACTTATATACCATGCACAATCTCATGCCTTTTGCATGGTGGTAAGCATACAACTACAGAATCAACACTACTGCTATTTATAATTAATAGAATAGAATACTCTAATTATTATTATTTTTGGTAAACAAAGGAGGACGGGCAAAAATGTATGGAAGCCAGCCTAGGAACCAATAACAACATGCGGTATATCATTGGAAAGGTTTTTTTATGTGCTTCAACTATTGTTATGGCGGGAAGTCCCAAATTGCTGTGTGGATGAAGTTATGGTGCAATAAAGCTAGACTTTATTCACAGAAATGCCATTTCACGCTAATTGTGGCCCAGGTGTTTTATGGCACCTCAAAATAGCTTATCTATTGTTTAATTAACGTTTGAATACACCGCGTGGAGTATTGTTTAACAGATAACTCAGTTTTTGTTCTCTATTCGCTGCACGTGTTTTATAGGAGTGCCTAATGCTTTTGGCCAAGGCTATATCTCGCTCTCACTCATCATGCTACAGGCGCTGATATGCTTAAAGTCGAAATACCTACATGCTAATATTATCCCACACATATATTTCTGAGAAAATAAGTTAAGTCTAGGGGACCTAAGTTCTTGCTCTACAAAATAAAACAAACAAGTGGAAAACAAATCATTTATTATCAATAACAATGAATTTAAATATTTTACAGCATTATATTTTACTAACGATACATTTGAGATGGTCATTAGTGACAATAGATACAAGTTAAAGGATTTAAAACGAAAAGTATTAATATTCTAGCGCGCCCTAACACTTGCCTTATAGAAATACAATACAATAATAAATGAAATTCATACATATTATTTTTATTGGTTAGATAATACTAAAGTTTTACAGTAAGATAAAACTCCTTTTCAATCTTCATCAATTACAATACCAATTAAATCTCCGGCTGGAGAATTAAACGGCTCATGCCTTCCTACACCTAGATACCAGACAATAGAGGTTATATGGGCACAAGTCCCTATTGTCCGGCGCCCTGTCAAGCATGTGCAATAATATTGTGCTATCGCACTAATACCTATTACGTCCCTAATAACCAAAAGGTAACATAGATATATTTTTGCTCTTACATGGCGAGACTGTATACGGCCTCTTAACAACCAGACATTTTGAGGCATATTGTACTGTTGCACATCCCCAATTAAATCATCTCTTTTCACTTCAATTATATATAAGCCATTATGCAAATGCTCTGCACAATATGATTTGGCTAGTTTAAGCTGATACGATCCCAGGGTAAAAAGTTTTAAATCACTTTCTGTTAAACGAGGAAAGTAATCTAATTGTTGATTTGCATCTATCGCCACAAACGCGATTCTCTGTCTATTAAGATTGTTGTCATTTACATAATTGTATAAATGATTTGGTATGTTGATCCTTTGATTAATTGAATTTAATATCATTTCTGCGTCTACATTATCAGTCACAGGGTCACGAAAAGAGTTAATAAGGGCTCCTGCAATTTTAAAATCGGGAAACAGATTTCGTAGAGTTGTATTAAAATAATCTTGACGCAACAACTTGAAGTCGCGTTTAAAACGACCATTAATGACCTCGACTACCCACCGACACAAAGTAACAAGTCTCGATTTGTTGGCCTGTTTGGTAGATAGTTGAGTGTCACTTCTATCCTTTGTTGGTGGTAAATGAACTTCATAACCGCATGCTTCTAAACCCGGAACACAATCACGAAAACCTCTATCGAGGATTAAAACGTCATTTTGTTCAAAAAACCAATGAAAAACGCTGTTTTCATCATTAATAAAATCAGACATGATAGATGCATCGGACTTCGTGGCAGCAAAAGGCCCTAAGATATCTATTATATAACCGTCTGAACAAACAACTAAAAAGGGTTTTAACAAGTTTTGAAACTTGTGTAAGCTGTAAGCTAAACGCTGAAAAAGAAAATTAGAACTTTTCTGAATATATGCATACGTTCCGTCGCAAATGATTATAGCTTTAGTATTTTCCGGATTTCCAAATATTCCTTTATGTATTATTAGGTTACGTTCCATAACATCATTTATTTGCATGTGATTAAAGCCCAAGTGCCGTAGCACAAATTCTCTTAGTAAGCAATATCTTACTATCTTTAATATTCTTTGTATACTTCGTCGAGACGTATTGAATTGACTGGCTAGTCGGTCGTTTGACTCTCCGGCCCTTAGTTTACAAAGATAAATACCCAATGCCAACCGCGGTTTTCTATGACTTTCTAGCAAAGATGGAGTTTCTTGTAGGATTATGTCAAACTGACTATTTTTTAACCCGGTCCAAAAATGCATCTCATCATCAGTGATAGCACCTGTAGTTTCAAAGTCTAATTGTTTACCGTGCCGTGCTTTGATTAATATATCGCAAATATCGTCGAATTGAGCACTGTTAAAGTTTTGGGTAACATTACAGAAGTTCACTAAGTCATCCCACACATTGGCTAGGAGATGTTCTTGACATGAACGAGCACTTTGCGGTACATAAAGATTATGTTCACTTAGTAAGTACACTTTTATCGCTTCTGGTATATGTGAGTTCGCTTGGTTACGACAGTTATTAAAAATGCAGTGTGCACTCGTGTTTGGTGCTCTTCTATATATAGCAGATTGAATGGTTGCAGCTTCATTTTGTTCTAGGTGGATATTCTGGACAGGTCTTATTGCATTTCGAGCTCTTTGCCAGCACCGGTGGCATACAAAACGCATATTGTCAAATATAACCTGGAAATAAAACAATCAGTTTTTTATACAATACTCTTAGTGAGTGAATGGATTGGTTTAGCTACCATTTTAAAAGTTGTAATTGTAGAATTATAAATAGAAAAAATAATTAACTAATCCAACTACTCGTATTAACAAACATTTCTTGTTAGTAGGTAGGGCTTTAAAATAAGAGCACCTACCAATATACGTTTTTATTGCTATTTATGTAGTAACAGAAGATGAATGAACACAATATAACCTTAGTATAATATATTCACTGTAATAAACAAATAAACTAACCTCCAATAGTGCATGTTCCCGCAAATAATCTGCGAGCTCAGGTTGATCTTGCGGAATATTTTCAGCCAAAATGTGACGCTGATACCTTCTGTTGTGCAGCCCACGCTGGCACATAACACAATTATTGTGGTGTTCATCCATGAATAAAGCAGGCCGTTTTTAAGAGCTTAGTTCTGAGTCCGATAAACAAAGCCAGTGGTATAACATATAACAAATCACAGAGTCTATAAACAAAGCCAAAGGTCGTAGTCGAATGAAAATGATGAAGAATGTAAATGGTAATAGTAAAACGTACTCGCTACACTCAAATCAAAATAACGACTAACGAACATGCGCGCGCGCGTTTGATGCGCCAGCCTGGCTCATTTTCCCCTCTCTTCCACAAACACCTCTTGCCACTTGCTCTTATTGGCTGTCTCATCGGACGCGATAAGAAAAAACACAAGAAAGCAGTGGTATAGTCAAGTAAGGCGTCGTTCTAATATAAAGCGGTCATCGCGCGAATACGCCATCGTGGCGGTCATATGTCACTTTTTGTTCGATGAACTGGAACGCGTGGTCGTGCCGACAGAGGGCGCCTTCCGGTTTTCCGAACAAGAAGTGACTTATGAACGCGACGATCGCGTATTCGCACAACGATCGCTTTGTATTAGAACGACGTCTTACGGATTTAAAAAATGCTGTAAAAGAATAGTTATGCTCAAGTCTGGCTTAATTGTGCAATAACTTTTTCCACACAGCGATTTGGAACTTCCCGCCATAACAATAGTTGAAGTACATAAAAAAACCTTTCCAATGATATACCGCATGTTGTTATTGGTTCTTAGGCTAAAACGTTCGTTATATTTCTTAGCTCTTTGGCTAGTTTAAGCTACATTAACAGGCCCAAACCAAGTCAATATAGCGTGTGTGGTGATCACGTAGAATTAATGATAAGAAGAGTAATTTCATTTTCCTCCATTTGCATGAACTTCCTAACTATTCTGCAGGTATTTAAAATTGGGGCTTTTTCGGCTTATTATTATTATCTCCTTTATTTCATATATTTATACATATAAATTATATTTTTAAATATTAGAATATAAAAACATTTAAAAATGTAAAAAAATAGTGGCCCACTGGCATCGGGAACAGGGTCCAAGCTACCGGCGGTCAGGGCTCCAGAGAGAGAGAAACCTCCTAAAAATGCGGGCCGTGTCCAAAAGTACCGCCTTCTGAATCAAGCCCTTGATCCAGCTGCCCAACGAGAGCCTCCTCAGGTGTTGGTCGAGGCTCTTGGCTATTAATCCATTGGCTGTCACGACTATCGGAACAATGATCGCTGAGTCCACATCCCACATGTCGACAACCTCGCGAGCCACGTTGATTTGTTTATCTTTGTTGTATGTTTTATATTTGATTTGTTTATCTTTCTCGGCTTTCACGAGGTTCCCGTCATGTGGGACCGTTATGTCAACAATCATTGCACGCCGCTCTAATCGATCCACTACCACTATATCAGGCTTATTGGCAACAATAGTCCTGTCAGTGATGATGGATCGATCCCAGTACAATGTGATATTTCCATTTTCGAGAACTGGGTCGGGCACATACCTGTAGTACGGCACTTCCGATTCTACAAGGCTGTATTTGAGAGCAAGTTGCTGATGGATAATCCTGGCTACAAGGTTGTGTCTATGCAAGTATTATTTGTTAGCTAGACTAGAACATCCGGAGATAATGTGTCTGATTGATTCACCCGGACGGTGGCATGCCCGACAAATGTCAACCGTGCCGTCTTTCACAATAAATCTCCGGTAGTTGTTTGTCATCATAACTTCGTCCATAATTGCACAGACAAAACCTTCAGTTTCTCCAAAGAGGTCACCGAAACGCAGCCAGGCTACGGACGCTAGTTGATCTATATCGGGTCCATGTAGGGCCCGAAAAAAGCGTCCGTAAAGCTCCTTACTCTGCCATACTTCCATGCGATCATTAGTGTCAAGTTAGTATTATTATTATATTAATTTATTTCGGATTTTTAAATACATCCATATAGTTGTTAGTAACACAGAAATGCTTATAAGAAACTAGTGTTAGTAAGGACATGACAAGACACTTTAAAAACTAAACACAAACATAACACTATCGGAAACTCCGATACTCGTTCGCGTGTTTACTTGACTGCATGCAGTCGTATCCAGCGTTCGAGCATCGGAGAATCCCACCGGTCCGACAATACACAGGATGCTGTTGGTACTAGCACGCATGCGAGATAGGACGGAGGTGCAACGCTTGCGCATGACTGTAGCGAAGCTGTCTGCGTGGGCTTCTGCAAACATGCCAGAGGCACTGCAATACCGCGGGAGCCCAATCAGCACCCTGAATGCATTGTTGTACTGCACTCTCAGGTCACTGTATGCCCTCTGCAAATAGTCGACGCACAGGCCGTAATAAGTAAAGGACTAATCTGACGAGGTGCAATATTGTTTGACATCAATAGTTGTATTTGTTGTTGCCTTGCAGTTGGGTTTGTACGCACTACAAGTTCACTTGGAATCCTAAAAACAGAGCGCCCAAATGTAATGCAGACTCTTGAGCGTCCAGTAACTCTTTGAGGCTGGTTTACATTGCTAGAGCTAGCTTCAGATGGATGACTGTCACTAGCAGTTTCCATAGTATTCAATGATTCATTGATAGCCCTCATAGCTGCTTCCCAGCACTGAACATATATGCAGTCCGTTTCAGTTACCTGCAACATTACAACATAATTATAACAATACTAGCCTATTATTGTCCCAATGGAAGCCAAAGGTCTCACACAGAGAATGCATTAGCAGTAATTACAACGCTTGCTCAAGGGTTGACGATTTCAGACTTATCTATATTCATTATTAGTTCAGGTTTCGTCACGATTTTTTCCTTTAACGATGTCAGTGATGTCAAGATAATCTTAGAAAGTACATGTTATTACAAATTGAAAAAGTCACATTGATACTTGCCCGGATTTGAACCCATAACCTCGTGCATGAGAGACGAGGCCTTAATCACTGGGCCATCATGACATTTACCTAACATTATTTAGTACGCGGGGAAATAAGTGAATAAGTGAAAATAGGTACTTACTATGACAGGAGCAATCCATTCTGCTATCATTGAGATTGTTCTTATGTCTAATTCTTCTAAAAATAGTATACGCCGGCAATGGTGAAGATCGAAATCACAGTTGATACACCTCATTGTCGAATCCGTAAATCAAAATCTAGTGTTGAGAATATTTAAAGCACAAAGTCAAATAGAGAAGCAAGAATACACGCATCACAGTCGACGCTCAAAGATGTCAAAGATAGTCTGTCACATGGTATAATAATATACTTCGCCAGGTATAGCATTCCGAGATACAAGGTGACACAAGCCTACGTCATCACCGCTGTGTTACCAGTAGTGTGTAATAATAACTCCTCAACCGCCTTTATTACCTGTGCGAATCCGATAGAACAACGAGGTTCTAACTAACAATTACGTTGGTATATGTTTAAATTGAATTGTTTCATTTGATTATAAAAACAAAACGACAATTTAAATGCTATAAATACATTTTTAACAGAATGGTGACTGAAAGTGTTTCCATACTTCTTGTTTTGTTGCAATAAAGTGGCAACTGGATAGTGACGTAAGCTTGTGTCACTCTCGGAGTGCCAGACCTTGTTTTTTTAGACCATGGTCTGTCACATGGTCTACAAAACAAAACAGAATTATGGTCTGTCAAGTCTGACGTTAGGGCACAGAATATATATACCCCCTAAAGGAGCAAACCCCGGTATTTATATTCTGTGGGTCTTGCGGGTTTTAGAATGACAGCCACCGTTTCGTTCTGAAATAATGTGCTCCTCTTTAAACTATTTACTTTTAACATATTTTTATTGCGGGGTTATAAAAATATTGTAAATGCCTGAAGATATTCTTTAGGCAGCCAAGAGTATAAAAATTTGAATCCCAAATTCTCTAAATATCTTTATTTTTTTGTACAAATCCTGCCATGATTCTTTCCATCTCTCAATCATTTAAGAGTACAGCGAATTATTGCAAGCAAAATTATATTATCCAGCATAGTTTTCCATAATATTGAAAAACGTTTAGGATCGCAGCATTATATTGCCTACTCAGAACAAAATAATTACCAATTGACAAAGTTGCTAAAAATAGTGACGAGGAGGAAGTATTTGAACAGGAAGGTGTTGGTCATTAATACAATTGTTTGAACAAAATTTTTGTTAAATATTGACTAAAGAATTGTTCAATTAAAAATAAAGTTAATAATGAAGTTAGTAAATATCTCCGTCATTTTTATTTTGCTCAGGTGAATGGATAACAACTGGAGAAGAAGATTCAATAATAACATTTTGTACATAAAATGGTAGCGTAAAGTTAGATGGTTGCTGTATATTCAATTCCCTTTCTAGTTTTAGTATTTCCAAATTTGGCTTGTACCGTTCACGCTTTGCAATTTCAAGTTTTTCATTAGCTAATTTAAAATTTACTTCCATTTTCTAGGTTTTCAGATCAAAATAATTGTTTGAGTGTGATATTTTTCTAGGTCTACGAGGAACTTTAGTAGGAGTGTTTTCTGGAGGCGTATTTATTGCGGCTTCATGCGACTCTGATTCATGTACTTGTACTTGGTTTGAACCAGATGATTCCGGCACGTTAAAACCTTCTATTACAGGAGAATCTTTCACAATTATTTTGAGTACTAGTTCATCAACATCATCATATCTACATTTCTTCCCTCCTCTCGATCCCGTCTGCTGACGATTCTCTTTTTTAACCACAGCGCGTCACAACTTTATTCGCATTTAGTTCTAATACATATTTCAAGGCCTCAGAAATGGCAAATACATAGTACAGCCGTCATAATGGAAATATGATTATTCTACTCATATTATAATGATAAGAAATATGATATATAATAATGATTATATATCATATTTCTTTCTGCTCACTCGCATTCCGACCCCCAAGATACAAGCTCTGCTTAGTTTGGGGATCAACGGTCAAACCAAAAAATTGTGATTTACAAACTTTACCGTGTTAATGTAAAATGACTGTCTGTCATCACCTTTTCTTTTAGCTATATTTTTTTTCTCTTAGTTTTTTTTTTTTTTAATTCAGTTTATAAGTTCTGTGACACTTATTTGCTAAATCAGAATATGCTGCGCCAACTCATGATGCTGATTATGTGAAATAATGCTCGTACCTACAATATAACTAACTTTTTGTCCTTTGATAAATATTTTCTTTAAATAAAACATGTGAATGTTTCAAACACAGCTTTTGATTTTGAGGGTCACCAATAAATCATTGCCACATTATTTAAAGTTCTTTTTTTTATTTCAATAAAGTAATTATAATACAGAGGAGTTACTTAATTCTAAACTTGCCAAACTTAATTAATTAATTTAGTTCACAGCAACTAATTTTCATATTTAATAAACATACTATCTTGAGGTTGACAAATTCAATAACTGTACTTATTTGATACTAATTTATTCCGTCTTAAGCATCTAGCGCGTAGGAAAACTAAACAATTAACCCAAATAAGTAGCTAATTGCAGCATACTTACAATATTGTATTGTGGCAAAATTAGTTAACTTATTTTTTTTATGTACTTCAAGAGAGACTTTCATTTATTTAAGCATAAAATAAAAGGTAAAAAAAAAGAATCGTAAGCGTATAAAATTACCTACACTAAAATTGTCTCCCATTTATTAATAAAAAAACTTTTTTTAACCATTATGTCGCAATTTACTTCAAATTAGAAAATTTGGGTTATTTAGTTCTCCACCAATGCCGACGACATACATTTCTTTATATCTACAATAATATAATTTTTTGCTCTGGATAAAATTCTTAAACTAAACTAACAAACTGTTAAAATAATAATATAAAAACCTAACCTAACTAAAACTATTAACAAACTAAAATATGGCGTCTAAAAACTCCTCCGCATCGCTGTCGACTGGTTATGTACCCAAGAGACTGGCGGCATTGCCACGTTATATGCTAATGCTTAGCCTCTGGTCAAGGTAAAAGCCAGCTCTTGGGTAGCGGGAAGTGTCAACCAGCCGTATCGAGATTTCTTTGAACAAACCATGAGCACTCAGACCCCACGGCCCGAGGGTTTCAACCCCAAACAACTTGAAAATATAATTACCGATAAGGTTATTATACTTTTGCCCCTTGAAGTTTTCCGCAGCCACAGTAGCAGTGCCAGCAAAGCACGCCGAGCCAGGAAGATGGGATTGCGCAAGAGTATCGGCACACGTTGCGTCCCACACTAAAAGCCTACTCACCTCCCATGGAAATAAAGATATGCGATCATATGTCTCTTACCATCATGATGTCATTAATGTTCGCATGCCGCGCTAAGCGGCCCGTACTTCGGCTGCAAGACAGGCCGTGGTGTCCGAGGCCGTTGTCAATTTCGAAAAAGTGACAGCGATGAAGACAATAACAAGGGGCTCTTAGTCGCAGGGAAGCAGCGCGAGGGCACGCCACAATTGCGGCGGTAAGACCCCTCTTTGAGGAGTGGCTTGAGAGGCGCTACGGCGTCCTCACCTTCCGCCTGACGCAGGTCCTCACCGGGCATGGCTGTTTTGGGAGGTTCCTGTTTCGGATAAGGCGGGAGGAAACGCTCGGGTGTTATCATTGTGTGGATCGACCGGAGGACACGGTGGAGCATACGGTGGAGGTCTGCCCGGCTTGGGCGGAGCACCGCCCTGTCCTCGTGGCGGCGATCGGCGGCGGCGACCTCTCGCGTCAGGCCCTGGTTCAGGCCATGGTACGGAGCGAGAGGGAATGGGAAGCCGTCACCTCCTTCTGCGAAGCAGTAATGCTCGCGAAGGAGGAGACGGTGCGCGAGAGGGAGAGACAATCACTGCGCCCTCGCGCCCCTAGTCGCCGCAGGAGGAGACACCCTGGGCGTCGGGAGTCGATTGCCGACTCCCGGCCACCGTAGGCGTGGGCTTGCGGACGGTGAGCAATGGGCAGCTCGCCGTCCGGTAAGGACCAGGCCCGGGTCGACGGCGCGTCGTGTTCCACGCGCGCCTCAAAGAGATGTCAGCAAAATTGACGGGGTCCGATAGAACCGATGCCTGCCGGGGCTGCGGATTGTTCGAAAGAGTTACCGTGGCCCTGGCGCACAGGCAACTGAAGGAACACGGGTGGGTTTTAGTCAGTAAGAGTCTGACACGCCCTTCCACTGCGCCCAGAGCGGGAGAGGTCATTTGATGATTTCCCACCCAAAAAAAAGGGAAGCAGCGAGGCGGAAAGGAGTGTCGTTGAAAAAGTGCCTATGTTCGACTACTGTAGTGCATGAAGCCAAAGACCCGAATCCCAGTTACTAATAGCCAAGAGGCGCGCACGCTCCACAGTAGTAGCAGACGTGTCAAGTAAATTGTTCTGTACTACTCTGCAGAGCGGCTTATCTAACCGTTTCTGGGAAGATGATTTATCAGGTGGACCTGAATTCGGGCAAGCGAGTCTCCAGGCATCCATAGCTTCGGTTAAGCACGGCACATCAAAATTAATCAGTGTGGAGGCTAGGATTTTCCTGATTAATTTCTCAGTGCCGTAGACTGATGATATGAAAGCCGGTAAAGTAATACTAGAAATTTTGTGGACACCGAGGCCTTCCATACGAATATGAAGAATAGCTTGTGTCTAAGCTTGGTCGTTCAAGTTCACATTTAAAATCTAAGTTAATGTACGCCGTCCATTTTGTATAAAAAGGTGAGTGTGCTTCAATAAATGCACTGAAAAAAATGCAGACCAACTAAGATACATTTCCTCTTAGTTGGCATTAAAATGTTTGGAATAATTATTTATCTATTTACTATGCACAAGATAGCATAGTTGCCACAACAAATTAATTTTATTTATATCGACAATTATGCACATGTACAGTATAATCAACGGTCTTTGATACATCATACATGCTTTGTTTAATTTTACTTCTTCACTTTTATTTATCAAATAATAATTTAAGTTCATGGTAACAAGCATCTTGATGGCATTATATAATTTATATCATAGTTTTTAACAACGAGCATGGTTGAATAGATAGCCTGCATAGTTAAATCAAACAAGAGAAGTCATCGCATCTAATAACACTTTATAATGTCAACAAAATGCGATGCTTCCTGCGCTTCTTTCGCCCACCACTCGATAAACTAACTTCGCCGGCCGAACTTGTCAAAACGCGTAGTGTTGGATTCTAATGGGACAATTATTGCAAACATTAGAATTGAATGAACAGTTTTTGCTCATAAAGAACCAGAAGAAAAGGAAAATGTTGTCAAATTCCATAATCTTTTATCGCATCCTATACCGTACAGTATAAATATTCTGAGCAATGGAAAAAAAAATATGTTACTCTAAGATGCGCATTATAAGTAAGTGTTTTGCATAAATAAAGTTAAAATTAAAAATCAAATATTGTTTTTTGATTGCTATACCCTTTAGTATCTATTTACATGTTCGATATGTTTTATATTCATAATATTGTAATTCTCAACCATAATTATTACAGTAAAGTTACTTTGTTGATGTGCAAGACACTGACTTGGATTGACGAACACGGGTAGTTCATATGACAATGGCTCATGTCTACGATGAATATGAGGTTAGTTAAATTAATTAGTTTATCACGGTTAGGTGCAGCGCAGACGACAGACTATCCGTGACGCACTTTTTAGTCTGTGAAAATAGAACCTATGCAATTATATGCAGTAACTCACACGACGCGCAAAAAGTCCGGCGCACAAAAAAGAAATACAAATAAGGAAATAAATAAAGAAAGTCAAAAGTTACTGTTCTAAGTTCCAAGAACGTGAAAGTTGGTACCTTTAGGACATTCTTGGACTACCAGGGATACTGTACAGGCAGTCGATATTATTCAATAGAATATTTCGTGCTTTCGTTGAATTCATGCTTGGACAAAGTGAGCCATACGAATGATCATTTTAGGGGAGGGCAAATTGAGGAGCGTTTTCACAAAGCGATACATCGAATTTTATATATATTTTTTTATTTAACGGCAATTTCATTTAACGTACTATATCTAACCCCTAATAAATAAATAAATTACATTATTGCAAAATTAATTATTTTACGATGTATCGTTTTGTAAAAACGCTCCTCAATTGTGAAGTAATGTAATATCATACTTATTTAATTAATCAGGAGTTTAATACAAAAATATCCAGGAACAGACATTCTAATATCGATAAAACTTAATTGTTTTAGTGCATTTTCCTTTATTGCAGAATAGTATAATTTGACAAAAAGAGGCATGGGGACATCAGATTAATTAGTTTTGACAGTTTTCTGCAGAATTAACTTGTGCTTGTTTTAATTAATCCGAATTAGCTATAAAAGGCCTCGATAGATAATATTGTTTAATATTAGCTCACGGTAGCCAATAAAACCTTACGGGGACGTATCGACTGCCCAGAGCTCCATGGCCTTTTCTGCCCATTATTTGTGACCGACAAATACATCGTCAGAGCAATGTGTTTGCGCAACCGTAATCCAAAACTGTAGCCAGAGCCAAATCTCCAGTATGTCGCACCTTAAAGAACCTATATGCCCTTCTGACTTTCAACCTTGAATGTGATGTGTTTGCGGATGAACGGAGTAAAATTATGCGTATGTGTCTGGTGTTCAAAGAGTGAAACCATGCAAGGTAGTCCACTGTTTTATGTTTGATTTTAATTACATGTTATACAACATAATTTGTAAACATTATGCAGGTTCCTTTTATGTTTCTATGTTAATTAATGTAATTAGTGTTAAACCGTTTTAATTAACTATACTAAATAAATACTTATAAAATTTGCAAGGGATGTTTAAATTGTAATTATTTAGATGTTCTTCTGAAGAACTTCTTCGGTCAAAAACACGTTAAAACTGTGTTTCGAAGAATCACCCAATAACGTAAGATCTATCCGTCGTTCTGTTAATACTACACAGGGTGGCAGGGATATCGAGGCGCAACCTGTTACCATGGATTCAGTACATGATTCTGGTCCCTCCTTTTTTTTTTTTTTTTTGGGTGGGAAATCATCAAATGACCTCTCCCGCTCTGGGCGGAGCGTAAGGGCGTGTCAGACTCTTACTGACTAAAACCCACCCGTGTTCCTTCAGTTGCCTGTGCGCCAGAGCCACGGTAACTCTTTCGAACAATCCGCAGCCCCGGCAGGCATCGGTCCTATCGGACCCCGTCAATTTTGCTGACATCTCTTTGAGGCGCGCGTGGAACACGACGCGCCGTCGACCCGGGCCTGGTCCTTACCGGACGGCGAGCTGCCCATTGCTCGCCGTCCGCAAGCCCGCGCCTACGGTGGCCGGGAGTCGGCAATCGACTCCCGACGCCCACGGTGTCTCCTCCTGCGGCGACTAGGGGCGCGAGGGCGCAGTGATTGCCTCTCCCTCTCGCGCTCCGCCTCCTCCTTCGCAAGCATTACTGCTTCGCAGAAGGAGGTGACGGCTTCCCATTCCCTCTCGCTCCGTACCATGGCCTGAACCAGGGCCAGGCCGGACGCGAGAGGTCGCCGCCGCCGATCGCCACCACGAGGACACGGCGGTGCTCCGCCCAAGCCGGGCAGACCTCCACCGTATGCTCCACCGTGTCCTCCGGTCGATTTACGCAATGATAACACCCGGGCGTTTCCTCCCGCCTTATCCGAAACAGGAACCTCCCGAAACAGCCATATCCGGTGAGGACCTGCGTCAGGCGGAAGGTGAGGACGCCGTGGCGCCTCTCAAGCCACTCCTCAAAGAGGGGTCTTACCGCCGCAATTGTGGCGTGCCCTATTCTGGTCCCTCCTGAGTTGATTTTTACGCCGGTTATAAAAAGTCGTCTGTTTCTTACAAAAGTGCAATACCTACGCGGTCAAAATGTATGGAAAAGCAATTTGTTTTTTAAATAACTGATAACTTTCAACGTAAAGGGGTCCAGAATCATGTACTGACTCCATGGTAACAGGGTGCGCGTCGATGTTTTTGCCACCCTATATTATTTCCTATTAACCTGCCTGGTAATTAAATGAAAACTCAAAATAATTGTTCAATTATATTGTTGTTGCCGTTATTATATTCTCAGCTTTTCGATCGTGTCCTACTTTTCAAGTAAAATGTATAGTCGACTTATTAGAAAAGGACACACTACAGAACTGTTTTCTCTTTCAAGACCAACTTTTTGGTGCTTGTAAGTATTCCAGTTGTACTTTATAGTATATGCTAATTCCATGATGTACAGCCATAAGTTGTACAATTTCAACGCAGACTCTCGAATCCATAAAAAGTCGATAGGCTTCATATCCGAAAAAATCTATCAATTCGGGGAGTCACGTGTAAACTTCCTTATCAAACTCTCATTAAAGTGACCTAGTAACGGAAACTTAAATATAGAACACAATAATATCTTATCGGGTACCATTTTAAGGAAAATGGATAAAGAATAATGTTGAAATATCGGTCAAGTGCAAGTTTGAACTGTACATCCGTTCCGTACTGGTCGGTCTCATTAAATTTAAGAATTTTAATTCTACAGATTTTCCATCGTTGTTGTCGAAAAACCTCACCATGTACACGGATCACAAACCCGTCATACGCGTATTCGCACAACCGTGACAATTGTTCGCCGAGGCAGTTGAGGTACCTTGACTATATTGCGTATTTAACCACGGACATCCAGTTGTGGCGGATGCTCTGTAGTGTGTGGACGCTTCCACACGCAGTAGACCATCCATCATAACGGTACCAACATTCTGCTACACAGCTCTTGCACATTCCCGGGAGAGCGATTCTGGGCTGCAGGAACCCTTGACGAGCAATAAAACGCCACTAATACCCGCCCTTATGTTACAGCACCCTTAAGAAGGCAGGTGTTCAAGAAGCTTCACTAGCCGAGCCTCCCTGGCGGGCAGGCCTCGGTCAAAAGGGTGTATCCCACTATTTCCATGGAAATAGTAAAAGTGGGACCAGCGTTTTTTATAAATTATATCCCTTTATTTCTATTGCGACAAAAAAACACAGTTATGTTATTTGAATAGTTTACCACTTTTAATGAATAGGTTTAAATTAAAACACGACTTCTCGTAATCAAAAAAATAAATGGAGAACAAATTAATAACCTGCCATTTTTTTAAATAATTCTCCACCACATACTCTACAGTACACACACAAAGCCACCTCGTCACTTCGCAGATGTATGGATGATTGTTTGTGACTGTACTCCTCACATGTTTCCATTGGCATCATTCCTTCATCGCTTAATGATATTATTCCGTCTGCTATTACTTAAAAAAATAAATCAACCCTTATCGTTGTCGGTAGTTTAAGATTCTAAAACAATAATTGAATGTTAAGAAGCTGTAAACAAGTCAGTATAATTATTAGAAATATAGAATAATTTCAACATACCACAAAAACACTGGGTCGTATGACTTGTTACATTTTCCAGCACCGAGTTTTCATAACTTTGTAGGTGTTCATCTACTTGTGAATGTAAAATGTTTAACACATTCGATAAAGCTATATCCCGCCAAAACATTTCATGTAAAATGTTGCCAAGACGACCACATAAGGTTTGCCCTGTGAAAAAGATATCAGATCTCATGTAGAGCCAAGCTTCTGAATCTGCACGGCCTAACTCTACCGACCCTAACTTCACAAATTCTACATATCAGTAAAAATGTATGGCTTCGCCGTTTCGCTACCGTCGTGGAGGTGATATTTAGTTTCTGAAGTAAGTAACGAAACAGCCAAGCCATACATTTTTACTGATATGTAGAATTTGTGAAGTTAGGGTCGGTAGAGTTAGGCCGTGTAGATTCAGAAGCTTGGCTCTACATGAGTTCTGATATCTTTTTACAGGGCAAACCTTATGTGGTCGTATTGGCAACATTTTACATGAAATGTTTTTGGTGGTATTCAGTTCTTTTTGTAAGTTGTTAGGCAGTCTTTTTAGTATTTATTTTTTTCTTCTTTTTTTGGGATGTATTTCTTGCACATCAGCAGTACCGGTTAATAAAATAATTTTAATTATATACCTAACTTTAGTATTATATCTTATCGTATTAATTGAGTACTTACAGTCGATTTGCTCACCTCGTCGTCAAAGGGCGTAAATAACTGAGACCTACCATGAGACTCTTGATTAAGGCGGAGGTTCTTGTAAGTACTTATTAATAGGTTTTTTAGTTACTGTCTACAGTCCCGTGTAAATTTTCATGTCCTAATTCATAAAATTGGTGAAAGTCTCATACAAACTTCCACCCCCCCATTTTAGGGGATGGGGGGCAGAAGTTATAAGTTTATGATTTTTTTTGTTGGTTGTGTACTAAACTTAGATTACATACCAAATTTCAGCTTTCTAGCACTTCAGGAAATAGCCAAACATTTTGATGATCATTAGTGTATCAGTGAGTGTGTCAGTGACGAAATCGGTGTATTTTAGATATCAATAAAATCTAAAGTATTAGAGCTATTCAATTGAGACTTTGTATGTTTAATTAGTCTATTATTGACATCATATTCTGAGAATATGAACTATCTGGTACATCGGAAACCAACTCTATGAGGGTTCAAAAAAACGACGAAACACTTCGAGAAAATGTAGGTAGTGCCCTTGCGCTTCGCTTGGCTCGTCTTGGCGGGGGCACTTCCGTGCCCCCAGATCATAAAATGTCTTTGGACTCTTCCAAATTTTTTTTTTTCAGTATTTCATCCATTTTATAATATTTTAAAACGAAGAACTAGAAGCGTCCTTTTTTTGTTTTCCACCAAGCAGTAACAAAATTTCAGCATGCAGATTTTATTTAAAACTAGATGACCCGGCGAACTTCGAATTTTGAACGCTTAGCTTAAATATAAGGGACATCTTTAATAAGAATTGTCCAGGCGCTTCATCGCCTTGGATCATCATCATCAAGATCATCTCATCTTTTTGCAATTGGGCTTTTACTCGTTTTCGGGAATTATTTATTATTGAGTATTCGTTTAATTTATCACCGTCTTTTATTATTTGCAAAAATTTGTTCAATTTTTGCATTGTTTACGTTTTTTGGCACCTGTCTATTTAATTTTCTATTCCAAGATTCCACCGCATTATTAGTGCGGTGACGTTCTCCAAACACACCACACCCTTGAAAAATTATTTTTCATCCAGTAGTTCTCTATGTAGGTACCCAACAAGCAAAGTAATCTTATAAAAAAATATGATAAGTGTATTAACACTTATAAGATTCTTATAAGTGCATTGGTGTAGACTATTTTACTTATAGTTGCATTTCACAAGCCTTAATTTACTCAGGAGCATTTGCTTCTATAACTTAGTCTTCTAGTAAATACAAGTTTAACTTATAGAACAGTTATAAGACTCATATACTTATAAATGCATTTCACAAGACTAAATATACTCAAGAGCATTGGTTGCTATAACTAAGTCCTATAGCTACTACAAGATTAACTTATAGGACAGTTATAGGATACATTTACTTTTAACATACTTATCAGAGATCCTTATAAGTATTGGCATTATCGTCTTGTCGAAGTCTCTTATATGATTGTTAGCATGTTACGAATACGCTATGAGAGCAAACATGCTTACAAATTACTTGACCAAGTACTTTGTAAGTAAACGTCAGCCATTTTGTCAAATTATAGTTTGTCATCTCATAGTCAAGTGCAACAGATTATGTAATGGAGGGTTCCGTCGAAAATGATGCTGTACCTGTTGAGTGCTATTCTAATCATGAAGAACAGGAAGAAAAGGCCATGAGGAAGAATATGATTCAGAAATAAAAGAAAGCACAGACTCTGAAAATAATCATGAATTACTTCAAGATATACAAAGCTGGGCTATAAAATTGAATATAATGCATTTGACACCAAATGAACTATCAATAATATTATACAAAAGAATTAAAAACATTCTACCCAAAGATGCACGAACTTTGTTAAAAACAAATAAAAGTCTTGTAAACTTGTTTAAACAGTTGACGGACGAAAAAATAATTAAAGCTTAGTCAGATTTAACGGGTGAGGTTGATAAACAATTCATGAGGAACCCTAATTTGTTTTAAAATGGAGGAGAAGTGATAGTTACCAAAACTGTAATAAGTACTAATTTGCTAATAGTGATTCTATAAAGTACTCAATGCAGAGCATTTTTAAAACATGGCGAATATTCACAAGAATCATTGAAATTAAATTTTAACAACAACTTCACAATGTTCAATTTTGCTCTAGGCGTTAAGAAAAAATCAATATGCGGTACATATTCACAGTAAATTTGACTTCTCCACCAGTTTCCACACTATATTCACAAAGTAACCAGCTATATTAAAAACGAATGAATACTAATGGAATTATTTATATAAGTAAGGAATATAAAAAGAAACAAATTTCTCAAATACAAAACACGTGCACGTTACAGTTTATACCTATATAATGTACTTATAACAAATAACCAAGTATGTTACAAGCGCATTATAAAATTGATAGGTTTCATAAGATACTGGAGTCAAAGCGTTATAGAAGCACTAGTGCCTGTAACTGCATAGGCTAAGATTGTTATAGAAACTATTGTTTTTCGTCAAGTATATTATACGAGTTAATGACTTTATCCAAGTTCATTATAAGATCGTTACAGAAATATATGCTCCTATATTTGCGCCCAAATCCTTGTTTGTAGCATACTTCAAGTATCTTATAAGTGCATGAAAAAATAGTCTTGAGACCATTATAACCCTTTATAGGACGGCTCATACAAAGTGGCCAGTAAACTGGACACTCACTTCAAGGTCGTTATCTCATAGATTTTTATTTATATACTGAACCTTATGAACATTTACGACCCGCGTTAGAGCACACTGGCCCGTCAACTAGCCAGCGTTCAAGTTCGCCGCGCGACATTTTAAATTCGCGCCTTTTTTCAAGATGGCCTGTGAACTGGCCACCGTGCACCCGCGCAGGAACATTTGTTGTCATCGCGCGTGTACGTTACGTGTTTACAAGTTTTATGGTGAACAAAAATCATGTCTTCTTGGAAAAGGTAAGTGAAACTATTCCTTTATAGTATATACTTCGATGTTATGTGCAAATGTAATCGAGGATAATAAGAAAAACATATATTATTTGCGATTGAATACAAACCGGTGTGTTGAAAAAATATAACCTAAGAATTGCCTACCTAACTTTGAGATGTTGTATTGAGTATTTATTTTCGAGTAATCCCCATGAACCATATTGTTTTACAACAGGTATATAAGCATGTGTTATGATATTGTAATAAATTTGCGATAAACAATCTTGTTCGGTAGTTGTAACCTATTATTATGTACGTTTGGGGTTTTTTTTGGCGGTTTTTTTTGCAGGTGTGTGGGTACTTATGAAATTCGTAATGTAATAGTTACACATTGTAATTTTCTCATTGTTTTAGACACACATACACTTATCGGGAGTTGGAGTCACTAGACGAGGACCAATGGAATGATTTCGTGGGTATTACTGATAACCAGGCCACACAATCAGACATCGGTGGTGATTCTGATGCTGATGATTGTTTCGACGAAAGTTTTAGTACCAGCACCGTGAGCACACGTAGTCGAAATCTGAAGGAGGAATCAAAAAGGAGTAAACTGGCTGATGAGCTTATAGGAGAGACGAAAAAACCTTTGCTTCCTTTTCGAGAAAATGAAGAGAGCGATCATAAGCTTATGAAATCATCTAAGAAAAATTTGCGTAGATGTAGATACTGCAGTACCACGTCTAATCCAAAGAGAAGTGTCTATGAATGCGTTCAATGTGATGTAGCCTTATGTGTAGACTGTTTTGTACCATTCCATAATGAAGGACAAATTAAAAAACGTAGATGATCATTCAATTCATAAAATAAATATTTGATTGTGATAAGAAAAAATAAAAATGAAGTTTTGTTTCAGAAGAAATATGTTAATTCTATTATTATTAAAGGCTGATTAGGAAATACATTTTTTTATTATTATTATCGTCTTTTCCTAAAAATAAAATAGATTTCATTAGTGTCCATTTTACTGGCCAGTGATATTGCTGTGATGGTTAGTGACGCAGAACGTTCAATGGCCAGTTTACTGGCCGTATGATTTTCATGATTTTCTCGAAAAACAGAGATTTTCAGGTCTTTTTTCAAGAACATGTCATTATGATTTACGGCACAGAATATATATTTATCACAAAATATTAAGAATTTAAAAAAAAGTTAGGGTGTGCGTTAAAGGGATAAGGACCCGATTTTGCTACTTGGGGTAGTTCTTAACACTAGAAAGACCGACCGGAAAGATTCGTGTCCTACCTAGAAATACCAAAATCGTCATATTGACGTTAGGATATCCAATGACGTTGATGGCAAATAATTGTTAGGTGTATTAAAGAAAACACAGTTATTATTTATAAGCTTTTAATTATTTTAATCAGAGACAAATTTTGTGCAAATTATGTTTTTTTTAATATGTTTTATACATTTTCCACAAACTGGTTTTTTGCATGTGTCACAAAAGTAAGACGTTTTATTTCTTTTACATTTTATATTTATTTGACAAGTTCGTCTTTTATTCGACCCCGTGTCTTCTACTCGCATGCTTACATTTTCAGAATCAGTCATTAGACGAGCTGGGCCTGGGCGATTTTTTATATGTTCGGCTCGTAACTCAGAAACGAGCTGGAGTATGAAACTGTAGCGAGAAATATTATTTTGAGTAATTTTTCTGTAAATAACCCACGAGTTGATAACAGCTATATGTAAAATATTATAAAATATGTGCATGGGCCATCTACGAATACCAGCTCTCACGGAATATTTCCGTGCCATTTGGTCCAAAATATCGACACCAAATTTCGTTACATTATAAAATTCCACAGTTTCGGGAATTTTCTTTTCCCCTGCACCAATTTGAACAGTCGGGTATAGGGTGCTGTGAATCATAACATTTTTATCAGGTTTTCCCTGATAAATAGTTAGGGTAGTATCGGTATCTGTCTTCAAAATAAAGGAATCATAACGTGGGGTACGAACGGTTTTGCACACCGTTGGTATTTCCCTTCTTGCACGTCTCATTGTACCAACTATGCTTGTTTGTTCGACTCTCAGTTTATCTACTAGTTTTTTAGAGGTAAAAAAAATGTCTGTGGTGATATTGCGGCCTTTTTTCATGTAGGGTTGTAGAAGTTTCAAGATCACGTGTTCTGGTAATGAGTCACTTGTACGATCTTGATCGCGGCCTAAACACGGAAATCCATTACATAGATATTTGGTTTCGACATCAACCAAAAGCCAAAACTTTATGCCGAACTTGTCAGGTGTGTTTGCTATATATTGCGTAAAGGGACATCGTGTTTTTGACGGAAATAACTGTTCATCGCCAGTCAAGTTCTCACCCGGTATATAGCACAATATACAATTTTCAATAAATTTATTCCAAATTGCTGACGCTAGTGCCAATTTATCCGTTGCAAGTCGCTAAGATCTTGTAGAGCGCATATCAAAACGAATATATTTCATAATTTCTTTGAATCGGTTCTTGCTCAGAGTTTCGCGGAATACAGATGGGCCCCAAAGTTTCGACCACATCATATCTAAATCTAGTTGGCTAGAACTATAGGCACCGCGTGCATATAGTAATTCGATAAAAGCATCAAGCTCCTCTAAAGACATACACCAAGTCTCATCGTTGGTCCGTCGACGAGCTTCCGTTTCTGTGTACGACTTTATGAGTCGAAGAATTGTGTCATCAAGGAATAGACGCCAAGCAGTAATCACCTTATCATTTTCAACGAATCGTTTTGCGTAGGGACGTGCTTCGGGAAATTCCAGGCACAACCGGCCTGGAATTTCCCGAAGCACGTTTTGACAACTACGCCGTCCGGTCTGGCTTGTACTCTGGGTATGTGCTACACACTTCCATTCGGTGCCATCACTTGCGATCCAAGTATCACCTGTCGCAGGTAGTTCCGATTTTCGATTGGAAGAATTCCCACCGCGTCGACCTCGCCCTCCTCTACGCCTGCTTCTCAATGAGATACTGCGACGACTAGGACCCACGTCACTTGTTGAGGGTGATTCTATTTGGATATCTTCACTTGAATCTGAACTGTCCGACAACAATCGGTTTCTGATCGCAGGTATGTAGTCCGTATGTGCGATATCAACTGCATCAGCACTATCTTCTCCACCTGATTCAGACTCTGAGCTACGCAAATTCCGAAGATTTTGCAGTTGTCTCTGTATTTCAAACTCAGACAGATTATCAGAGATTTTATTCAAAACGAATACAAAATTATCCTCCTTACACACCACTAAGATATTCAACACTGGTCGAACAATAAGCTAGCACAACAATATATTGAGCGATAATGTAAACAAAATATTTCTAAGTACCCTCAAGTATCAAAGTTAACCGAGCCCTTTGTATTGGGTCATTTTGACGATAGTGGTCTTTGTAGGTATTACTCATTGTAATTCCACAACTAATTAAGATAACAACGTTATATATCAATAGGGTGTTTACAACAAGCCGTAACTTTAAAAATATTATCATTTTACTTCACAAAATCGTCAATTTGACGACTTTGGTCTTTCTAGTGTTAAATTTATTTTCGGCTTCACTGTCACCCATCTCTGCTAAAATGTAATTCCAACCATCTTGTATTTTATTTTTGGGCAAAAGCGGCAGTCTGCAGGTAAATTGTATTATCAATGTCATGCGGATGGATTTATTCATGCCAAGAGATTTAGCTTTCTTAGTCAATGATTTCACAAAATGAAAATAGCAGCTGTTTATTTTAGCTGCAGGAAAACTTGCTGTTAATGCAGAAATCAAAGCCCTTTCAAAATCAATTGTCAATTTAGTAGGGCTCCACTCAGGTAACCTTTTTTTTAATAAGATCAAATAAAATGCAAAACGCTTTCCGTGATTTACTCGATAAAAGCGCATAAATCACTGGCACCACTTTGCTATGATTCCAGTCACTTCCAAAATCAGCGTGGATTGAAAATAATTGTGTAAATGGCGCTGGACACGCAAAGAATGTCCCGTCAATCAAATAATTGCCGCTTTTTAATTCGCCTCTAGTTTCTTCACGACAAAATATTATTATTCTTAAATCGGAGTCAATATAATCAGCAAGCACAAACTCTTCAAATGTTACTGGAATTTGTACGTCTTGAACGGTCTTGTAACACACCTTTTTAACATTTAGAGCTTTGTTACGTCGTCTGTACATGGAAGACTTTTCAGAGGTGTATTGTGGCAATGGTTTACCAAGTAATGGAATTCCTTGGTCAATTAAAGAATTTATTGCGTTATTGAAAGCTTTAGGTATTGTTATTTTGCCCATTGCAGCTTGATCAAAACTACAACTCATTGCAACTTCAATCGCGGATTGGTTACTGTCGGAAATACAGTGAGGAGAGTGTTCAATTGTTCTCGCTATGGTGTTATTCTAAGAAGAAATTTCAAATAAGTATCAAAAATACAGTAGATAAAATAAATGTACTTACGCCAACTACCGACCTACAGCCTCTGGTAAAGTGATGGAAACATACCGGGGATACTATCGATAACAGTATCCCCGGTAAGTTTCGGTAAGACCGACCCTTTGCATTTTGTTTTGTGGCGCTTGTTGCATTTCCACAAAGTATTATTATTCTTGTAAACTATCTGCCTAGTGTATTCATAACCCTCATACAACAGTATAACACCCGTCCTCCTTTTTATAAACTCCATTATTAACAATATTTATTTAATTCAGAACCAACACCTATCTCGTAAAGCAATAATAGCAATTATAATGGCAGCTGTCTATCAATAACAGTCAATTACAACTATGATCAAGAGGTTTTATCTAAAGAGGAAATAAATAAATATTTTCTAAGTGCACGCCGTCATAATTGGGATTTCATGGATGGAATTCATTGCACAAGCTTGAAACACTTGGGATAAGAGGAGCACAACTTCTACTATTTTCTGATTATCTCAGCGATCGTCATCAATGCCTAAAAATAGATCAGTATACAAGTTCTGAACTTAAAAATAGTTCTTTTGGTATTCCACAAGGCAGCATTTTGGGCCCTACGTTATTTTTAATCTATATAAATGAGCTATGCAGCCTGCCACTCCGAAATGGTGTCATAATGTCTTATGCCGATGACACCGCTCTGTTGTTCTCAGCTAAATCAAGAGTTGAGGTCTATGAACTTGCTCAGAATGGTTTTAATATTGTTTGTAATTGGCTCCATAATAATCTCCTAATATTAAATGCAGATAAAACAAAATACATTACATTTACAATGAGAAATACTAACATACTAAACAACAACAACACTAAACATTTATGTACATAGCTGTAGCACGTACGCTGACGATGCATGTTCCTGCCCCAGTTTAGCTAAAGCTGACAACTTAAAATATTTAGGTGTCATTATTGACTCCAATCTAAATTTCCGTAAACATATCGATTTACTATGTACTAGAGTGCGCAAATTAATATATGTTTTTAAGAATTTACGGAACATAGCCGACTATAAATTAATTAAACAGGTTTATTTAGCTTTGTGTCAATCCATCCTTACCTATTGCATAACTTCCTGGGGTGGTGCTGCAAAAACAATTTTACTCCCTCTAGAACGTGCTCAAAGAGCAATTCTAAAGGTTGCTACCTTTCGCCCTTTTAGATTTCCTACGCACCAGCTCTACATAGCATGTAAAGTACTAACAGTACGGCAATTATTTATTCTAAGCTTAGTACTACACCAGCACACTGCACTTCCTTTTGCACCAGTACCTTCCGACAAGAGAAGGAAGGACTTGGTTTGCATAAACTCTCAAACCAGACATGCGTTTGCTAATCGATTTTATGTGTTTTTAGGACCTTTTCTGTATAATAGGCTCAACAAGTTACTAAGCTTCTATAGTGTAAGTTATATTAAATGTAGTAAAATATTATCAGAATATTTAGCGATACTCAATTACACAGACACAGAAAAACTTTAGATATTTTGGTATGATTATAATATATTCCCTCGTATTTACTTTTGTATATTTACATAGGCTTAGTTTTAGGTATTAATGTATCATTATGCTTTTTCTCATAGTTGTTAATAGATTATTTTTATCAGTTCAACTTAAATTTTACTGTCACAATTTAATTGAAACGTAAAGTGATGGCCTGAAACACAGGTTTGAATTAACCTAGTTCGGGCGGGTCTCTACCTTATATTGTAATTCCGAATCATCATTACTTGCACCTGTAATCAAATTTTAGTTTTAGTTTATTTTTAGGCAATAAAACTGTATGGAAAATATTGCTACTGTTGGCTAAATGTACACTTTTTGTAAATGTTTTATTCAAATAAAAAAAAAATAAAAAAAAAAAAAAAAAAGTAAGAGGTGATGCAGCGTTTTTTTTGTCGCAGCCGACGGCCATAGAAATAGTGGGATAATCGTCTGAATCAGGCCCAGTATTTCTATCAATGGAAATAACTAATAGAAATAGTGGGATACACCCGGTCAAAATGATAACCACACGCTTTGTTTAGCCTGGCCTGAAGAACTGAAGGGCCTGCACCAAAGAATGCGTAGAGTGCCAGAAGCACAAGGTTTCTCGGCTCTTTCTCCTCTCTCTCATTCTGTTCAACCCTAAAACCCCCTCTTATCTTAAAGAACGTTTCAAGTTGCTTCATGACACACATAATAGATATCTTAGGTCATCGGAAAACTTAAGACTAGAGATGCCGATGCATTCCACCAGTTTTTATTACAAGTCTTTTACAGTTCAAGCAGTACGGTTGTAGAATGCCTTGCCCAAGTCGATAAGGCGTGCTCAATCTTTGTCCACTTTTAAAATTATGGTTAAAAAACACTTCCTCTCTCCTTAAACATCATCATTACATTTAGTTTCCTTGCTCTTGTTTCATGTTTATTATTGTATATATTATATGTAGATAAGTATATGTTTTATGTATGTATGTATTTGTTGTATATGTAAATGGTACACCACTGACTACCTGCATTATTGTCTCTCCTTCTCCCTTGAATCCATCCAAAGGTTGTCTGTAAAAGATCGCTTTTAGCGAAAAGACCGCTCATTGTGTCACCCTGTGTAAAATGTCTACATTTATATCTGTAATTTTTATGGTGTACATAATAAAGAGTATTCTATTCTATTCTATTCTATCCTCTGTCACCTCTCTTCCTGTCCACTGCGTAGGTACATATAATTTTTTGAACCCCACTCTTAATTATTTGAAGTTCTTTAGTGATTGTTTATCTCCTTTAAAGAATAAGCCGTCTTCGAATCCTGAATAAAATATCGTTACCTACTATCACGCGTTGTGAATCACCATGAATGGACGCATAATAGCAACTATATAAACAAAACCGGATGTTGTAGCTAGTTCACATAGTGATATAATTCATCAAGCTAATCGCTTCCAATAATGCGACCAGATTTCGCATTGCCTTCCTTATAAATGAGTGGTCAGCTCGAAATCACCCGAGGCCAGGGTTGACGATGAAAATGGTAATAATAATTTTCTTCGAATTTATCCTTGCAGCGACTGTAATTACGATCTCATATAAATTCCGTTTGTTTAATTTAGCCCGAAGAATTGCCAAACTTAAGTAGCTGTGGGTAGGGCACATTGCTCGCAGAACAGATGGCCGATGGGGCCGAAAGGTTCTCGAGTGGCAACCGCGCACCGAAAGATGTAGCGTAGGAAGGCCTCCCAAAGGGTGAAGGCCGCAGGAATCCGCTGGATGCGAGAAGCACATAACCGGTCGAAGTGGCGGTGCTTGGGGCACGCGTATGTCCAGCAGTGGACGTATTTCGGCTATAACTCAGGCTCACGGTGAATTCTCGGACATAAATAAGGGTTTTTGCAGAGGTCGGAGCATGGTTACGACTAAGTTTGGGTTTAAATTAAGGGTTATTTTTGTTTGGGTCTGAGAAAAATAAAGGGTATCAAGAATATCAAATACAGAACCCCAAAAAACTGGCAAAATATAACTATTGCGGATTATAAGTTCTTATCGAAGCTACATGTAGGTACTTGTGGTTAGTTAGCAAATAAAAATGATTTTAATAATACGAGTATCTACAACGGAAACGGGAAAACGGGGGTTTACGGGATAAAGTAATTTTACATTATTATCAAGAGTAGCTAGCTAAAATAACAAACTGTCGGAGCTGTAACTGTAAAGTGTTACCTTCAGTTTCTTTTAAATGCACAACCCACGTAGTTGACAGTATTTCTGCAAAATGATTTTATTAAGTTTTTTATTATTTTCTGTTTTGGTAAGTGACTTTATCCAGTCTTATTATTTCTTGTGCTGCTTTTATTTATTGTTTTTCATAAATATAACGCATTTCAGCATGCACATTTCTGTAGTGTTTCTGTACACGTTTCGTGTATTTAAATAACAAAAAAGTATTTTTTTATCTGCACTAAGGTAACTACAAATTTGTTAGAAATCAATATTATCCTGTGATAATAACATATAATATATCGTTTTTTTTATTCCCTTACAAATCTATACGTATTGTAAAATACAGTTACTTTTCGTGCCTGCCTAAGTGACCGCGTTCTTCTAATCTTCGCAACGGATTTTGATGCGGTTTTACCATCATTAGATAAGAGAACTTATTCTAGAAGGTTTATGTGTATAATACTTTAATATTTAACTTACATTATTAAAATAAATAAATCCATGCCCAGAAGCGGTGGATCACTAGTTAAATATAAAGAAAAATATATAAAAGAATCTCATACAATTTTATTTTTAGCAAATGGTTTTCATGCTATCTTTTACCACGCGGTCTCCTTTCTTCTGCGGCCATTGTAATTTGAATACCTAGGTCCATCGTCTATGGCGGTCGCACGACACCACGCAATCAATCAAAAACCGACTACTCGTATAACAAGGATCATCGTGAAGTTTCTTGTCGGCTCTTCTCAATAGGAAACGACCAATTAAAACCGTGCACCTAGCTTCTGACGTTTAATATTTCCTATTTTGTTGTTGTTGTTCTTGACGCGTTGAAAATAGAAAATAAAATAATTTTACTCTTATGTCTAAAAGGCCTCATACTCTAATTCAGTTTAAGATTGTTATTATGATGAGCATTCCGTCGTCCTCTATGCATTCCTTTCCCTCCCATAATGATTGAGAGACAACATAATTATTTTCTACAAGTGACAACTGGACTTGACGCCGAGACACCGCGGAAGCGCGCGTTTCGCGATTCGTAGTAAAGGAGGGCACGCACAAACTTTCCGGATACTTTTCTAACAGCTTTAATATAAAACGAATACTGCGACTTACAAACGTTCAGTGAACATTAAACATCAATCAAACATTCTGTCAACATTAATCAAACATTCTATCAACACTAAACAAAGAAGCCTCCATTTTGGTTCGCCTTCGACCGGATCCCCTTTGAATCGCTATACGTAAAACGCTATTTAGGGCTGATACCCGCATTTCCTATAAGGATATATCTTAGAATTAGATCCAATACCTAAAATATTACCGCTACAGGTCTTATAACTAACCTTACCGCTCCCTCTAATTGTATTAAATACACAACTTTGTTTTGTACTATACGAAAATATAATCATTAGGTACTCAATAATAGATTTCCGCGTAAGTGTCTAAGGAGTCAGTTCTGATTTACTTATAAATCTCATCACTGCATTCAATAACAACGCATTCTTTGCTAAGTTTACCGCCATCTTGATCTTTCACTTTACGTAGGTTATCCTAACTTAATATTATTAATGTGAAAGTAAGTTTGTTTGTTTGTCTGTTACCTTTTCACGCCTAAACCACTGAACCGAACATCCTGAAATTTTGCACATACGTTATCAGGTGTACAGAAAAGGATATGGAGTACCTTTTATCCCGAAAAAAAGTGCTGTTCCCGAGGAAAACAACAATAATGTTCTCATGATAATAGATGGCGCCACGTGTCTTTCGAATTATGATTAAATTATATTATTATAGAAACTTTAGTGGTGTGTTAAGAGTTTTTTAATGTTTTACTTAAGTACTTAATTCATTTTATGAGTCTAGAGTGTCGATAGACCGGTTTTTCATCCTCCTAACTATAATTCCCTGCACAACCCGAATTGATTGTCAAATTCTTAATTAACGCGAGCGAAGCCGCGGGCAAAAGCTAGTACTTCATAAAAATGGACGATTACGAAATTAAAATAAGATTATTATTATATGTTTTTTTTCTATTGGAAGCCAAAAATCAGGTAATACATGAATGCTTAACGTCCCTTTACGTTAACTATACAAATGTTTCTACTGCGGGTTCGCTTTGGTCTACGGAAACATTTATGGCAGACACTGAAATATTGTCTACAATTAGGCAGGAATTCAGTTCTAATTTAGACCAAATAAACGTTCAAACACAAACTCAAAGCATTCATTTCAAATAAACCAATTACAGGCACTTTTGAATTGTCAAGGGGTCGGTCAGTCAGAAAGATGAAGCTAGTTGCCCATTCCAAAGCGTAGTACCAATAGAAAAGAACGGGCAAGAATCTCCACGTTCTCAACCTTAAACTAGGTTCCTAGTATAAAATAGATTGCAATAGTTTTACATCTTTCAACAGTGTTTATACCCGTTTAGCGAGGTTAAGCTCTCTTGTTGACGTAAATACGCAAGACAGTACGTCACAATATAAAAGTTATGTCAAACTACACCCTATAAAAATGCCATCATTTGACGGAAAAATAGATAACTGGCCCGTACTTTACGAATCTTTCAAATCTAATATTCATAATAACATTAACATCACTGATTCCCACAGGGTTCAGTATTTAATAGGTAAATTAGCGGGATCCGCTTTATCATACCGTCAGGCGATGGTGGTGGTGGTGGTGGTTGAGGGGGTGGTGATTATCAATCACTATCGGTTTTATAACATAAGTAACTTTTTGACTACCCTGGAAAAGGTCCTGAGTGCAGCCTGGGTGCAGCTGCACCAGCCAGCACTACTGTGCGTTAGTTGCTCAACCTTGATATTAAAGAAACATCCACCAATCTTCGCGTTGATGAGTACCTTATAGATATTGTGGTTAATTTGGTGGGTATTTGTAGGTGAGGTATTATTATTATATTTGGGCCAACTTAGTTAAAAAATATCAAGATGTAAGAGTAGGTTCTCATTACATGTCAAATATATTTAATATGAAATCTGCCGCCAACAATTTCGCATCTTTAAATACATTTATGCATTACTGCTTTAGAACAATTGCAAATTAAAGATTTAAAAGATTTAATTTTAGTAAACTTAGCTTTATGAAAATTTGATTCCAAAACCATGCATTTGTTCGAAATGCATAGGCGAGATGTGGAGATTCCGTCTTATAAGGATCTTGTTGATTTTATTACATCTCAAGCTAATACATTAGACCGCGATAATAATAATGAGTAACATTGACTCCGCTTGTTTATATTGCAATAAGTCAGACCATATGCAAATGTATTATTTATTTATTTATAAAAAAAATATGCACAAGTAAAAAAAAATACTGTACAAAGGCGGACTTAATGCCTGAGGCATTTTCTACCAGTCAACCTTAGGGTGATACAGAGACAAAACATGGCAGGTGCAACATAAGGGATAGATAACTTGAAAAATAATAAATACTAATACATAGATACATACATACATACATATAAGAAAAATAAACTTAGTCAAGAGAAATAACGATAGGAAGAGGAGAAAACGAATCCAGCCAATCAGCGCAGGGATGATTCTGCCAACTTCTTACGAATATGTTCACGTGCCTTCACTTTAAAAGATAAGCGACTGGTTGCCGTCCTGATGTTCAGAGGGAGCGCATTCCAAAGAAAGACCGCCTGGACAAAGAAAGAAGAGTGAATGAAACCAGAGCGGTGAGAAGGTCTTCGTAGAAGACGATTGTTGGTGGAACGAAGATTTTTACTATCCGCGGAGCATAAGTATTGAACATGTGAAGTGAGGTAAGAAGGAGAAGTAGCTTTGTCGAGAATAGAAAACAACATAGACAGAGCCCTCAACTCTCTGCGCTGATGAATGGGTAACCATTTTAAAAGCAACCGGTGCGCGGACACATGATCATATACGAAGATTGAAAACGAATACGAAACGTTATTGTCCATCGTTTAAGGCAATAAACGCTAACGCACGTTTAGATTTTATAAAAACTAAACCACGGTGTGTAACCTGCCTTAGGGTGACACATACAGCTTCGCAATGTAAATCTACATATCTCTGTAAACCTTGCAATAAGCATCATCATTCTCTTTTACATTTTTATAATAATAGTACTCATTCCGCAAGTTCTTATAGCTCGCCTCCGGTTAGCTCGACTAGTAATAACGAAGTTATACTGTTTGAGTCGAACAGTACAGCCAGTTACAACAATACATTATGTGCTTTAAATTCATCACGCGGTATGGTTCTATTATCCACCGCTCAAGTTTAGGTAAATAATAATAGCATCCAAAACGTATTAGAAAGGTGTTTGATTGATAACGCATCTCAAAATATTACCTCTGCCTGCTGCAAGCAGCTTCTTTCAAATGTTATTCCGCTTAAGAATTCTTTTAAAAAGGGTATTGGGTCGGCTTCCCGCCCTGTTGAAAGATACGTGAAGATATAAATTACCGCAAAACATAAAGGAAGTTCTTGTAATATAACCGTTCTTGTCGTTGATTATATTACGGACAAATTGCCTACTATGAATGTTGACCCATCTATAGTGCAACATCTAGCAAATTTGCCGTTGGTCGATCATCTGTGGCATATGCCTGATTACTTATTTAAAGCCGTTTTGTTTGTGTGAATGAAAATAAGAATGAGGTAGGTCAGTCATGTATAGGCTGGCAGCTGGCACTCAGGCAGTGGCGACACTACAAATAACATTCCTATTATGTTCGATTAGGCAAAGTCTCACATTGGGTGCCATTATTTGACCCTTAAAAATCTTATTGATTTAATGCATAAGCATTTAGAAATCTTGATCATAATAAGTTTATATGACATAAGACGTGGCAATGCCGCCAGTCTCTTGGGTACATTACCAGTCGACAGCGATGCGGACGAATTTTGCGACGCCATGTTTTAGTTGGTTAATAGTTTTAGTTAGGTTAGGTTATTATATGTTAAGTGTAAATTCTATTGTGATTTAATGAAATAAAAATATTAAAGATGTACTAATAAAAATAAAATTTCGAAAAAAGAAATTAACGAAGACGAGTAGGTAATTTTTATATTTTCGTATTTAAATTTTTCTTTACCTTTTGTTCCATCACTACCAGCTTGAATGACGGTCAGAGAGAAATCTTGTGTTTTTGAAATACTAACAGCAAGGTGGTAGTGGGATTGACTGCCGACACCACCAGCAGTACCTACAGTTTATGTGTAGTCGCTTCTGGAAGCTTTTTAGTTACAATTACAACAGCTTATACCATCCACTAATTTAAATATTGTTATTATGTTTCTTCAATGGCACGCAATTGAACTCCTTCGGCCACTTTCATAGCTGCTGCACCGGCCATTTTGCAAAGATTGCTACTCGGTAATCTTGTGGCCATTCAAGTGTAACAAGAACTTTTTAAACCAATGTTGAATGTAAGCTGTTGGTGTTCTTTAATAATAAAAATAATAAAAAAACAAGCCAACGAATTGGCAAGCGACTGCTAGTGTATCAGGCAGGATTATATGATAAATAATAATTATTATTTTTATTTCAGTTATATAATACAGAAGTTAAAGCCCAAATTTTGAAAAAGCAGGAAATGCTGAACACGTAAGTATTAATACTTTTTAACTAGACAAAAAAGAAATCATTCATGTTGTTATCATTTGTAGCTCTTTTTTAGTCGTTACTGGTAGTCGGCCTTATTATTATACTGTTTGAGTTGGCCTCAGCATAGAAGAAAGACGTTAGAAGTATTGGCTAACAATCATTAAGGTAAATCCTCAGCTGTAGCCCGCCAAATTCAAATTTTCTTTGGTTTTTTGCAAATTGCAGCTCCAATTGCAATCCAAAATTTGGAAATTTGTTCCAACTAAGAATTTTCATATGAAATATTCATAGATGAAACTAATTTCCAAAGTTAGACGATTGATATGAAATTGATAATTATTATTCAGTAATTATATCGTTCCTACAGTCGCGAATCGCATTTCGATCAACATACGACGTAAAACAGAGCTGTTGCTGTTTATCGATAGTAAAACAGTAAGTTGTAGTCTCTTTCCAACGAAATGTATGGGAAAAGTTTTTTGCGATTTCTGACTTTTCTAGTACTCAAACCCCAGTTGGTCCAGTAGAAGGTTTTGATCCTTATATGAGACATGATCTATTGGCGTAAAAAAAGTTTTTTGTGAAAATTACCCCTTTTCCTGCTGATTGTAGGTATTTTTTTTTTTTTTTTCTGAAAAAGTTAAGAAATGTCTCCTAAGACCGTTTTCTTGTAGCTACAACGGTTAAGGTAGCCGCCCTTGCTGCCCCATCTCAAAAATCCACCCTGTGTGTATTACTAGCACTTTGACAGCGACTTCGTGCGGACGTAAATACCGTTATACCGTGGGAATTTCGAAAATTCTGGCCTTTTCTTCGTCTGCATCAGGGAATCTCTGTGCAACAGGAGACGGAATTTATTTATTTGCCAGAATATAGGTACTTACATAATAACCTGGTATTTAAAAATAATTTTAGACTCACTATATTCGACTTATCAGTCGTGCAAATATTTATAGTACCTACATGCATAATAATATCATGAAATTATATCAATGTCATTACTTCATTAGTCATACACATCTTAATCATAATAAAATGTACAGTTTTGCTTCGTTAGTATTAATTTGGCACATTAACATAGTAAAATATATTAAATAGTTTATTAGATTATATCTCACAGTCAAGACAGTTCATCAATTCATTGATTAGATTTATATATAATGTCGATAATTATAATTTAAAATAAGTGTTCGTAAATTCAAACACCATGTCTGTTTAAAATTTAAATAATCATCTACTGAATAAAAACATCTGTCACAAAGCCAATTGTTTAAAGTTCTATTAAATTCTAAGTTATTCATTTCTCTTATATTTTCCGGTAGTTTATTATAATTTTTCACCGCTATGGTGTAGCAGTTTCTGTTACATAACTTTAATCTGCTTCGAGGTACTATCAGAGGTTTTTGTACTATTTTCCTTTTAAATTGGGCCTTATCATCCTGCTCAAAAAGTGATAGGTGGTTTCTAACAAACTTACACATTTCTTAAACGTATAGGGATAGAAGTGTAAGTAAACGTTTATCAGTGAATATTGGTCGGCACGAATCAGTCCACTTGAGACTACAATACAATACTACCTTGTGCATTTTTTCCGAGCTATAAAACCTCTCTTGGCGTCTGTAGAGTTTCCTCATATGATTATGATATGATACGTTAATTGTAATAGGTTTAATTATTGTAATTGATATCATCATCATGTGGTAAAAGCATTTTTTTAAATACAATGAACTGTCTCGTTAATCGATTATAATTTAATCGATATTCCATTTTATTTGCAAGTAACTTAATTTTTGGATTTCCAGATTTTAAAATGGGTTGATTTTTTCAAACTTTGAAAATGAAAAAAAAAACCGTAACTTATAACAATCAGGCCCAGAAATTGCCGTCTCCTGTCAGCTTTTTAGGCACGCTCTATTCCCATCCAATACCAAGAGCTAATACCATTTGGTATTAGTTTATTTCCGAATTTATTTTCTATTCCAAACGAGTACCACATTTTAAAACCAATACCAAAACAAGTTTGAAGAAATCAGATATAGTCAGGTTCAGTAAAATTAAAATGCTTTGAGTGACGAACTAAGTTTCCGAAAACATAATAAATGTTCCCGAAAATCCTAACCCTAGACGGTCGACGTCAGTGGCATCCCGAGGTTCGGTTGGTTAGGTTCCTTTAAACCCTTTAAACCCTATATTTAGATTACCCTAGATTTCGGTAAAACTCAATTTAAATAAAACTTTGTGTAGCTGAGTGTACAAAAAGTCACGCTTTGGTATTCGTTAGTAATAGATTTTTTATTTAAAAAAATGTGGTACTCGTTGGGAATAGAAAATAAATTCGGAAATAAACTAATACCAAATGGTATTAGCTCTTGGTATTGGATGGGAATAGATCTTAGGCACAAGGGCTTGGGCTCAGCGTTGAGAAAAAAGTTCTGACTCACTTTCCGACTCAGTAAGTGAGTGAGTCAGAACTTTTCTATTAGTAATGCTTGATAATAAGTATATGATTTCGGGCCATACATAATTATTATAAAACTGTAGTATTAATAATAAAAACGGCTTAAAAACTATGCTAATAATAGCTATCATAAATTTATAAAACATAAGATTAACTTGCAGTACAAATGAATCTTATGGTATCTGATCCGTATACTTAAGAAACAGTATATCATCGAGTGCATTCAGGTACCTTTTTTTGCAAAATCGTTCTTGAATGAACTCGGAGAGATTAATTTCAATTTTCTCCATTAAATAAATGTTTTTTCTTTTACAGCATAAATTCCAGTTTCGTAACTAGAACCACTGAAATATTGGACTGCAATTGTATAATGTAAGTTTATTTAACCCACTATCTCAGAAGTAGGGTAACGTTTTTCGAGTATATGTAGGGATGTGTGTAAGCATAATTGTCTATTTCTCTGGAATGTTCTCTAGCCTAGACGACTGGATTACTTTTAATAAAATTTGAGTTCAGTACCTGTCATTACTTTTGTCTTGATATTGTGACTCCCAAGAGACACTGGCAGTAATTATCAATATTGAAAAAAATCTAACGAACATGACGGATTTTAGTTGTCAGTAGTGGTAATTTATTTTGGTCTCGTGGCCGTGTTTCCTGCCAAATTAAAGGACTCCAATAGACCATTCCACAAATATAACTCACAATTTTTTTAAAAGATTTAAAATAATTTAAAAAAACTGACTGTCATAGCAGACGAATTTTTCAATATCGAACGATGGATTAGCAATTTCCTTCAAAATCCTTCGGATTGTGATTGAAAGTGTAAATTTTGTTCACCCCAATTGGGGTGCTGATTGCTTGAAAAGTGATCTTCTTGTTTCAGACTTTTTCTATGCTTTTTAGAATTGGGTTTTTAGATATTTTCAACTTTTTTTTGTGTGTTAATAGCGGATGATGAGTTTTTGCTGTGCGAAATAATTTCATATTGTGTAATGAATAGTGTAATAACATATCTCTGTGGTTTTTTGATTCAATGTTTAAAAATTTGTAGATACTAATCTGTTGGTTTTATTTTTAGCAAATACTCACTGGAGACTAACCAGGTAAGTGTTAAAATTTTATCATGCTTCTTTAAAAGAGACTGTGACCTCTGAGTTTGTTTCGGCCTTTCTTCTCAGAGTAGTCAGATAGGAAACGCCGACCTTGTCTAGTTTAAAAAACATGTTTGACGTGTAAATGTGTTTGTACAAACCTACTTACAAAAATAAAATCATTTATCATTTATCTTTTGATCGGCTAATGACAAGCCAGTTGCCAGATTTATTATTGTAGTTAATTTTTTTGTGTTGTGGTTTATAATATGCCGATAACAACACCGACCCGATACGATATCGATAGCGGACAGATACTCTCATACAGTTGGTATCTTCTAAACGCTTTCATAATAGTTACGTAGTTATCGCCACCGCTAACGTCGCTGAGAACGACAGACGCCGATATCGGCGGCGACGTCAATCCGAAGATGACACAGTGGGCGTGCGAGTGGTGGGCGTTCTTTCTCTTTTAAAGTACTTACACGGTGATTAAGGCATATAGTGTATGTTGTCATTTCACGTGTAATTCACCGAAATTCACCGTTATCGGCCGAAATATCGGAATCGGGTCGATGTTGGTACTTACCGCTACCTTCGTCTGTGTGGGATCGTGCACATCACAACACACACACGACACACATGACTTAATAATCAAAGGCTGACAAAATACAAGGTGTCTATTTTTGAGAAGGCATTCCAGGGCTTGCACCCACACTAGGTAGGTACTGTTATGATGAATAGAGCAAGGTGGTAAAAAAATTCATGAGCTTGATTTTGGAGAAAACTTAACCGTCAGTTTTAGTTTTTTGATAAAGTGCCTAGCGTAGCCAAAATTAAATGGTTTCCCATCGGGAACGTACATTTTAAAAAGGGTCTCATTTTATTTTCGGCAAAAGTGCTTTAATATTTTGTAATCTGTATCGTAACCTGTTGTTATTACGTAACGATATAAGACGATTCCGTCTTATACCGTTCGTAACGCGGTAGTATTGCTAAAATTCTCCATAAATATGGTAAAAAATATACCGAGACGTCTCGCAAGAAAAGTGCGTACCTACCTACAATGTTTAGTGCGCAAAGTACACCAATTGGAGCGACAATCGTAACATGCGAAGAAGTGGATCGGATAAGGATCTAGAAACTAGAGCACTTGCTCGTCCTATCAGAATAAATACGCCCTGCTTAAAAAGTAAGGGAAAACTGATATAATTTCCTTACATTTTATATATAATTGGGCAAAACATGACATTTCTTAGGTAGGTATATCTAATCATTTTTCTTGTATTTAATTGTTACCAGCGCCACTTATCACCTGTTTAAATCTTTATCTTCTAGAAAATTTATTCCGAAAGGTTTATGTTTATAATACATTACTATAAAATCAAAGAAATCCCGAACTTCTGTCAAGTTCTAACAACTGTGCGAGGCACTGGCGGTTCGCCAGTATCTGGTGATTTTGTTATTCGGATATAATCTGGGGCTCAAATCTGACAAAGTTTTAGATTATCAGCTTTTTGAACTACTGGTTACTGTCAGCCTGTATCATTTCACTGCTGAGCAAAGGCCTCTCCCCATATCTTCCAGCTCTTTAGATCCAGGGCTAGTGTGGACCACTGGTTTATTTATTTATTTAAACTTCTCGCACACAGTAACATACAAAGGCGGACTTAATGCCTTAGGCATTCTCTACCACTCAACCAAGGGTTGTTTGCTTTGTCCAGCTCGTTCCGCCATCTTTTACGGGGTAGAGCCCAGACACAGCCAGAAGGCTTCACGGTAGACATAGCTCATTTTTCATCTTATTCAACTTTTTCAACATAATAAAGATGAAGGTTTAGTATTCTCCAAAATCAAGTCATGGCTTACGGCTTTCCATAGCCACTTTGCTAAACTCATCATAGTTTGGTTTTCGCCCTGATGTCTCAGAACATAATTATGTAAATATAAAATAACTAGCTTTACCCCGCGGCTTCACTCGCATTCGATGTCTGTCCCACTTAGTACTTTTTTTCTGGATGAAAGGTACCCTTTGTCCTTTTCTGTATCACTGAAAACATGTATGTTGAAAATAACATGATGATTGGTTGAGTAGTTAAAACGTGAAAGCGTAACAAACAAACTCACTTTCACATTTATAATATTAGTTAGGATTCACTCTGCATACCAACCGTTGTTTATCAGATTATGAACAGGAGTAGGTACAGCCGGAATTTTCCAGAAGTCGTGAACTGCCATATAAGCATCTAGTCAACATACAAAAATATTCTTTAAGGCGGTGTTTTTCCTTTTTGTGTTTCTTCCTGCTTGACCTATTAGCAATTATAGGCGTAAGGATAAACATGTATTAATTATGTTATAATTTTTAGATGTTCCTGAACTGTACTGTAACAAAATCTAAGGCCAGAAGTGTTGAAAATAATAAGAAACTGTACGTAACTACTTGCACCTCATACATAACTGCTAAACGTTGCTGATATCGACTCAAAAAATATTAGAGTATACTTTTTAGGGTTCCGTACCAGGGGGTCTACTCTCTAAGTCCATCAACGAAGATACGGGCCCGTCCGAAAGTAGTTGATCAGTCAAACCAAGTGTATAGTAAAAAATATCGAACGGGAAAATACACATCGGGAGTAGGGACAATTGTCAAATAGTGTTGTTATTCATTCTTAGTTTGGATCCCGAACTAATCATATTTCCGAAAGAGATACGGAGTTAGAACGCACAGTATTGCTTTTGCTTCAAAAAACGGACATCCCCATTTTATTAGCTTATTCGATAAAACAGGTCATTTTAAAAGCAAGACTAGAACACCCGGGTGACAATTTTGCCCCAAACTGGAGATATAATTTTTTTCATTTTTTTTCCATGGTTTCCATAAAAACCATAGAAATCGCAATAACTTTAGATCCAATCCGTTTTTGTTATATCTTTGATTGCAATTACTTGATGCTTTATATTAAGTAAATTATCAAGCAAACTCTAAATTTTTATCGCTAACCGGAAGTGAGTAACATTAAATTTTACATATTATCGATTTTATTTTTTTATGGGCTTATTTCATGGAATTTGGATTCAATATCAAGACAAGCTGTTGCTTGGGCACTAAGAAGTACTTATTTAAAATCTCATATCCAAATCTCATGGTATCTAGAATTTACAGGATTCTGAAATTTTGGCGCTAGGGTTGACACAAGTCGTATTTAAAAAAAATGTTTTATTATTGAAAAAAAAAACAACATAATACTGGGGCCCTGTTCCCGATACCGATGGGCTACTATTTTTTTATATTTTTAAATTGCTTTTATGTATTTATTTAAAGAAATGTTTAAAAATGTAAAATAATATGTGTAAAAATAAATAAAGGACATAATAACATGGTTATCTGAAAGAAGTTACAATATCATTGATTTTCACATTGTTAATGATAAATCCAACTATTTTTATATTATTTTATAAATAATTAAAAACAAAATTAAATTATAATGACTAAACAGAATTATAATGCTAGTAATCCTACTAGTTTTATAAATGTACATTTTTTTTACCCGTTTAGATATTTGTTAGTTTACTAATGGTGCCGATTTCTTGTCACAAAATTCTCTAAACTAGACTAAAAATCACTAAAATTTTGTTTATTCCTGTCAAACGACGATATGCAATTCTGAAGTAGACTAAAGTGACACAACTTAACTATAAGTTTGACATCACTAAGATAGCACTGAGTTAGTAATTTAGTGAAAGTGGCAATTTTGCTATTCTAAATTTGACAATTTTCACCTACAATTTTGGTTGCATAACTAAATCTGACTATTTTTAATCGCGAATAAAAAGGTGTGGAATAAAATTAGTTGTCATGAACTAAAATTCACCACAAAACACGTGTGGCACTCGGGGACTGCCGCGGTAAAGCTATTGCATAGCATTTTTTATCAACTTATGCAATCTGCTTACGTATTCGTCCGGTTTCGGAGCAGCTCGTCTCGATCCGTGCGAGCTTCGTACAGTCGTACCATATACATACATGTTAAGCGAACGCTCGGCCGGGCTACATGGTAGGCGGAGTGGGGGGTGTTAGGTTTTATTTTCGTTACGGAATTTCTTGATTCGGTCGCCACGCTCAAAGCCCGCGATAAAACCTATGCAATAGCTTAACACCTCGACTTCAGCACGCGTAGCATGACCATTATAGAAACGGGTTTTTTCGACGGAAGAATAGACAAAAATGACGTTCCATGAAGACAGTACGACGGCAGCAAAGTAGAAAGAGTCAACTACACTTTTTTACGAAATTGAGTAGTTTATTCACGTTTTTCTTTTATTTTGCTTATATCTCGAAAATGGTGTGTCCTATCGCAAAAATAATGAAAATTTCGACCCCCTTTAAGAAGCTCTTAAACCCCTAAAACTAAACATGTAGGTAATACTTTTTCACATTTTCCATACAAAAAGTGAAAAAATCCATTTTTCCATTCCATTTTTATACTTTGCGGCCGTCGAGTAAAAAGTTTCTACTGTCTTTAGCATGGCGATTACAAAATCAAATTGTCTTCACTACCTTAGACAACTGACAGTTGTCAGTGTGATTTTGACGTTTGGGATAAAAAACTTTCTTCTGAAATAGTCTACATATAAAAAGACCTAGACAACGATCGGTAAAATGACAGATAAAATGACGGATTGTAGAAGGATTTTTACGGTGCGATGTCAAAAATAGAGAAACGAAATGTCACTTTCTATAGAAATAGCTATGTCTTGTCTTGCAAGAAACAGAAAGCGTCATGCTACGCCTGCAGGTGCAAAAACAATAATGTATCTCTTTTTTCTTATATTTTGCTTATATCTCGAAAATAGTGTGTCCTATCGCAAAACTGATGAAAATTTCGACCCCCTCTACGAAACAAATAAACCCCTAAAACTTTACATGTAGGTTATTATTTTTCATATTTTCCATACAAAAAGTGGAAAATTCCATATAAAACACCTCCAGGCTGCCCCAATGCGCGCCTCCAGCTCTAAACAAAATTCACGGGGTAGGGCAAACAAGTACCACGTGGAGTCGCGATTGTCAAATTAAATTTTAGTTGCGTCAAAATTATTTTTAAATTTAGAGATATTTTCGTAGGTCTAATAGATTTAGGTGGTGGAAAGTAGGTCGAAATGGTTCGTGAAAGGTGTACTTCACCCTGTTCATCTCTGAACTTGGCTCGACATTTAATAAAGCATGAAAAAACATCAGTATAAATAATTACTTTACTTTAGTTGTATGTTTAGTTCGATGTAAAAATAATAAAAATATATAAGGACATTATTTGTAAAATTTATGAGAGTGGGTGGTAATATGTATACGTAGATAAGTATTATTCTATGTTAAATTGAATCCAACATAAAATTTAAACCTATAAACAAAAATTATTATTTTTTGTGAAGTGATGACCCTAAAATCAAAATTATCAGAAAAAACTTTAAAAGTGAATACCTCCTAGATACCGCGAGATTTGGATGTATTTTTTTTTTAGTGATTGGTTGGGTTCTGAGTATGATTTACAATAAATATTGAATCCAACTAAGCGAAGACACAACCTTGAAAAATCAAAATCTAAAAACACAAAAAAAGCATATTTCTTTACATCTGTACTACATAGTTAGTACTATTTTGTATTTTTTTTTAAATAGCTTTAATATAGTTTTATTACTCATAATAAAGAAAAGGGTATAATAATGCGTATTGTTTTTGTAATTAATTAATTTAGAAAAGTTTAAAAATAAAGTAAACATTTTTTCACTCGTGTTTGGTGTAAAATTGGCACACGGGTATTTTACTCTTACTCTTAAAATAACCTGCTCTATCGGATAAGTTGATAAAAAGCGGATGTCCGTTTTTCGAGGCAAAAACAACACTGTGGAACGTCTGTAACTTCAGCTGAAACTACGGATCCCGTGCCTAAGCATATCGTATTGTATCGTATCGTATCGTATTGTATTTCGGGTGGTTCGGCCCTCAGGGGGTCTATTCCCTAAGGAATAGACCCCCTGAAGGCCGAACCACCCGAAATTTACTTTTTATTTACTTTGCCTACGCCACCGTTTGTCTGTCATTTTGTATGTCACAATAGGTAGCCAGTTAAGCAGGTTTTCACAAAAGTGTACATACTTACTTTTGCGATACGACCCTTTTCCTTACTTTGAATATTTTATAAGAACTATTTTATCTTATCTTACAAGCTAAAAAATATTGTGAGAAAGCCAAATAAGTATATTAAAATATTAGGTGTGTGATCACAAAAATTGTAAAAGTTTTTGTGGCGAAAAACTAGGGTTGTAACGGAAGACTCACATCTTAGTGGAGACGAAGGTGGAGTTGCAGAGCTTGACGTGGAAAAATAAACAAAAATGATAAATTAAATACTTTATTTAAGAAGAAAATCTTTACTTTATATACAAAATACTGCTTCATGGATTTATCACTTCTTGGTGATTTCTTAGCGGTTCAAAAATAAACCGGCTCCACAAAACAGTGGCTGACGTAGTACTGAGCCTGGCGGCGGCTGGTGAGATGGGTACAAAACCTTAAACTTCCAGATATATCTCCCGCTTAGTTGAAGTTGATTTTCTTTATTAAACCTCCGTTACAATTCCGTTAAAACTTACGGATGCGGTGGTAAGATTTCTTGCTGAGGTTCCACATTTGCGGAGGCATTGGAGAAGTTCCGTGGCAACCCTACGCAAAACCCTTCGTGCTAGTCACAGCACCTTTTAATAGTGTCATCACTTTTGCGCTCTAGAAAGTATTATTTTCTTCGTCTTTGATTTAATTAATGAAAATATTGTATATTGATCAAATTAAATGGCACTATTGGTACACCTCTGCCTAACCCTTCGGGGAATACAGGCGTGATGTAATAATAATTATGTTATGTTATCAAATAACATAGGCATCCGGTTAAACTGGAAGCTAACCACAACATAGTGGAGAAAAAGCTAAACAAATTATTTTTGACATTTTCAAATAAAATTAAGCTTTAATTTAAAGTAAAGCTTTTTAATTCAAAGTTATTTTTTATTTCCTTAAAGATTTTGCTTAATAGGAAATAAAATAATACATAATTATATGTAACAGGAGTTTCCTAAAAAGTTAGGTTATTTAATAAAAATACTAATACATTTTGTTTGGAAGCTGATAAAAGTACTACAGCCGCCTGCAAGTAGACCATGTAAAGATGACCAAAAGTAATTTCTTGTAAAATGTTGGTCAAACGGCGCTCCAACGTAATTTTTCAGAAGGTTATTTGTGAACATTGATAATTTGCCATTATTATACGTAAAAAATTAATCCTACTCCTTTTAAATCTCAGTAATGTTACTGAAATTCTTTTATCCCTTACTCACAAAGAGTGAATGAAATAGTCCAAACAGAGTCGATGTCGTGCACGGCATCTTAAAATAATACTCAGAAGTTTAAATTATTTCATCGGTTTTCAAAAGAAATGCACATTATCTGAAGGATTTGATTGTTAGTCGCTACAAACTGACAGACGGGGTGGACCTTGGATACGGAACCCTAAAACTTTGTTTATGGATGCGTGTTGTCTAAGCGTTCCAGAATTTTAATTGAGTAGCATTACTAAAGGACAACAAAAACCGATAAGTTTTTAACATGAGCACACATTTTGTTGCAGGAAGAAAAAATTAGAAGATATGTGTAATGACTTCACGTATGAGTAAGTATTCTAAATAGTTTATAAAACGTTGTTTTAAGATAAAAAAGCAAGATAATAAATTATGGATAATTATTTTTACAGCGATGTACAAAGTTACTTCAACCAAAACAAAAAAGAAACTGATTCAGAAAATTACACTTTACCTGAACTATCAACATTAAAAATAGTTAAATATGATTTTACGAAGACAACATCCACACTGCCTCCTAAAGTAGATGATCACAATGATGAGCCCGGGCCTTCACCTCCTGTAGTAAATGAACACAAGGCTGAAACCGGTATATCGCCTCTTAAAGTAGATGGTCACAATTATGTTACCGGTACACCGCCTCCTAAAGAAGATGATCACAATGATGAAACCGGGATAATACCTCCTAAAATAGATGGTGTCAATGATGGAAGCGAACCGCCACCTCCTGTAGTTACTGAACACATGGATGAAACCGGAACAATGCCTCCTAAAATAGATGGTGTCAACGATGGAAGCGAACCGCCACCTCCTGTAGTAAATGAAAACAAGGATAAAACCGGTATACCGCCTCCTAAAATAGATAGTGTCAACGATGGAAGTGAACCGCCACCTCCCGTAGTTACTGAACAAATGGGTGAAACCGGAACAACGCCTCCTAATATAGATGGTGTTAACGATGGAAGCGAACCGCCACCCCCTGTAGTTACTGAACACATGGATGAAACCGGAACAACGCCTCTTAAAATAGATGGTGTCAACGATGGAAGCGAACCCCCACCTCCCGTAGTTACTGAACACATGGATGAAATCGGAACAACGTCTCCTAAAATAGATGATCACAACGATGAGCCCGGGCCTTCACCTCCTGTAGTAAATGAAAACAAGGCTGAAACCGGTACACCGCCTCTCAAAATAGATGATCACAACGATGAAACCAATACACCGCCTCCTAAAGAAGATGATCACAATGATGTTACCGGTACACCACCTCCTAAAGTAGATGAACACCAGACTGAAACTGGTACACCGCCTCCTAAAGAAGATGGTCACAATGATGTTACCGGTACACCGCCTCCTAAAGAAGATGATCACAATGATGTTACCGGTACACCACCACCTAAAGTAGATGAACACCAGGCTGAAACTGGTACACCGCCTCCTAAAGAAGATGATCACAATGATGTTACCGGTACACCGCCTCCTCAAGAAGATGATCACAATGATGTTACCGGTACACCACCTCCTAAAGTAGATGAACACCAGGCTGAAACTGGTACACCGCCTCCTAAAGAAGATGATCACAATGATGTTACCGGTACACCGCCTCCTAAAGAAGATGATCACAATGATGTTACCGGTAAACCACCTCCTAAAGTAGATGAACACCAGGCTAAAACTGGTACACCGCCTCCTAAAGAAGATGATCACAATGATGTAACCGGTACACCGCCTCCTACAGAAGATGATCACAATGATGTTACTGGTACACCACCTCCTAAAGAAGATGATCACAATGATGTTACCCGTACACCACCACCTAAAGTAGATGAACACCAGGCTGAAACTGGTACACCGCCTCCTAAAGAAGATGATCACAATGATGTTACCGGTACACCGCCTCCTCAAGAAGATGATCACAATGATGTTACCGTTACACAGCCTCCTAAAGAAGATGATCACAATGATGTTACCGGTACACCGCCTCCTAAAGAAGATGATCACAATGATGTTACCGGTACACCACCTCCTAAAGTAGATGAACACCAGGCTGAAACTGGTACACCGCCTCCTAAAGAAGATGGTCACAATGATGTTACCGGTACACCGCCTCCTAAAGAAGATGATCACAATGATGTTACCGGTACACCACCTCCTAAAGTAGATGAACACCAAGCTGAAACTGGTACACCGCCTCCTAAAGAAGATGATCACAATGATGTTACCGGTACACCGCCTTCTCAAGAAGATGATCACAATGATGTTACCGGTACACCACCTCCTAAAGAAGATGATCACAATGATGTTACCGGTACACGACCTCCTAAAGTAGATGAACACCAGGCTGAAACTGGTACACTGCCTCCTAAAGAAGATGATCACAATGATGTTACCGGTACACCGCCTCCTAAAGAAGATGATCACAATGATGTTACCGGTACACCACCTCCTAAAGTAGATGAACACCAGGCTGAAACTAGTACACCACCTCCTAAAGTAGATGAACACCAGGCTGAAACTGGTACACCGCCTCCTAAAGAAGATGATCACAATGATGTTACCGGTACACCGCCTCCTAAAGAAGATGATCACAATGATGTTACCGGTACACCGCCTCCTAAAGAAGATGATCACAATGATGTTACCGGTATACCACCTCCTAAAGTAGATGAACACCAGGCTGAAACTGGTACACCACCTCCTAAAGTAGATGAACACCAGGCTGAAACTGGTACACCGCCTCCTAAAGAAGATGATCACAATGATGTTACCGGTACACCACCTCCTAAAGTAGATGAATACCAGGCTGAAACTAGTACACCGCCTCCTAAAGAAGATGATCACAATGATGTAACCGGTACACCGCCTCCTAAAGAAGATGATCACAATGATGTTACCGGTACACCGCCTCCTAAAGAAGATGGTCACAATGATATTACCGGTACACCGCCTCCTAAAGAAGATGATCACAATGATGTTACCGGTACACCACCTCCTAAAGTAGATGAACACCAGGCTGAAACTGGTACACCGCCTCCTAAAGAAGATGGTCACAAGGATGTTACCGGTACACCGCCTCCTAAAGAAGGTGATCACAATGATGTTACCGGTACACCACCTCCTAAAGTAGATGAACACCAGGCTGAAACTAGTACACCACCTCCTAAAGTAGATGAACACAAGGCTGAAACTGGTACACCGCCTCCTAAAGAAGATGATCACAATGATGTTACCGGTACACCGCCTCCTAAAGAAGATGGTCACAATGATGTTACCGGTACACCACCTCCTAAAGTAGATGAATACCAGGCTGAAACTAGTACACCGCCTCCTAAAGAAGATGATCACAATGATGTAACCGGTACACCGCCTCCTAAAGAAGATGATCACAATGATGTTACCGGTACACCGCCTCCTAAAGAAGATGGTCACAATGATATTACCGGTACACCACCTCCTAAAGAAGATGATCACAATGATGTTACCGGTACACCACCTCCTAAAGTAGATGAACACCAGGCTGAAACTGGTACACCGCCTCCTAAAGAAGATGGTCACAAGGATGTTACCGGTACACCACCTCCTAAAGAAGGTGATCACAATGATGTTACCGGTACACCACCTCCTAAAGTAGATGAACACCAGGCTGAAACTAGTACACCACCTCCTAAAGTAGATGAACACCAGGCTGAAACTGGTACACCGCCTCCTAAAGAAGATGATCACAATGATGTTACCGGTACACCGCCTCCTAAAGAAGATGGTCACAAGGATGTTACCGGTACACCGCCTCCTAAAGATGGTGATCACAATGATGTTACCGGTACACCACCTCCTAAAGTAGATGAACACCAGGCTGAAACTAGTACACCACCTCCTAAAGTAGATGAACACCAGGCTGAAACTGGTACACCGCCTCCTAAAGAAGATGATCACAATGATGTTACCGGTACACCGCCTTATAAAGTAGATGAACACCAGGCTGAAACTGGTACACCGCCTCCTAAAGAAGATGGTCACAATGATGTTACCGGTACACCGCCTCCTAAAGAAGGTGATCACAATGATGTTACCGGTACACCACCTCCTAAAGTAGATGAACACCAGGCTGAAACTAGTACACCACCTCCTAAAGTAGATGAACACCAGGCTGAAACTGGTACACCGCCTCCTAAAGAAGATGATCACAATGATGTTACCGGTACACCGCCTTATAAAGTAGATGAACACCAGGCTGAAACTGGTACACCGCCTCCTAAAGAAGATGGTCACAATGATGTTACCGGTACACCGCCTCCTAAAGAAGATGATCACAATGATGTTACCGGTTCACCACCTCCTAAAGTAGATGAACACCAGGCTGAAACTAGTACACCACCTCCTAAAGTAGATGAACACCAGGCTGAAACTGGTACACCGCCTCCTAAAGAAGACGGTCACAAGGATGTTACCGGTACACTGCCTCCTAAAGAAGGTGATCACAATGATGTTACCGGTACACCACCTCCTAAAGTAGATGAACACCAGGCTGAAACTAGTACACCACCTCCTAAAGTAGATGAACACCAGGCTGAAACTGGTACACCGCCTCCTAAAGAAGATGATCACAATGATGTTACCGGTACACCGCCTCCTAAAGAAGATGGTCACAAGGATGTTACCGGTACACCGCCTCCTAAAGAAGGTGATCACAATGATGTTACCGGTACACCACCTCCTAAAGTAGATGAACACCAGGCTGAAACTAGTACACCACCTCCTAAAGTAGATGAACACCAGGCTGAAACTGGTACACCGCCTCCTAAAGAAGATGATCACAATGATGTTACCGGTACACCGCCTTATAAAGTAGATGAACACCAGGCTGAAACTGGTACACCGCCTCCTAAAGAAGATGGTCACAATGATGTTACCGGTACACCGCCTCCTAAAGAAGATGATCACAATGATGTTACCGGTACACCACCTCCTAAAGTAGATGAACACCAGGCTGAAACTGGTACACCACCTCCTAAAGTAGATAAACACCAGGCTGAAACTGGTACACCGCCTCCTAAAGAAGATGATCACAATGATGTTACCGGTACACCACCTCCTAAAGTAGATGAACACCAGGCTGAAACTAGTACACCGCCTCCTAAAGAAGATGATCACAATGATGTTACCGGTACACCGCCTCCTAAAGAAGATGATCACAATGATGTTACCGGTACACCACCTTATAAAGTAGATGAACACCAGGCTGAAACTGGTACACCGCCTCCTAAAGAAGATGGTCACAATGATGTTACCGGTACACCGCCTCCTAAAGTAGATGACCAAAAGGATGAAACCGGTACACCGCCTCCTAAAGAAGATGATCACAATGATGAAACCGGGATAATACCTCCTAAAATAGATGGTGTCAACGATGGAAGCGAACCGCCACCTCCTGTAGTTACTGAACACATGGATGAAACCGGAACAACGCCTCCTAAAATAGATGGTGTCAACGATGGAAGCGAACCGCCACCTCCTGTAGTTACTGAACACATGGATGAAACCGGAACAACGCCTCCTAAAATAAATGGTGTCAACGATGGAAGCGAACCGCCACCTCCTGTAGTTACTGAACACATGGATGAAACCGGAACAACGCCTCCTAAAATAGATGGTGTCAACGATGGAACCGAGCCCCCACCTCCCGTAGTAAAAGAACAAAAGGATGAAACCGGGACACCGCCTGAAGAACAGAAGCACAGTTGGTAAGATTAAACATTGAAATAGGTATTGAGAGTTTGTTAGCCTAGACTTGTCTAATGTTAAGAAGTAATACAAAACTTATTTTAGGAGGTGTATGTAGCAGCAGGTACATTAAGTTTTGTGTTACCGCCCTAGAAATGAGCACATTCGCAAAAGAACTTAATTAGGCTTTAGATTTAGCTCGAAGAATTACGTATTTATGTGCGAAGGGCCCTGCCCAGGTAGAAGGATAAATGTTCAATGGGACTAGAACCCTTAAATTGTGTACCATCACTGAAAGGCACAGCGTCAAGGTTTGTCGACCACCTAGGGTCTCGATAGCCACTGGATGCGGCCAGCGCAAAACCTGTCGTTACTGCGATACTTGGGGTAGGTCCAGCAGTGAACCTCTTTCAGCTAATTCGATACTGATGACACCATTCTCTATTAGATATTAATGTAACATGGAATTAAAAATTAATATAGATACCTTTGCGTAGTATTTTACACAACCAATTTGTGTTTTAAAAATTGTATTTAAGGCCTGTTTCATTACCTACGATTAAGGTTCCGTTAACTTACAAGGCAGATAGTTTTATACGATTTCTGTTACATTTTTTAATGTTTTCTGTGAGTAGTAGTGGTTATTCTGAGATCGTGAAACAGGCCCTTAGTATAAAAATAAATCTCCACTTAATGAAATTGTTTTTCCTTTATAGCGCATCCGCATCTAGTATTGACTATCTTGGTTTTCTCTGTGTTAAGTAACTCTATTTTACGTTTGTGAAGAGAACACATTGAATTTCTGGTTGTAAAAGGACACTGGGAGATATTTTGGGCCACGCTGTAACGCACACCCTAACTTTTTTTTTTTTTCGTTACGTACTTATGTAATTTAAGGTTACGGTTTTTCAACGCACCACCGGTTTAAATTCCAAAGTAAAAAAAACATTTTTATTATTATTCTCGATCATATTTCTACGTTAAATCAAAGTTTATACTATAAAATAACACGGAACGTATACTAGCGGCGACAGCAAATACTTGACCGGGGTGCACGGTGGCAAGTGAAAAGACTATAACAAAAAAAGGAAAATACGAGATGAACTTGAACGCCACGGGCCAGTAGACAGGCTAGTGTGCTGTACCGGGGGTTGTAACCTACCATAAGATTAACACGTTGAACGCCAGTGCGTTTTCTTCATTTTTCCATTTGGGCCATGGGGGGCACCATTTGGTCGACACTTAACTGTTCCGTTGGAGCCGCGGGGGACAACATGTGACCGCAAGCTGGAGTTGATTTCAAACGTGTCTATGGAGCCGTCGGACAAATGTTCTAAGCAAATCTCGGTATAACGTGACCCCCATGGCCCTGTAGACTAATGCAGTTCAGTTGGTTTTCATGTAAACATAATACCTAGAAAAATATGTCAAGTTTTCTAAGCCATATTTGCAATGTAGTGAGAATATAAGTGTGTATGATAGTATTGCGTTCAATTATGCTATAACGCCGAAACCAGTTCGGATAAATTTTGATTACAAATAGGTTATGTATATGTGTACTAAATAAAAAACAAATATAGTATTAGTTAATATTCATTTATATATTTATTTATATGAGGAACACATGCAAAATCAGACTTAATTTGAGATCAATGCCAGGTAAACTTAACACGTTGAACGCCGTGGAGGTCAACATATGAGCGACACTGTAATAGCCGATAGGGCCAGGAGAAAATCCGTAAATGTGTAAAATTTTACACAATGTTTTTATTGCATTATTGGAGCGGAAATAAGCTAAAACTTAGTTATTGGTTACAAAAAAATAATTTTAGTGTTTAAATTTGCTACAATTTGAGTGTCACTCATATGTCGTCCCCCGTGGCCTATGGGAAGAGAAAATCGCATGTCCGTTAGCGGGGGCCGCGCGGGTCACGGTGTCGAGCACCGCCGCCCGCGCGCCCGCGCCCGCTTACTTACAGCCCACGAGTTTAGAGTGTTTGTGTCGTTTAGTGTCACATTGAACGCGATACGCTCACAACGCTATTTGGTTTTTGCTAATTTTATATATTCATACTGCGTTCATATTATAAAGATGGATGATTTCGGAGATTTTGAGATAAGTCAAAAAGACTTATCACACATAGACAATTTAGAAATAAATTTACTCAACAACAGTTTTCATGTCAGCTCGGAAGAGGAAGATCTGGACGACCAACCAGTTTGCCGTGGTCGTCGCCGTGTAATGGTTTTTGAAAGTGATGAAAGTGAGTTGGACCAGCTACAAATTACTTTGAATACTATGAGTACTCCGTCGACATCTGCACGTACATGGACGCAACCAGCAGGTAAACAGCGACAAATTATTGCTTTCACTGAGATTCCTGGTTTGCCTTTTAATCTCCGCTCTGCTATGATTAACAAATCGCCAGATAATTTTTACTGCCTTTTGGTGTCAGACAAAATTTTTGAGAAAATTGTGTATGATACTAACGAGTTTGCTATACACAAAATAGCTGCACGAGAAGCTTCAAAGTCAGCACGCATATGCAATTGGTCGCCTACTAATGTTGATGAGATTAAAAACTTTTTTGGTTTGATATTATTTATGGGATTGGTGAAGCTTCCTAAAATGAGTGACTATTGGTCCAAGGACGAAATAATAGGACATGCTTTTGCACGAAAAATAATGTCTCGGAACAGGTTTGAGCTGTTATTACAAATGTTGCACTTTTCTAAAGAAGATGACGCTCACAAGACTGATCGATTACACCGCATTCGAACCCTTCTGGACCTAATGAACGAAAATTTCAAGAATCATTACACTCCAGGCGAAGATCTGTGCATTGATGAGAGTGTCGTACCATTTCGGGGAAGAATTATTTTCAGACAGTACAATAAACAGAAACGACATAAATATGGTGTAAAGGAATTTAAACTATGCACGTTACCTGGATATACCTACAAAATCAGTATTTATGCGGGCAAACAAAATGATCAAGTCAATACTACGCCTGAAAACGTTGTGATGTCGTTGTGCAGTGACCTTTTGAACAAAGGGCACACATTATACACTGACAATTGGTACACAAGTGTCAGTTTGGCTAGAAACCTTTTGCAAAATGAAACGCACCTCGTCGGTACAATTCGCAAAAACAGGAAAAATCTTCCTAAAGAAGTAATTAATGCTAAATTGAAACGAGGCGAATATATTGCCATGGAGAGTACTGATGGAATAACTCTATTGAAATGGAAAGACAAAAGGGACGTTTACGTTCTTTCTACAAAGCATTCCACCCGCTTCCAATCCGTCACGAAGCGAGGTAAAACAACTTTGAAGCCTAAAATCGTACTAGATTACAACAAGGCGAAAGGAGCCGTCGATTTATCTGACCAGATGGCCGCATATTCGACACCTTTGAGAAAATCCGTCAAATGGTACAAAAAAGTGGCCATAAATTTGCTTCTAAACACGGCCGTTGTTAATGCTTTAATATTGTACAAGACTGTCACTGGAAAAAACATGCAAGTAGTTGAATTCAGGAAAGAGATATTGAAGGGTTTATTGTCAAAAAAGGAAGAACAACCAATAGAAACCTTGAGGCCAAGACGTATAAAGCACAAGCTCACGAAAAAAGAAGGCACCGCCAAAAATAATCGTCGTACATGTCAAAATTGTTATAAAGATAACGTTGAGATAATGGGAAGGGCTTTGGCAAAAAACAAGACCAAAAAGGTGGTTACATTTTGTGAAACTTGCCCAAATAAACCATATCTCTGTTACGACTGTTTTCATCAAGTTCATTAGAATAATTTTGTGATGTAAGTTTAAACATTCTAATAAAAAACTTTAAAATATCAACTTTAAAGTGACTTGCCGATTAAATAGCCACATCGTATGGACCGTCCTATAAAGGGTTAAAAATATGTGGGTGAACTACTACGATCTAAACTAAATGGTTCATTGATCCTTTTATCCGACAATACGTTTTGTTTGATTAGTTATATTTTTTACTTAAGTGTCTAATTTTTTGGTTTTTATTTCCAGCAATACCAATTCTACACCCGGGAATACCCTGGTAAGTGTATTGAAATTCATGTGTACCTCTTTTTAAAATATTCTAGGAATTTGAAATATATGTAGTCATAGTCTGTACACATTTAGTCTTTATTTAATTAAAATCGGCCCAAATAATCAAAAGTGATTACAATTTAACGAACATGTAGGTACCTATTACGTGGGCACTGGCTACGTTAGAGTATTACAAATTAGTGGTATTAACATGAATAATAATAATTAGTAAATTACACTTTTTAGTACAAAAAACCGTTTTTTTAAAAAAAAAAAATAAGAATATTTGAAATTAATGCCGTGTAAGCAGAGTGGAGAGTTTGAGTTTACGGGGTTACGGAGAGTGAGAATGACCTCATGCATAGCGACGGTCGTATTCGTGGTGTTAGACGTTCCTAACAAATTCATTATTCGTAGGTGGGTCTGAATGAGTGAATAGTTCGGAATTATGAAAGTCGTTTACATTATGGGCCTATGAGTACCTACAACTGCACAATGATTGACAACCGGGGACAACAATGAGTGTTCTGAAAATGTGCTAAGTTGATATTATGTTATTACTCGTATAACAGAAAATACGAGTATTTAGCATCCTAAGTGTTTAAAACTTTGTCATGTTTCATTACTTATTCATAAGTCAGAGAGGTGCTGAACCCCTTTCATGTAACAACTAAATACTACATGAGAGCAATAAACTATTTACATTTCAAAACACTTCTGGGTGGAAGTGTTAGAACTACTTCCAAAAAGGAAGTTAGACCTCAATCCTACTGCGTTCGTGTGGATTAATGTAGTTATTTTTTTTTTTTAGCTTCTGTGTAAAAATGACAAGGAACACTGTTACTCAGGGCCGGACATGGATGTTATGTAAGTACAATCATTTTATATACGGGACCTAATAATTTTATCACGTCGTGAACATACCCGTTAAATGCAAAAGTCGGACCCTTTAAGACCGGTACGTGAAGGAGGACGTTGCTTAAATTCCTTATTAACTTACACCTTTTGCAAAAAATGGGGTTGGATTTTAGCCTACATAGACTGGATCGAAAGCGTCTGGATCCTACTGTCGACTTCTTTCTCAAAAATGTGTCTACCGAGTTGGATGACTTGCCCTAGACATACTCCTTCACAACTTCGAGAAGCGATCCTTCGATATGGATTGGGCTCGGCAAGACGTGTGAATTATAAATGACTTTCGTCTTGTCCAAATTCATACCGAGGCCAACTCGCAAAGAGGCTCCATTTAGGCTGTGCAGCATATGGTCTAACTGTTCCAGGGTCTCTGCCATAATGACGATATCAACGGCAAAGTGAAGGTGTGAGATGCACTCGCCGTTCGCGTTAATACCCTGTCCAGTCCAGCCTCTAGAAGACGTCCTTCAACACATTGGTGAACAGTTTCGGGGATATCACATGCCCCTGTCTTACCCCTCTGAGCGGTTGGATGGGGCTTGTTTTCTGACCCTGAATCTGGACAGTCATCGTGGCAAAGTCATATAAACATCTCAACACTTCGATGTAGCGTCTGTCAATTAGACATCGTTGCAGAGAGGCCAGAACATACGTGACTCAGAAGTGAGATGGGTCTATAGTTTTCAGCAAGGTTTTGTCATCTTTTTTGAAGAACAGAATCACCGCACCTCTGCTTCACGCCTCAGGCATTGTACTCTCTTGAATGACGGAGTTGAAGTGACTCGCTAGGTCTCTCAGGACTGGAGCTCCGCCCGCTTTAAGGAGCTCTGTCGTTATCACCAGGTGCCTTGTTGTTCTTTAGCTGCTCGAGAACCACCCTAATCTGGCACTGGTCAACGCCCGAGATGTCCTCCGTGTAGTGGCGCGTTAACTCAGCCCGATGGTCGTCTGCACTATGTCCCGTTGGTTTCGCCTTCCGCGTTGAATCTAACCTAACTAAACCTATTCACAAACTAAAATATGGCGCCGAATAATTCCTACGCATTATTTGTTTTTCTTATCATTATCTATTTGCCTTACAAGTGCCCGTAAAAATCCTGAACTTCCTCGAGTATCTCAGACTTCGAAGTCACGATTTCGTCATCCGCAGTTCATAGTTACGTCACATGAGACCTCCTTAATTGCTAAGTGAAAACTTTCGAATCTCGGTTCAGTTGGGTTGGGTAGTGTTTGAAATATGGACTGATCCACAAATTCAAAGTCGTTCAGTGCACTATGGACCAGGCTTTGCTTGGAGTTTTTTTTAAAGAAAAAATCAGAAATGAGGTTATCCGGAAAAGAACTGGAGTTACCGACATAGCTGGTAGAGTAAGCAAGCTGGAGTTGCAGCGGGCTGGCCATGTTTGTCGAAAGACCGATGGCCGATGGAGTAGAAGAGTCCTGGAGTGAAGAACGCGTATCGGTAAGCGTAGTGTAGGGGCGCCCCCGAGCTAGATGCACCGACGACCTTAAAAAGGTAGCTGGGACAGACTGGATGCGGAAAGCGGAGGACAGGGTGTTGTGGCGCACCATGGGAAAGGTCTATATCTAACAGTGGACTGCGATAGGTTGAGTTTGTTAAGATCGAATCGAACATTATTCATGAGGCAGTTATCATCACAACTCAATTCTGGCCGCAAACAATAATGTAAAAATAATAATATGAAATTTTATTTAAAAACTGTACTACTGTACTGTGTACTTTACAAGGTTTAAAAAAGGTACAGTTTTGCTTAAATGTAAATTATATTCTTAAGACCTGCCTGAACTAGGTAATTCTATGTTTCAGGCGAGAAGAGCTGAAATAGTCTTATAAAATTAATAAATCATCAAAAAGTTGACAATTGAGTAGCTTAACTCTTAGTTTCTAAATTTGATAAATAGGTACTAAACGTAGGTGAAATATATATATATTTATATATTTCACATACGTTTAGTACATATTTATATATACATACACTTATATATATATATATATATATATATATATATATATATATATATATATATACTTATTATTATTATATATATATATATACTTTACCGCAGTTGGTAAATTCTCAGTATCTTTGTAAGTCATACATTGGAGAGCATCAGTAAGAATTGTTTTACACTTTGTGTGTTCAGGGAATAAATATTTACTTTCGAGTTTGGTCTATTATAGAGGAGAAGACAGAGGTGCAGGTAAAGTTTGGATAATGTTGTTGATTAATATTGTTCATGTTCAGTGCTGTAGGGTAGAGCTGTGTGTTGTTTTAATACAATGCCCATTATAAACTGCTGTCGAACTGTTAATACTTTACATAATTTGTCTAGGAGGTTAGTAGAAAAAAGGAAAGAGCGGAAAGTAGACACTTTGAGAACCGCCCTCTGAGCTCTCTCGATGGTTAGTAACATTGTTTTATCCGCTCCATCCCATGTGGAAATACAGTAAGTTAATATCGATTGACATAGAGCAAAGTTAACTTGCCAAATTATATTTGGGTCAGCAATATAGCGTACCTTTTTAGAAACAAATATCAACTTGCAAATTCTAATATTTAAAGCTTCTATAAGTTGTGTTATTGACTTAGCTGTTATCAGTATTAATTATATGTACATACACTCCATTTAGGGCTACAGTGCTTGTCAAGATAAATCCAACGAAAGCAAACACGACGGCTTTTCGTGTTTAATTGAGTAGTTCCTATGGCCACCTTCGGGATGTATCATGTGTCCAAGGCACCGAGTCACGAAATAAATCGGTACAGCTACACTACTACTATACACTACGATCGAAAACGCATGCACACATAGATATATCTATTGTCGTTTGACTGGCATCATGTTTGATATTGTCCGAGATCGCCGTAGGTACTACGTCCGTGCATGTCTGTGCATTTTTCCGCACGTTGTTGTATGAAGTATGTAGACCTGATACGATGTATTTTGTATCTCTGTGTGTAAATTTGTAGATGAATCGTTCTACCTACCATATTGATACTAAGCCACGGTCCCTTTTTTAATAATATCTCTAATAATTTATTAGGGAGTGCTTTGCCCTGGGGCCGCATCTGTGGGACATCCTGTACGACTGCGTGCTGCGCGTCGACCTCCCTAGCGGTGTCAGCGTGGTGAGCTACGCTGACGACACGCTAGTCCTGGCGCAGGGGAGGTCGCACCAGGCGGCGGCCGAATTAAAGACACGCGGAGTTGCGACAGTCGTTGAGAGGAACCGGCAATTGGGACTCGAAGTGGCCTTGCACAAGTCTGAGGCCATGTGCTTTCATGGTCCTTGGAACGCGCCACTGTCGGGTTCCCAAGTAACGGTAGGAGGGGTTCACATCGGTATCGAGTCGACGATGAAGTACCTGGGACTCGTCCTCGACAGCCGGTGGAACTTCATGGAGCATTTTCGTCTTTTGGCTCCCAAACTGGAGCGGGCCGGGGCTGCCTTGAAGCGGCTCTTGCCCAATATAGGGGGTCCAAACGCCTCCTACCGGAGGCTCTACGCGGGGTTCGTGCGGTCCATGGCCCTTTACGGGGCACTGGTGTGGGCGTGTTCATTGAGGCTCCGACCAGCCCACCGGTTGAACGCGTCCCAAAGGGTCATGGCCACCCAGCTGATCCGGGGATACCGCACGGTCTCCTGCGAGGTGGCAAGCGTCCTTGCCGGATTGCCGCCATGGGATCTGGAGGCAAATGTTCTCGCGCACATTTGGGAGTGGCGCGAGGAGGCGAAACGCCGGGCCGTAACTCCGCTGCCGCGAGAAATCGCGGCACAGCAGACAGAGCTCCGGCGGGATCTCATGGCGGCATGGAGAGTGTGACTGTCGTAACCCAGCGCAGGGCACGCCACAATTGCGGCAGTAACTCCCCTCTTTGAGGAGTGGCTTTAGAGGCGCCACGGCGTCCTCATCTACCGCATGACGCAGGTCCTCACCGGGCATGGCAGTTTCGGGAGGTTCCTGTTTCGAATAAGGCGGGAGGAAACGCCCGGGTGTTACCATTGTGTGGATCGACTGGAGGACATGGTGGAGCATACGGTGGAGGTTTGCCCGGCTTGGGCAGAGCACCGCCGTATCCTCATGGCGGCGATCGGCGGCCGCGACCTGTCGCGTTCGGTCCTGGTTCAGGCCATGGTACGGAGCGAGAGGAAATGGGAAGCCATCACCACCTTTTGCGAAGCAGAAATGCTCGCGAAGGAGAAGGTGGAGCGCATGGGAGAGGCAATCAGTGCGCCCTCGCACCCCTAGTCGCCGCAGAAGGAGACACCCTGGGCGTCGGGAGTTGATTGCCGACTCCCGGCTACCGTAGGCGCGGACTTGCGGACGGCGAGCAATGGGCAGCTCGCCGTCCGGTAAGGACCAGGCCCGGGTCGACGGCGCATCGTGTTCCACACGCGCCTCAAAGAGATGTCAGCACCATTGACGGGCTCCGATAGGGTCGATATCTGCCGGGGTCGCAGATTGTTCGAAAGAGTTACCGTGGCCCTGGCGCATAGGCAACTGAAGGAACACGGGTGGGTTTTAGTCAGTAAGAGTCTGACACGCCCTTCCGCTCCGCCCAGAGCGGGAGAGGTCATTTCATGATTTCCCAACCAAAAAAAAAGGGAGTGCTTCTGCAACCAACGTATTTTTTCCGCCGATATCTTAAGGTGTTTGTTTTCGGACCCGAAGCCGGATACAGAGGCTTTGCCTAATTGTTCTAATTCTGTTACAAATGTGAGTCTCCTTTTCAATGTGTCTTTTTCTTATGTTTTGATAGCTTTACAACCGAATCGATTTTTATGAAGTTGACTTAAGTAGCCTGATCAAGTAATGATTGTAATTAACTTATTTTCAGATTGAAAATGGTGAACGATATGTGCGCATGCTCTAAGTAAGTTGTTATTTTCATACTTTTATAAGCACAATACGTTATATTTATTTTGTTAAATTTTAGGTTCAGATTCCACACAATCATTTGATGCATGTTACAGTTAGGTACTATACAAAGTAGTATTTGAGTAAATTCTAAGCTTTTCCAGTAGAACTTGTTTACCAACACTACATATAAAAGTGAAATATTCTGTGTCAATCGTGAATGTCTGACTTTTATTAGCATTCACTAGGTAGGTAAGGTCAGCAACAAAGGTAGATTGACACTTTTACATTTAAATATCATCTATACTCCATTTGAAATAAGATTAGAAATTTAAATAAACCTTTTTTACACTCCGTTCAACCAATTTTGAACCTAAAACTTTTATAATGGCTTAGCTATTTTATCAAATACTAGCTGTGCCCCACGGTTTCACTCGCATAAGCCTCGATCTCGTGGGAACGTCGGGATAAAAAGTTTCCCGATCCAGGTCATGGCCAACCCATGTGCCAAATTTCATCCAAATCCGTTGAGCCGTTTTAGCGTTAAAGCGTAACAAACAAACACCAAAACGAAAATCTTTTCCCTTTATAATATTAGTTTCGATGTGACTGTACCTAACTGTATAAATAAATCAAATTCAAACTATTGTATTTTATAAACACATCTTTAATTACTGTATGTTTTACTTTCAGCAAAATAACAGCGGATAATCCGGTAAGTATATTGAGAATCAAGAAAACGTATAAATTATTAATCGTTCATTATTTTCTGCGAAACATGTTTTAGTAGGTATATAAGTACCTACATGATAACTATTGCCTACGATCAACAATAAGTCAATAATTATAGAACTTTTACAAAATATATTAAGTAAATCAAATGCACGGTACCTACAAAATGTAATCATCTAGTGACCGTGAACACGGACCTATGGAATTTGGACCTTATTTTATATTGGTAAGAGTTGGTAATAGCTTGACGTTTTTCGTTAAGAGTTGAAGTTTGAGTTTTAATACTTTAGATTACATGTGACGTCGCGAAGCTTATGACTCGCCCCCCGCTTATCACACGATGTCACACTTTATTGACAGCGCCTTCCTCCCCCTTAACGTTTGACAAAATTTATGGATGGCAACATTTACAGATATTTTTGTTTTTATTACTATAAAACAACGTTAACTAAAACTAAGTTCAGAAACCATAGTAAAAATATGTCTTAATTGTAGTTTATTTTAATTTTAAGAATAAAATAGACACAAAGTAAGCTTTATAAAAATACATATATTTGTAATAATATGCAAAAATAAGATAGTCATTTGTTTGTGCTCAAGTATCTTGGTGCTTTCTCTGCGCTAACCCTAAGGCCCACTTGCACTACAAATCACAAAAATTTAGCGCTAAACATAATTTAAAACATTATTCTCTCTCTGTTGTCTTTAAATGATTGACAAAAACATAACGATGTTTTAAATAGCGTTTAGCGTTAAATTTATTTAGTGATTTTTGGTGCATGCGGGCCTTAGTGTCGTTCATAGGTACCCCGATTACCAATATTTCACTTGCAAGATGACACGGATGGGCAAGCATTGTTTAAAACCAAAGTCCTAAGTTGTATTATACAGGTGGATTTTTGAGATGGGGCAGCAAGGGCTGCCCTTGCTGCGCCATCTCAAAAATCCATCCTGTATATAGTACATACTAATTCCATGTTTAAAACAGTACTTGCTGTGACAGATAGACAAAGGAAGTCGCACCATATTATTATCCTTTTTCAAATAGGTAGGGACCGCGTTTTGGTAAGGAACCCTATAACTATGAAAAATGATGTAACTATTAATCATTATAATTAATTGTATGGTGTATTTTTTGTAGGTCGCAGTATAGTACTACAATATAAAAATATTCTTACCTTTGTGACACTTTCCAGATTAATTGCACCAATCGCGAAGTTTGGCTTCGTTTGGGTTCAGAATTGTGAGTATTGTATTTTGGGTTGCGTTGACTACCTAAAGGTTTGTTTAAAGAAAATTTCGTTTTGCGCCTAAGTGCAAAGTAAATAAGAATTAGACCCTATGCCCGTTTTTACTAACGTCAAGCAAAGTAATGCCTAGTTAGGTAATTAATGAGTAACTTAAGCAGTTACTTGAACAACCACTCCTGTTTCACCATTCGTTTCTCAGTAGGCACTTCGTAATCTAAATTTTTGACATTTCATCATCTGCCTAACTTTCCCCAACTACGTTAGTGTCGGCTTCCAGTCTCACAGTCCAGCCGGGTGCAGCTGAATACCACTATTTTACATGGAGCGACTGCCTATCTGACCTCCACCACTCTTGCCCTTAATGAGACTGGTTGAGTGCAGACTTTCGGGCTTCTGACTACCCGTAATGATTGTCAAAGATCTTCGAATGGCAGCGGGGACGAAAAAGGCTTAACGTGCTTTTTGAGGCACGGAGGGGTCTCGTTATATAATTGATGGTCACCTTCAATCGACCACGCGGCTGTTAATACTTAGCCACGCGCACACTGTTTTGACTCTTCAATACTCTGTCAATATTATGGTTAATATTTATTGAAATCTGTTGCTAGGCAACCTATAAAAGTTCTTTAAGTATTACGCATCGGCGAATCGATGGCATAACTTTAGACATCGCCTTGTGGTTAATGACATGTTTTTTTATGCTAAGTAACTGCTTAGTGCTTATTTATTACCTTTAGGTTTCGCCTAGTGTTAGTGAAATAGAGCACAAGACACATTGTCAGGGAAATTAATAACTTTAAGAACAATGATAGCAATTTGACTGTGATATTTTATAACTAGGCTGTAGACTGCACTGAGAATAATAATTGTCTCTTGTGAAACAAATCTTAATTCAATTATTGTTCTACTTTTGTTAATAAATACAGGTTTTAATTAAATTAGCTAGCAAAACTCCGCAGACATGATGGGTATCGATATCTAAACAGGATTATACAAAAAATAAATGAATTTGATGATTATTTTTTGTTGAATCTCGGTCAGTGGGTCGTCTTAGGGGCGGAGTAATAGGAGTTGCATCATACGCTTAGAGGCACTATGAGCTTAAAAAAATTTTTTGGGACAATTTTTTTTTTTTTTTTTGAATTCTACTAAATTTATTGCAGTATCGGGTTAACCTTGACCATAGAAACCATTAACGTTCTGAGAAGTATGGCCCTACGACGCACGTGCGTAGTCAACGGAACCCGCTTGGCGGGGCTCCTACTTCTGAATGGTTTAAAAAAACAACCACGCAACGCTCGCTTCGCCCGCTCACTAGACACCGCCATCCCCATCGAACCGAACCTGTCCGCGTGGAGATGCCGCAAATCCCGAGCTCGCTTCGCTCGGTTTTGCATCCTAAATTCTAAAAGGATCCATTCGACATCATTTTTACGACAAACGGTGGGTCATAGACAAAAAACACCAGAATTCTTTTAGCCTTATATTTAGGTGTTCTTTACGATAGAATAAACTAACGATTTACGAAGACAATTTTTTTTCTTTTGTCCTTAGTAAGTAGTATTTTTTCCTCAGTTAAAAAAGAAACATTTTAAGGCCTATTTCTCGGAAACGATGCGTCGTAGGACCATGCTTCTCAAAAGCTAAATGGTTTCTATTGACTAGACTAACCCGATACAGTAATAAAACTGGTAAATTTCCGAAAAAGTCGTCGCTCCAGAGCGCCCCTTAACTGGGGTCCTCGACCGCAGTTAGTGTATTCACTTGAAAAATCAGTTTAAAAAATCTGATTTTTGGGTAAACTTCACAGACGAGACTAATATCGTTATCTAAACACGATAAAGCATATTTTCTCAACTCATACTTCAAGCAACAACAGTACAACAGTATCAGAGATCGTCGTCACCTAAAAAAAAACACCAAATTTTTTAATCTTATCGTAGATATCGATACTCATTACGTCTGCAGTTTCGCTAGCTCATTTAATTTGACCCTGTATACGTGAACCAATTTGTTTCAGGTCGGCTCAAATTGATGATTTTTGTGAATCCGTAAAGTGAGTATTTACTTTTTATTTCACTTTAAATATTTTATTATGTATGAAACAATAGTTATATTAAAAGTTAGTTGCTTTTTCCTCAATTCAACTTTCGATCTTTACGATCCGACAGTTATTCATTCTGACACTAGGTACTATCAGAACGAACAACTTAGTGGGTAGTACTTAGTAGTTGATTCTTTAGTAAGTACTAAAGAAACACTCTGAACTTCCCTTAGATCACGATTTCCCAACATAAAATAGACGATCAACAAATGTTAGTTCAATCATCCGATAAAAGTTTATAACTTATAATATAACACTAGTTTCTCCCAAAAGTATTTCTATTTTCTTGGCCCTTTCCTAATAAGTCGATTAATAACAAAATATCAATCTACAGGCATACAAAAGCTATTTGTAAAAGAAAATTACGTATTTGGCTACAAAATCTTGACTACATTGCCACTGAAAACTTATTTTATTTATTTATTTGGGAACACCAACAAAGGATACACAGATACAATATAATTTACAACAATACAAAAGGTTATTTTACGTGTGCTTCTTCAATTACAGGCAAGCACATAATATAACTAGGAGTAAACAGGATTAAAATCAAAATAGAGAAAATGAATGTTGAAATTAGAAAAACAAAGCATTCTTATCACAATTGTTAAGTATAATAAATTATTCCAGACTTGTTGGCTACTAAAAGGGAAGAAACATAGTGACATATTAATTTAGTTAATTGCGGTGGTTAAATTATTTATTAAAGACAGAGTACAAACTTACAAACATTCGTACACACAACATTCTTCATTTCCCCATTACCATTCTTCATTTTTTGTTACGCTCATTCTTAGTTTAGTTTGTATGTAGATATCTAAGTAGGTACGTATCAGTGAATAATAATATATACATCATTTATATTTGTTTGAATTTTATGTTTGTATATACATAATATTTTATGTTTTTACACTTTTATATTCTGGATTTGGCAGTAGCTGTAATTAGTACTGCTTTCAAACTGATGACTGTGTATCAGTCAAATTAGATATCAGTCAATATGATTTGAAATTTCCCCACACTCATGATTATGAAAAACAATAAGTACGTAAATGTACAGTATTTTTAAAATTTTCTACGTTCTACTTATACTTAATAACAAATTCAGACTTTTATTACATAATATCTTGACTCTAACCGTTTTGTAAATTAACATGACCTATTTAAGAAAGCCGAGTGATCTGTAACTTAGGACCCTCCTACCTCAAACACCTTTCTCTATTCATGATTTTATTAACCAGTGCCAGTGTCAGTGCATATGATGTTGAAATAAATAAAGATTTATGATTTTGATT